>CM060926.1:373050421-374302921 GCA_030737875.1 Allium sativum | reverse complement strand
GAATCGCTGTTTATTTTATTTTATTTCATTTTTATTTTCGCGAAAAAGGGTAATGTCAAGGGGTTCTAAAACCAAAAACTAAAGATCAACACATCAAAGGTCTCTTCACCAGTAAAGCCACCTTTGCTAGTGGTTTCTCGAGAATTATAAATTTTTATCAAAGGAAAATTATAAGAAAAGATAACAACAACTGCTAAGCCATTAATCTCAAGCAAGTTGGGGTTGGCTAGATATGCAACCCAAAACCAAATGACAAAGTCAATTTAAAGGTGAAAATAAAATTAAGTAAAATAATTAAAAAAGATAAGTAATAATAATAAATAAATAACCAAGATGACGGTAGTAATAATTTTAAGAATAGATATCCATAAATAATTTTTGAACACCAAATTATTCTGGACTTTGCACCATCATGATCAAAATTAGCAAGGTCATGTTCGACCAAGCTATATAAATACTGAGGAAAATTTGTCAACATATATATGTGCTAACAAAAGTCATGAACTGTTCCATAACAACAATATCCTACTCCATCAAGCATTTGCATAGGTTTTCATTTTTCTTGCGAATTCAGAACTAATAATGTTTGAATTTACATGCTCTCATAGACGTTAACAACGCATGACATAAAATGGTGCAAAACCTTTCTGAAGTATTGGCGCATGGCTCGACAAATGACACATGCCTTTTTAATTTATTGTGCATGTTTAGGATAACAATTAACTGAAAAATCCATGTAATTGATATTTATTTCTTAAAACATATAGGGCAAAGATTCTTTTTTAATTATTTCACAAAAATATCATTGAACATAATATCCTAAGAATATAATATCGAATACGGTACTTTTTCAAAAAGTTAAAATAATAATGCATATTATTGATAAGCTGGAAATTCAAATCTGATTCATATATAAATGAGAGATTGTATATTACAACTTGTTTTGAAAGATGTGTGTGTATGGATTAGATGTCAATCACAACATATTCTTGTCTTCAAGAAAAAGTTTTTTTTTAATTTTAAATTATGCATCATGCAAAATAATGATGATAATTAAAAAAAAAACACAATCAAATAATCAATATTAGTTCCTATGCATTTTTGGATCCAAAAAAGTTATATATATATATATATATATATATATATATATATATATATAGGGATAGGATCAGGGAGCCCCTCTGAATTTCAGCCCCCCATTTGCACCTGAACCATAACCACTTATTTATATTAAAGAATGCGAGTGAGAAGTGAGAGAATGAGTGGAAGGAGAGAGAGTGTGAAATACTTGGTTGTGGTTGAGGAGCTTCTGGGTGCTGCACTGTTTGGGGTGCCCTCGAACCTCTCATATATATATATATATATATATATATATATATATATATATATATATATATATATATATGGGGGTGTTCCGCTACACCTCTTAGGCTACACATTTATCTCCCCCTGAATTCCAACCACTCATTCCGATTTAATATTAATTTTTTCTCTGTTTCCACTACACAATATTAATTAATTCAATCGGAAAGAGAAATAATTAATATTATAATTCGAATGAGTGGTTGGAATTCAGGGGAGATAAAGGTGTAGCCTAAGAGGTATAGTGGAACATTTCTCATATATATATATATATATATATATATATATATATATATATATATATATATAACCACCGAATAATGGAAATGCACATTTTTAGTGTTGTGTGCCATGTTCATTTGTGTTATCAAAGCGCTCGTTATAGCGCATAGCACAGTGCTTGCCCTTATGTACTTATAATAGCGCAAGGGTTCCCTATAGCGCAAAAATAGTGTGTTATTTTATCATAGCGCATAACTCTAAATCTCTAAATAGTGCACTATTTTGTTTTTGTCTCTTTTTTAAATGTTTGGGCAGTGAATTAAGCCCAAAATAGCACAATATTGTATTTATAATGACTCAGAGGAAAATTGTTGTAGAGTATGACTCGAACGAAGAAGAATTGATAATCGTTTAAATAATGATTAATGGTTATGATTTAGATAAAACTAATGACTATGTTTTAAAAATTTAAATGCATAATATAATTTCTATGTTTGTTATTGTACACTTGAATCACGTTTAACTTTTGATTATTCGAATCTTGTTATTGTAGATTTCATATATTATTTTTATTTGATCTTATTTTCACTTTACAACTTTTCTTATTTATAATTTTTTTCTTAGTATTTGGTTTTTTTTTTAAACATTGTACAAAGGTGTATTTTCATGCATTTTTTCTTAGAATTTTATATCACCATAATTGATAAATAAATTAAACTTCATTATAACTCACAGTTACAAAAATAAATTTCAAATTTGTAAGACAAATATATTATATCCATCATTACTTTGAACGTACAATATGAACTTATCAAATTTTCTATAATACAAATACATTTTGTATTAAAAAAATATTTAATACATGCATAAAGTATGGTAGTGCTTGTATTTGGAGTCTCGAACGGTTCGGATATGACGCAAAATATACAAAACAAGAACAAAAAAATTGGTTAAGCAAAATATATTTGATTACATTTTTTTTCTAAATAAACGCAATAGTGTGCGCTATAGCGCAAGCCTTGCGCTATGGGCTATAGACTACAATGATGTGCATCTCTTTGATGTGCCTTAGGGCGAAGAGGCGCAATCACCATGCAGCGCCTTAATTCAACTTCCATGATTCTGCATGGTCTTAATATAATGTACAATTATAGAAATATATCAGATGATTCGCGAGTTGGAGGGTTACTCACGCAGGCTTTAAGCTCTTATGTGGATGTTTTCAATTAAGTTATGTTCCATTCAATCAATTTGTTTGACTCTTACCAAAAACATGCATGGGTTTTCAGTTTTCATGCCGCTTTAGAACTACCAATCTTAGACTTTACATTTTCTTCGCATAATGTATGATGACTGAAGTATTTCAAATGATCTGTTCATGGTTATCACGTCGACGACTAGTCGTCGACTAGTCATCGACAAGTCGAGAAGTCGCCTGGAGAGATTCCACGACTCTCGACTTATGCAATTCCACGATGGTAGGCCGAATTGAGCCCAGAACCCTAATTCGAGCCTAAAAACCCTAGCTGAGCTGAAGTCGACTTCGATTTCGCTCTTCGTTTCAGTTGAATAAGCATCGATAAAAAAAAACCTAACTGCATCTCGCTGCCTCGTCGCTGCCTCCCTTCTGCCTCGTCGCTGCTCCTCCTGCTGCCTCGTCCGCCGCCAGCCGAGGTATGTAAATCGATTTGTGTTCTTTTTTTTCCATCGACAGGAATTATTTCAGTAGCAGTTTTTTTTTTAAATTAACTGAGTAGTGTCTAATTAGCTGATTTGGTGACTTAGCCCTGACTTGTTTTTACTTAACTGATAAGTTTTTTTTTTGACTGAAATGTTTTTTTTAATTAACTGATGATTTGTGTTTTTTTTTTTTTTTGGAGTGAAATGTTTTTTTACTTAACTGATAAGGTTTTTTTTGACTGAAATGTTTTTTTACTTAGCAGGGTTTTTTTTTAATCGATTTGTGTTTTTTTTTCTTTTTGATTGAAATGTTTTTTTACTTAACTGATAAGGTTTTTTTTGTGACTGAATTAGTTTTAATTAACAGCTGATCAGTTTTTAATTATATTCGCAGCGGTTGAAATGGAGAATAACACAGAAAATACTTGGCATGAGATGGCTAAAGATCCTAAAAAGAAAGCTAAATCAAATTATCCCGGTTGGAAGTATGCATTTTGGCCAAACTTGAGCAATAAAGATGTGGTTAAATGCGTTCTTTGCGGGAATGAAAATCATTGTTATGTTATCATTGTTGAATTTGAACCTATTATTATGTTATCTTTATATCTAATTATATTACATATTTAAGTCTAATAAGTATATGCATATAAAAGACTTATCGACTAGTCACGACTAGTCGGACGACTTGTCGACTAGTCTTCTAGACGGTAGTGGCTCGACTTGGCGTCGTAATAACCTTGGATCTGTTGTTTTAGATAGTAAAAACATTTCACTAGCTTTAAGCTCTTATGTGGATGTTTTCAATGCTCAAGTTCCACGACTACAGAAGTAGTTACAGAGTCAAACATGCATGAATTTATTAATACATTAGGCTTCATCTTTCCACCAAGTTCTCTACTTAAGTTTCTAATAATATGTGAAATGAAACGACCATAAGGAGGGAAGTAATTTTTGTTTTCGCGTGAGCATGATAGCGTATTAGGCAGGATTCAGGGTAGCAACAACAACCAGTAAACAAGGATACTTCGTGGGAACAGAGAAAGGGTATCGTAAATGAAATTATACTGCTTAGATGGATTGAAAGAAGAGAGGGAAAATGTTTCCACGGTCTTTCACAGAGGGGGAAAAATAGAAAGATAAAACATTCCCAACTTCTCATCTTGTCATCAAATACTGGTTAGGAACACCTTAAAGTCGCAAATCAAGAATAGATATATTAAACCAATATAACAATATATTTAATGGCGAGTTCCACGTTTACGGAATAACGATCATTAAAAGTATTAATTAAGTTAAAAAGCTTAGCCAATGCCTACAATATCAAGAAACAGACATAAAATCAGCCAAGCTTTGCAGTAAACAATTAATATGGCAATAAAGTTCCCGTATAAGACTGACTGCACATAATTATCACCTCCTCGCTTTGAAACCGCCCTATTGTATTACGGAATAGTAATCTCCTTGGACCTGCAGATGTAAACAAATTCATTTCTGGATTAAAATTTACATACATCCCCAACCATCAGTGATTTTCTTTTTTCTTTTAAACCAGATTGTATAATAATAATAGTTTTGGGAGGATTCGTGCTAAAATTACCTCGTAAGAGTAGTAGTCCAGAAACAAAAGCAACTCCACCCGCTAAAGTTGGGTTCTCTAGGACAACAACAAACTCGTCTGTATACAGTGTTCATATCAACAAATATATTAGCATGTATATTCAAAATTTTGAAATTAAATTACATACGTACAATATTGCTCACCTTTAACTTTCTTCACAAAGGCATCTTCATAAGATTTGTACTGTGATGAGATTTCAGGTGCTATAGCCTGAAATTTCATAGCAAAGAAAGAGAAATTCTCAGATAAGTAGACTATAATAATTCAAAGGCAATTGTTTCTACTTTTACATCACAGTTAACATCTCAAGTTTTAATGCAAAATATGTCCAGATAGTATGAATCTGCAAATGGAGGTATTCTCAGTATATTGATGATTATTCAATAAAGCACAAGCAATTTGGTATCTATATCACTGATTGTAATTTCAAGTATTTCCTACACGGTCCTTTTTTATGTACCAGCAGCAAAAAGGATAACTCTTTTTATACCCACTAAAAACGTTATATTATAGCATATTCTCATTACATTCTGCTAATCAATTTGCCTACATTGCTTTTATGCAACTTCAAAGGATATAATTATCGCTTGAGCATGAAACTAACACTATAGTTGTAGGTTCCCACTGCTCCTTGCAATCAAGGCCCATCTACGGCCCTACAAATCAGACAAGCATAAATGAACTATGACCCAATTTTGAGGCTCTAACAGTCTAATTGCAAAGAAAATAACTTTTTTTTTAAATCCTACTGATGTAACTTATTTAAATGAGTGCTCAACTTTAATTTGATCGTGTGGAGTCTGATCCCCCACCACCCCAAGCCTTTAGCATGCTTGGATACTTGACTCTAGATATTTTAAAAGAAAGAAAAAAAAAATAGAACGGTGAGTTCAACTATGACCCACTTACCTAGAAAACAAGCATGTCAACCACTATGCTATTTGAATATATACACACCAAAATTGTCATCGGGAATAAATGCCCAAAAAGCGCAAGGACGGTACCTAGTGCTTTTCTGGGAACTTTGAGCATGACTATTTCTATTTTCAACACCTAAAAATCGCACTTCAAAATTGCAACTAAAATTGAATGTAGAGAGTTGAATGACTATGAGATAGAAAAGTCCACACCATGTTTAGGCTTAATGGGTCTAGACCCATCAAAATATGACCCAACCCATTAACATGACCCATTTACCCTATTTAGAAATGAGATGGGTTTACCATTTACGAATTTGTAACTAAATGAGTCATAGATAGGCTGAACCATTATCAAAAGGGTTATTTTTGGGTAACCTATTTACCTATTTATTGAAAAGATTAAAATGTAAAAACGTGAATAATTTAATGCCATATGCAAGTATAATGGTTGCATATGTTTATTTGGTAAACAATTTGTTAAAATGAAGACATCATCGGTACTTATAAGTTATAACTAGTACTGAAATTGTAGAATGTCATTCATTTGTTTTTAGATTGCATTCTGTTTTCTCTTTAACTATGCTCTAATTCGTAAATGAGATGGGTTTACCATTTACGAATTTGTAACTAAATGAGTCATAGATAGGCTGAACCATTATCAAAAGGGTTATTTTTGGGTAACCTATTTACCTATTTATTGAAAAGATTAAAATGTAAAAACGTGAATAATTTAATGCCATATGCAAGTATAATGGTTGCATATGTTTATTTGGTAAACAATTTGTTAAAATGAAGACATCATCGGTACTTATAAGTTATAACTAGTACTGAAATTGTAGAATGTCATTCATTTGTTTTTAGATTGCATTTTGTTTTCTCTTTAACTATGCTCTAGTTCTAGTGTGCTTAATTTAAATCTTTTTTCTTTTTCTTTTTTCCTGGCCATTCTGGTACTTAGTTGTGTACCATATTATGTAGAACTGTATACGTATCATACGTGGGTGTAGTGTACTTTTGTTGAGTGTGTGTTACAATGTGGTGTTCTATCCCTTTTTTTTTAATGCAATTTTTAGGAGTGAAATTTGATATACATTGTTTTCAAGTAAAATATAATATGCCAATGATGTTCAATTTGCGTTTTTATGCTTATGATTTATGATGTTTTACCACTATCTAGTTCTGAAAGTGCAGTATTATTAACACCTATGAAACATACCAAATTAACAGTAATACACGAAAGCAAATGCTATTTCATTGAGTTTGAATAGTGGTGCTACGATTAATTATTTCTTCGCATTTGAGCTGAGATACCACATCCATATCTTGAATATATATTTTTACAAGGAACAAACACATGGCCAGCTTAACAAATCTGATTCTAAAATGTATACAAATGCCCTTCCAATACTGCAAATTATAATTAGCAATTTTCCCATTTATTAAAAAAAACAAAAAAAATGTGGAAATCAGATCTGCCCTTTAATTTCAAACTTAATACCCAAAAGTCCTTAAAATTATGTTTCACAAAACACCCATGTAATCAAAATCGTGAAATAGGCTATAAATGGTACTCAGTTATTATATGGGTTAGGTCAGATTAACAGTGTATTAAATGAGTCAAAAAGAACATAAATGGATTGGGTCAAAATAAATCCAACCTATTTTGATCCGAACAAACACATTTGACGGGTCTTGTGTCGAATTTGGGCTCAGTTTTCAGCTAAAACTTCAAAATACTTAATATTTAAAATCGATTAAAAAAACATGTTATTTCAACACCTTGGACTAGCGCTGTGGTACTTTCCTACCCTTTATGGCACCAAAAGCATGTGCGGCACCTCAACAAAAAAACAAACAAATTGGCGCATAGGGTTTTTGGCGCACAGGCAACCGCTGTGTGTGTGTGTGTGTGTGTGTGTGTGTGTGTGTTTTATATAACTATACACACACATATACACAAATACAAACATATACACATATGTATATGAATCTACATGCACATAAATACAAATATATAGATGAGTATCAAGATCACCCATCATTTATTCCTCCATAATTCCCATACATATATAGTAACTCTATTTGGACACAAAATTGAACATAATAAATCTCAGCCACTAGATCTCCCCATGAATCCCACTTTCCACGTAAAGACAAACAAATCCAACGGTCTAGACTTTGTGTTTAATTTTGTGCCTCAATAGTCTCTCCTATATATAAGATCATTTTAAGGACTTTCCCCATGGATTTTTTTCTATGCATCTTATTACCATTTGCAGATCATCATGTAAGATCATTTTACAACATCTAATTGTTTCTTTTTTATACAAGAGCGATACTAAAGCAGATTATTCAATTTGGTTTCTTAGGAGATCGAACCTAAGAACTTTAAACCAATTATTCATCCGTCTTTTCGCAAGGCAGTCACATATTGGATTTTCGGTAATTGAAGTGTTCAGAACTTGAACATGGGCTTATACGAGTCTGAATATACTCTTTCGAAGTGGAAAAACTCTCGAAGACATGGATATAGAATGCTTGGAAATCCGGCTCGGCAAAGTCGGGTCGACGATCCTCGCCATTTCTCTCCATTTCGGATCGGCCAACATTTCAGCTCGCCTGCCTCGCTTCGATAAGCCCGGCTCGGTGTAGGCCCCACTATGTACAACTAGGTCACAACTCGAAAGAAAGAGGCAGGAGGAGGAAGTCCCCCCGGTTCGATTAATCCATAGTCGAGCCGGATCCTGGATATTTCCCGAAGGATCATTCAACCCACTACCTCTACTACTTCGAAGATGATGACACGTGTCTTGATCGAGCCGGATGTGGATATTTTTTACGGTTTGAAAACGTGTTCCACAACTCCTGCTCTTTCGAATCGACCGCGACATGTCTTGATCGAGTCGGATCTGCAGCCACCTATAAATACACATTTTTAGGACTTTACAAGGGATGAATCTTCGTTCCTCTAACCGATATAAGCAAAGGCATTGCTATCATTAAAATATCTTTTTCTCCATTTTCTTTCGTAAAAACTAACTGTGTTGTAATCATACAATGTGATAAATGATTGCTTGCACCAAGTGGACGTAGGCAAATTGTCAAACCACTATAATTTATTCTGACTCTTTACCTTAATGTGTTTTCTATAATCTGTAATTGTGAAGATCTTTGAGAATCTGATTCATTTGAGTGTTTAACTTGAGAACGCCAATTTTCAAGTTAACAATAATATAGATATCTTATCATCTGAGCTAGTGGTCGTTAACCGAAGTCTCTAACTATTTCAAAATTACATTTCAAATTCATAGTTTATACATGTGTGTGTTTACGAGCGCTCGTGTTCGCTTGCACTTTATAAGGAGTTAGAACTTTGAACTGATACATAATTTGATGAATCTAATCTATGTAAAACGACCATGTCCGCAAAAATTTAGTTTAATATGAAGCTTTACCAAGAAAAAAACTAGTGGAGATATCTTATATAAACGAACATGAGGGATATTTAGACTTATCCCTCACGCACACTCTGTATGTTGGAGGATCCAAATTCCACATACTATAAATCCTCATTCACCTCATGCTTGTCTATTTGTGTAGAAAATGTATTGAAGTAATATTCAGATATGTTTGGATCTAGATCCATCATACTATGAATCACTTCCACTCCCTATCTAGCTATTTGTGCCAAAAAAAACGTATCAAAGTGAAATTTGTAAATTTATTTAGATTGTTACCTAGACCGTATATGCTAAAAATTCTAAACATTCAACCGCTTCAAAACTTACATTTCAAATCGATAATTGATACAAACTACGATTCAGATGAACATGCCACCTTGAATAAGCCAAACTGTTTGAAATGATCCAAATTTCTGCATAGAAGATCTTGCTAACAAATAAAATATATCACCAAAAACCATCCATAGTAGATGACTTGGAGATGAGGAGGAATTCAAACATCAAAAATCGAGATCCCTCCACACACACAAACAAAAGATAATTCCATATCTATAAAACCCTAGAAACCCCTTACGTCAAAGAGTTCTATCATGATCCAAAATTTTACGATAAAGTTTTGTTAAAGCTCTGCTCGATACTTTGTAAGTTATAATAGTTCGCTAGGGTCAACATAATTACAATTTGTTGTTATATGTATAAGGATCTTTATTTAGTCCATTATGAACATTCCAATAGACCCAACATCCAATCATCCACATACCGACAAATACCAACCTTAAAAATCTAAAAGTATAAAAGTTGTAAATGATATACAAGGAGAATAATTCTATTCACACACCTATAATACCTTAACATACACTAGAAAATATAACAAACTAGCGTACATCAAATATTACTTTACGACATTTACGTGCACCATCGCTTTTAAAAAGTTACCCTTGTTTTCACCTTCATCGTCTTCCCTCCTTAAAACGTAAAACTCTTTTACACAAACGAGGAATTCCTAGCAAAAAAATTAGTAAAAGTTCAACATAATAAATTTAATTTTGGCACTACTGTAGTTTATAATATATCTTTAATGAAATTTCTTAATTCCATCAAAATCAACTCTAATTTTAAATGAGAAGATTTAAATACTCTTGAATTAGAGCAGATAGTCATAGAAGTCGTCTTAATTTATATTTTAGATTTCATTAACTCAAGCAAAATTGTATAAATTTGATCAAATATCATTGATTTAAATGTTTTAATTAGACGGCATAAAATAAAAAAGACTAAAACTGCAATTAAAAAGAAATGTAACTTAGCTATAGTTTTTTCAGCAGAATAATAGTGGATGTCAGGTGATTTTGGTGTATGAATATAATTTTCAAGTATTAAGTGTCTATATACACTCAAGTTTCAAATGCGGATCAAGACTCTGTAACTAATAACATGCGTTGCACAACATGTGAGTTTAGCGTATTTAATAATGCTTATTTGGATTCAATGGTGTTTTTGGATTATAGATATGTGTATTCGAATCAAAATATCAGCAGAAACTGGAAAAATCCCTACAATGGACACTGACTAGGTTGAAGCCGTATAACGATTTCTACCAGTGGAAAGTAAACCAAACGTAGTTTTGAATCTTTCATAACAATACAATATGATTGAGTCTATTTACCGACTGAGATCCTAAGTTTCAGATTTTAGATATGTAAATATTTACCGATAAATTAATAAAGGAAAAACCTGAAGCTTATGAAGAGGAGGTAAAGAAAATCTGACGGAAGATTGCACTGATTCTTGTTCAACTGAAGAAGACGAATCTGCTGTCACCATTTTTTGGGTTTCCCTTGGTCGATGAAAAAAGCGAGTCGCGATGATCAGGTCGGGGAGGGTTACGAAATCTGCTTGCTACAGTGAGTGCCCGCTCAGAAAGAACATAGTTGCTAAATGTAAATTACACTTTTTTTTTTTTTTTTTTTTTTTTCAAACATCATAAAAGAAATAGCTGCGTTTAATTCTTAAACTAAATATAGTTTGCCGCTCATTTTTCCATCTTTTCAAGTGCCAACAATTAGTTTACATGTATGGTTTCAAGAAGTAAATGTAGCTGCTAATAATTGTACAAAAATATAAAAAAGACAATTATGTAATTTCCTCGATTTGCATTGAGTAATTTTGATTTGTATTTAGCAACACCCAGAAAGAATCTTGCGGCGTCTTCCAGTGTATATAAAAGTCTCAAAGCCAAATTCTATTTAAACCGTTGAATCGCTAAGTTGCCCCCCTAATTTTAAAAAGAATAGTCTCCCTCCAGTTTTGCTGAATTTCCACTAGTTTTTAAAAAAAAAAATCGAAAATACTCTCCTTTGCAGTCCTACTGCGTGATTTATTCACGTACCACGTAGTATGACTACGTGGTATCCTAACTAACCTCGTAGTACCTCTACGAGGTTAGTTAGCGTACCATGTAGACACACTGCGTGGTTCGTGGAGAAACCACGCAGTCGTACTACAAGATAAGCTGAGAATATGAAAAAAATATAACGCTAAAAGGGTAATTTCGTCAGCGAAATTTTGGATTGAAGGGGGGCAACTCAGCAATTTTGTGAGTTTTAATAGAATTTGCCAACTCTCAAACGTATGCGATGCATACCATCCACCAAATAGCCTAAAATTGAACGTTTTAAATTTCTGATGCCTTGTAGTTGTACACAATAATATTATTATAAATAATGTTTATTAATTTTGTGTTAAAATGAGAACTTCGTTGTGCAATACATGATAATTTTTTATATGAAATACATAAACTATTAATTAAAATAATTAGTTTTTGTGTGTAATAAATGTTCGATAACTTACACAATCAACATGTATGTGTTTGTATTTGAGAATTTTTAGTTCCTTTTGTCCTTGAGGTTAAAAACCCCTAAATAAAATGGGGTTTTTAACCTCAAGGACAAAAGGAACTAAAAATTGTTCCACAAAGACAAGAGGGCAAAATTTTATTCTTAAGGACAACATTTAGTGTAAAGGGAGAAATTCAGGAGCCCACTATAATTCCTCCCTTTACACAAAAACTTGTCCTTATGGACAAAAATTTTCCCCTTTGTCTTTATGGAACAATTTTTTGTTCATTTTGTCATTCAGGGTATTTTCCTGTTTTTGTTTTATTTAATAGTATATGTTTAAATAATTTAAATGTGAAATTATGAAGTTAACTGAACTATATAGCATTGGGGAAAAATTGAAAAGAAATTTGCCAAAGATATAAATTTGTTGTGGAGTTATTGACGTTCAAAAAGAATTTATGATATAATGCATGGTAAATTCTTGATATAAACGAATCATAACTGATTTACAAATTAACATTGTCATTATTGTTCATGCTATGTGATTTATACATCTTTATAGTTGTTTGGAAAATTATATTTTTTAATATGAATATACATAATAAAATTGGTGTATATTTTTAAGAGCTATTAGAAAAATGGACTAAATACTGGTTAAGATTATTAATTAGAATTTGATATTCATGATTTCATGATTAATTTAAACATATGGGCTGAATAAAAAATATAACGAAAGAATTAAGGAAGTTTTGCAAATAATTATATAGAAATGTTAAAATACAGGTATTTAAAGCGTAAATTGTTTTTTTCAATTTATGATAAATGTATTGAGATAAGTATATAATACATTAATTTTTTTATTATTGTTTACATATGTTATTTAAACTATGTGATTTATTTAACTTTATGTTGTGAGGAAAAATTAATTTTGTCATTTTTGTTGATAAGAACATGGTGTACATTATAAAAAATCACACTTAGCGTTAATTAGATGAATCATCAACAACTATTTTTTGATTGAATTCATTTGTTAAATTCAACATGTATGCGTTTGACATTAATATTACAATACAATACATGGTAAATATATTGATGTAAATGAGTTAAACTTTGAGCTTGTGACAACTATTTATGTATATAATTTATGTTATGTGATTGGCGTGTTTATATATTTGATTATTTATTCATTTTTGTTAATATGATTTTGAGTAATCTTGGTGTGCTTTATTAGTTAATTTTAATATGATTTATTAGGCGAATCTATGAATAGTAGTTTGCTAGAGTTATTTAAATAATTTAAATATTATGTAATTAATTGAAAATAAAGTACAAAATGTAAAATATTAGAAAATAATCGAGCGAGACTTAAATGATTATAGAAAATTTGAAGTGTAGGTGTTTAAAGCAAGAAAAATATAATTTTATCATTTTTAGTATTTAAAAGAAATATTAGTTAACTAAATTTATTTAAATTACTTAAATTTTAGGTTTTATAATTAATTTAAATATGTGGACTTAGATATAAAATGTTAGGAGCTAAAAGTTAATAAAAAATTGTGAGAACTTTGAAATGTTCTATATCAAAACATAAAATGACAGAAGAAATAAAATAATGTGAGAGAAATAGTAAATAAATGTAATGTGATAAACTAATTTAAAAATAAAACATCTAGAGAGGATTAAGGAGAAGAGAGAAAAATCCTAGAATTAAGGGGAGACTTTTAAAAGGTTCTGCTTTACTATTATTTATTAATAGATGAAAAGGTTATGCTCCGTGGACAATTCTTTATTGCGAAATTTACTTGAGGTCATTAAAGATGGTAATTCATTTTAAAGCATAATGGCTTCAAAAAAAATGTTCATGTAGGCCATCAATTATTTTTAATTTGGTAATTATAATGTTTTTGAATTTGCGTATTGATTTTCAAACATAAAAAATACATAAGTTCAACATATGTTTAACAGTTTAAGATATATCTAATATATAAATAAAAAATTTATAAATTTTTATATAATGATAATATTCCAAATATCGTGTAGAATTAATTAAGGGGACTGCTATTTGGACACAAAATTAAACACAAATAGAAAGACACAAAGTCTTGACCGTTGGATCTTTTTGTCTTTACATGGAGGACTGGAATTCATGGGACAATCCAGTGGCACAAATCAATTATATCACCAATTATGTCAATGTTTTTTTTATCTAAATAGACTTTCCCATTAAATAAGTTTTCATATTCGATTCAAGCAAACAACACTCTAACGTCTACTTGAAGCGTCGTATTTTCTAATGTAATGGTGATTTTATGTTGTGATAAATATAGCTAAATGTCCATAATGCACATATAATCTTTGAAATAACTAAAAGATATTCTCTTTATTTCGAACATTCATACAAACATTATGATTGAAATAGTGCATCAGTTAACATAATTAAAAATGAATTAATCGAACACCACAATGTAAAATATTTTTTGATAAATTAAAACCAGAAATGTCAATGACGTTTTAATGATACATACAAAGCAACATGGAATAACTGTTAGAGTTGTGCCCTAGAGGCAATCCATTTAGTGTGATTAATAACACTATTGATGTCATTATTTTATTTTGAATAAAAAATTCTATTATCTTATAGTTACAGCATAATATAAATATCAACATAATAGGAGTCCTTAGAATAATAATACATAATTATATAGTTCAAGTAAGGACTTAAACATGAGATTATATAATATAATAATAAATATTATAATTCTTAAATGTCCCTAGTCAAGTTTTATTGATTATATAGGACAACAATAAAACACTAAGACTAGTATGTTGATTGACTGATGATCATATCTCATTGATCATTAATATACATGATATTAATGTCAATACATAAATATGTATTAGAGAATAACGTATTGGGATGACCCAACATGAGAAAACTATGTGGAATACAATTAAAAGTATCATAAGTTATTCTCATAGTGACAGTGATGTAATGGTCATCAGACCTGAAATCATTATAATTTTATTCGAGGATATTCGTATTTTGATATCATCAAAAGTTACTTTTAACCGAGTAGACGATAAAGGTGATTATCAGATACATCTCGAATCGATTGAAAATTATGAATGATTTTGATGCAATTATACTCTATAATACAAGTAGTGGTATCCATGGGCCTCTTGATTGAGCGAGACTTTGAAATGCATGACCATGCCCAAGTGTTGATTTGTTTTATATAGTCTACTCATCGATTAAGATAAAAGGATTAAATTATAAAGAGGATGTTACGTTCCATGCCTCGAGTTTAATCCTGGACATATTGGTTAAAAGGATTAAATTTACATTGAAATACTGGTCATAAAAAAAGTTGTATTGAATCTATTATAACTTGGGTAACAATGATGTATTATTAAATACCGCTCACTGTTTATGATTTTAAATATGATTTAAAATCATTGCCAACTTTGTAGTAACCTATAAGGTCACACACTAAGAACGTTTAAAAGGTGAGAATCATTTTTTGAATAAAGAAATATCAAATCGTTGATATTTATATTTGGATAAGAAATGGTATATTGTTTGATTTCCGATTGTCTAGGTTACATTTATTTTTTAAAGGGAATCGTTTCCTTTAAAATGTAATACATGGAGAAAAACTTCTCTAACCTTAGAAAAAGGAACAATGGCGGCTACAGTTAATACCGTCCCCTTTGTTTTGATTTCGTGAAGACATCGTTGAAGGACATTCGTGGACTCCTCTAGAGGCATGGCGTTTTGTTGTGCTTGCAATTCAACCGACCCGCACTCCAGCATCGTTCCAGAATCAAAGAAGAACTGATCCAATTTGATTTTGTGAATCCACGAAAGCTTATAGAGGTATAGAATTCCAATTTACTATTGTTTTTGCATAGTCCTAATCTCACAGCTGTTATAGAGTTAAAATAGGGTTTTCAGTTAGATCTTAAATTCCCAATAGTGGTATCAGAGCTTAGGTTTGCAAAATTAGTATTTCGAACTGTGTTTTGGCATGTATGAGTACGATTTCTTGGATAATCTATTGCAATTAAAACTTGGATGCAAAAACTTAAAGCAAAATCATTCCTAAAGTGAAATTGTTTCATTGTCAATAAATCTTGTATTTTGATACAAAATTTGATATGAAATCATGAACTAGTACTTGATATTAATTCTGTTCCAAGTATTGTTAGATCCTAAGTTATTTTATATTAAGCATGTGGACTGATACATTAACTGAACGTATTGTAGTGTCTGTTTGTATCAAGTATATTCTCTGTTAGATAGTGAATCTATAATGTTGTGATAACTGATGAAATAATCATAGGTTTGTTTTCCTATTATAATTTCTTTTGACACATAAATATATTGCTTATGAAATTATATATGTGCATTTGAAATTGAATTTGGATCTGGTTTTATTATATATATATTAAATTATGAATCTCTGTGTTTAAATAAAAATCTGAGTGATGTTATGCATTGCAACAAAATTAAGGTAATGTGGTTTTGATTCATCAGTGTGTTTAAAATTGGTAATCTTAAAATGGATCTGCTACTTTTATAAATACATATAGATGATGTATTTTGGGTTGTACTGTGTATACAACCAAAGAAACAATGTAAATACACACACATATATAATTGATTATTTGAAACAAGATATCAATAACACACGCTACTTATATATATATATATATATATATATATATATAACTTGTTCAAAAGGGAAACCGATCGGAGTTCTAAACCCTCCCTAGTGCACCTATCACGGTCCGTGAGCACCACATAAGTGGTTGATCTTAGCGTATGCACATGGTAAGCTCTTACACTACTGCAAAAGTGAGCATATTCGACACTAATTTGTGTGCGTTGCATGAAAAGTGTGGTGAAAGCTATGATTTCTATGATCTTTTGCAACAATATCAATATGTTATGCATTAGACGTGAATGCACTGTTGCGGTGGGAATTCTAGTGTTTTGACGTGCAACACCAGTTAAAAGCGTAGCTTTACATTTATACAATCCAGTTCAGCAATCCGCGTTATCATCATAAACAAAACCCCAACCATAGATGCATCATTAATCCAATTGTTCAAACCAATCTATGGTTCTGATGATTCTAAACATTAGCCATCATCCAATCAATGACAGCCACCTCATTGCATTCTTTTGATGAAATTTTGGCGCGATCTTCCCCCTTCATGAAATAATGTAAAGATAATCTGGTCATAAATCGTTCTTCTTCTCTATCATCTAATCGTTCTTTCCCTCTTTTTACTATTGACAAAAATCTAAACCTAGATTCATGTCAGTATCGCTCCTCTCCTCGACAGCAAATTTTATTCCAAAAAGGTTGAAGCTTTGAAACGCTTTCTAGCTTTGATTTCTCAGGGCGTTAACATCGCTAGTTTTTTTCCTCAGGCTCAGTTTGGATAGCACTGGGAATTAGTTGTGCTTAATATAGATTAGATTATGAGTAACTAGCAATTAGTTTATTTGTTACACTTTGAAAACTCATTCGCTTATGAGTAATTAGTTGCGTGGACATTCCAAACTTACGAAAACCCATTTGCTTATGAGTGTTTAGCTGATGAAAGATTAGATTATGAGTAATTAGTTGCGCTTTGACCATTGATTTGGGATTTGGGATTATGCTGAGGTTTATTCGAAAATTATACCCAGTAATAAACCAAAAAAAAGGAGATGGCGCCGGTGGGTTTGTCACCAGGATTTAGGTTTCACCCAACTAACGAGGAGTTTGTTAATTATTATTTTAAAAGGAGGTTCATGGTCTCAACATTGAGCTGGATATTGTTCCTGAAGTAGGGATCCTGAGTGGTACTTTTTTGGGCCATGAGATCGGAAGTACCCGAATAGGTTTCGAACGAACAGAGCAACTAGAGTAGGATACTGGAAATCTACTGGAAAAGATAAGCGACTTTGTTATCAGAACCGGGCTATTGGCATGAAAAATATATTGGTATATTATAGAGGTCGAGCTAGTTAAGGAATGATGACTAACTGGGTTATGCATGAGTATCGGCTTAATGATAAGGAATGCGAAGATTCTATAGGTTTGCAGGACTCGTATACACTATGTAGAGTTATCAAGAAAAACGTTGTGTGCGCCAAAATAGAGGACCATGGACAATGCAATAACATAGCATTAATTGAGAGCTCTCAAGCAATCACTAGTGATAATATCAATAATGATCAATATCAAAACATGCCTCCTGATGTTGGACCGATGAGCTCATCTTCGTGCGTGGATGAAGATGACAAAGACGATGCATGGATGCATGGGTGAGTGTGTGGTTATCAACAACATGTTTTTCAGTTTTTTATACGATGATTATGAAATAAGAAGAGTCTTGACAAGTACACTAACATACCATGCAAAAACCTTTGAAGTAAGGGTATTTTATATAAAAGTAAATCTATTTACCGTCAAAATTGATTTGCAACTTGGGTTCATTTACATTAACATATAATTGTATGCTTGAGGTTTTGTGATACAGATACATGTGTAGCACTGCGGCGTGTTTGCACTGCGGTGTGTTTGTGTAGAGGCTTTGGAAACTACCAATTTCCCGATCTGGACGAGTCTTTCACCCGTATCTAATTTGCTACACGCACAGGTATTTTCCATTTGATTTTGGAAACTACCAATTTCAATGTTTCAATTTTGGAAACGTATGCTCAGTTTTGCAAACTGAGCTCACTTCAAGTATGCACCCATATTATGCCTTACTACGTATCATAAAGCAGCCATACAAAAAAGTATCATAAGGCAGCAAAAGTATCATAAGGCAGCAAAAATTATAGTAGCATCAATTCATACCAGATCAGAGAAGCAAAAGTTAACTTAATACATACATATATTAGCAAAAGTTATAGTAGTATTAGGGCAGCAAAAGTATCATAAGGCAGCAAAAGTTAACTTAATACATACATATATACACATCCAAAAATGACATTATAGTAGCATCAGTTCATACCAGATCAGGGCTTTGCGGGTCTGTAGAACTTCCAACAGATTCGTTAGGGCTTTGTGGCTGTGGGAGAACCAGTCCGAAGTGAGCAGCCGCATGTGATGGACCCGCAGCATCAGGACAAGGGGTGAGGTGGTTTGGCCAATCATATTCCTGATCAACTTCCAAATCTACTCATTGATCATTCCTTTGGTTCTTTAGGGCTTGGTTATCAACATGTATGTCATGGGTGGCTTCAGGAAATAAGCTTGGTGGGAGGGGGGTAGCAAAGCAGCTTCATGTATCATTGCGTCAAATCTTTCATCTGAATCCATTTCCACTCCGTGATTGCCCAAACATGGAACCACCTGTTCCTCCTTATTGCTCGCAAAAAGAAGTTCAGACCTTGTTCCAGGATGAGCATGGGTACATCATTGAACTTTAATGAGGTAAACCTTGTCGTTGAATTGAGCAGCAAAAGTATTGATATAGCCAATGCCTTCATAAAATTGCATTTTCATATAGAAAGATGTATGGTCATACTGAGACCAGTTACAATCGTCAATTGCAAGCACACGTCCCATTGGCTTCATTATTTCTTCAACAACAGGAATAGTACTCTTTAGAAACTCAGGAAAGCCATCAAATTTAGCCCATGATTCCACTTCTAACGCTAGTTCAGGCTCCAATTCTTCATCAGACCATGCTTGTATGTAAATAGCACCACCAAGTTTTGTAAAAACTTTCAATATTAGTGCATGATCACGCTTACTGTAAGATGGGCATGATACTAGAAAACAGTTATTGGGTATTACCCGCATAGGCCACGAATTATGATCCAAGGTCACCTGAAGCGTGTGATGCACAACTTCAACATTCTAATGTCCTTTAAGAATAGTGGCAGTGATGTACAGCGAGGAGTCCTCCATTGAATTATTTTTTTGAAATTTCGAAGATTGGGGTTTAGGGGATATGGAGATGATGTTTTGAAGCTTGAAAGGATATGCGAGGGACACACTGGATGGTGTTAGGTAAATATGAGAACTGGAAATTTTTGCACAGAAGACGAAGCATACTCAATTCCGAGGTGGCACGAGTGACCAATAGTGAATGGTCAACTGTTATAATTGTATGCATAAGATTTATAAGTTAAGATGGCCAGATGGTTAATTGTTATGATATATTTATAGGATATACATGCACAGATGCACTTATCAAATAATAACTTATGAAAATCGAATTGCAGGATCTGAAATGACGAGGAGAGATACAGCTAGCAAATAAAGGACCTGAAATGATGTGGAGAGATACGGTTTCTGGTTCATGGCATTGTTACTTTGTAGAATGCATTCGATTGTATATGTTGGCACTTGTATTGAAGGCGGTATGTGTTGGCACTTGTGGTATGTAGAATATTTGAATTGTACTTTTAAATTACGTATTTGATCGTATGTGTTATATTTGAAGAATTGGTATGGTATGTAGAATATTTTGGATGGTTCGAATGTGATGATGAATGCAACGAATGTGCTTCTTCTATGTACAAAACTGGTATTGCAAAATTTATAATTAAAGCATTGTATTTGCCTTCTTTTACTGTTGCATTTGCTTGTTTTCCTGATGTTTTATTTCAAGATAATGGTGTTGCATTCCATAATACAGCGGTGTTGCATTACATAAAACAGTAGTAATTCCACATGGCACGTAGACCCCACGGCTGATATGGCATGTGACACGTGCGTAGCTGACGTGTCGTGTGACACACAGACATCTGATATGGAAAGGTGGCGTGGCCTAGCTATCGTGACCTAGTAGCCAGGATCCAACTAATGTTCAAGCAACGCTGGATATTGTTGCATTACGTGCAAATAGTGTTGCATTACGTCTATAATGCAATACTTTCTTTCCGTGGCAATAAATCGGCTAAAGCGTTGCCTTAGAGGGCTAAGGCAACGGCCGCAGATATCACGCCCTTTTAGTGTTGTCTATTTGAGAAAAAGGGAAAATGCATGTGGCAACAAGGAATTCCGCTCGAGACGAATCGATTGCTAAACTGACCCAGACCATTCGAAACCCCTGATTGTTTTGAGAACACGACAAATCAGAACACAAACAGAAGAACATTTCATTGTATATTACAACAATTCCATCAGAATACAAGAATATATTGAGTATGAATAAATATTACATAGAAAATATCAGAGATTTAAATTACATTTAAATACATCGCAGCGGAAAAACAATACAAAGCACAACTGAAAACGGGTACACGGATACAGAGCTTTCCGAATACCGCTTCAGCTGTAAATCAGGATCCTATGAATATAAATCTGCAAAACCAAAACTACTAGCTGCCCATGTCGAAAATAAGGGCACCCAGAGTTTAGGTTAAATCAATAAACTCCAGGTCAGCCTTGTGACTAGTGTAAGAACTAAAACAGTTATTAATCTTTATTTTAAAGTTAGGTAAATCAAGGGACCACACCGTATAGCACGGAACGGTTTCCTCCCAAGAATACCAGTGCATAAAACAACCGCGCAATGCTAAATAAAGAACAATGAAGCTATTATAAGACCCAGGTCTTATCACACAATGCAACGTAAGCCGGAGGATAGGGTTTTTACCTTATAATAGCCAAGAATGCTTGGTACGTGAAATTTCATGTTTTATTATTACTATAAGTGTATAGTGTCAAAACAATTTCAATCATAAGTATCAATCATAAACGGCATAAGTGCCCCATACCACTATGTCGCCATATATAGGTTCTACAATCAAAACTGCAAAGTCACGTATTGGAAGTTGGATTTCCATATATGAACCGAGGCCAGGGATCGTCCTCACCGCTTCGAGACAATCTAGCCTACCATGTCTCAGGAACAGCCGCAATTGCACCTTGGATCGTCAGGGCCGGTCCACCGATGTGGATTATAATGTCTGAACACTGCGTTTCCCCACCCTTTGGGGCGTAAATGAGCCAAATGACTCCATCAGCTCCACATAGTTACCGATATATCTGAGGCGCCTCGCAACAGCAACAACCACACAGGTGAAAATAATATAAATGTCAGGGTTAGTAGGTCACGGACACCACCCTAACTAGAAAGAAACGCATGCCCTCCCTGATGTCCTCTCCCGTTTCTGGTTCACAACCGAGGTGTGAGGCTCGCGAATCAACGCTACCCAAAGCTATGCCACACAGGCTATGCTTTAATCATCAACCACAAGACTATGCTTTTCAACAAAAGCCTTGATCATTTGCCACTTAGGCATGCCACACAGGCAATTCACTCCATGCGATTGATATCCATCAATATATAACCCCTGAGCTCGTACGTCTCAGAAAAGGGCGTTAAGCAAGAGAATAAATTCTCCGTCGCTAAACAGACATATATTTAATAGAAATCAATCACACAGAATAAAATCCAATGTCAGACAACAGTCCATTTACAAGTTCGTTCTGGGTCTGAACGAAACCGGAGGCACCTTGTACCTCGCATATCCATCGATCTCCAAGTACGTCTGGACGATCACCAACTGATTCCCTCCTCTTGGGTGTACAGCCCAATCAAGATCATCAGCAATCACCCAAACAATGTGAAGATCTCCGGTCTTCGACCACCGTCTTCATCCTCGACAAATCGTCGAATCAGTTATTCAGAATGGGATAAACCCGGTCTTTCTGAATAACCCGCGTATATAATAAACAAGTGTTACACAAACACAACATACGCCTCATTCCAATTCAGAATATTCTTTTATTCAAATATTCTTATAATTTGGGAAAGGTTCCCATTAATTTTATTAAAGATAAATTCTTTAATCTTCTTTTGAATATCAATTTAAACCAAATTATGGTTTATCCAAACTAATCGGGATTAACGAACCTTACCGAAGTAATCGTTTGTTTTAAATTCCCAATCCCAACCTATTCATCCATGAAGTAAAACTGGTAATACTTCATATCTAACACCACGGTGTTATCGGTAAATTCAGTTACCATTTCACGCTCAAATCTAATTAAAGATTTAACTATCGCCTGGAGCAAAACTGGTGATACTCCATTCTCGATCATTTCAATCTAATTAAAGATTCATTAAAACTTCACTTGGTTTTAATCTTCCCAAAAATCAGTATCAATGATTATTTAACTTGGGAAATCATATCTTGTCTTTAGCTGGGTTAAAGAACCAATGTCATTTAAAGCACGGTTCACGATAAACCCAAAAGCCAATTCAAATTCAAATCCAATTAAATACCATTTAATTGGTATACTTCATTAAATCTAAATGAAAAGATTTAATCTTTTTCTCAGTTGGGTTTAAGAACAGTGTTAATGAAGACACCACTCACGACAAACCCAAATTCCATTCGATATTAAATACAAGGCTCTGAATAGAAAATATATCGGCTTATATTCAATATCAAATTCTATGACCAACAGCTATCGTATTGGAAATAACGATATAAATATATCTTTCAAATTTCCATAACAATATCTGTATAATCACGAAATCCAACATTGAAATATTCCAAAGACAATTTCGATTCAAATCCATTTCTACTTTATATATTGGAAATTCTGGTTATTTTCAAAACCATTTCAAATCCACTTTATTTATTTTAAAAATAAATGGGATTATAATTCTAGTTCAAAACTAGTTCATTTCGATAAAAATCTATTTTTATCTTTTCAAATATGGATTTTTTCATCCCAATACTTCACAAATCATTTCTTATGATTTTACACCAATTATTACTATTTTTAATAATTTTATCAAGGCCTGTACAGTCGATTTCCATCAACGGCCATCGAACTGCACTTATAGCGACCTTTTCCAAATTTGATTTGGACATAATCCCAATCCAACCGTTAGATTTCAAATCTCTAGTATTCGTTAGAAAGATCTTTTCGATACGAACCCAACGGTTCAGGTTTTAGGAGAATCCGACGGTCGGATCTCCCGTAATGTCCATTCGAAGTCAATGGTCGAAATTCGCGAACTGCCGCAGCGCGGCGCGTCCTATTCTGGCCATTATATATATATATATGTATATATAATATATATTATATATTTCGTCGATTTCCTTTCAAAACATATTTTATAAATCATTTTAAATTCTTTTCGAAACGATTTCAACTTCATATTCAATTTCTAATCAAAATTGAATATTCCACATCATCGATATATAAATGATAATATTTTCAAAATATTATATTTTGAAATCACTTCTTTTTCTATAATCATTATAAAAACGAATATAATCGATATAAATACCGTTCGCGTCAAAATGGCGTATATCCAACCAACATGGCTTTATATATTTCAATAACTTCGTTATTCTATTCAACAAATGAATATTTTATTTTATTCAACACATGAATTTTTATTCTATTCAACACATGAATTTTTATTCTATTCAACACATGAATTTTTATTTTATTCAATACATGAATTTTTATTCTATTCAGCACATGAATTTTCTTTCTATTCAACACATGAATTTTTCTTTTATAATATTTCTTATTTTTCAAATTGAAATGAGGCTCAATCAATTACCATATAATGTTAATTATATGGTTTCCATACAACACATGTATATAATAGCAACGATAAATAATCAACCATCATCCAAAGTGCACCACACAACTGCATAAGCATTAAATATAAATAATTAATGCTTACACAGTCTGTCAACCCATCGATTGACATACAACTAAACAATCGGGATTAGTGTACGTCAAATATCATCCCAATACCAGTGTGGGGTTTCAATCCACAAACACTGAATATTATTTGTGCAGTTGGGCGATGTGTAAAATTTATCGTCCCAATCAATATCCGTCAAAACAGTGTACATAAACAAATCGTCTTATTTGTAAATGAATATTTATTTATTCACATTCACGTTAAAAATTATATTTTTAACGATAAATAATTTATTTCAGCACATGAATATATATTTCATTCAACACATCACAATCAATTTTCATCACACAACAAAATCAAACAAGTCGTTCATGGTCTGTGGACAACGGGTGTCGGGTGCTGCTAAGCACCGTCTGCATCCTAGTATATAATTTTAACTAGAATACAATTTAAAAGTGAGAAATTCTCACCGATTAGCTAAACCAAACACCGCGACTCTTCTTATGTAGGAAATCTTCATCGTGTCTCCAACGAGATATGTTCAACAGCGTTTGTGTTAAAAATTATATTTTTAACAACGCTACTTCCTATATAAAGATTATACTTTTTATATCATTGCTTCGTATATAAAAATTATATTTTTCTCTCGCCATTCTCTATATAAAATTTTCACTTTTATATATAAGGATCGTATTTTTATATCTCTGCTACATATGTAAAAAAAAATCACTCCTTACACCGCTACTTCCATGATAAAAATTATATTTTTATCGCTACTTCATATATATATAAATCACATTTTCATATCATTTCTATATTTATATAAATCCCGTTTCTCATTCGCTAACTTCATAATAAAAATCTCATTTTTATTATATCCTTTCATGTATAAAAATCAAATTTTTACCGTATTAAAATTCATATCTTTATGGTATTAAAAAATCATATCTTTACGGTATTAAAAATCATATCTTTACTTTGTTAAAAATCTAATCCTTTCACGGTTAAAAATCTATTCTTTTTACGGTCAAAAATCTAATCTTTTTACTTGCTATTTTATACATAAAGATTATATTTTTATATATCCATGTTATCCTAAAATTTCAGATTTTTAAATGAATGCAATTTACATTATAAAATATAAATATAAATAAGAAATAAAAGAAAATGGAAACTCACATTTTTGCTGTACAATTGGATCTTGGTTTAAGGAAGGGCCTACGGTGGCTGTCTTAAGTGGAAGAGGGCTTGGCGGAGGGTTTCGTTGATGGAAGGAGGGCGCAGGCCATCAGTGGTGGTCGTAGGTGGCTTGCTTGACCGTTGGCGGGTATGTGGAGCTGTGGGTGGTGGGTTGGGGCGCGGGGAGGTTTGTGGATCGATTTAGAAGAGAAGAGGGGGGAAAGGGGGACTGGCGCCGTCGCTAGGAGGAGGGGGGAACTGGGTGGTCGACGCCGTGGGTGGTGGGGCGCTCGTCGCCGGCGGTGGCGGAGGGGGGAGAGAGTGGAGGCATCGCGATTTAGTTTAGGGTTTTTTTTAATTCCTTCTGTCGATCTGAGTGGGAGAGATAAGGTAAGGGAAAGGATATTATAATATATATATATATATTTATTTATTTACTTATTTTAAATTTCAAAAAGCAACTTTTTATTTCGAACTCGAAATCGAACCCACCAACTGTCGTCCATAACTAATTACCCTCATTTCGAACACAATGAGATATATCTCGTAAGCTGATTCAATCGTTTCGATCGGTTTTCGTCAAAATCAAGATATAAATCTATATATTGAATTTGAACGCGCATTTCAATTTACCGGGGCCACATACTGACCCTAAAAATTCCCAAAAAATATTTTCTAACTTCGTATTGACGATACGGTCCTAACAAAACTAATTTCGTCGAATTCTAAGACCGTTTGAAAAATGACCACTTTCTGGTTGATCGAAATTGACTAAAACTGTCAAAATACGTTTTCTTTTGCTACGCTCACATATTGATTTCAAAAATTACGAATTTTGGAATCTAACAATAATTCAAGATCCCGGATCCAACAAAAGTGGTTTCGTCGAAAACAAAGGTCATTTGCAAAATTTCCATTTTTAAGGGCCAGAATTCCATAGCGACTATAATGAATTTTCAATTAGATATATCTTTTGATTCCCGCTATGAAATCTCGATTTTTCGGATTCGTTGGAAAGATATTTTCAATTGGATTCTAATATTTTTGGTTTTGCTAAAATCCGGTTTATTTTGAATCCTGTACATTCATTCAAACTTTGAAATCAAAATTTCGAACTACCGTGCCATTTTCAATTCCCTTTATAATTAAATAGAATATTTATATTCTAACGACGATTCAAATAAATATATACGTTCTAATTCTATTCAAAATAAATTTGTCGTCGTGATTATTTGAAATAAATCATTTTAAATATTCAAAATTCATCTAAAATTGCCAAAATAAAAATTTTAAATTGGCTCGGAATTCCGGGTTATTACAATGCAACGCTTTTTCAATCTAAGGCCACATAAAACTTGTGTCGAATTTGCCCACTTTTGTAGTAATTAGCATGTCATTCATATATATATATATATATATAGTGAGAGAGAGAGACGTTACAGAGAGAGAGAGAGAGAAACGTTCAATGGCACCCCAAATAGTGAGCACCCCATTTGCCCCCTATATGAACCAAGCATTTATATTAGAATAAGTGAGTGGGAGGAGAGAGGATGAGTGGAAGGAGAGAGAGAGGGAAATACTTGGTGGAAATCACGGGGAAAACGGGATGCTGCACTATATGGGGTGCCATTGAACACTCGCTATATATATATATATATATATATATATATATATATATATATATATGTATGTGTGTGTGTGTGTGTGTGTGTGTGCGTGTGTGTGTGTGTGTGTATGTATGTATGTATGTATTGACATGTATATACTGGAAGTTTGAATTTGAATTCTAACTTAACTATAAAACATGTTTTGATTATCACTTCAACAACAATTTGAATCTGCAAATTATATGATCGCAACTGCACTTACTTAAATATGTCAGTTTGCTAGTTTGCAAGAATATATATATATATATATATATATATATATATATATATATATATTGCTTGTAATATAAATGATAGCCTATGGTATATTAAAAGGTGTGCTCATATTTTAATGCACTGGTTTTATATTTACGATGATAAATATACATATACTGTGAATCTTGTTTTAAAAGCTACAACAGATATGATTTTCTATTTGGTTTTATACTATATGTATAAACAATAATATCAACATAGTGAATAGTTTTTTAAAAATTAATTAAGCATTTAAAAGTTGATGTTAAATTTATGTAAGTTTTTGCTAAATGTTTTCTAAAATTAGTTAGATATTGCTTGTTTTGTTTGAGCATATTGTGATATAAATATAAATATTGTATAGGAAGTTGTAATGTAATAACCACTGCACATATCACTATTGCCCCTTAGACATTTCTATCTTCGTAAGAACTTACATCTGTAAAATTCATAGAACTTCTCGTCTGACAGCATGGGTGTTTATGAATATGTATAATTTGAATGCCACAAATATTGACACTAAATTTTAGTGAGGCAATTTTAATAAGATGTCTGTATGTTTATATTGATAAATATATTGACATATACTGCCAGTTTATATTAACATACTGATGTGATATTATGCAGTATAAATATATACATTTGGTGATAAATCAAATATCTAATTTATGAAATTAGTCAGTGATGCTCATATCTTGAATTTTGCTAAAAAAGCTTTGAAAACTTAAGCAAGTATGACCTGCTTTAGTTTCACGATATTTGTACCTAGATTATAGAATATGGGGTAACATATAGATCTTATAACTGTTGTTTATTTATGTTTGTATTGGATTTTATAGCATGCTGATAACATATGCAAATTGAATAAAAACTACCTGAGACTGAATAATTTTGAGGACAAAACAATTGTTAATTGATTTTGTATTTGCATGCACTAGTGGAAGGAATAATGTGTATGTCTCAACTTATTGTAAGTTGTTTCCAAAATTAATTCAGTCAAATTTTGGAATGTGAGCCGTTTCCTAAATTAATTCAGTGAAATTTTGGAAAAATTAGTGGTCCATTTATTAAGGAAAAATTAGTGGACCATTTATGAAGGAAATTTATTAAGGACTAATTATCTCCCCATTTTTTGGTAACTGTCCATTTTTTTCTCACGTTCCTTTCATATTCTTAAACGGCTCTTTGATGGAAAGAGCAGTAACTCAAGTCTAATTTCTGATAAAGAAAATGCACCATCCAATTGAATTCGTTAAGGACATGAAAAATGAATCAGATTTGAAATAAGAGAAAGTAAATCTATAAACTCGTCCAATTTGTGTTGTGGTTTCTGATATAGTGTCAAACCTTCACACTCTTCAATTAGATGGTGTATTTTCTTTATGAGAGAGTCGGTATAGTGACCTTATCAGAAATTAGATTTGAGTTCTCCCTTTATACTACTCTTGTCATCAAAGAGCCGTTTGAAAATATAAAAGGAACATGAGAGAAAAATGGGCAGTTACCAAAAAGTGGGGAGATAATTAGTCCTTAATAAATGGACCATTAAATATTCCTTTATAAACGTGGGCCTCTGATTTTTCCAAAATTTGATTGAATTAATTTTGGAAATGGCTCACATTCCAAAATTTTACTGAATTAATTTTGAAAACGGCTTACATTCTCCCACTTGGTCCAGTTAACTAGAAAGACTTCATATATGGATCACAACGACAAATTCTCTTGGAGCGAAAATTAATCTTCTATATATCACATTATACTTGATCTCTCATCACTCACTCTTTAACTTAATGAGTAAACCCTACGTTTATTTCAGGTAAAGACATAATGATATTTCTTAGCAATAGTCATCAAACATGTACATACTTAAATTCAAATGAGAAATATCCAACTGAATGAGAAATTTCAATACAACATAAATGAATGTATCACATGACGGAACCAAGTTTCATTCTTACTACATGACCCTTGAAATTCATAATTTGCATGCCTTTAGTCAAGGGATCAACAACCATAAGCTCAGTGCTAATATGTTCAATGATCACTTTCTTTTCTTGAACACATTTCTTTATGGCTTGAAACTCTATGTCGATGTGTTTACTTCTTCTTCCACTTTTGTTATTCTTAGTTTTAAAAACAACATCTTAATTATCACAATACATTCTTATCAGGCGACTGATAGATTCCACGACTCGCAATCCATATATGAAACCTTTCAACCATACACCATGCGAGGTAGCCACAAAACAAGAAACGAACTTGGCTTCCATAGTAGAAGTGGTCGTCAAGGTCTGTTTCGCACTCCTCCATGAAATGGCACCATCAGCTAGCATAAACACATATCCTGAAGTGGATTTTCATGTATCAATGCAGCCACCGTAATTGGAGTTGGAGTAGCCTACCACTTCAAGGCTATCTGTCTGTCTATACATGAGCATGTAATCCTTGGTACCCTGAAGATATCTCAACACCTTCTTTGCAGCCTTCCAGTAATCAATCCCTAAGTTTCTTTGATATCTTCCTAACACTCTAACTGCATATGCAATATCTGGTCTAGTACAGACTTAAGCATACATTATGCTACCAAAAGCTGAAGCATATGGAATGTTCTTCATTTGTTCCCTTTCGATGTCATTCCTAGGGCATTGTTCCAAACTGAACCAACCACCTTTCACTATTGGTGCTGCATTTGGTGAACAATCTTTCATTCTAAATCTTCTGAGCACTTTGTTGATATATGCCTCTTGGGACAATCCCAAAATGCCAAAGATCTCTATGGATCTTTATGCCAATGACATATGATCCCTCTCCTATATCTTTCATAGCAAAGTTACTTGAAAGAAATTGTTTCACTTCTTGCAACATCCGTTTATTATTGGTTGCAACAAAATGTCATCTACATACAATACAAGAAAACAAACTTTACTCCCACCGACTTTAAGATATATACATTGATCCATTATATTTTGTTCGAAGCCGAATGAAGTAATTATTTTATGGAATTTATTATACCACTAGCCGGAGGCTTGTTTTAACTTGTATATGGATTTATTTAGCTTATAAACTAAATGCTCACCATCCTTAGAGGAGAATCCTTCAGGTTGTTTCATATAAACCTCTTCCTGTAAATTTCCATTTAGAAAAGTTGTTTCACATCCATCTGATGCAGCTAGAAGTCAAAATGAGCTACTAATGACATGACCACTCGGAGAGAATCTTTCTTTGATACAGGGGAAAAATTTCTGTATAGTCAATTCCTTCCCTTTGAGTGACTCCCTTGGCACCAAGTCTTGCCTTATATCTCTCAATGTTGCCTAATGAATCTCTTTTTGTCTTAAAAACCCACCTACATCCAATGGTTTTTACACCATTAGGCAACTCGAAAATATTCCAAAATAGATTAAATGCCATTTAATTCATCTCTACTTTCATAGCATTCATCCATAATTTGAATATGTAGAACTAATGACTTGTGAAAATGACAAAGGATCATTATCGACTCCAATATTATAATCTGATTCTTGTAGGTACACTTCATAGTCATCAGGAATAGCTGATCGCCTTTCTCGAGTAGATCTCCTTAGTGGGATTTTTTTATAATCATGATGAGCTGGTTCCTCGTTTACAACATGATCTATTGGATTTTGATCAAAAGTTTATGGAATTTCTGTATTTGGCTGTCTGACACTTGGCAGAACTTGAGGAGTGTGAATGACAATCAGCCTATTCATTGAATCAGAGGGTGGAACATCACAGTAGTCTACTTCAGGACTAATGTACTGAAATTGATCACTCCTACTAATCAAATCATTCTCAAGAAATTTAGCATTCCTTGATTCTACATTCCTGGTACAATGGAATGGACAATATAATCTACAACCCTTGACATATCGGCATATTCAATGAAATATCCACTAATAGTCCTTGGGTCACGCTTCTTTTCTTGTGGATTGTAAATTCCCACTTCCAACGAGCATCCCCAAACGCATACTTGTCGCAAACTTGGTTTCCAACCTTTGAGCAACTCAAAAGGCGTCTTGGAGACAACCTTGGATGGAACTCGATTTATTATGTACGATGTCATCTCGTGAGCTTCAGACCATAAGAAAGACGGAAGTTTAACATTACTTCTCGCCATGTCCGTTGATGTTCGATTTCTTCTTTCTTTTGCACCATAATGGTCCGGATAACCAGGCATAGTGTATTAGGCAGCAATCCCATGCTCTTGAAGAAATTTCGCAAATGGACCACATGCTTGTCCGTTTTGAGTGTATTTGCCACAGTATTCACTATCTCTATCTGATCTCACGATTTTAATGTGCTTACTACATTGATTTTGATTCTCTACTTCAGCCTTAAACAATTCAAAGGCCTCCAAAGCTTCGTCTTTAGAATGGAGTAAATAGAGATACTTATTTTGTGAATAATCGTCTATGAAGGTGATAAAATATTTTAGATCATCAGCGTTCATGTCCGGACAACAAATATCCGTATGTATGATTTCTAATAGATCTGAACTCCTCTTTGCACCTTTCTTATGTATACTATTTTGCTTGCCTTTAATGCAACTAATACAGGTCTCAAAATCAGTGAAATCTAGAGTAGAAAGTACTCCATCCTTTACTAATCTCTTAATTCTCTCAATGGAGATATGTCCCAATCTTCGATGCCACAACATAGAGGACTTTTCATTCATAATACATCTCTTTAAACCAATATTAACATGCATCGAACTATGACTATTGTCATTTTACAATTCAAGACGATATAAACCATCAGACAAAATACCGTAACCAATAATTTCAGAATTTCTAGATAAACTAAAACCAAAAACTGAAAAACTAAAGGAAAATCCCAAAGGTACAAGTCTTGAAACTGAAATCAAATTTCTAGCGAAAGTTTGTACATAAAACGTCTTTTCCAAATGCAAAACAAAACCATTATTCAAAGTTAAACTGCATGTCCCGATAGCTTCTATGTGTGAACCCATATGACTTCCAGAATAGATGTAATGTTCACCGCTCACTGGTTTCCTTAGGTTTGTCATACCCTGCAAGGTATTCAAAACATGGATTGTAGTACCAGAATCAATCCACTAAATATTATGATTAATATTGATTATATAAGATTCATAACACACAAACGCAAGAAAATTATCTTTCTTCACAAGCCAGTTTTTGAACTTAGGACGGTCTTTCTTTATGTGCCCCTTCTTTTTACAGAAGAAACATCCAGACTCTTCCTTGATGGCCTACTTAGCCGACATTTTTCCCTTTCCTTTTTTGTAACAACCCGCATTTTACGTATCGGAAGATCGTAAAATATTTTTATTTTATTCCTTGAGGGTTGGATCATTCTCATCTTTTAATATGTTGCTTATGTGGATGTGAGACATATTCCATAATTTTCACCGATTTTGTTTGTGACCATTTTTCCCCTGTCAGTCTTGTACAGGGAATATCTTTTGACTCAGGTCGAATCAGAGGGTGAGGCCTACGCCATTGGAAAGGAATTGATGGTTGTCTTTCCGTAGAGTGGTTACATTAAGGATTTGGCCCAACGGTTTGGGAGGAATCGTTGTTTTAAGATATTTCAGTTGGTTGTCCAGGTTTTTGGAGTCTAATGGGCTGATTTGGGGAAGGATCATTAGTGGGTTGATGGAAGGGTATAAATAGGGGGTGAGGGATATGGGAAATAGTTTAGTTTCTCATTCTCCCATTTGGTGCTTTGTGCTCCTTCTTCCTCTAACACTTCTCCACCATTAAAAATCCAAATCCAAGAAGGAAAATCATAGATCTACACCACTGGAGGCTAGATGTACATCAATCAAAGCAAGGATTCATCGGATCAAGGAGATTGGTGTGAGGTTCTTGCTGTTCGGATTCTTATTTCATCAATTTTATCTTATTTTGGAGAATTAGTGAATGGTTTACATCTCTCACATGGGATTCAATGAAGTGTATGAGTGTTTGATCATGTTTTTTGTAACACCCTACCTCCGTTAAGGTCACTCACAAAGGGAATGCCTTAACTTTGGTGGAGCATTTTAGTAAACAGAACAGAAACTTACAAGACAGATAAAACAGTACTTGAAAATTTTTAACTTTATTACAGCGGAAACAGAAATTAATATGGTTACATCCTTTCAAATTTCAGAATTCAAGTACAAAATATCAGTCTTGTACAAAAGCCTTCAAAATGCATGGTTTAAAATCATAATCCCCATGGAACGGAAGCTATACAGAGCCAAGCCATACTTTAAGCACTTCAAGCAAAGAGAAATCCGGATCAAGCTAAAGTATTCCCTCCTTGGATAACCTGGGGGGGGGGGGGGAAACGGAAGAAAGGAGGCGAAACAACAAGGGTCAGACAAAAAGTCTGGCAAGTCCAGTGACTTTCAGCATATGAACAGATAATAATAATAATATGATATGAACATAAAACTGGATGTGAGATAACTGTAACAGGTGTAGCAGATATAACAGAAAAACAGAATGATATAAACTATTGTTTTACACTTCTCTGCACTAATACTAGTATAGCAGAATTAGGTGTCACCCTAATGTCTAAATTGAAGCAGGAACGGGTACAGAATACTTTAACAGAAACAGAATGCTAACAATGGGCCTTTACTACCCGATCAGAAACAGACAGAAGCAGAAACAGATTTATCCCTACGGAAACAGAATGTAGAATTAGGTGTACACTAGTAATGGGCCTTTACCACCCGAACAGACGGTACCACACAGAAACAGACAGGTGTTACCACCCAACAGAAACAGACGGTACCAACAGAAACAGACAGAACTAAGCGTACCCTAAAACCCTACCCCAAGCGATCGGCTCCCTAGTACATAAATATCCTGTGTCGGCCCCACAGTAGGGTGTATCACTCCCTAAAGTGACAACCAATTGGCACAGACCTATTTACAGATGTCACGGCGTCTTACATCCTCAGAGGCAGACCGGGATCCATGCACGCACATGACCCGGTTGGAACGCACCATCAACACCCCTCGCCATTATCAGAATGAACCACTTATAATTAGTTCAGTAAGCGTGCCCGGACCCTACCTACTGTTGGGTCAAAGTTTTGATACCAGAAAGGGTTACTGACTAATATGGGTCCCAAACAACAGATGACACAAGTAATTCCCCTCCTAACCTTGTGTCCCCAGACTAACAGATCTCAGATTAACTTGTTTACAAGTTCAGACATACAGAATTCAGATTTACTAGTTCACAGATTAAGTTAACAAGTTTTCAGGCTAACAGATCAGATGTACAGATTTTTCAGATTTGTCTAACTTTGTATTGGGCCTACAGATTCATGAACGGGTTTACTACACCTATTAATCCAGTTGGTTTAACCCTATTTTCCCCCCATACGTTTTAGACGTCATTCTTATCTTAGATTTGCATTAATTAATTATTAATGCCCAGACCTCTCACATTAGGTCGCTAGCTTGTGGCCGCTGGATGGGCCGGGCGGTTCCGGGCAGACTTCTGCCACAAGCCAGACCTAACCTCGTGTCTTAAGCAGGTTATGACTAACTTCTCACATTAGAACCTATTATTTGCGGCCACTGGATGTGCCGGGCGGTTCCGGGCAGAATTACGCCGCAAACTCATTCTAACCTCGAGTTAGTCACGTTTATCTTTGCGGCCAATTAATTAATAATTTACCGTTTATGCGCACGCCCAATATATATGCCAATTCAGATTATATCAATAACAGGATGATTATATCAACACAGCAGATAACAGATTTTAGCAGATAACAGATTTTATATGACTTAACGGATTTAACAGATTTAGCAACTTAGCAGATTTTGGCATATAACAGGTTAGGCATTTCAACCGACAAATTTAACAGATTAGGCATTTCAATCTAATTAGCAGTCTAGGCAATATAACAAAACTAGCAGTTTAGGCAACTTGGCAAATTAGCAGATTTAGCAAATTTAATATTTCTAAAGGTTCTATTTACATGCCTTGCCTAATCATAAATTGGCCTAAATTCATATGCCTACATAATTGTCATGATTCACAACATATACTCCATGTTTGCATAAGCGCAGAATATGGACATAATTTGCCATATAACATATGTTCCAATTTTTGTTAAACTAGCATTTTACAGCAGATTCACATATAAATTATACCAAATATAACCATTAATTTCAATGCATGCCATATATCCAAAAATCCCTATTTAGGTGTAATCACAATAATAGATATCCTAATTAATGTAAATCTTTACACCTAAGTTTCCATATCTTCTTCTTTTTAAGTCATGAATCATTATGCAAACTATACCCAACAATCTAAATCTTTAAATCATATCTTCTAAAAATCAAATCTTGACTTTTATATGCATTTTGTCCAAAGTCTCAAATCATATGTAATCTTACAGTGGTTCCTCTTCTTCTTTTATCACAGAATATGCATAGGTCTCAAACTAGTTTATAACATATGCTTATTTTTCTAATTAATTACAGATCTAAATAACATATGTTCATTTCTCTAATTAGTTACAGATCTAGATTACAACGTACACTATGCATACAACATATATAAATTATATGTTTACAGTCAAATTCATGCATCCAATCCCAAGTCATATGTCAATATATTTTATGCCTCAGATCTAAAGTCATATGTTCAATTCAGTCTCGTCAAATTTCGCATCATTCATTATTTATCCCAAAATTTGCGTTCATACGTTAATCTCTTATGAGATTAGGCACAGGCTCGTGGTAGCCTGACTATAGAAACAGAAAGGAAGCAGAAAGGGATACAGAACAGTCACAGAAAAACAGATCTGACAGATATACAATCTCAGATTCAGATTTAAAAGCATATCAGAATCATAATTAATGTTTATAGCAGAAAATAACTGTACTTGCCTTGATTGGATTAAAGAAAGAACTTTAGTTGTTACAGAATTGTTGCAGAAGCTTTTATCTCAAATTTGAATTTAGGATGATGTTGATTGACTTCTAGTTTTGATTCTAGCAGAGTAGCGACACCATTTTTATTTTTAATTAGAAGAAGAGAGCAATGGAGGCTAGAGAATTGTGTAAGAGACTTAGGTTTAGGTTAGGGATGTATTTATAGGAGGATAGGGTGATTTAGAGCCTTCAGATCAGTCCAGAAGTCATCAGAATCGCACAGCTCGAATACACATCATCCAGCCACTCAAAAGAAGACACGTCACCTCAGAACACTCCAGAATTCGGTGCTGGATTTGTATGGGCGCACTTGGCAGGTGCGCCAGTGTATTTTTGTACTGGCGCACTTCACAAGTGCGCCAGTGTATTCTGGCCTGTTTCCGGTCTTTCTGCCTAACTTCGTTCGTCCATATCTTCTTCATACGGACTCCGATTTACGCAAATTCGGACTCTATTTCGCGTATTTTTCCGAGACGAACACAATGGCGCAACCCATTTCCCTTATTTCTTCTCCTAAAAATTAATTATACTTTGATTTTTAACTCTTATGTTTACAGAAAATACGGGGTGTTACATTTTTCGTCATATTTAGGTGTTTATCCATAGATCTATGCCATGTTTAGTCCATTTCCAAATGAATCACCCTATGATCCCATTTATCATGTTTAAATCATCGATTCCATGTTATTCCATATGATTATGCTAGTTAGATCTTTAGTTTTTGTTCATATGTTCATGTGTTGTGGTTTTTGTAGTGATTTGCATGATTTGGTGAAAATTATTGTTTCCATGTTATTAGCAGATTCATACCGTGTTTTTGATCATATTTGATGGATTAGACAAGTTGGTTTCGTCGAATCTATCGTTTGGCGAAGTTTTGGTGAAAATCGGGGCTATTTTGGAGAAGTGCAGATTTTAGGTCGCACGTATGAGGGGTTCGGTCGCGCACCATGGTGAATTTTTTGAGAAACAAGTCATTGCTATAGTAATTGCTATAGTGATCAATCGCGTGCTACAGTGGCTGGTCGCTCTAATGCTACAGTGTTTTATGCGCTACAGTGATCGATCGCGTGCTATGGTGGTTGGTCGCTTTGATGACACAGTGTTTTATGCGCTAAAGTGATCGGTCGCACTCGTGCTACAGTGGCGATCGTTCATGCTACAGTGTTTGGGTGCTACAGTGATCGGTCGCACTCGTGCTACAGTGGCGATCGTTCATGCTACAGTGATCATTCGCGCTCGTGCTACAATGTCGATCGTTCATGCTACAGTGTTTTGGAGGTTGCTATAGTGTCGGTCGGTCGCGTGCTACAGTGATCGTTCAGGTTGTTGCTACAGTGATGTGAAGTGTTTCGTTGTTCGTTGTATGCAACGAATGTGGAAACAACTCAAGGACGCATTGAGTTTGTGTGAAGTGGTTGCTCTAAGGTATTCTGAGCTAATAAGTAGTCGTAATTGATAATGACCAGAAATGCGAAGGCCGAGAGATTATCGTTATCGTAAGTTCTAGCGGACTCAAAGCAAGGGTTACATGGTTTTGTTGTATGGTCGAGTACCCTTGGTTTCGTTGTATGGCCCAAACACATTTCGTTGTATGGTGTGTGGGGTTTGGCTAGAACCGATGTTTCGTTGTATGGCCCTTGACAATTGATGGCAAGTTGTTTGGCCATTCATGCGATTAACGGCGGTTTCAAAGCAAGGTTGGTAGTGATAGCCATAGTCAGTCATGGATGTTTGAATGCTTTGTGGTGATGATGGTTGAGTTGCTTTTGCCATGTGTGAATGATTGTTCTGATTTCGATAGCTGGATTTTTATTTCTTTGGATGTATGATTCGTAAAGGTTGTCATTGTCATGTTGTGGGGAAGGTAGGAGTAAGTTCTTCTCTGAAGCTGGGTAGATTAGTTCGTTTATTTACCCATTCTCATATACTTTATTGATGAAGTTTGTTAGTTGTTTTACCGCTCACTAAGACTGTTGTCTGACTTATGGTTTTATGTTTCCTCTTATTACCTTGGGCTGTTCATCCGGTTGTGGATGGGCAGACTGATTAGTAGGTGATAGAGTATGATTTAGTGAGGATGATGGTGCTGATCGATGGTGAGCAGGAGGCTTACATACCGGTTTTATTACTATCTAGTATTTGTTTCCGCTGTTTGTTGTTTCTTTAAGTGTTGTAGTGAGGCAAATTGTACAAACACTATTGTTGATATCCATGTGTATGTGAATACTTCCTTGTTGTCATGAAAGTTTAGTGTTTTTTGCTTCACTATCAGTACATGTTGTATATGTTCTATTATATGTTATCCATGCGCTATGAGTTTACGACAACTTCCGTTTATGTATCATACCTTGATGATCGTCCATAGCTGTCTGCACACCTTTCAGCGCATTATTCCTCTTGTACAGTGTAGGGGCTGTGGGCGGTCGTCACATTTTCCTTAGCACAACCCTTCTTCTTCTTTTTTAGAAGTAGTAAGGTTAACTTTTTTCACCCTCCTCCATTAACAATCTTCCTTCTTCTTGAACACACATGGTCATAAGTTGATTCATTGACCATTTAACTTATGTATAGTGTACGATACTTTAAAAGGACCATATTTATGGGGAAGAGTGCATAAAATGAAATGGATAAGAAAAGACTCAGACATGGTAACTTCCAAGTTATTTAGTTGAGCCACAATGTCCCTCATGTGCATGACATAATAACGCACTCCTTTAATCTCAATGAGCCTCATGGATGAAAACTGCATTATTAAGGTGCTAGCAAGAGCATTGTCTGAAGAAGCAAATTGCTCATCGATGGCCATAAGAAGATCTTTAACTTTAGTATGCTGATCGACAGAACCACGAATACTATTACAAATTTTAATCTTTATGAATATAATAGAGAGATGGTTTGATCTCTCCCACTTTTCAGAAAGGCCAATTTCATCTGGAGTACTAGTGTTAGTAATAGTAGGTGGTTTGTCTTTCGCAATAGCACAATCAATATCCATCCATCCTTACTGCAGTCTGTGCAGTTAATGCCCTGCTATTACCCCGCTTTAACCCCGCTATATCCTGTAGCGTATCACCACTGCTATGCTTTTTCTAAATAGCCTTTGATATAGCCTCTTCGCTTTAAGCCCCGCTATATTCTGCTATTCCAGCTATATCTAGTTATTTCCGCTATATTACGCTATTCCCGCTCTATCTTTGATAAAGGAAATGAATTGAAAAATGACATCTATGCATTATAAAAATTATAAAGTCAGGTTTTTTAATTGAATTATTTCTTATGTTTATTTAGAGACAAAATCACTCTATATTCTACAAAATTTAATTATGTTAAATAGCATTTTACATTTATTTACAGATATTTACACATGTTTTTTGTTTAGAATTAAGAATGTATTAATTATAGTTAAATTGGGTGCTAGTTTTACATTTAATTATCTTTTTTACATTTGTAAAAACATTACAAATGAGTTACATGTGCTATTTCAGAGTTATCCGCTATATCCTACTATTTTCTCGCTTTATCCCCGCTATGACTTTTTGGACCTCCGCCGCATTGGATCCGCTAAGCGTTTTAACTGCATAGACTGCAAAAACACTCTTTCCCTCCTCACCTTATAGTTATCACCCTTTAAGGAATGTCACACTTGACATCAGAAAAAATTCTAGGTAAGAGTACTATAAAGTATATGCTTAGGAATAAAATTTTGAGACATAAAATTTATCATGGTTTACCAATGTAAATCATGTTGAAAATATATATGAATCTTGCGACATAAAACTTGCCTTTGGGCTAAAGTTATATTTGAATAGATTCATAATAAGTAAATGACAAAACTATAAATTCAGTTCCTTAATTCTTGTGTGTAACAACCCGCATTTTACGTAACGGAGGATATTTTTATTTTATTCCCCGAGGGTTGGATCATTCTCATATTTTGATATGTAGTTTATGGGAATGTGAAACATGTCCATAATTTTTACCAATTTTGTTTGTGACCATTTTGCCCCTGTCAGTCTTGTATAGGGCATAACTTTTGACTCAGGTCGAATCAGGTGGTGAGACATGTGCCATTGGAAAGGAAATGATAATTTCCTTTCCATATAGTGGTTACATTAAAGATTTGGCTTAGTGGTTTTGGAGGAATCACTATTTTAAGGTTTTTCAATTGGCTATTCATGTTTGGAGAGCCACAATGGGCTGATTTGGGAAGGCCCATTAGTGGGCTAGTGGAAGGGTATAAATAGGGGGTGGGAGGTATGAGAAATGGTTTAGTTTCTCTATTATCTCATTTGGTGGCCTATGTTCCTCCTTCCTCTAACACCTTTCCACTATTAGAATCAAGATCTAAGTTTAGGAAATCGAAGATCTACACCATTGGAGGCTAGATCTACATCGTTTCAGGGGAAAATTCATCAAATCAAGGAGTTTGGATCTGATTCCTTGCTATCCGGATTCGTACTGCTCCATTTTTGCTTTGTTTTGGAGAATTGGTGAGTGATATGCATCTCTCACATAGATTCAACCAAGTGTATGAGTAGTTGATCATGTTTTTCACCATCTTGAATTGATTTTGCCTAGATCTACACCTTGGTAAGTCAATTTACATATCAATCACTTTAGGATCCAATTTAGCAAGTTTAAACCGGTAATTTCTACGCATTTCATATGTATATGCAAGTTAGATCAATAATTTTGTTCACATGATCATTCATCATAATTATGGAGTGATTTGCGTAATTTAGTGAAAATCATCATGTTCATGTAGTTAATGGATTCATATCATGTTTGTGGTCATATTTGATGAGTTGGATGAGTTGGTTTCGTCAAATCTATCATTTGGCGAAGTTTTGGTCGAAATCATAGTTAGATTGGTGAAGTGCAGGTTTTGAGTTGTTCGTGACCATCCCGGTCGGTCGGTCGTTATGTTGTCTTGGGGAACAAGTTGGAAGATGGTTCGCTCCTTGCCTGGTCAGTCGCTCCTGGGTGAACGGGTCGGTCGCACACATAGTTTTGGTTGGGTCGGTCCGATGCTTCTAGTTGGGTCGGTCTGCTTCCATGCAGGTGGGTCAGTCGTTGGTTTTTGTTTAGGTCGGTCATGGCTTGGAAGAAAGGTGGGTCGGTCGAGCATTCAAGGGAACATGTCGATCTGGAGGGGGTCAACTTTAAGTGGGTCGGTCGGTCGGTCGTGTGTTCAGGTCGGTCGATCGTTGTGAATTGTAGGTCGGTCCTATACCCAGGAGAAATGGGTCGGTCAAGCCTATTCATGGTGGTTTTCAGCAGTGTTTTAAAACGCTGTGGTGAATGGCATGAGTGTTGTGGGTTGTTTTCTTTGGAAAATTGATGTGATGCTATGGATTGTTTCGAACCTCTGAATTGATGTTTTTCTTTAGTTTGAAAGTAGTGATGACTTCGGAGCGAATTCCATGGGGAATGATGAACTGAGGTGATTTGTTCATCAGATGTGGTGAATATGGAGACGACTCAAGGATGTATTGAGTTCATATGAAGTAGTTGCTCTAAAGTGTCCCGAGCCTATGAATAATTGTAATTGATAATGACTAGAGAGGAGAAGGCCGAGGAATTATCATTGTCATAGGTTCTAGCGGGCTCAAAGAAGGGGTACGATGAAAAGAACGGTTGTAGGTCAAGTACCCTGGGCGTCGTGTATAGCCTAGACATGTGTTGTGTATATCATGTAGGGTTTTTTGCTAGAACCGGGGGGTCAAGTATGGTCCTTGACAGTTGATGGAAAATTGTTTAGCCAGTCATACGATTAACGATGGTTTCAAAGCAAGGTTGGCAATGATAGCCAGAGTCAGTCATGGACATTTGATTTCTTGGTTGTGTCAATTGTACCATCTCATATAGATTATCTAACTTCGAATGAGGTGTTCTTTGGGTGCTTGTCTGATATTGGTTCGGCCTCTGGGGCTTGTGCTTGAGGGATACCAAGTTCGATTAGGGTGGTTTTCATGAGATATAACTAGATATTGTATGAGTTGCTTTTGCCATGTATGAATGTATGTTCTGATTGCCATGGATGAATTATTTTATTTGGATGTATGGATCGTAAAGGCTATCACTGTCAAATGTGAGGAAAATAGGTGTGAGTTCTTCTCTGGAGCTGGGTATATTAGTTCATTTATTTACTCATTTTTATATACTTTATTGATTAAGTTTGTTGCCTGTTTTATCACTCACTAAGACTGTTGTTTGACTCAAGGTTTTATGTTTCCCTCTTATTACCTTGGGCTGTTCATCTGATTGTTTGGATGAGCAGACTAGGTGGCAGGTGACAGGTGAAAGCTTAGTTATGACGATGTTGCTGTTTGGAGGCGAGCAGGAGGCCGGTGTACTATCTTTCTTACTATATAGTATTTGGATTTCCGTTGTTTGCTATTTTCTCTGAGTGTTGTAGTGAGGCAAATTCTATAAACATTATTGTTGTAATCCCAGAGTATAGATATTACCTTCTAGTTATTCTGAAAGTTTCATGTTTTCCAGCTTCACTATTATTATCTGTTGTATAAGTTCTGTTATATTTTATCCTTGCGATGTGAGTTCACGACAAGTTTCCATGATACTTACCTACCTTGATGATCGTCCATAGCTGTCGTGCACACCTTTCAGCGCATTATTCCTCTTGTATAGTGCATGGGTTATGGGCAGTCGTCACACTGTGGGTAGATTAAGGAATGAAACATGTAGTGGCATGCAGATAAAATGATATAATGAAATTATTATGGGCAAGTTTCATAATATCACACATGTGGCATATGCAACACAGGTTGCAGTAAGTAGAGATGCTGTGGCTATTCTCTAACAAAAGAGACATCAACCCTGTTCCGTAATGCAAAGGAAGAAAAAGAATACATCAAGAAGCCCAAAAGAAAAAGGGTGTAGTAACTAAATTCGCACACGCACATGCAAAGTGCTAAGTGTTTCCCGCACGTGTGTGGTATGGTGGTGCCATTTTCTTCTTCTCTCTTTGCCTCTTTTTTTTTTATGATGTGGGACTAAAAATTAATAGATTTTAGAATCTTCCCATTCACTATAAACATAAAATATGAGAGATTATTATTTCTCAAACATTCATATGAAAGTAAACATGAAAATCATGCAAACACACTTAAACATAATCATGATAATTCACATGAAAAATTCCGCAATTTTATTTTATCCAACATGAAATTTTTGAAACTTTCATATGAAAAATAAAATTAAGGTAGCATGAGTTTCAAATCAAGCAAGGCAGAAGTAATTGATGGCTCTGACACCAAATGAAAAAATTTATATATTGTTTTTGGTTATAGCTTCCGCATTTAATCTTTACTTTTGCATGTTTGTATTGATAATATGATTGCTTATGTAAAAATAATTTACACTTATATCTCTGTCTTGCCTGCTATAAAACATATGCATTGATATAGAAATATAAAAACCCTTAATATATGTACATGGACAAGAGTTAGATTTAATAACCTAAATGTGCATCTTACATCTTGCTAATTGTATAGTAATGATACAAATGCATGATTACACGATTGAATTGATCTGTGGCTATTATTATAAAGTGGCCGATATGCTCTATGGTGGTCCAGTGATATATATACATATTAATGTGAAATAGTGTGATAAAACAGGATGTGTTAATTTAAAATATATGGATTATCTATATGGAAGCATTATATATACGTTTACATGAAAAACACCTAGCATACTTGTTGCAAAACTGTCATACTGGAATATTTTTCTTTTATTTGTATGTAATAATAGAATACATGCTTTTGACAGTTTACATATTTACACACACACACACACAAACACACACACACAAATATATATATATATATATATATATATATATATATATAATCACCTGCATAATATATGCTTATATCTGTATGTCATTTATGTTCACCTGTAAATATACCATTTGCAAGAGCTTAAAGTATGTTGATTATATTTATTTTGATAAATATATATCATTAAAGATACAACAGATCCATATACTCAGGCCCCTTTTATTTATTATATCAAAATGAAAATGTTTCAAAGATGATACACATACATAAATTGCTGAATATTTAATTCAACATGATTACATACATTTAGATGTATTCTTAGAAAGACTAATTGTGTGGATTAAAATTGTTTTGTCAATGTAGGAGTTGTTCTTGCTGAAATTGTTTCAACAAGAAGGTCAACTCAAAAGAAGGGTTCAACAATAGATAATAATAATAGTTTGTATTTGTATCTTACTGATGGGTCAGTATGTGAAAACGAATATGCTATTAGCATTATATATATATATATATATATATATATAAGTTTATAACTGCATGAGACAGTGAGATAGTAAGAGGTAGTGAATGTAATTTTTTTGATATGTATAAACATATGCATAGTTCTTAAAATTTGCAGTTTGTGTATACTTGAGTTATATACATACTTCTGAAACATGCCTATATAATGTATGTTTAACTTGCCTGTGCATGTGAGGGAACTATTATGGTTATCTTTATATTGTTTGATCTCAATCACAGATATGGGCTTGGAAATTTGATTTTATGATATTATGCCTTGAACTGTATGTATAATTTTGATAATTCTTTGGAACTCGTGTTTTAAGATATTTGATATATATGTCAAAATTTGTGAATGGAGTATTAAAATATGATGGGTGCATATCAGATCGTATATTTGAACAAGATTTGCTTTTTCTGATAGGCCTGCACGTTTATATATATATATATATATATAATTTTGGAAATTTGTATGGGCTCAACGTTTTTGTTATACATAACTGGGCCTTAAATTGATTAGGCCTGGATGTTGTATAAATCTGAAAATGGAATTGATTACCTGAAATTAAATGTTAAATTTATGAGTATAATTTCTGATACTCTACATGCAAGATTTAAGTTAACCAAATTCCTTTTTTTAAAACGTTCAAATAAAATAGACTTGGTTCTTATATAATATTGAATTTAAATACATATATGTGTTTCATATATTTTGTTTAAATCAAATTTATATTACTAATTTGAAATACATATACTTTGAGATATGTAAATGACATTAGATATGACTTGCCACCTCAAATTATAAAATCTCTTTAAACCAATTATTTATATTAAGTTATGGTGACGTCTTCAAATAAATACACTCATTAATGCCAAAATCACTAGATGTAGGCAATGCCAAAGCATTAGTACGCCTTTTATTTTTGGTTATATGTGATGGAGTAAATGTGATACTCAAGTGTATAATTGGGTCCGACTTTACTTTGCTGCATAATAAGATTATGGGCTTAGAGACAAAGAGCATGAAATATTCAATATTAAAATGAACAAAAAATTTCATCATGCTATCCAAGAAATATATATGAGATATAATTGACATAAGATGTCTACATAAAAGATTGTGTTTTGGGCGATTAGCCAAAACTAACTCAAGGCATGATTAGTTATGGATCTCGGACCACCAACATATATATATGGATATATATATATATATATATATATGCATACATATTTATAATGATATATATATATATATATATAAAGAGGGATGTTAATTTGAGTGGGAGCATATTTTATTTTAAATTATACATTTATGTTAATATAAATTTTGATTTTCAAAATTTGTGTTTATATTATATATATATATGTATATATTACAAAATCAGTCATTATTTATTATCTACTATAGATATTAAATACAAAATAACTTTGATAATTTAAAATTAATCCTTAAGAAGGATAAATTGAATTAAATCTAATTTATTGACTAACATCGAAATTTGAGGATTGTCTTCAAACATATTAAAATGTAATTGTTTTACAAATATAGAAGATCTAAAATGAAAGTCGAAGTATGATTTCAACCGAATAAGATATAAATGTTAGAACTATCTACTTATACACGTCTGGTATTAGATACTAGATATGGATCACATATACGTATGTGAATTTGCAGGAATTGCAAAAGAGTAGATATTTAGCAAAATAAGAAGTGGACTTATGAATGGAAATGAAGCAAATGTTGATACATTATCCATAGAAAGCTGCTTCTTGTTCTAACTACTGGCTTACTTAAAGAATTAAAATATTGTTGTTATAGAATTCCGTTTAAAATAAATGTTATTCTGTATCTTATTTAGACAAGTTTGAATTTCATTTGTAATAAAAGAACAATTGATGTTCATTTTATTTAAATGAAATATCTTATGGAAATGCGCAAATAGTTAACGATTTATGATTCCTTAAGTTTAGTATGCTCAATTATAACATAAATATTGGATGGATTAAATCTAATGATCCAACATACCTTAGCTTTGTTGGTTAGTCCAATCCTCAAAAGTAAGAGAGGACCGACCCTGAAGATCAAAGGGTTTTCCCATAAGTGTGTAATCCTGAGGCATTTGCTAGAGTGTCTTGAAACCGATAAGGAGACATCCCTCGCCTTGACTCGTGATGGAAATCCAATTTCCAATACGACATTGTGCGAATTTAGTTGTAAACCTATATGGTGTCATAGTGGCATGAGACGCTCATATCGTCTAGGATTGATACATTTATGTTAAAAGTGTTCTTAAAACATCTGGACACTAATAATAGTATCAAATGATTTTTATTTCTCGTATCAAGCATGTTTGGCCATTATAAGGTAAAACTCTATCCTTTGGTTTGTGTTGCATTGTGTGATGGGACCTGAGTCTTATAATGGCTTCATTTTCCCAAAAAGCATTGCGTTGTTTGTTTATGATATTCTTGGGAGGAAACCCATTTTGTGTTATACGGCGTGGTCTCTTGATTTACCCAACATTAAAATAAAGTTAATAATTGTTTTATTTCTCAAACTAGTCCCATGACTGACTCGGAGTTTATTGTTTAACCTAAACTCTGGGTGCCCATATTTTCCACACGGGTAGCTAGTATTTTGGATTTGCAGATATTTCTTTTTGCATGATCCTGAATTACAGCTGAAGCTATATTTGGAAAGCTTTGTATCCGTATATTTCATTATGTTGTGTTAGCTGATGTATTTCCGCTGTGCATTGTATTTATACATTATATTTTCCGTTGTTTTGTAATTTAAATCTCTGATATTATTTTCCACTGTATATTATTTATTTGAACTCTGATATATTCTTGTACTCTGATGTAAAATGTTGTAATAGCAATGAAATGTTCCCATGTTTGTGTTCTGATGTATTGTGTCCTCATTGCAATCCGCATTTTCGTACGGTTTTGGTTGGTTTAGCGATCGATTAGGACCGAGCAAAGTTCGTGTGTAACAATTCCCTTGGGTATATGATACATGAATGATTGACTCTAGTGCAAGTGGGAGATTGTTAGAGTTTGTGCCCTAGAGGCAATCCATTTGATGTGATTAATATCACTATTGATGTTATTAATTTATTTTGAATAAAAGATTCTATTGTGTTATATTTACAGCGTAATATAAATATCAACATACTAGAAGTCCTTAGAATCATAGTACAAAATTATATAGTTCAATTAAGTGACTTGAATATGAGATTATATAACATAAAAATAAGTATTATAATTCTTAAATGTCCCTAGTCAAGTTTTATTGTTTATATAGAACAACAATAAAACACTGAGAATAATATGTTGATTTATTGACGATCATGTCTTATTGATCATTAATATACGTGATATTAATGTCAATACATAAATACGTATTAAAGAATAACATATTAGGCTGACCCAACATGAGAAAACAACATGGAATATAATTAAAAGTATCATAAGTTATTCTCATAGTGATAGTGATGTAATAGTCCTCAGACCTGAAATCATTATAATTCTATTCAAGGGTATTTGTGTTTTGATGTCATCAAAAGTTACTTTTAACTGAGTAAACGATAAAGGTAATTATCAGATACATCTCATGTCGATTAAAAATTATGATTTATCTAGATGGAATTTAACCCTACATTATAAGTAGTGATATCCATGGGCCTCTTGATTGAGCGAGACTATGAAATGCATGGTCATGCTCAAATATTGATTTGTTTTACATAGTCTACTCATAGATCAAGATAAAAGGATTAAATTACAAAGAAGATGATGCATTCTGTGCCTTGAGTTTAATCCAAGATATATTGGTTAAAAGGATTAAATTACATTGGTCACTGAAAGGTTGTATTGAATCGTTAATATTATTTTAACTTCGGTAACAATGATGTATTACTAGATGTCACTCACTATTAATGATTCTAAATACGATTTGAAATCATTGCCAACATTGTAGTAACCAATAGGGTCATACAATAAGAACGTTTAACAGGTGAGAACCATTCTTTTAATAAAGAAACACCAAATCGTTGATATTTATATTTGGATAAGAAATGGTATGCTATTTGATTTCTGATTGTCTAGATTAAGTTTATGTTTTTAAAGGGAATCGTTTTGCAACGACCCTCATTTTTCCCCGATTCACGCTGATAATTGAACCAACTTAAATCGTTCAGAAAGACGGATGGTTATGGATACTAACATATTCGAACGCAAACAACATAACTTTTCCATTTCATTACAAAATTTTACATCAAAGTTACAAATAATTTAGAGTATACCACAAGCTCAGTGTAACACCCTGAATTTCTGAATAATCAAATTAACTAAATTAAAGAATAATTAATCTCAGACATGAGAATTAAGGGAAACGGGTTGCGCCATTGTGTTTGTCTCGGAATTCTGGTTGATATAGAGTCTGACTTTGCGTAAATTGGATTCCGTATGAAAAAGATATCTTTAAATTAAATATTGCAGCAAAACATGAAAAAAAAGAATGAGAAAAGAATAAATGTTTAGCATTGTTCTAAGGTTTGTAAGCAAAAGACTTAGTAGCTCATTTGGTTGGAACACGTGACTTGCATACAAGGGGTACAGAGTTTGATCCCTGCCAATGTCATATTTTTTTTTAGGGAATGGCTTAAAATGGCTTAGTGTGAACACAGTTCAAAAAGTGGTTTATTGTGAAAATGAGTAATTGGAAAGATAGATAAAAAGAAAAAAATATATGTAGAATATATATATATACACACACACCCACACCCACACCCACACACACACACACACACACACACACACACACACACACACACACACACACACACACATATATATATATATATATGTAACACCCCGAATTTCAGTAATACTAATATGCATATATAAAAATAATAATAAGTGAGTAAAAGGGGGGATGTATCTAATATGCATATATAAAAATAATAATAAGTGAGTAAAAGGGGGGATGTATCTAACATGTATATAAAAACAATAATAAGTGTGTAAAGGGGGGATGTATCTAATGCGTACATTGTAGAATATATATATATATATATATATATATATATATATATATATATATATAGGGCAGTTAATGCAAACATGAATAGAAGTTTATTAATTTGCTGAGTGTTTGCTGAGTCACTTCTGACTCATTGCTGAGTCAACAAGATAAACCCCATCTTGTCTGAACGGCTGCGGTTATTTCTAGGTTAAATCTAATGGCCTAAATGCATTCTAAAATCTATAAATAAGTGGGTAGACCCTAAACCTAAATCACTTGTAAAATTAGAGAAGCTACTGTCATGCTGCTGCCATGGAGTCCAGCGTAGCCGTCACAAACTAAGAAGAGGAAGCCTAATCTACTACAACTAAATTCTACTCAACAAAACAAATCAAACCAAAGAACTCTCTCTCTAATTCTCTTCTTTTGTTGGTGAGTATGATGAATCTCACAATGGTATTATAAAATAATTTGATTAAGTTGTAAACGGATCACAAGAAAGTGATATGATTGTAATTATAAATTCTATGTATTGTGAATCTCTTGTTATGATTTTATGTCGTCATATGATGTAAATTATGTTGTAAATCATGTTATGCTACTATGCTATGCTATGTTGTAAATCATGATATCATGCTATACTATGTTGAAAGTCTCATATATGTCATAGATCTCATATTATCACCCATGTTGGAATCCATATGTTATATGATTATGATATCATGTTAAGTTGGGTTGAATCATGCAAGTTGTAAAATCATGATGTGGTTATTTATGTGAATTGGATCATGTCTAAGTTTATGTTTTTTTTAAATTAAATGGATCATGTTTATGGGAATTTGCCTATTGAGTTAGGTGTACCCATAAATATGAATCTATGTTTTTATAGATCTTGGTTATGGGAATTTGCCTATTGAGTTAGGTGTACCCATAAACATAGATCTATCACTAAATAAAACTTGATTATGGGAATTTGCCTATTAAGTTAGGTGTACCCATATTAAACCATATTGTTAAGTTGGATAATGTTGATTCACACATGTTTCTATGCAAGTTTATGAAATTGAATGAAATTCATATTATGTGAATCATGAATAAGTTGACACGTTTAGATCCAAGATGTGTGTAACCTTATGCAAGTTATAATTTGAGACATATGCAAGTTTCTTCCCTTACTATGATTTATTTAGTCACATATACATGTTGTTGTGATGATAATTCCTTTTATGTTATAGTCTAACATATACTCTGCGAATAAACGTTCAAACGTGGGGTAGGGGAAATATTAGGAATTAATAAATTGGGTGCAATCTTGTATGGTTTTGCATACCATGAATGGATGCCCATAATTGAGTCAATTATGGACATCATTAAATTTATGAATAAACTATAAATTTGAATAGGGAAGTTAATTCAAATTTAGGAGGGATTAATTAATTACAATTAATCACTTAATTAATCAACATTCTTTCTATCTACATACACCAGAAGGTTCTAGGGTGACAGAGAGGATAGTGTCTAGGCTTGGGTTTGGAAAACCAGTTTCCTGCCCTCCCTGGCTATCCCTAACTGACCCAATGAACGGGATGGTCTTGTATTTAGAAAGAAAAACATGTGGTGGGACATGGGAATTTAGTGGGTGCCTTGGGTGGCATGAGGAATCTAGTGGGTGCCTTTAGTGGCATTTGAAATACGATCAGAAAATGGAGTAATTTGAATATAAACAATTATGACATGTAATTCAAATTATTGGATAAAATAGGTATTGACACCTATAAAGGGAAAGGTTTTAATTAATTGATTAATTAATTAAAATGGGCATGGTAAACGAAATGGACTACTTAACCAAATCTGATCCTTAAGGATTGTATGAACTTAAGTTTAAGTTGGGGGTTAAGTAAACTGGGTTATATGGAATGAGTGGTTTAAGTAAATCTTGGGTAGGTGGGTAATATTAGTATATATAGGCCCACAAACTTAACCGTAAATTAAATATATCTGAACCAGTGAGAGGGTTAAGTAAATCTTGGATAGGTGGGTAATATTTGTGTATATAGGCCCACAGACTTAACCAATGCAACCCGTTAATTAAACCAAAGGGTGAGACTAGGTTATATTAGAAAACACTTAACCAAATTTATACATGTAAGTGGACATGGGGTTAAGTGGGATGTATTAGAGGGGACCAAGCCTAGGTGGGAAGCTTGGTGGGGGCCCTTTTCAGTCCAGTAGCCCATTAAGTATCTTTGGGAGCTCGACCCAAGTCGAGGACGGGACACGCATACTGGGTCTGATTGTTAGAGGTCAAAACGGGGTAGCGGTGGCAACGCAAGTCCAACGGGGTCATGTGCGTGCGTGGGCCCGGGCTGGTAAGTAAGACGTTGTTGCATCGTGTATGTATAAGCCGTGCATCTCCGTTGTATCGGGCTGCCACTTTAGGGGAGTGATACACCCCACTGTGGGGCCAGCACGGGTATCTACGAGTAGGGAGCCGATCAAATAAATGGGAAGTGGGGCACACCTAGTGGAGATAGGGGCAGGCGGCACCTATGTAGTCAGCTAGGAGTACGTAAAGCCATTAAGAAGTTTCTAAGTGAAGCTAAGTGGGATCAACCTTTAGGGTGACTGGTGTAGTGTAGTAAAGTGTTTATCCTTTAGTAATTAGGAGCGCTTATAACGTTGCCTTTAGCAATTGTCTATGTCTTTCATCTGTTCCTTCATAGACATTTCCTTGTTTTCCAGCTTATGTCTTAGTCCAGTTATTTTGATAATAGTATTGTTAGAATTGTCATGCTTGCCAGACTTTATGTCTGACCCCCTCTTTTCCATTCTTTTTCCCTTCAGGTCCTCAGGTTGGGCCAAGTTCTAGTGGAGTCTAGTTGGATCGCTTATCTCTTGGGAAGCTTGGACTGCTGAAGTAAAGTCCAGCTTGTTATCTTTCTTTTAATGGCTATTTTATTTGTAATGGGATTATGTACTTTGGTTTTATAAAGATGGATATTGTACTTGGTTATGATCTATGGTTTTGTGATGTAACAGACACGTTAATTTCCGCTGCAATAAAATGAAGTTTTAATTTCCAAGTATTATTTTATATCTGTCTTCTTGTAATTTTTCTGTTCTATATTCACCTAAAACCTCCATGGAAGTTAATGCATTCCCTTTGTGAGTGACATTAATGGACGTGGGGTGTTACACGTGGTATCAGAGCTTAAGGTTACCAGAACAGATGAAATTTTTAGAAAAACTATTTTTCTAAAGTATTTTTTTTGAAAGAAGTGTTTTCAAAAACATGTCTTAATGAATAATTTTAAGAGGAAAGTTTTATGAAAAGCATAATCCCCAAATAGCCATATCCTTATCCTTCGATTCTCCATTTTGAATCTTTTCCTCTTTCTCTTTTTGAATTTCCCCTCCGCGTATAGATGCTTTTTCTAAGATAAATAAGGACTTCCGTACGAAGGACGGAAGAACCACTTCAGGGGACTTAGACGTTTGGCGGGCTAGAGGTTAGTCTAAGGAGGTGGAGGGCTTGTTGGTATCTTTAAGATGGACGATGGGAGGAAGGTTCAAATAGCTCTTAGGTTAACAAAGGACGAAACCTCATCTTGGTGGTAGGTCACGAATGGACAATGTGAAGAAGAAGGCTAGTTGTTTTAGAGAAATAGGGCACCTTATTAGGATTGTCCAAAAAGGCAAGGGCAAAGTACAGGATCTTCCGGAGGGTAGTTGTATGTACTCACGGCCGGTATACCTGATGGGTGGTAGGACCGTCTAGGTTGAAATTTGGATTTCTCTATCATCCTGTTCGAACTTTGTTTGATTCTGGCGCTTCATACTCGTTAGTATCTACTTAGTTAGTTGAAATACTGCACCTAAATACTAGTCTAGTTAAGGATTCCATCCTAGTCTCAAATCCCATGGGTGGTTCGGCTCACTTATCTACGGTTTGTCGGGATTTGAGAGTGTCTAGCTTGAGCGTTGGGTTTGAATGCAACACCTTTATTTTTGGTTTAGTGGGCTATAATCTGATTCTAGGTTTGGATTGGCTAGTCAGACTTGGTGTCATCCTAGACTATGAGAAAAGGGTAGATAGACCATTGACTTGTTGGGGGGGAAAGATCCTTGATATTTCTCGCGACCTTAGAGGTTCAGTGAGGCTTAGCCGCCTGGAATCTTTTGATGCATCCAATAATAATTTGGAATCTGTTTGAGTGGCTTATTAGTAGGATGACGTTTTTGAAAAAGTTCGGGGTCTACTCCGAGGCGCAAGAATAGACCTCCGTACATACTTAGTAGATGATGCAAAGCTAGTTATGCAACTAACGATAGTCGTGGGGCAAGATTGGCGAAGATAGCCAAAGTCGGTTAAGTGCCCAATTATTTGTTTTGCTAGTATCATCCCACGTAAACTGTCTGCAATCGGAGGAGGTATCCCTTGGGTGCTTGTCTGATATTGGTTTAGGCCTTTGGGGCTTGTGCTTGGGGGATATCAAGTTCGACTAGGATGATTTGCGTGGGAGATGGATAGTTGTGATGAGTTTACATGGATAGTATCTCGATAGATTTTGTTGGTGGTTGCCAAGATCGAGAAAGGGTAATACGGGGTTTGGGTTGGGGTAGACAGACTTACTAAGAGCGCCCATTTCATTCCCGTAAAGAGTAAGAGGACTGCCCCGAGGTAGATTCGATAGAGTTATGAGGTGAATCGAGAGGGAATCGAGAAAAAGGTCAAGTAATGGATTATTTAGGACCCTATGTTGATACCATTTTGGGAGAAGTCCATAAAGAACTGTGTAAAGATATTACCTTCACGGTTGACGAAGGAAAAACTTAACTTTTTGGGAATGGGAGACTTTGCGAGGTCTTAGGGAAGGCGAACCTTGAAGAAGCACATCATTCTAGGATGATCTAACATAGGATTGGTTGGGTTGAGTAATTCTCCGAGTGTCAATCTGATGTTGATTTCGGTCTATGGGGTTGATGCTTAGGGAGTTACTCTCTTAACCGATATTTATGTGAGTTAAGATGTGCCTAATTTTAAATCGGGTAGAACATGTTCGATCGAGATTCCATTCTCACATATGAATTTTGGGGAGCTTGCATGAACCCATGAGTACGCAGTTATGTTTAAGCCAAGCATGCTAGAAGGAGAATAAGTAAAAGTGGAGCGAGGGGCAACAGTGAAATGAGCTCCAACTCATATTTTGGAAATAAGAATCAAGAAGCTACGAAATTGTGAAGTTAAAGACGGACAAAACACAATGGAGTTAAGCTCGAGGAAATGCGACTCAGAAGATTGAAGACTAGATACGCGCATCAAATCTCTTTTTAAGAGTATATCCTTGATTCCTCTCTCTTCCTGTAGAGCCTACTTGCATGCTATCCTTTAAGTATATCCTCTCGGTCCTATTCTCAATCCTATTTCTGTTGCAAACCCCATAGGTAGTATGACTCATCTGCTAGTAATACATGTTGGGGCTTGAGGGTGTCCGTTGGGTTGACTAAAGCCTTTAGGTTTGTTAAGATATGGGTTGGTTTTAGAAGTGCATCATGTTTAGTTTCTTAGAATCACACATATATTGGTTGGATTAAGAATTTCTTTGGGTGTCAGTCTGATGTTGATTTCGGTCTTCGGGGCTGGTTCCTAGGGGGTTCTCCTCCAAATCAGTATATATGTGACGTAGATTTCCAGTTCAGATATTGCCTGATGGGCACAAAGTTTTTACTTGCTTCTATCATTCGACTATATCTTTAGGTAGAAACAATTGAGTGTAAACATGTGTTTGAGACATGTTATGTATGATGGATGCATAATGGATGCAAGTGATTGCTAGTAGTTGCTCGTGGATGCATATACACACACTATTAGGCACTAGATCGGCTCAGTCACTTCATATTGCATATTGCATATATATGGATGTATTTAGTAAAATGGATGAACGATGGTTGTATTATCATATGGATGCTGCATTCAGATGATGGCTGTGCACACATATAGAAGTATTATATAGCATTAAGAATCTTTTGCATACATAATGGACGCATGGCACGATCATAGTTGCATTAAGGAGGTCAACTGAATCAGTGGACCGCCTGATTTTGCATTAGATACGGACATATACACACACTGTGCATTTAAACATAAAAGCATTAGAAGTCTGTAAGGACAATGGATGCCTGTGTATGATGGATGAGTAGATGGACGTTTGGATGGTAGGATATACATTCTTCCAGACTTGAAGATTTCGGGGACGAAATCCTAAAAGGAGGGGAGAATGTAACACCCCGAATTTCAGTAATACTAATATGCATATATAAAAATAATAATAAGTGAGTAAAAGGGGGGATGTATCTAATATGCATATATAAAAATAATAATAAGTGAGTAAAAGGGGGGATGTATCTAACATGTATATAAAAACAATAATAAGTGTGTAAAGGGGGGGATGTATCTAATGTGTACATTGCAGAATATATATATATATATATATATATATATATATATATATATGGGCAGTTAATGCAAACATGAATAGAAGTTTATTAATTTGCTGAGTGTTTGCTGAGTCACTTCTGACTCATTGCTGAGTCAACAAGATAAACCCCATCTTGTCTGAACGGCTGCGGTTATTTCTAGGTTAAATCTAATGGCCTAAATGCATTCTAAAATCTATAAATAAGTGGGTAGACCCTAAACCTAAATCACTTGTAAAATTAGAGAAGCTACTGTCATGCTGCTGCCATGGAGTTCAGCGTAGCCGTCACAAACTAAGAAGAGGAAGCCTAATCTACTACAACTAAATTCTACTCAACAAAACAAATCAAACCAAAGAACTCTCTCTCTAATTCTCTTCTTTTGTTGGTGAGTATGATGAATCTCACAATGGTATTATAAAATAATTTGATTAAGTTGTAAACGGATCACAAGAAAGTGATATGATTGTAATTATAAATTCTATGTATTGTGAATCTCTTGTTATGATTTTATGTCGTCATATGATGTAAATTATGTTGTAAATCATGTTATGCTACTATGCTATGCTATGTTGTAAATCATGATATCATGCTATACTATGTTGAAAGTCTCATATATGTCATAGATCTCATATTATCACCCATGTTGGAATCCATATGTTATATGATTATGATATCATGTTAAGTTGGGTTGAATCATGCAAGTTGTAAAATCATGATGTGGTTATTTATGTGAATTGGATCATGTCTAAGTTTATGTTTTTTTAAATTAAATGGATCATGTTTATGGGAATTTTCCTATTGAGTTAGGTGTACCCATAAATATGAATCTATGTTTTTATAGATCTTGGTTATGGGAATTTGCCTATTGAGTTAGGTGTACCCATAAACATAGATCTATCACTAAATAAAACTTGATTATGGGAATTTGCCTATTAAGTTAGGTGTACCCATATTAAACCATATTGTTAAGTTGGATAATGTTGATTCACACATGTTTCTATGCAAGTTTATGAAATTGAATGAAAGTCATATTATGTGAATCATGAATAAGTTGACACGTTTAGATCCAAGATGTGTGTAACCTTATGCAAGTTATAATTTGAGACATATGCAAGTTTCTTCCCCTACTATGATTTATTTAGTCACATATACATGTTGTTTTGATGATAATTCCTTTTATGTTATAGTCTAACATATACTCTGCGAATAAACGTTCAAACGTGGGGTAGGGGAAATATTAGGAATTAATAAATTGGGTGCAATCTTGTATGGTTTTGCATACCATGAATGGATGCCCATAATTGAGTCAATTATGGACATCATTAAATTTATGAATAAATTATAAATTTGAATAGGGAAGTTAATTCAAATTTAGGAGGGATTAATTAATCACTTAATTAATCAACATTCTTTCTATCTACATACACCAGAAGGTTCTAGGGTGACAGAGAGGATAGTGTCTAGGCTTGGGTTTGGAAAACCAGTTTCCTGCCCTCCCTGGCTATCCCTAACTGACCCAATGAACGGGATGGTCTTGTATTTAGAAAGAAAAACATGTGGTGGGACATGGGAATTTAGTGGGTGCCTTGGGTGGCATGAGGAATCTAGTGGGTGCCTTTAGTGGCATTTGAAATACGATCAGAAAATGGAGTAATTTGAATATAAACAATTATGACATGTAATTCAAATTATTGGATAAAATAGGTATTGACACCTATAAAGGGAAAGGTTTTAATTAATTGATTAATTAATTAAAATGGGCATGGTAAACGAAATGGACTACTTAACCAAATCTGATCCTTAAGGATTGTATGAACTTAAGTTTAAGTTGGGGGTTAAGTAAACTGGGTTATATGGAATGAGTGGTTTAAGTAAATCTTGGGTAGGTGGGTAATATTAGTATATATAGGCCCACAAACTTAACCGTAAATTAAATATATCTGAACCAGTGAGAGGGTTAAGTAAATCTTGGATAGGTGGGTAATATTTGTGTATATAGGCCCACAGACTTAACCAATGCAACCCGTTAATTAAACCAAAGGGTGAGACTAGGTTATATTAGAAAACACTTAACCAAATTTATACATGTAAGTGGACATGGGGTTAAGTGGGATGTATTAGAGGGGACCAAGCCTAGGTGGGGAGCTTGGTGTGGGCCCTTTTCAGTCCAGTAGCCCATTAAGTATCTTTGGGAGCTCGACCCAAGTCGAGGACGGGACACGCATACTGGGTCTGATTGTTAGAGGTCAAAACGGGGTAGCGGTGGCAACGCAAGTCCAACGGGGTCATGTGCGTGCGTGGGCCCGGGCTGGTAAGTAAGACGTTGTTGCATCGTGTATGTATAAGCCGTGCATCTCCGTTGTATCGGGCTGCCACTTTAGGGGAGTGATACACCCCACTGTGGGGCCAGCACGGGTATCTATGAGTAGGGAGCCGATCAAATAAATGGGAAGTGGGGCACACCTAGTGGAGATAGGGGCAGGCGGCACCTATGTAGTCAGCTAGGAGTACGTAAAGCCATTAAGAAGTTTCTAAGTGAAGCTAAGTGGGATCAACCTTTAGGGTGACTGGTGTAGTGTAGTAAAGTGTTTATCCTTTAGTAATTAGGAGCGCCTATAACGTTGCCTTTAGCAATTGTCTATGTCTTTCATCTGTTCCTTCATAGACATTTCCTTGTTTTCCAGCTTATGTCTTAGTCCAGTTATTTTGATAATAGTATTGTTAGAATTGTCATACTCGCCAGACTTTATGTCTGACCCCCTCTTTTCCATTCTTTTTCCCTTCAGGTCCTCAGGTTGGGCCAAGTTCTAGTGGAGTCTAGTTGGATCGCTTATCTCTTGGGAAGCTTGGACTGCTGAAGTAAAGTCCAGCTTGTTATCTTTCTTTTAATGGCTATTTTATTTGTAATGGGATTATGTACTTTGGTTTTATAAAGATGGATATTATACTTGGTTATGATCTATGGTTTTGTGATGTAACAGACACGTTAATTTCCGCTGCAATAAAATGAAGTTTTAATTTCCAAGTATTATTTTATATCTGTCTTCTTGTAATTTTTCTGTTCTATATTCACCTAAAACCTCCATGGAAGTTAATGCATTCCCTTTGTGAGTGACATTAATGGACGTGGGGTGTTACAATATATATATATATATATATATATATATATATATATATATATATATATATATATATGACGTGTACGCATCATGTGGCGTACGTAGCGCATTTTTGGTTGTCAATGATTGTTTTTTTTTATGTGGCCTTCTTTGATTGGCTTTTATGACAAATTAATGGTAAGAAAGATTTATGCATGTATAAATGGATATTTGTATATGGGTAATTAATGTATACGGTAAAATGGAGAATATGTAATTAACAATAATAGATTTATAATTTACATATAAATATGAAGGATAAACATGAAAATTACATGGCATAGATTGGTTCATGAAATGGTATATTTAGTATACCATTAATTGTGAGCATAATTAAAAATATAGTTATGGCATAATTAAAATGGGAATAATTTACATATGGAATTTATCATAAATAAGAAATATGTAAATTATAGAAAAAATGAACATTTAATACACTGTGCTGAGTCATTAGGGCTGAGGTGTCACCCTATCTTGTTTGGATGGTTCAGGTTGCTTTTAGGTTGATCGGATGGCCTAAATTAATCCTAAACTCTGTAAAAACACCTCTAGACTCAAACCCTAAAATCAAAACAAAATTAGATTCATGGCCTCCATGCCGTCACCTAGCAACACAGCATAGCCACCACCAATTAAAGAGGAAGAAAGCTAGTCTAAATCAATCCTTTTCAACTTTAACAACAAATCTTCTTCAAGGGAAAACTATTACAACTTCAGAACTCAGAATTCAGAATTCAAGACCTTCTCTGAATTGTGAGTTCGATAATTTCAATAAAATAATTAGCAAATTAATTGGATTGAGTTATGATGTGGACTATTTGGATATGATGTGAATTATTGACCGCATGTTATTATTCATGTAGTAAAATTGTGATGTTTATGTTGTAAATTCTATGATGCTATCTTGTAAAGTAGTGATCATCTATGTTGTAATTTTATGATTGGCTTATGTATAATCGAATCACCATGTTGTTCATGTGTTAGTTTGGGTATGTTGATTCATATGATAAATCATAAGTATGTATGCAAGTTTAGATTTTTTTTTATTAAGACATGAATCATATGCAAGTTGGGAAATTATATGTATAACCTTATATGCTTCATGGCATCTATTTTAGATCTAAAGTTAGGCTATGACATGTGTGAGTTATATGCCAAATTCTACATGCTAGTTTACATGTTTAGATGTAAGTTTATACCATTGTTATGTTGCATAAATCACATATGCAAGTTTATATGAATACATGTGTTTGAAAATGAATCATGTTATGCAAGTTTGTGGTTACTGCCTATGCAAGTTTACACCTTTAGATGTAGATCTATGACATACATGATTTATACAAGTTTGTGACCATTATCTAAACAAGTTCACACCTTTAGATTTGGATATATGACATATGTAATTTTATGCAAGTTGTAACTTTGGCCTATGCAAGTTTTAGATGTAGAACATCATTCACACATGCAAGTTCACCCCTTATGTTTAGATCTAGTTTTAATTATATGTATGTTGTGATATTTTCTCTTTATTCCATGAGTTAGACTATTCGAGTGTAACGTATATTTTACGTTAAACGAACGAACGTACAACGTGGGGGTAAAGGGGATAATATTAAAAGATTTAATTGGCATAAATGCCTTAAAAGACATAAAATAAATTTGTGATGAAAATTGGTATGATTTTATATACCATAAATGGATGGACATAATTGAGTTAATTATGGACATCGTTAAATTTGGAATTGATTGATAATTTGAATAAGGAAAATAATTCAAATTGGGGAATGATTAATTAGGAGTAATTAATCGTCTAAGACACGAGGTTAGGCTCTTTTGTGGTGTAAGACTGCCCGGAGCCGCCCGGCAAATCCAGCTGCCACAAATGCCAGTCTAAAGTGGGAGGTCTTAGGCATAAATTAAATACGTAACAACTGTAAAGACACGAGGTTAGGCTCTTTTGTGGTGTAAGACTGCCCGGACCCGCCCGGCAAATCCAGTTGCCACAAATGCCAGTCTAATGTGAGAGGTCTTTATGAGGTTACGGTCTTAATGAATTAAGAAACACTTAACCAGATAAACATGTAGTGGGACATGAGGGGGTTAAGTGGGTGCCTTGGGTGGCATGTGGAATCTAGTGGGTGCCTTGGGTAGCATTTGAAATACGATTAGAAATACTTAACCAAAATTGAAAGATGTAATTGAAACATGAATAAGAAGTGGGTTAAGTGGGAAATACTAGAGGGGACCAAGCTTAGGTGGATGGCTTGTGTCAAGTCATAGGGGCCCATTTCAACCAGTAACCCATACGTATCTTTATGGGCTCGACCCAAGTCGAGGACGGGACACGCATATTGGGCTTGACTGTAAGAGGCCAAACCAGGTTAGCGGTGGCAACGCAAGTCCAACGGGTTCATATGCGTGTGTGGACCCGGGCTGGTAGGTAAGACGTTGTTGCATTGTGTAGGTATAAACCGTGCATCTCTGGTAGTATTGGGTTGCCACTTTGGGGAGTGATACACCCCACTATGGGACCAGCACGGGTATTTACGAGTTAGGGAGCCGATTGAATGGGGAAAGTAGTGGGTACGACTAGTGGAGATAGGAGCAGGCGACACCTATGACAACAGCTAAGAGTACAACTACCATATTATGAATATTGTAATTAGAATGGGGAGGGTAGTGGGTACCACTAGTGGAGATAGGAGCAGGCGACACTTATGACAGCAGTTAGGGGTACACGAAACTACCATTATTATTATCACTTATGTTCAGTAGGCTAGATCAACCTTAGGGTGACTAGTGGTGGTGCAGTATACTAGTGGTGGTGTAGTATAGCAATTATCTCATAGTGTTGGTGTAGTTTAGTAATTATCTTACAGTGGGTTAGGTGCGCTTTAACGATATCGTTGTTCATCTTGTTTCCTTATTTACTCTGCCATACTCAATGGTCCATGGTCATTTCCTGATTTTTCAACTTATGCCTTAGCCTAGTTACTTTGGTGATTATATTGTTAAAGTTATCGCACTCGCCAGATTTTATGTCTGACCCCCTTTGTTTCCTCCTCTTTTCTTCCTTTTTCCCACCCCCAGGTGCTCAGGTTGGATCTAGCACCAGTGGAGCTTGATTTTGGATCGTTGTGCTTCTTGCTTTTAGAAGATTGCTTGGATCGCTGAAGTAAAGTTCAGCCTCTCTTTTATTTATGACTATTTTGTATTAGGGATTATGTCTTTCAATTTTTGTACTTTGATTTTGTCAAGATGGATATTATGTACTTGGCTCTGGTTTTGACGATATAATCAAACATATATATTTTCCGCTGCAATGAAATAAAGTTTTTAATTTTTCAAGTACTGTTTATATCTGTCTTGTTGTTAAGTTTCTGTTCTATACTCACTTAAAATGCTCCATAGAAGTTAATGCATTCCCTTTGTGAATGACATTAATGGACATGGGGTGTTACGTGTGGTATCAGAGCTGAAGGTTATCAGAACAGATGTGAATTTTGAAAAGTTGTTTTTCAAAAACAATTTTATAAAGAAGTACCTTCAAAAGTATGTTTTAAGGAAAGTATTTTCAAGAGAAAGGTTTATTTTAAAAACATAATCCCCAAGAGCCATATATCTTTCCTTCGATTCTCCGTTTTGAATCTCTTCCTCTTTCCCTTTTGAATCTCTTCCTCCACTTATAGATGCTTTTTCCTAAGATATGTAAGGACTTTCAGGCAATGGGTGGAAAACCTTTTCACGGAACAGAAACATTTGTTGAAGCTCGAAACTGGCTAAAGGAGGTGGAAGAATTATTTGGAATCTTTGAAGTGGATGATGGAAGAAAGGTCCAGTTTGCTGCCTGGCTAATGAAGGATGAGGCCTCATTTTGGTGGGAGGTCACTAATGGAGGATAGGCGAATACCCTCGAGGCTGGTGGATAGGATAGAAATAAGAAAAATTTCTGTAGATGGTTTAATTTCCTTATCTGATTGTTGAGTTAAAACTCTTTCTGATTCTGGCATTTTGATTCTGTAATTGATACTCTGCACTTTAATACTAGTCTTGTTTCTGATCCCGCTATAGACTCAAACCCATGAGGGTTACGACCCATCTGTTTGTGATAAGTTAGGGTTTGAGGGTATCTGTGTTGGGCGTTAAGTTGACTATGATGCGTACATTCTGGGTTTTTTTTCATGCTTGGTTTCATAAGTATCATTTGATAATCTGATCTGTACCAATAGTCTGTAAGTATCTGAATATTTCTGATAAGGTTAAGGGTTTTTACTCGAAGCGGGAAGAAGATTTCCAGGTAGGCATTTGTTTAATGGAAGCGATTCTCTGAGTATCAATCTGATGTTGATTTCGGTCTTCGGGGTTGATACTTAGGGGGTTGTTCTCTTAAACCGATGTCTGATAAGAACAAGGCTTTTGTTTTAATCGTACTTGCCTCTGTCACTCAGTTGTATCATATCGATCGAGTCTTCGACCTTTAGGTAGAAACTATGGTTGAAACATGTGTTTGAGACATGTTATGTATGATGGATGCATGTGGATGCAAGTGTCTTCTAGTGGTTGCTCTGGATGCATATACACACTTTAGGCACTAGATCGGCTCAGTCACTTCATATTGCATATTGCATATAAATGTGTGTACATATTTAAGTAATGGATGTATAATGGTTGTACTATCATATGGATGTTGCATTTTGGTGAATGGTTGTGCACGCATGTAGAGATAATATGTATCGAATGGATTCTTTCGCATACATAATGGACGCATGGCACTATCATGGTTTGCATTAAGGAGGTCAACTTAATCAATAGACCGCCCGATTTTGCATTAGATAAGGAACATATACACACACTTCTTGCATATGTTCATACAACATTAGAAAATTTTAAGGACAATGGATGCCTGTGTTTGATGGTTGAGTAGATGGTTGTTTGGATGGTAGGATACGTTCTTCTTGACTTAGAGATTTCGAGGACGAAATCCTTTAAGTAGGGGAGAATGTAACACCCTGAATTTTTGAATAATCGAATTAACTAAATTAAATAATAATTAATCTCATACATGAGAATTAAGGGAAATGGGTTGCGCCATTGTGTTCGTCTCGGAATTCTGGTTGAGATAGAGTCCGAGTTTGCGTAAATTGGGTTCCGTATGAAAAAGATATCTTTAAATTAAATATTGCAGCAAAACATGAAAAAAAAAGAATGAAAAAAGAATAAATGTTTAGCATTGTTCTAAGGTTTATAAGCAAAAGACTTAGTAGCTCATTTGGTTGGAACACGTGACATACAAGGGGTACAGAGTTCGATCCCCGCCAGCGCCATATTTTTGTTTTAGGGGAATGACTTAAAATGGCTTAGTGTGAACACAGTTCAAAAAGTGGTTTAGTGTGAAAATGGGTAATTGGGAAGATAGATAAAAAGAATATATATATATATATATAAAATACACACACACACACACACACACACACACACACATATATATATATATAAGACGTGTACGCATCATGTGGTGTACGTGGCACATTTTTGGTTGTCAATGATTGTTTTTTTATGTGGCCTTCTTTGATTGGCTTTCATGACAAATTAATGGTAAGAAAGATTTATGCATGTATAAATGGATATTTGTATATGGGTAATTAATGTATACGGTAAAAGGGAGAATATGTAATTAGCAATAATAGATTTATAATTTACATATAAATATGAAGGATAAACATGAAAATTACATGGCATAGATTGGTTTATGAAATGGTATATATAGTATACCATTAATTGTGAGCATAATTAAAAATATAGTTATGGCATAATTAAAACAGGAAAATCGGCTGGAGGAAAAACTTCGCGTTCTTTTCGGATTGAAGGACGCGGCTATGTTTTTTACATTTCAAGGACGTAAGTTTCATTTTTCCGCCTGAAGCAAATTCTTCTCAAAATAATTACGCGGCTCAAATCTCTTCTCAAATCAATTGTACATGAGGTGGCGGCTTCACTCGAACAGGCGGCGGCGCATCAGAAGAATAGGCGACGACGGCGCAACCACATGAGTCAGCGGTGCTCCTTCAGCCAAAGACGACGATGGACTGTAGATGGTGGCGATTGCATTAGAACACGACGACTATTCAAGGATGATGTTGATAGTCGATTTCAAATGAACAACGACAGTGGAGTGGAGGTTAAGGTCAATGGTGGTGTTGCTACAGGTAATGATGAAGATTAACTAGGTTTTTTGAAATGACCCAACAACAAATGCTATATGAACTTATCATTTTGATTCTATATGTATATTGTATAACTGAACGTTATATTATGTTTTGCTGCTATTGTTGCATCACTTGTGTCACTGTTCCATCATGTTGTTTTGTGATGATTGTGCTCTTTTGTTACGTGTACATTTGATTTTGATGTGATAAAATATCTTATGTTTCAAAAAATTAGTAAACTGCGCATAAAGTATAATGCATCAATTGCTCTTTTCCTTGCTCATTGAGTTGCTTTATTTTGAATATATGAATATAGCGTTGTGTTTTCAAATTGAACTAGCATGTATATAATATAATGAATGATATCTGAATATAGCATTACATTCTTAAAGTGGTAAATGACGGTTGAATTTAGCAATGTATTTTTTAACATGAAATAACATATGTACAATTTGCTAAACGATAGTTGAATATAGCATTCCATTTTTAAAGTAAGCAACCATGTATAAAATAAAATAAATGATAGCTGAACTTATCATTTGTATTTTTGAAGTGAGTTAGCATGTGTAGAGTTTGCAAAATATTGATTGAATGTAGTATCTATTAGTAAAATGAACTAGCATGAATAGAATATAATAAATGATAGTTGAATTCAACATTGTATTTTTTAAAAGGAAATAGAACGTTAAAATATGCTAAATAATAGTCGAATATAGCATGGTATTTGTAAAGTAATCTAGAATGTACTGAACATAATAAATGATAGTTGATTTCAACATCGTATTTTTAAAATGAACTAGCATGTATAGAATATGCTAAATGATAGTTGAACATAGCATTGTATTTTTAAATACAATAAAATGATAGTTGAATTTAACATTGTATTTTTTAAAGTAAAATAACATATGTACAATGTGCTAAATGATATTCGAATATAGCATTATATTTTTAAAGTGAGCTACCATGTATAAAATATAATAAATGATTGTTTAATTTATCATTTGTATTTTTGATATGAATTAGTACGTGTTGAGTTTGCAAGATAATTTGTTTAATAAATGATTGTTTAATAATGTATTTGTATTTTTGTCAAATACATGAGCATGTGTTTCATATAAAGGATGTTAGATGAATACAACATTATAATTATTGAAATATTGCAACATGCATTGCATATGAAAAATGATAAACGTATATACCATTTCATATTTTGAATTACAAATACATGCATTTCATATGAAGAATGATAACTGATTATATTAATTGAATTTTTTACATAAATAGTACGCATTGCATACATAAAATGATATATCTGAATATTGCATTTGAAAATTTTAAATACATTACATTAGAATGCATTGCACAAGCAGAATACGAAATGATATGAGAATATAGCATAACATTTTTTAAAACAAAAGAAATCAACAGCTGCAACGCGTTGGAAGACTTGAATGGCGACGGTTAGGGCACGTGGACTACAATGATAGATATGAGTAGGACGACGGCTAAGACACGTGGACGACAGCGAGGGCTTGGATCGGCTAGGGATTGAGGTCGGCGATGGAACTAAAGTGGAGTTAAGTTGAAGGCGGCGGCTTTGGGAGGCGGCGGCGGCGGCTATGAAGATGACGACGGCGGCTATGAAGACGAAGGGGGCTGCGAACGCGTTGGTGGAAATGATTGAGTCGGCTGAAAAATTCGCGCTTGTCTTTCTCCCTAAAATTTAAAAGTTGCGTCCTTAATCTAAAAATTAATATAAACTTTTTCCTTTCAACTAATTTACTCTAATTAAAATGGGAATAATTTACATATGGAATTTGTCATAAATAAGAAATATGAAAATTATAGAAAAAATGAACATTTAATACACTGTGCTGAGTCATTAGGGCTGAGGTGTCACCCTATCTTGTTTGGATGGTTCAGGTTGTTTCTAGGTTGATCAGATGGCCTAAATTAATCCTAAACTCTATAAAAACACCTATAGACTCAAACCCTTAAATCAAAACAAAATTAGATTCATGACCTCCATGCCGTCACCTAGCAACACAGCATAGCCGCCACCAATTAAAGAGGAAGAAAGCTAGTCTAAATCAATCCTTTTCAACTTTAACAACGAATCTTCTTCAAGGGAAAGCTATTACAACTTCAGAACTCAGAATTCAGAATTCAAGACCTTCTCTGAATTGTGAGTTCGATAATTTTAATAAATAATTTAGCAAATTAATTGGATTGAGTTATGATGTGGACTATTTGGATATGATGTGAATTATTGACCGCATGTTATTATTCATGTAATAAAATTGTGCTGTTTATGTTGTAAATTCTATGATGCTATCTTGTAAAGTTGTGATCATCTATGTTGTAATTTTATGATTGGCTTATGTATAATCGAATAACCATGTTGTTCATATGTTAGTTTGGGTATGTTGATTCATATGATAAATCATAAGTATGTATGCAAGTTTAGATTTTTTTATTAAGACATGAATCATATGCAAGTTGGGGAAAATTATATGTATAACCTTATATGCTTCATGACATCTATTTTAGATCTAAAGTTAGGCTATGACATGTGTGAGTTATATGCCAAATTCTACATGCTAGTTTACATGTTTAGATGGAAGTTTATACCATTTTTATGTTGCATAAATCACATATGCAAGTTTATATGAATACATATTTTGAAAATGAATCATGTTATGCAAGTTTGTGGTTACTACCTATGCAAGTTTACACCTTTAGATGTAGATCTATGACATACATGATTTATGCAATTTTGTGACCATTATCTAAACAAGTTCACACCTTTAGATTTGGATTTATGACATATGTAATTTTATGCAAGTTGTAACTTTGGCCTATGCAAGTTTTAGATGTAGAACATCATTCACACATGCAAGTTCACCCCTTATGTTTAGATCTAGTTTTAGTTATATGTATGTTGTGATGTTTTCTCTTTATTCCATGAGTTAGACTATTCGGGTCTAACGTATATTTTACGTTAAACGAACGAACATACAACGTGGGGTAAAGGGGATAATATTAAAGGATTTAATTGGCATAAATGCCTTAAAAGACATAAAATAAATTTGTGATGAAAATTGGTATGATTTTATATACCATAAATGGATGGACATAATTGAGTCAATTATGGACATCGTTAAATTTGGAATTGATTGATAATTTGAATAAGGAAAGTAATTCAAATTGGGGAATGATTAATTAGGAGTAATTAATCGCCTAAGACACGAGGTTAGGCTCTTTTGTGGTGTAAGACTGCCCGGACCCGCCTGGCAAATCCAGCTGCCACAAATGCCAGTCTAATGTGGGAGGTCTTAGGCATAAATTAAATATGTAACAATTGTAAAGACACGAGGTTAGGCTCTTTTGTGGTGTAAGGCTGCCCGGACCCGCCCGACAAATCCAGCTGCCACAAATGCCAGTCTAATGTGAGAGATCTTTATGAGGTTACGGTCTTAATGAATTAAGAAACACTTAACCAGATAAACATGTAGTGGGACATGAGGGGGTTAAGTGGGTGCCTTGGGTGGCATGTGGAATCTAGTGGGTGCCTTGGGTGGCATTTGAAATACGATTAAAAATACTTAACCAAAATTGAAACATGTAATTGAAACATGAATAAGAAGTGGGTTAAGTGGGAAATACTAGAGGGGACCAAGCTTAGGTGGATAGCCTGTGTCAAGTCATGGGGGCCCATTTCAACCAGTAACCCATACGTATCTTTGTGGGCTCGACCCAAGTCAAGGACGGGACACGCATACTGGGCTTGACTGTAAGAGGCCAAACTGGGTTAGCGGTGGCAACGCAAGTCCAACGGGTTCATATGCATGTGTGGACCCGGGCTGGTAGGTAAGATGTTATTGCATCGTGTAGATATAAGTCGTGCATCTCTGGTAGTATTGGGTTGCCACTTTGGGGAGTGATACACCCCACTGTGGGACCAACACGGGTATTTACGAGTTAGGGAGCCGATCGAATGGGGAAGGTAGTGGGTACGACTAGTGGAGATAGGAGCAGGCGGCACCTATGACAGCAGCTAGGAGTACAACTACCATATTATGAATATTGTAATTAGAATGGGGAGGGTAGTGGGTACCACTAGTGGAGATAGGAGCAGGCGGCACCTATGACAGCAGCTAGGGGTACACGAAACTACCATTATTATTATCACTTATGTTCAGTAGGCATGATCAACCTTAGGGTGACTAGTGGTGGTGCAGTATACTAGTGGTGGTGCAGTATAACAATTATCTCATAGTGTTGGTGTAGTTTAGAAATTATCTTACAGTGGGTTAAGTGCGCTTTAACGATATCGTTGTTCATCCTGTTTCCTTGTTTACTATGCCATACTCAATGGTTCATGGTCATTTCCTGATTTTCCAACTTATGCCTTAGCTTAGTTACTTTGGTGATTATATTGTTAAAGTTATCGCACTCGCCAGACTTTATGTCTGACCCCCTTTGTTTCCTCCTCTTTTCTTCCTTTTCCCACCCCCCCAGGTGCTCAGGTTGGAACTAGCACCAGTGGAGCTTGATTTTGGACAGTTGTGCTTCTTGCTTTTAGAAGATTGCTTGGATCGCTGAAGTAAAGTTCAGCCTCTCTTTTATTTATGGCTATTTTGTATTGGGGATTATGTCTTTCAATTTATGTACTTTGATTTAGTTAAGATGGATATTATGTACTTGGCTCTGGTTTTGACGATGTAATCAAACATATGTATTTTCCACTGCAATGAAATAAAGTTTTTAATTTTTCAAGTACTGTTTATATCTGTCTTGTTATTAAGTTTCTGTTCTATACTCACTTAAAACACCCCATAGAAGTTAATGCATTCCCTTTGTGAGTGACATTAATGGACATGGAGTGTTACACTCAGCGAAAACAAAATGCTCACAGCGGAAGAAGTAAGACCAAAATGAAACTCTAGCTCCAAACTGGATCCTGCTCAAAAACTAAACTTGCAAACTAAACTACTAGCTGCCTGTGCCAAAGTATGGGTACACAGAGTTTAGGTAGGGAACAATAAACTTTAGGTCAGTCGTGGGACTGGTGTGAGAATTCAAAACAGTTATTATTCGGCTTTATTTTAAAGTTGGGATCATTCACCGGACCTCGCCGTTAACGCGGAACGGGTTTATTCCATGTGAATTCCCATGCACAGAAATTCGCAATGGCTTTGGAAAATGAGGCTATCATAATCTCGTCCCGTATCACACAATGCAAACGCAGACCAGATGATCAAGTTTTGTCTTACGATAACCAAAGATGCTTTAATACGTAAAATCCTCTTTTAATATTATCATTAGTTGTAGTGTCGAAAAACCATTTCGCAAATAAATATAGAATCATAGCCCCGTAACCCCAGTTGGTTATATTGACAAATAGGAATACAATAAAAATCGCATGGGCTTGTATTGGAGATTGGATTTCCAACATGATGGTTCTTGACATGAAAGATCATTGGAGGACACAAAGTTAAGTATCTCCCGGTTAACGGACATCAAATACATAGCGCAAAAGTATATATCCCATATAACATCCATACATCAGACACCGTATATACTTTATTCCCTCAAGTTTTAAGGTAGATCTACTGCCGCACCTATCGATTTCACTAGAGATTATGGATACGACCTAACCGCCAGTTTACCATCAATCCGAGGTGTGAGGTTCGTCGATGTCACGATATACACAATGCTACGCTTCAATAAGCCGTGCTTTGATCATCACTAGCTCGTTTCATAACTCGAGTATGCCACATTGACAATTCACGACATGTCACTGATTTCGATCAATGCATATGACTTAGAGGCGAGGATAATATATTGCCACAAATTCGATATATATTAACGGAAATCAGCGTTATGCGATCAATTTCAATGTCAGACACACAATCCATACAAGTCCGTTCTAGGTCTGAACGGAACAACAACCCAAGAATATTCAAATATATTCAGATTTCATGCCACTTATAACCTCGTATTGGGTGTACGGCCCGATCCGAGACATCAGCAATCCACCCAAACAATTCGAATATACTCGGTCTTCACTTATCGATTTTCCAGTCTTCAGTTTCTTTACAACATTGTATTATTATTTGGAATGGTTTTCAGACCTATACCCGATCCTGGAATTTCCAAATAATAATCGTACTTAAACAATAGCTATGGATTTTATGAGTTTCTCAATTCAAATCACCTTTCCAAATCATTGACAATTCCTTCCAAATTAAGGTTGGATTTATGTAATTCTCGAAAACCCCGTTATCATATTAACCTTTCCTTGAAATTCAACATTCATTTTTCCCAAACCTTATATTTCAAAAACAAACTTCATTTATTCGTCACTACTCCGAATCTACCAAATCTCTATTTGGATTTGAATTTCCATTTATGACGATTCCAATAATTAATATTTTCAAATATAAGTTAAATAGAATTTAATCGACTTATATTTGATATTGATTCACAAACTCAGGCAAACACTATCCGAATCTGGATATGGATATGTTTTAATATTTCTGATCGTATTTGTCTGCTCTTGTAAATCCAAATTGAATATCCGAATGCTAATTCTACCCAAAACTCATTCCCTTTTTACTTCAAATCTTATTTAATTTTCATATATTTTAAATTCTTTCAAAAATATCCTTTTCCATAATGATTCATGTTTTATAATCATTAAATTCAAATCATTTCAAAGAAATAGTACAATAACGTTAAAAGCGTTACAGAAAGCATTGAAAAATGGTTACTTAATCAATTAGATCCAAAATCATTCTAAATTCACAAATCTTAACTCAAATCACTTTTAGCTAATAAAATATAATTTATCATATTTTTCTGGATTTTTAAATAATTTTCATAAGCTCATGCATTTTATTCGATTTTCCATTACGGTCTCCGAACTGCACGTATAGCGACCTTTTCAAATTTTAATTTCAACATAACCTGAATCCCATACGATGGAATTTGAAAATTCCTCTTTTACTCAAAACCCATTATCGATAAAAATCCATCATTTTTCGTTTCACGTCAATTCGATTCAAAATGTTCAAGTTATAATCATTTGAAATTTAAAATCGATATTATCGAACTACCGCTGCGCGACGCGTTCGATTCACACTATATAACGTTTAAATATATATCGTCCAACTCCTTTTCCCAAAATGAATTTACATTTCCATAACTTAAAATCAAATCATATTCAAAATCTCTTTTCCCAAAATAATACTTTTATATTCCAACTTTAGTTCAAAATCATTTTAAATTCAAATTTTCCATATCTTATTGGTAATTAAAATAAATTTCATACCATATATTTTAAACTCTTTTCAAACCTTTCAATATAATTAAAAAATCAAATTTTAAAATTTCTAAAACCAAATTCAATTCTAAATAAATTTATTTAATATTTTTAGTATAAACTTAGTTAAAATTTTAATAACCAAAATTCAAAAACAATATAAATTTCATACGTTAAAACATAGAAAAAAAACTGGTTTGTTACACGTTTCGTTTAAAAAATAATACACAGAGAAAAACTTCTTTAACCCTAGAAAAAGGAACAATGGGAGCTACGGCTAGTACCGTCCCTTTTGTTTCGATTTCATGGAACAGTCATCGAAGGACTTTCGTGGACTCCTCTACAGGCATGGAGTTTTGTTGTGCTTGCGATTTAGTTGACCCGCACTCCAGCATCGTTCCAGAACCAAAGAAGAACGGATCCAATTTGATTTCGTGAATCCACGAATTCTTAGAGAGGTATAAAATTTCGATTTACTGTTGTTTTTGCATAGATCCTAATCTCACAATTGTTATAGAGTTAAAATAGGGTTTTCGATTAGATCTTAAATTCCCAACAATAACAAAACATAGTCAACAAAGAAAATTATTAAATTATAAGGGAAGAGAAGTTAGAGAAGAATGTAGAGTGGGTAAGACATAAAGCATGATGAATGGAAGTGACTACTAGGAATTGAACAATTTAGAGATAATAGACTTGATAACAGTTCTGATGTTACAAAGGTAAAGTGTTTGTGCATGCTTTGAGTGGTTACTTAGATTGTTTGCTTATTTAATTGTTTAGGTTGATTGTTTGCACTATGATTACTACAACAGAAATATTTATTAGGACTAATCCCTAATTGTATCCAAACGACTGACATTTTCTATATACCGTCAAACTAGCGTAGTAGTTTGCCCCTCATACTGACTAAAAACCCGCTCGACTGTGAAGTTGCACCAAATGAATCACCATCCGCGGATCAACCAGATAAACATCTATCTAGCGCTGTACGCAGCAGTGAATTATTTATCTTAATCAACGTAGCTCGCTCGGTCAAGGCCAATGCATACTAACTGTCATCCCTTAGTTGACCACTTATTTACCCTAATCAATGTTACGTGTCTTATCTCAGTCCAAAGACCTAAGACTCAGTCCCTTGACCTGAGTCATATGTCATAGGTATGAGTCATAACAAACAATATTCTAATTGTGCCTCATTCTCATCTCAGTCTTATGACCTAGGTTTTATCTATTGCCTCAGTCCCATGACCTGAATCTTATTTATTGCATTAGTCTCATGACCTGAGACTCATCTATTTCCTCCTTCTCATGACCTGGGACTTATCTATTGCCTGTAATGTATGATATTCCACTTTTTCTATGGCAAGTTTATAATATCATAATAAGTATGATCCTTTTTTTCTTATTTGTATTACTATGATATCTTAAATTCCCAAGATAGTGTCCAATATCATAACAGGTTTTATCCTTTTTTCTTTTTTTTAAGAGTTAATATCTTACTTCCAGTATACATTATATGTATTTTCCATCTTATTTAATAATCATGTATTCTTTGCTTTACGTGAAATCTTTCCCTTTTTCTTACTGTTCTCACGTATTTTGAACGAATTTAAGTCTAGTTTTAATTCTGACATTATAGAATTATAGACTTTTAACCCATGAAAAAGGAATGTAAAATTTCTTTATTGATTTACAAACTATAGATTTATTGGACTTAATTGCAAAATTTGTCCATTATTTCTTTTTAACTGCAAAACTATAAATTAAGTTACCTACCGGTATCGAAGGCTTGCTCTTTTCAGTCCATTTTCTTTTTATCATAAATCAACAAGTTTTAGGTCTTTTCTATAAATTTATTATTTTCCTATTTAATCCATATTTCGTGAAAACCGCTATCTTTTCATTTTTTTTTCACGTAAGTTAAAGAATTAAATCTGCTATGAAACTAACATTTACAGAACTACCAACTACATTAACATATGTAAAAGAAATGTAGATATTTGTAAATAAACTGTAAAATTAAGAATAACGGTAAAGAAGTAGACTAGCAATATACTTGTATAGAAAATAAATTAGAATTTGAGAATTGTAAACTAAAGTTATTTACAACCCTGTTAATCTGACTATTCAAATTCTAGATAATATCTTCCACTCACCTATGGTCCTAAGCCTGTAGTCTTCCCTGGTCTCTTTTTCTTAGACCTTCTAATGCTTTTAATCTATATTCTTCTTGCAAAAAATAATTAGTTTTTAGACCCACCTTAGCTAAGGGGGAAAGCAAAGGAAGAAGAATGTGGTGAATTTAAATAGTTAGACTGGGGTCCTATTTATAGGTGTATTAGTGGATCTCAAACCATAGGATTAGCTTGATTATATCTAGACTGAGCACATCAGAAGTCCTCATCCACCTTCTATTTCAAAAATAAACATTTTAGATTAAAAAAATAGATCTTCTTTCAACATACATCCTGGCCATTTTCTGGGCAGATATATGCCTTGGTTGACCTGTAGGTCGACCTGCAATCTGGGGCAGTCAACCTATGCATGCTTTATTTATTTTTCTCTCTTCTAAAAAGTGAATTATGCTTTCATAATATCCTCGTTTTAACTCTGATTTGGAGAAGTTATATATGAAAGTTATCTACGAAATCGCACAGACATAATGGAAAAGTTTACATAGCCATCAGACATTTGTAAAAGATTTACTTTTAATTTCTTTGTTTATTTACATTTAATTTCTTGTAATTAAATTCATTTTTCTTTATTAATATTATTATTAGTATATCAATGTTTTACCAGAACCATGTGAATTCTAATGATTTCCCTCATAGATAAGATTGCTAATGAAGTTGTTGTCCTCATACTTCTAATGTATATGAAATGAGTGCATTTAGTTAGTTTATAAACTATAACCCAATGCTCTCATTCCCTCTCCTAGATTTGGGTAATATCAACAATGTTTGTGAAGATGCTTTCCCGCTTCAACTGTAGAACATCTAGTGATTTCTTCTGTTTCGCCTTTATACTTTGATATGTCATCCACCTGGTCATATACCCCCACTACTTGCTTCTTCATCCCGACCAAAAGAACACTCTCTTCATATCCCATATTTCCGTCAATGACAATGACATATATAATTCAATATAAATTCTAGTTTTGATGTTTATAGCAAACAAAGTGAAAAGGAATAAAGAGAGAAAATAACCCTAGTTCATTAGTTGCTAATAAAAATAGAAATAATCAAATAGGGATTATTCAAATGAACAAAAGAAACTAAAATTTACTTCTCTTTATCAAACGAGATGCGGCAATTATCGAGCAAATGAACGTTGAATAAGAATATGTTGTCGAGCGAGAGCAAAGGAGAAAGAAGCACTGAGATTCGGCCTTTTTGTTATGTTTGCATTGAGAGTTCATTTTTATGGTTATTTGTCTCCTGATTTAGGTTTATGGATGAGAAAGAGATGACGCATTGCTAAAATTTTACTTCTTAAGGGGTTAGGTAAAATATTTTTTGACAAAGTAACTTCTTTTATATGGATTGGGCTCTTAGAGAAAATGGTAGTACAGGTAAAATAAATTGTATAAATAAAAATTGCAGTACATATATATAAATTAAGTTAATATTTTTCATTAAATCAAGCATTTTGTACACAATGCAAAAAAAAAAGTATTATAAGCTTCGTTCACATTACACCAGAATAGGCAAATTCTAACACTTATAAGTGTTACAAATAAATCTTGTAGTACTTTTTAAGTGCAACCAATGGCCCGTGAGGAACTGGCTGACCAAATTTGTAACACTTATACATGTTACAAATAGACTCATTGCTAACGCTTATAAATGTTGGAACAATAACACAAAGTAACGCTTATAAGTGTTACAAGCAGACTCATTGCTAATGCTTATAAGTGTTAGGGCCATAAAGTATAGTAACGCTTATAAGCACTAGAAAAAGGTTATTTAGTGACAGTTATAAATGTTACCAAATAATTTAAACGTAACGCTTATAAGTGCCCGCATCATAATTCTATTAATGCTTATAAGTGTTGCCATACATAAATTGCTTCGTTGATTTTTTTAGTTTTGCAACTTCTATAAACGTTGCTATTCCAAAATATTGGTAACACTTATATGTGCTACAATACACAATTAAGCTCTTTTCTATTTTTACACAATTAATATTAAAATGCTTAAAATAAATGAGTATAACATATCTTTATGATTTCCATATCACATATATAATTCAACATATCAATTCAATATAAAATTTAGTATACTTCCATTTCTTAAATTCAACAATATCACATTTATCTATTATATTATATGAAAGCACAATATTCATCTAGAGGCTTTTCAGTTTAAGTTTTCTCAAAATTCTCACGTGTTTCCATGTGTCATAGAAGTTTATCTATCTTAAATTTGTCATTATTTTTGAGTATTGCACGGATTTTTTATAAGAACTCTAATAGACTCATGAATGTTTTATTGATTATATTCCTGTTATACATCTATTATATCTATTATGTAAAGAACGTTTAACCGTATTAAATTTGTCTTCTATTATCTATTACCTATTATATTATATGAAAGCTCAAAGTTCCTCCAGAGACCTTTCAGTTCCATTTCTACCAAAAACCAGTATGCTGACATGTGTCTAGAGAAATTGATCAATGGTGGAAAAATGAGTTTAAACATGCGTATCTCTTGGTTTTCTACAGTAACGTATATTCTATCCACTTTAGATGTTCACAATCCGAAAACTCCTCAATTAATGTTAAAAAATTATAACTCCTATATCCTTTTCGCGTACTTTCTAAAATCATTGTCAATTGTTTTCTTCTTTATCATTCTTATTATTAATTTTATTATACACATGGAGTTAAATATAATTAATTTTAGTTCTTATAAAACCTATTTGGTTTATAGTGTGACTCCTCATTTTCCCCTACCTAACATTGCTCCATTCAAATATAAACTCAACAATTAATACACAAATGTTTTAGTTTTTATATTTTCATCATCTAATAATACAAATTGTTATCAAGCACAAGAATATATTATGTTGTATCTAATTTATTATATATAAAGTAGAATATATGACTGTTTTCATCCTTGCTCCTCATTCACTCTCATTCAGAATGCTCTTCATTCCTTTATTTAAGGGCAAATTTTCATATAACCCCTTTAATTCATTTACTATTTCAAACTCAAAAATAATTTTCGGTTATAGATATATTAATTACTGTACCAATATGGCTTTTCACTTTCTATTTCGCCTACTCAAAAATATCTTATTCCTTCATTTTTTATCTTCATATTCCAATCTTACTTTCATTTCCTTAACTTTTATTCTAATTTCTTCAACTCATTAGCAATCTCCATTTTCATTTCTCCCTTTTATTTCATTTTCTCTTATTCTACTTATAATGCTATTTTTCCTTTAAATCCAAATGAAAAGTCCACTGCTTTCGTTGATTGGGATTCTTTTAGCTATGGTTATGGCTGTAGAATTTCCTCTTCCATCATTCAACGTATCCACCATGGTTTGTTATGATCTATGTTAGTCCAACTTATAAGGATTAGTAATACTTATTATGAAAATTACTACATAAAATAAAAGATCCTTTCTCCCCCAATTAGCTATCAATGTTATTGAATCATGATCAAAGTAATCAAGTTTGAAAGGAATGGTCTTATCCAAAGGTTAATATGGTTTCTTTTCTTTGGTTGTAGTTAATTTGTTCGTTGAAAATCCAAAATAAAGAAACTAGGAGAAATTTTAATTTATTTTGGAATTTCTAACATCTTTACGTCAATCTTCACTAATTTTTATTTGTTACATTTTGTATCTATTTGGTTATTTTGTAATATCTATGGCACTTATGTGCATCTCAAATCGTTTTTTTCTTCTATTTTTAGTTACATATATTTTGTTTCCATATAATGTAATTTAAAATTTCAATTGTTCATTTTAGCTAATACGAATATCTTTTTATTATTTATGACATGCCTATCTTGAAGCATGGCATACATAATCTGATTTGCGTAAGAATAATAAAATATCTCCTACTTTTTAACCTTTAAATCAAAGTAGAAAGTTTGCCTTTTTAGTTGATTTTCTTTCTCTAGCCTGGTTGCTGTCATAAAATCCTCTTTTGCATTGTTCATAGCATGAGCCATGATTTTTCGGTATGTAGTTTTTATTTTGCTCTATATTACTTTCTCTTATAGGGGATTAGTTCGAAAAATTAATGCAATAATTTATTTTGCTATGTATTCTATAACTAGAAAAACACAATTGAAAGGTGTCATTCCTCCAAAAAGTTAGTGTGCTTGATTTACGTTAGTTTTGATCGCTAAAATATATCAAAATAAAGAAATTAAATGAAATTTTGATTCATTTTCCATGTTGACTTTGGTAGGCATGTTTTTATTTATTTTAGACTTTATTGCATTTATATATCGTTTTTTCACTAATTCTTTATATGTTACATTTTTTTATCCATTCTACCATTTTATAATGTCCTCTTTATTTTTATCTATTATCAATTCTATTATAAGATAGTCAATGTGATGTTGACTTTTTCCTTGCACATATTGTCTCTCCGCTTAAATCCTACACCCTTATTCATTTGGATGAAATTTTACAATTAGTCCACATTTTTTTTAACGTCTCAACCTTCCCTAAAATAATAATTTTTAGTCGATGGTGCATTATTAATTCTTCATTTCAGACATTTGATATTCAAACCCTTAAGTTTATCCCAAATACATATGTCTTCCATCTACGTTTATCTTTCACATTTTATTCTGATTTCGTGAAATCCTAGCCCCTCCTTTCTACGCATTCTATTAGCACAAAAATTATACATTTAATTGCGTTATTAAATTTTCTTTAATCATTCTCACCTCATATCCTCTATTCTCTTTGATCTACATGTGTTATTTCATTTAAGCCTTTCATGTTTCTTTTTATTTTTTTCTAAAAGACAAAAGAACTAAATTACAAAAATTGATGATGAAATATGTATTTATTTTGTAGTCTATAGTTGTTCTTCATTTATTATTTTATTTAATAGCGTATTATCTATGATAAGCTATTAATAGGCCATTCAATGATACTCTTTATTTTTTAATCACATTTTTGTTTCCCTTTTTTGTAGTATAGTTATTTTCCATTTGTCAATTCAGGCATGCTCTTCTCCTCTCAAAAAATTTAGTGGATCAAAAAGATGATTTTTTTTCTATTTCAAGCGGTGTGGAGATCAAAAGGCTAGGTTATATTGTGATAGCCCGTAACTTCCCTGCGAAGGAAAGCCCGGATTACCTTGAGAACAACACACATCAGAACGCAAACAGAAGAACATTTCATTGTTATTACAACAATTCCATCAGATACAAGAATATACAGAATATAAATGAATAAAATACATTCGATAAATATCAGAGATTACAATAAATTACATAGCAGCGGAAAAACCATATAAAACACAATTGAAACTAATGCACGGATACAGAGCTTTCCGAGCATCGTTCCAGCTGTAAATCAGGATCCTGTGAATATAAATATGCAAAACCAAAACTACTAGCTGCCCGTGTGGAAATAGGGGCACCCAGAATTTAGGTTAAAACAATAAACTCCAGGCCAGTCATGGGACTGGTGTAAGAACTAAAACAGTTATTAATCTTTGTTTTTAAAGTTAGGTAAATCAAGGGACCACGCCGTATAACACGGAACGGATTTCCTCCCAAGAATACCAGTGCATAAAACAAATAGCGCAATGCTAAATAAAGAACAATGAAGCTATTATAAGACCCAGGTCCCATCAAACAATGCAACGCAAGCCAGAGGATAAGGTTTTCCCTTATAATAGCCAAATATGCTTGATACGTGAAATTTCATCTTATATTATTACTATAAGTGAAGAAAACAATTTCAAATATAAATGTATCAATCATAGACGGCATGGGTACCATATACCATGTCGCCAATACTAGGCTCTACAATCAAAACCGCAAAATGTCATATTTGGAAATTGGATTTCCATCATGGTGGCTCCTGATTCGAAAGATCGATCGCGTAGTGCCATCTACAACGGCTTACGTCCCAACTAGAGAAAACACCGTAATGCACATCCGCACTTTTGGGAAATCGAGTATTAATGCGGCTTACGTCTCGGCGAGAGAAAACACCGCTTACCCTATCCCTTTGAGCACTGAGCTCAATCTCGGTCGACCGAATCCACGACACCACGAAGGTGCCCATCCACTAAAAAGCATACTGATCAAACCATCAGTTTACCACCATACCGGGGTGTGAGGCTCGCGAATCAACGCTATACAAAAAGTCGTGCTATTTTAAAGCTGCGCTTTGATCATCATCCACCAAACTTCGCTTTTCAACAAAAGTCTGGATCACTGCATCTCAGCATGCCACACTATCAATCCATATCGTACCACTGATTTCTGCCAATATATAACCTCTGAGCTCGTATGTCTCAGAGAAGGGCGTTAAGCAAAAGAATAAATTCTCCGCCGCCAAACAGATATATATTTAGCAGAGATCAACGAATACAATATAAAGGAATACAATGTCAGACGCACCATCCATTTACAAGTCCGTTCTAGGTCTGAACGAAACCGGAGGCACTTTCCTCGCATATCCGTCGATCTCCAAGTACGTCTGGACGACTACTTCTTTAGCCCCCTTCAAGGTAGCTACTCCCATCGTGAGCATCAGTAGCACCCATTCATTCGATGTGAAGATCGTCGGTCTTGCACCATCTTCAATCTCTTCGACTCGTCGTCGAATCAGTTATTCAAAATGGGTTATACCCGGACTTTCTGAATAACTCACGTATCTTGATCAACAAGTGCTATAAAACACAATATACGCCTCATTCCAATTCAGAATATTCTTTTATTCAAATATTCACACTCCTAGGGAAAGGTTCTCATTAATTTTATCAAAGATAAATTCTTTTAAATTTATTCTTTAATCTTCCTTTGGATGTCATTTCAAACCAGATTATGGTTTTCCAAACTAGTCGGGATTAGCGAACCACACCGAAATAATTATTTATTTTATTTCCCAATCCCAGCCTATTCATCCCATGGAGAAAAACTGTTACTACCCCATAACTAACATCACGGTTTATCGGTAAATTTAATTACCACTTCACGTTCAAATCTAATTAAAGATTTAACTATCGCTAGGAGTAAAACTGGTAATACTCCACTTTCGATCATTTCCCAATTTTGATAATTTAAATTATCAATCCACATTTCAATCTAATTAAAGATTCATTAAAACTCCTTTTACTGGGTTAAAGAGCTAATGTCATTTAAAAAACAGTCCACGATAAACACAAATCACATTCTATTTCAATTCCAATTAGATATATTAGAAATTCTGGTTATTTAAAACCCATTTCAAATTCAATTTATTTATTTCAAAAATAAATTGAATTTTTATTCTAGTTCAAAACTAGTTCATTTCGATAAAAATCTATTTTTATCTTTTCAAATATGGAGTTTTTCATCCCAGTTTTTCCCAAATCATTTCTTATGATTTTACACAAATTATAGATATTTTTAATTATTTTATCAAGGCCCGTACAGTCGATTTCCATCTACGGCCATCGAACTGCACTTACAGCGACCTTTTCTGAAATTGATTTGGACATATCTCCAAATCCAACCGTTAGATTTCAAATTTCTAATATTCACTGGAAAGCTCTTTTCGATACAAACCCAACGGTTCCAGTTTCAGGAGAATCCGACGGTCGGATCTCCCGTAATGTCTGTTCGAAGTCAATGGTCGAAATTCGCGAACTGCCGCGGCGCGTTCTTTTCAGGCCATTATATTATATATGTATTATATATAATATATACTTTGTCGATTTCTATTTAAAACGAATTTTATAAATCGTTTAAATTCGTTTCCAAAACGATTTCAACTTCATTTCAGATTCAAATCAAAATTGAATTTTTCCCAATATAAATTCGTTTTAAATTCATTTTAAATTGATTTCAATTCAAATTCGATTCTATTAAATTCCAATTCGAATTCATTTCTATTCAATTTCAATTCGAATTCGTTTTATATTCAATTCAATTCGAATTTCTTTTATATTCAATTCAATTCGAATTCACTTTATATTCAATTCAATTCGAATTTGTTTTATATTCAATTCAATTCGAATTCACTTTATATTCAATTCAATTCGAATTCACTTTATATTCAATTCAATTCGAATTCATCATCTCTTTCTAAATATTCATTTTAAAAACGAATATAATCGATATCAATATCGTTCGCGTCAAAATAGCTCATCTCTAATCAACACGGCTTTATATTTTTCAATAACATCGTTATTCTATTCAACAAATGAATATTTATTCTATTCAACACATGAATCTATATTTCTTCCACCACCTGACTAATCTCAACAAATGAGTACCGTCAACACGTTAATCTTTATTTTATAATATTCTTTATTTTCCCAATTGGAATGAGGCCCAATCAATTACCATATAATGTTAATTATATGGATTCCATACAACACATGTATATAATAGCAACAATAAATAATCAACCATCATCCAAAGTGCACAACACAACTGCATAAGCATTAAACATATATAATCAACGCTTACACAGTCTGTCGACCAATCGATCGACATACAATTAAATAATTGGGATTAGTGTATGCCAAATATCATCCCAACACCCGTGTGGGGTTTCAACAATCAAACACAGATTTTAGTTGTGCAGTTGGGCGATGTGTAAAATTTATTGTCCCAATCAATATCTATCAAATCAGTGTATATAAACAAATCGTCTGGTTTATAAATGAATATTTTATTTTATTCACTTCCACGTTAAAAATTATATTTTTAACGATAACTATTTTATTTCAACACATGAATTGCTATTCAGTTCATTTACACGATAAAAATGATATTTTTATTTTTCTAACATATTTTAGAAAATTTCGGCGGCATAACGGCACGATACTAGAAACGGGACAAGGCCTAGCCTTATCCCCGGTCTAATAATGGCCCACGCCATACACATATCAATCAAACCAATTCAATTTCACCAAACAACCAAATTCAAATCAAATAATCTAACCAACTACACAACCAAACAAACAAGTCCATGGTTTGTGGACGATGGTGTCGGGTGCTACTAAACACCGTCTGCATCCTAGTATATATTTCTAACTAGGAAATAAAATTTAAAGTGAGAAGTTCTCACCAAAGCTATCCAAACTCCACGACACTTCTTATGTGGAAATCTTCGTCGTTCTTGCCCTTTTGTCACTTTCGTTGCCCGTAGCCACTACATATATAAAAATCACATTTTTTATATTGTTGCCATTATATAAAAAATCATATTTTTATAATGCTTTCCTCCTAACAAAGGTTATATTTTTATTACCCTACCTATATAAAAATCATATTTTTAATATGCCACTAGTATAAAAATTACATTTTTAACCTTTCTATATTATAAAAATTATATTTTTATTTCGCTACTACTATAAAAATCGTATTTTTAATCTCCACATCATATAAAAAATCATGCCTTTCATTATATAAAAATATCGTCTTTCATAGATTAAAAATCACTACTTCATATCATTAAAATCCGATCTATCTTCTCTATATGAATTTATAAAAATCTCACATTTTTAAAACAATGTTCTACATAAAAAGTTCACATTTTTAAAACAATGTTCTTCATATAAAAACTGATTTTAAGAAATGATTTTCAACATAAAACTGATTTTCTTTTAAACTATGATTTTTATATCAAAATCCCCTTATTTATTTTTTAGAACTATTTTTATTTAAAATCCGAAACAAAAATAAAACTATGTTATTTCATTATAAAATCAGATTTTAATAATGCTTAATTACATAAAAGAAAAATATAAACTCACTGTAAATGGATTTTCACCTTATAGCAGTCGAAGGAGGGGTTAGGGTGGCTAGTGCGATCGGCGGAGGGGTGCTACTGGCGGCGGAGGTCCGGCCAGAGGTGGCTGCAGCACTGGTGGACGGATGTGACGGCAAGGAATTTCGCTCGGTCCGAACCAGTCGCTAAACCGACCCAGACCGTTCGAAACACCCTATCGTTTGAGAACACGACAAAATAGAACGCATACAAAAGAACATTCCATTGTATATTACAACAATGCATCAGATTACAAGAATATACAGAGTATAAATGAATATTACACAGAAATATCAGAGATTTAAATTACATTTAAATACATAGCAGCGGAAAATATTACAATACACAACTAGAAGTAGATATACGGATACAAAGCTTTCCGGATATCGTTCCAGCTGTAAACCAGGATCCTGTGAATATAAATCTGCAAAACCAAAACTACTAGCTGCCCGTGTCGAAAATAGGGGCACCCAGAGTTTAGGTTAAAACAATAAACTCCAGGTCAGTCATGTGACTGGTGTGAGAACTAAAACAGTTATTAATCTTTATTTTAAATCATTAGGTAAATCAAGGGACCACGCCGTATAACACGGAACGGGTTTCCTCTCAAGAATACCAGTGCATAAAACAAACAGCGCAATGCTAAATAAAGAAAAATGAAGCTGTTATAAGACCCAGGTCCCATCGCACAATGCAACGCAGCCGAGGATAGGGTTTTCCCTTATAACAGCCAAAGAATGCTTGATACGTTTAAAACAAATCATTTGATACTACTATAAGTGCATAGTGCATAAAACAACTTCAAATCATAAGTATCAATCATAGGCGGCATGAGCGCCCCATCCCACTATGTCGCCATATATAGGATTACAACTAAAACCGCAAGATCACGTATTTGGAAATTGGATTTCCGTCTATGAACCGAGGCAAAAGATAGTCCTCAACCGATTCGTGACTCTCTAGCCTGAGCCACAGGCAAGTACTCAGTCAAGCCTTGGAGCGACAGGGCCGGTCCACCGATGTGGATTAAAATGCCTGAACACTACGTTTCCCCACCCTATGGGGTGTAAGTCTGGTCCGTCAGCCGACCAGAATGCATCGGCCGAAACCGATATAACCGAGGCGCCTCGCAACAGCAACAACCACATAAGTCAAACTCGTCAGGGCGTGTAAAACCACTGACGCCACTTCTAACTAGAAAGAAACGCAAGTCCTCCCTGAGGTCCGTCTCCCGTTTTTGGTTCATACCGGGTGTGAAACTCGCGAAGTAAACGTTACACAAAGCTACGCCACAAAGGCCGTGCTTTGATCATCACCACAAGACTTTGCTTTTCAACAGAAGCCTCGATCTATTGCCACTTAGGCATGCCACACAGGCAATTCACTCCATGCGTTTGATATCCATCAATATATAACCCCTGAGCTCGTACGTCTCAGAGAAGGGCGTTAAGCAAGAGAATAAATTCTCCGCCGCCAAACAGATATATATTTAATAGAGATCAATCACACGGACTAAAATCCAATGTCAGACACACAGTCCATTTACAAGTCCGTTCTGGGTCTGAACGAAACCGGAGGCACCTAGTACCCCGCATATCCATCGATCTCCAAGTACGTCTGGACGATCACTAACTGTTTCCATCTTCTTGGGTGCACAGCCCAATCAAGATCATCAGCTATCACCCAAACGACGTGAAGACTTCCGGTCTTCGACCATCGTCTTCATCTTCGACTTATCGTCGTATCAGTTATTCAGAATGGGATAAACCCGGTCTTTCCGAATAACTCGCGTATATTTAAATAAGTGTTACACAAACACAACATACGCCTCATTCCAATTCATTAGTCACTAACCGTAAATTAACCAAGAGAATAATTCCCCAAATATTAACCCCGAAGGCCGAAACCAACATCAGATCAATATCCAGAAAAACATTCTGTTTGGCTAACCGACAGTCAGTTTCTAAATTTCACATTCATAGGGAAATGTTCCCATTAATTTTATCCAAGATAAATTTCTTGAATTTATTCTCTAATCTTCTTTTGAATTTCGATTCAACTAGTCGGGATTAACGAAACTTACCGAAGTAATCATTTGTTTTAATTTCCCAATCCCAACCTATTTATCCCATGAAGTAAAACTGGTAATACTTCATATCTAACACCACAGTGTTATCGGTAAATTCAATTACCATTTCACGTTCAAATCTAATTAAAGATTTAACTATCGCCTGGAGCAAAACTGGTGATACTCCATTTTCGATCATTTCAATCTAATTAGAGATTCATTAAAACTCCACTTAGTTTTAATCGTTAGCTAGGTTAAAGAATCAGTGTCATTTAAAACACAGTTCACGATAAACCCAAAATCACATTCATTAATTATCGGGTTAAAGAACGAGTGTTGTTTAAAAAAAACACTGTTCACGATAAACCCAAAAATCAATATCAATTCAATTCCAATTAAATATTATTTAATTGGTACACTTCATTAAATCTAAATAAAAAGATTTAATCTTTTCTCAACAGGGTTCAAGAACAGTGTTAATGAAGACACCATTCACGACAAACCCTAATCACATTTGATATTCAATATAAGGCTCTGAATAGAAAATATATCGGCTTACATTCAATATCAAATTCTACGATTAACAAATGTCGTATTGGAAATAACGATATAAGTATATATCTTTCAAATTTCCATATCAACATCCGTATAATCACGAATTCCAACATCGAAATATTCTGAAGACAATTTCGATTCAATTCCACTCCAATGCAATCATTGGATATTCTGGTTATTTTTAAAACCATTTCAAATTCAATTTATTTATTTAAAAATAAATAGAATTATAATTCTAGTTCAAAACTAGTTCATTTCGATAAAAATCTATTTTTATCTTTTCAAATATGGAGTTTTCCATCCCAATTCTTTCTAAATCATTTCTTATGATTTTACACAAATTATTACTATTTTTAATAATTTTATCAAGGCCCGTACAGTCGATTTCCACCAATGGCCATCGAACTGCACGTATAGCGACCTTTTTCCAATTTGATTTGGACATAATTCCAAATCCAACCGTTAGATTTCTAATTTATCACATTCGTTAGAAAGCTCTTTTCGATACGAACCCAACGGTTCCGGTTTTAGGAGAATCCGACGGTCGGATCTCCCGTAATGCCCGTTTGAAATAAATGGTCGAAATTCACGAACTGCCGCGGCGCGGCGCGTTCTATTCAGGCCATTATATTATATATATAATATATATAATATATATTTCGTTGATTTCTATTTAAAACGAATTATATAAATAGTTTTGAATTCGTTTCAAAAACATTTTCAACTTCCTTTTCAATTCAAATCACAATTGAATTCTTCTTTATAGATTCGTTTTAAAATTCATTTCTATTCAATTCAAATTTCAATTCAATTTGAATTCGTTTTCAATTCAATTCATTTCGAAATCGTTTTCAATTCAATTCATTTCGAAATCGTTTTCAATTCAATTCATTTCGAAATCGTTTTCAATTCAATTCATTTCGAAATCGTTTTCAATTCAATTCATTTCGAAATCGTTTTCAATTCAATTCATTTCGAAATCGTTTTCAATTCAATTTGAATTCGTTTTCAATTCAATTCATTTCGAAATCGTTTTCAATTCAATTTGAATTCGTTTTCAATTCAATTCATTTCGAAATCGTTTTCAATTCAATTCATTTCGAAATCGTTTTCAATTCAATTCATTTCGAAATCGTTTTCAATTCAATTTGAATTCGTTTTCAATTCAATTCATTTCGAAATCGTTTTCAATTCAATTCATTTCGAAATCGTTTTCAATTCAATTTGAATTCGTTTTCAATTCAATTCATTTCGAAATCGTTTTCAATTCAATTTGAATTCGTTTTCAATTCAATTCATTTCGAAATCGTTTTCAATTCAATTTGAATTCGTTTTCAATTCAATTCATTTCGAAATCGTCTTCAATCGATATAAATATCGTTCGCGTCAAAATGGCGTCAAATTAATCAACACGACTTCATAAATTTCTATTTTCAAATATTCTATTTCAAATATTTCTATTTCAAATATTTCTATTTCAAATATTTCCATTTCTAAACTGGAATGAGGCCCAATCAATTACCATATAAAATTAATTATATGGATTTTCACACAACACATGTATATAATAGCATTGAAAAATGATCAACCATCAATCAAAGTGCACTACACTGTATAAGCATCAAATATAGATATCTAACGCTTATAACAGCCTGTCAATCGATCGATCGACATATTTAATCAATTAGGATGAGTGAACTTCAAATTTCATCCCAATACCCGTGTGGGGTTTTCAAACAATCAAACACAGATTTTAGTTGTGCAGTTGGGCGATGTGTAAAATTTATCGTCCCAATCAATGTCATTCAAAAAAGTGTACATAAACAAACCATCTGGTTTGTAAATGAATATTTATTTATTCACTTCACTATTTTCATATTCACGTTAAAAATTATATTTTTAACGATAAAACATTTTATTTCAACTTATGAATTTCTATTCAGTTCATTTTTTTTTTGAATAAAATGATATTTTTATTATTCTAACTTATTTTAGAAAATTTCGGCGGCATAACGGCACGATACCAGAAACGGGACAAGGCCTAGCCTTATCCCCGGTCTAGTGAAGGCCCACGCCATTCACACATCAATCAAATCAATTTCATCTCACCAAACAATTCAACTCAAACAAATAATTCAACTAATCTATGCAACCAAACAACCAAGTCCATGGTCTGTGGACGATTGTGTCGGGTGCTACTAAGCACCGTCTGCATCCTAGTATATATATATAACTAGAAAAATTAAATTGAAAGGTGAGAAATTCTCACATATAGCTATCCTAGCTCCACGGCTCTTCTTAGAAGAAAATCTTCGTCGTTCTTGCCCCTTGTCACTTTCTTTGTCCGTATTCACTACCTATGTAAAAATCACATTTTTACCTCGCTATTCCATAAATAAAAATCGAATTTTTATTTCAAAGTTCAATACATAAAAATCGAATTTCTATTTCCAAGTTCAATATATAAAAATCGAATTTCTATTTCAAAGTTCAATATATAAAAATCGAATTTCTATTTCAAAGTTCAATATATAAAAATCGAATTTTCTATTTCAAAGTCCAATATATAAAAATCGAATTTTCTATTTCAAAGTTCAATATATAAAAATCGAATTTTCTATTTCAAAGTTCAATATATAAAAATCGAATTTTTATTTCGCTATTCAATATATAAAAATCTGATTTTTACTTCTTAAAGCTCAAATCCTTTTTCTCTTCAAAGATTAAACCTTTTTCCTATTTAAAGTTTTTACTTTTAAACAAAATCAGTTTTTTTTCTTTAAACAAAATCAGTTTTTTTTCTTTAAACAAAATCAGTTTTTAAAAACGTAAAAATCAGTTTTTAAAAACATAAAAATCAGTTTTTTTATATCATTTAAAAATCGGTTTTCTGTTTTAAATAAAAATAAAAATAAAGTAAATAAATTAAAAACTTACAGGGTTCAATCGGAAGAAGGGGATTCGGATTTGCGGTCGGCGAAGGGTCTGGAGGCAACGCGGCATCAGGCGGTGGCGACTTCTGGGATTCGACGGAGGGGGATGTGGGTTCATCGACGGTGGGGGTTTCGAGGGGAGCGGCTGGGGTTCAGAGGTATGCGGAGGGGTTCAAGGGCTTCGGGGGTCGCTCGTGAGGAGGGCTAGTCTCTGGCGGCGGTGATGGCTATGGGGGGGGGGGGGGGGGGGTGGCGATCGGCGTTAATCGCCTGAGCGATTTAGTTTTTTTCTTTTTTTTTTTCGACTGAATTAATCGGGGGGGGGGGGGCCTGGTTAAGGGAAAGAGAATATTTTTTTTTTATTTTTTTTATTTAATTATTAAAAAGTTGACTTTTACATACGACCTCTAAACGAGGCCCACCGACTGTCGCCCATAGCGTTTCACCCCCATTCCGAACACAATGGGATATGTATCGTAAGCTGATTCGACTGTTTGAATCAGTTCCTGTTAAATTTACACTTAAATCGCCATATTGAATTTTAAACGTGCATTTCAAATTACCGGGGTCACATACTAACTAGAAAAATTCCAGAAAAATATTTTCTAGCTTCGTATTGACGATACGGTCCGAACAAAACTAGTTTCGTCGAATTCTGAGACCGTATGAAAAATGGCCAATTTCCAGTCGATTAAAATCAACTGAAATGGTCAAACGCGTTTTCCTTTGCCACGCTCACATATTGATTCTAGAAATTATGAAATTTGAAACCTAGCAATAGTTTGACATCACGGACCCAACAAAACTGGTTTCGTCGAAATCCGAGGTCATTTGCAAAATGGCCATTTTTAAGGGCCTGAATTCCATAGCGACTATTCAGAATTTTCAACTGGACATATCTTTTGATTCTCGCTACGAAATTTCAACTTGTCGGATTCGTTGGAAAGATATTATCAATTAGATCCTATCATTTTTGGTTTCACTAAAATCCGGTTTATTTTGCACCCGGTATGTTCAATTGAAGTTTGAAATCGAATTATCGAACTACCGCGCCATTTTCAGTTCTATTTATAATTATATATGAATATTTATATTCTAACGACGACGCGTATAATATATACGTTCGAATTCTCTTCAAAATAAACTTTCTCGTCGATATTATTTAAAATAATCTCTTTTAAATGTTCAAAATTCGCTAAAATTGCCAAAATAAAAATTTTAAACTGGCCCAGATTTTGCGGGTTATTACAATCTCCCCCACTTAAAACTTTTCGTCCCCGAAAAGGAACAAAGTCGAAAGTGGTTTGATTATTCAACTCTACATTTGGTCGGGTTTCCATTCTCCAACTCTTTAGTTTCTGAGAATTTTCAAAATTTCAAAAATTTGGCTAACACCCTAAATTTTCGAAAAATTTCGCCATAACCTCCCCTGCACCGGGAGCATCGGGGAATTTCAAATAGCTTCCCCGGTCCTTCAGATCTCAAAAAGAAAAAGAAAAAGCCAAGCGGCTAGCCAATAGGCTCACAAAATCATCATCACCCAAACAAAACAGGAAGTTATGTAGTAAACATGTACATATTTGTCGGGCAAACAAATTTTATTCTCTGCTCTAGCCTCCTTGCTATGACCTGTTCAATGATATACATGTATATGCAAGCAAATGCGACTAATTTTCAATATAATTCAATACGTGATTCAGTTAGGCTAATTGGCTAAAAATTAGCAAACAAATAACCAAACAACACAAACATCAATCAATTAGTGAATTAGAGTTTCAAATTCATAATTTTGATACATAGTCAAAAATCAGATTTTTGATGCCAAATCACAACAATAGGCCCTATCTAATTTTGGTTCTCACACCAGTCAATAGGAAATATATAGAAAATCACACCTTCGCCACTCGAATATAAATTCTGATGATGAGGCCTCATCATCTGAATCATCTCCGGGCGACTAGATTGTGATTCTATATCTATCCAGCATATTAAAATTTCGAATACACGCGGATCAGACGTATACGCAAAATCTATATATACTGGATTGTCCACATCAATATAAATAGATAATCAAATACGAATAATTGATTTAAATTTTCAAAACTAAATTTTGTTTTCACTTCAAAAATATACTCTTCACACTCGTTCTAGGATACTACTGATCCCATCTCTAACGAGTCAACCCCATTGGATATTACTAATCCAATATCTGATGAATTCTTTCGTATGGTTCTAATGTGTCTTGTTCTCTAGCTTTGTAAACCAAAGCTCTGATACCAACTGTGACGGCAAGGAATTTCGCTCGGTCCGAACCAGTCGCTAAACCGACCCAGACCGTTCGAAACACCCTATCGTTTGAGAACACGACAAAATAGAACGCATACAAAAGAACATTCCATTGTATATTACAACAATGCATCAGATTACAAGAATATACAGAGTATAAATGAATATTACACAGAAATATCAGAGATTTAAATTACATTTAAATACATAGCAGCGGAAAATATTACAATACACAACTAGAAGTAGATATACGGATACAAAGCTTTCCGGATATCGTTCCAGCTGTAAACCAGGATCCTGTGAATATAAATCTGCAAAACCAAAACTACTAGCTGCCCGTGTCGAAAATAGGGGCACCCAGAGTTTAGGTTAAAACAATAAACTCCAGGTCAGTCATGTGACTGGTGTGAGAACTAAAACAGTTATTAATCTTTATTTTAAATCATTAGGTAAATCAAGGGACCACGCCGTATAACACGGAACGGGTTTCCTCTCAAGAATACCAGTGCATAAAACAAACAGCGCAATGCTAAATAAAGAAAAATGAAGCTGTTATAAGACCCAGGTCCCATCGCACAATGCAACGCAGCCGAGGATAGGGTTTTCCCTTATAACAGCCAAAGAATGCTTGATACGTTTAAAACAAATCATTTGATACTACTATAAGTGCATAGTGCATAAAACAACTTCAAATCATAAGTATCAATCATAGGCGGCATGAGCGCCCCATCCCACTATGTCGCCATATATAGGATTACAACTAAAACCGCAAGATCACGTATTTGGAAATTGGATTTCCGTCTATGAACCGAGGCAAAAGATAGTCCTCAACCGATTCGTGACTCTCTAGCCCGAGCCACAGGCAAGTACTCAGTCAAGCCTTGGAGCGACAGGGCCGGTCCACCGATGTGGATTAAAATGCCTGAACACTACGTTTCCCCACCCTATGGGGTGTAAGTCTGGTCCGTCAGCTGACCAGAATGCATCGGCCGAAACCGATATAACCGAGGCGCCTCGCAACAGCAACAACCACATAAGTCAAACTCGTCAGGGCGTGTAAAACCACTGACGCCACTTCTAACTAGAAAGAAACGCAAGTCCTCCCTGAGGTCCGTCTCCCGTTTTTGGTTCATACCGGGTGTGAAACTCGCGAAGTAAACGTTACACAAAGCTACGCCACAAAGGCCGTGCTTTGATCATCACCACAAGACTTTGCTTTTCAACAGAAGCCTCGATCTATTGCCACTTAGGCATGCCACACAGGCAATTCACTCCATGCGTTTGATATCCATCAATATATAACCCCTGAGCTCGTACGTCTCAGAGAAGGGCGTTAAGCAAGAGAATAAATTCTCCGCCGCCAAACAGATATATATTTAATAGAGATCAATCACACGGACTAAAATCCAATGTCAGACACACAGTCCATTTACAAGTCCGTTCTGGGTCTGAACGAAACCGGAGGCACCTAGTACCCCGCATATCCATCGATCTCCAAGTACGTCTGGACGATCACTAACTGTTTCCATCTTCTTGGGTGTACAGCCCAATCAAGATCATCAGCTATCACCCAAACGACGTGAAGACTTCCGGTCTTCGACCATCGTCTTCATCTTCGACTTATCGTCGTATCAGTTATTCAGAATGGGATAAACCCGGTCTTTCCGAATAACTCGCGTATATTTAAATAAGTGTTACACAAACACAACATACGCCTCATTCCAATTCATTAGTCACTAACCGTAAATTAACCAAGAGAATAATTCCCCAAATATTAACCCCGAAGGCCGAAACCAACATCAGATCAATATCCAGAAAAACATTCTGTTTGGCTAACCGACAGTCAGTTTCTAAATTTCACATTCATAGGGAAATGTTCCCATTAATTTTATCCAAGATAAATTTCTTGAATTTATTCTCTAATCTTCTTTTGAATTTCGATTCAACTAGTCGGGATTAACGAAACTTACCGAAGTAATCATTTGTTTTAATTTCCCAATCCCAACCTATTTATCCCATGAAGTAAAACTGGTAATACTTCATATCTAACACCACAGTGTTATCGGTAAATTCAATTACCATTTCACGTTCAAATCTAATTAAAGATTTAACTATCGCCTGGAGCAAAACTGGTGATACTCCATTTTCGATCATTTCAATCTAATTAAAGATTCATTAAAACTCCACTTAGTTTTAATCGTTAGCTGGGTTAAAGAATCAGTGTAATTTAAAACACAGTTCACGATAAACCCAAAATCACATTCATTAATTATCGGGTTAAAGAACGAGTGTTGTTTAAAAAAAAACACTGTTCACGATAAACCCAAAAATCAATATCAATTCAATTCCAATTAAATATTATTTAATTGGTACACTTCATTAAATCTAAATAAAAAGATTTAATCTTTTCTCAACAGGGTTCAAGAACAGTGTTAATGAAGACACCATTCACGACAAACCCTAATCACATTTGATATTCAATATAAGGCTCTGAATAGAAAATATATCGGCTTACATTCAATATCAAATTCTACGATTAACAAATGTCGTATTGGAAATAACGATATAAGTATATATCTTTCAAATTTCCATATCAACATCCGTATAATCACGAATTCCAACATCGAAATATTCCGAAGACAATTTCGATTCAATTCCACTCCAATGCAATCATTGGATATTCTGGTTATTTTTAAAACCATTTCAAATTCAATTTATTTATTTAAAAATAAATAGAATTATAATTCTAGTTCAAAACTAGTTCATTTCGATAAAAATCTATTTTTATCTTTTCAAATATGGAGTTTTCCATCCCAATTCTTTCTAAATCATTTCTTATGATTTTACACAAATTATTACTATTTTTAATAATTTTATCAAGGCCCGTACAGTCGATTTCCACCAATGGCCATCGAACTGCACGTATAGCGACCTTTTTCCAATTTGATTTGGACATAATTCCAAATCCAACCGTTAGATTTCTAATTTATCACATTCGTTAGAAAGCTCTTTTCGATACGAACCCAACGGTTCCGGTTTTAGGAGAATCCGACGGTCGGATCTCCCGTAATGCCCGTTTGAAATAAATGGTCGAAATTCACGAACTGCCGCGGCGCGGCGCGTTCTATTCAGGCCATTATGTTATATATATAATATATATAATATATATTTCGTCGATTTCTATTTAAAACGAATTATATAAATAGTTTTGAATTCGTTTCAAAAACATTTTCAACTTCCTTTTCAATTCAAATCACAATTGAATTCTTCTTTATAGATTCGTTTTAAAATTCATTTCTATTCAATTCAAATTTCAATTCAATTTGAATTCGTTTTCAATTCAATTCATTTCGAAATCGTTTTCAATTTAATTCATTTCGAAATCGTTTTCAATTCAATTCATTTCGAAATCGTTTTCAATTCAATTCATTTCGAAATCGTTTTCAATTCAATTCATTTCGAAATCGTTTTCAATTCAATTCATTTCGAAATCGTTTTCAATTCAATTTGAATTCGTTTTCAATTCAATTCATTTCGAAATCGTTTTCAATTCAATTTGAATTCGTTTTCAATTCAATTCATTTCGAAATCGTTTTCAATTCAATTCATTTCGAAATCGTTTTCAATTCAATTCATTTCGAAATCGTTTTCAATTCAATTTGAATTCGTTTTCAATTCAATTCATTTCGAAATCGTTTTCAATTCAATTCATTTCGAAATCGTTTTCAATTCAATTTGAATTCGTTTTCAATTCAATTCATTTCGAAATCGTTTTCAATTCAATTTGAATTCGTTTTCAATTCAATTCATTTCGAAATCGTTTTCAATTCAATTTGAATTCGTTTTCAATTCAATTCATTTCGAAATCGTCTTCAATCGATATAAATATCGTTCGCGTCAAAATGGCGTCAAACTAATCAACACGACTTCATAAATTTCTATTTTCAAATATTCTATTTCAAATATTTCTATTTCAAATATTTCCATTTCTAAACTGGAATGAGGCCCAATCAATTACCATATAAAATTAATTATATGGATTTTCACACAACACATGTATATAATAGCATTGAAAAATGATCAACCATCAATCAAAGTGCACTACACTGTATAAGCATCAAATATAGATATCTAACGCTTATAACAGCCTGTCAATCGATCGATCGACATATTTAATCAATTAGGATGAGTGAACTACAAATTTCATCCCAACACCCGTGTGGGGTTTTCAAACAATCAAACACAGATTTTAGTTGTGCAGTTGGGCGATGTGTAAAATTTATCGTCCCAATCAATGTCATTCAAATAAGTGTACATAAACAAACCATCTGGTTTGTAAATGAATATTTATTTATTCACTTCACTATTTTCATATTCACGTTAAAAATTATATTTTTAACGATAAAACATTTTATTTCAACTTTTGAATTTCTATTCAGTTCATTTTTTTTTTGAATAAAATGATATTTTTATTTTTCTAACTTATTTTAGAAAATTTCGGCGGCATAACGGCACGATACCAGAAACGGGACAAGGCCTAGCCTTATCCCCGGTCTAGTGAAGGCCCACGCCTTCACACATCAATCAAATCAATTTCATCTCACCAAACAATTCAACTCAAACAAATAATTCAACTAATCTATGCAACCAAACAACCAAGTCCATGGTCTGTGGACGATTGTGTCAGGTGCTACTAAGCACCGTCTGCATCCTAGTATATATATATAACTAGAAAAATTAAATTGAAAGGTGAGAAATTCTCACATATAGCTATCCTAGCTCCACGGCTCTTCTTAGAAGAAAATCTTCGTCGTTCTTGCCCCTTGTCACTTTCTTTGTCCGTATTCACTACCTATGTAAAAATCACATTTTTACCTCGCTATTCCATAAATAAAAATCGAATTTTTATTTCAAAGTTCAATACATAAAAATCGAATTTCTATTTCCAAGTTCAATATATAAAAATCGAATTTCTATTTCAAAGTTCAATATATAAAAATCGAATTTCTATTTCAATGTTCAATATATAAAAATCGAATTTTCTATTTCAAAGTCCAATATATAAAAATCGAATTTTCTATTTCAAAGTTCAATATATAAAAATCGAATTTTCTATTTCAAAGTTCAATATATAAAAATCGAATTTTTATTTCGCTATTCAATATATAAAAATCTGATTTTTACTTCTTAAAGCTCAAATCCTTTTTCTCTTCAAAGATTAAACCTTTTTCCTATTTAAAGTTTTTACTTTTAAACAAAATCAGTTTTTTTTCTTTAAACAAAATCAGTTTTTTTCTTTAAACAAAATCAGTTTTTTTTCTTTAAACAAAATCAGTTTTTTTTCTTTAAACAAAATCAGTTTTTTTTTTCTTTAAACAAAATCAGTTTTTTTTCTTTAAACAAAATCAGTTTTTTTTTCTTTAAACAAAATCAGTTTTTTTTCTTTAAACAAAATCAGTTTTTAAAAATGTAAAAATCAGTTTTTAAAAACATAAAAATCAGTTTTTTTATATCATTTAAAAATCGGTTTTCTGTTTTAAATAAAAATAAAGTAAATAAATTAAAAACTTACAGGGTTCAATCGGAAGAAGGGGATTCGGATTTGCGGTCGGCGAAGGGTCTGGAGGCAACGCGGCATCAGGCGGTGGCGACTTCTGGGATTCGACGGAGGGGGATGTGGGTTCATCGACGGTGGGGGTTTCGAGGGGAGCGACTGGGGTTCAGAGGTATGCGGAGGGGTTCAAGGGCTTCGGGGGTCGCTCGTGAGGAGGGCTAGTCTCTGGCGGCGGTGATGGCTATGGGGGGGGGGGGGGGGTGGCGATCGGCGTTAATCGCCTGAGCGATTTAGTTTTTTTCTTTTTTTTTTTCGACTGAATTAATCGGGGGGGGGGCCTGCTTAAGGGAAAGAGAATATATATATATTTTTTTTTATTTAATTATTAAAAAGTTGACTTTTACATACGACCTCTAAACGAGGCCCACCGACTGTCGCCCATAGCGTTTCACCCCCATTCCGAACACAATGGGATATGTATCGTAAGCTGATTCGACTGTTTGAATCAGTTCCTGTTAAATTTACACTTAAATCGCCATATTGAATTTTAAACGTGCATTTCAAATTACCGGGGTCACATACTAACTAGAAAAATTCCAGAAAAATATTTTCTAGCTTCGTATTGACGATACGGTCCGAACAAAACTAGTTTCGTCGAATTCTGAGACCGTATGAAAAATGGCCAATTTCCAGTCGATTAAAATCAACTGAAATGGTCAAACGCGTTTTCCTTTGCCACGCTCACATATTGATTCTAGAAATTATGAAATTTGAAACCTAGCAATAGTTTGACATCACGGACCCAACAAAACTGGTTTCGTCGAAATCCGAGGTCATTTGCAAAATGGCCATTTTTAAGGGCCTGAATTCCATAGCGACTATTCAGAATTTTCAACTGGACATATCTTTTGATTCTCGCTACGAAATTTCAACTTGTCGGATTCGTTGGAAAGATATTATCAATTAGATCCTATCATTTTTGGTTTCACTAAAATCCGGATTATTTTGCACCCGGTATGTTCAATTGAAGTTTGAAATCGAATTATCGAACTACTAGCCATTTTCAATTCTATTTATAATTATATATGAATATTTATATTCTAACGACGACGCGTATAATATATACGTTCGAATTCTCTTCAAAATAAACTTTCTCGTCGATATTATTTAAAATAATCTCTTTTAAATGTTCAAAATTCGCTAAAATTGCCAAAATAAAAATTTTAAACTGGCCCAGATTTTGCGGGTTATTACAACGGAGGCGCCTCGATTTTGGGGGTTTAGGGCTTGGAGGTTTCGATTTTGGCCTGAGGAGCGAGGGGTGGGGCCAACGGTGACGGAGGGGCCTAGAGGGGCGACGCAGGCGTGGGATCAGGCGGCTTCCAGGTGGCGGCGTCGATCGCCAGTTTCGATCGAGGAGCAGCGTTTTTTTCCTTTCTTTCGATCTGAATTCAGAAGAGAGAGAGAGAGGAGGGAGATAAGGGCTTGGGCCTATTATAATTATATTATTTATTTATTTAATTTTCTCCATTTAATCCCAAAAAGCTTGACTTTACAATTGAACTCCAAACCAGACCCAACGACTGTCGCCCCTAGCTAATTACCCCCATTTCGAACACAGTGGGATATGTTTCGTAACCCAACACGGCTGTTACGATCAGTTTTCGTTTAAATTAACTTTTAAATCATTATATTGAATTTTAAACGTATATTTCAATTTACCAGGGCTACATACTAACTCTAAAATTTCCCGAAAAATATTTTCTAGCTTCGTATTGACGATATGGTCCTAGCAAAACTAATTTCGTCAAATTTTGAGACCGTTTGAAAAATGGTCATCTTCCAGTCGATTAAAGTCAACTGAAACTGGTCAAACGCGTTTTTCTTTGCCACGCTCACATATTGATTCGAAAAATTACGAAATTTGAAAACTAACAATAATTTGACATCGCGGACCCAACAAAAGTGGTTTCGTCGAAATCCGAGGTCGTTTGCAAAATGGCTATTTTCAGAGGCCGAAATTCCATAGTGACTATTCTGAAAATTCATTCGGACATATCTTTTTATCCCCGCTATGAAATTTTGATTTTTCGTATTCGTTGGAAAGATATTCTCAAATTGATTCAAATATTTTTGGTTTCGCCAAAATCCGGTTTATTTTGAACCCGGTATATTCAATTGAAGTTTGAAATCGAATTATCGAACTACCACGCCATTTTCAATTCATTTTATAATATATAAATAAATATTTATATTATATCGACGATCTATATAAATATATACGTTCGAATTATATTCAAAATAATTTTTTTGTCGTTTTTATTTAAAATAATTCATTTTAAATATTCAAAATTTTTAAAATTGCCAAAATAAAATTTTAAATTGGCTCGCATTTTACGGGTTATTACATATATCCTAATTTGATATCTTCTTATTTAACATTCTTTAGTAAATATTCAATTATTTTTTATGCATTTATTTATGAAATTATTATATATATATATATATTTGTTGTTGTAGGTCTAACATTCTCTGTAGATTTTTTTCAATGCTTTCTGGTCCATTATTATTGCCTAAAATCTTTTTTGGTAAATGTTTATTTGTTAATTAGATTATATTTGGTACGTCTAAATATGAATTACCTAAAATCTCTTTTGATAAATGTTTATTTGATAATTGGATTAGAATTTGATACGTCTAAATATGCATTTCTTTATACATTTGCGATACTTAATTATTATTATTGATAAATCAATGACAATAAATATTTGTAACAAAAATCAAGGACACTAATTTGTATCTATTCCATGTTACAGTGGAAATTCAAAACTAATACTAAAGATAGATTTAGTTCCATCTTAATGGAATTAGCTTTTTTTTTAAATAACAAAGACATGATTATTTAAATTATTAAAATTTTAGTTAACTAAAAAATTTCCTCATTCATTCTTAGAATATATCACTAATTCTCTTCAATGTAGAATTGTTATTTTCATTTAATCCCTCATGTTTATGTATGTTTTTTTCTAAAATTCTAAAGCATTTAATTACAAAATTTAATAGTTGAAACATGCATTAAAAACTTTAATAGCAGTCTCTTAATACAAGTAGGATCCATTGTATTATATATAAAATAATAAATTTTTTCAACTCATATATCCAGTTTTCCTTAATTAGAGGTATTATTTTCATTCAAGCCCTTATATTCCCTTTTTTGTAAAGACAATAACATTAAACTACAAAATTTAATCAATGAAATATGTATTGCTTTAATAGTCATTATTATGCTTCAGTTATTATTTCATTTAATAGCATATATATATATATATATATATATATATATATATATATATATATAAAATCTATTCTATTATACATAAACTCGACCATTAGAATTTCTAACTCCTCTCTCTTTACAATTCCACATCAAATGAAGCTCCCAACACAATTTGAAATATAGTTTTGCAATTGAAACTTTTTGTCATTTAACATTCAAAATTTAAGTTTACACTAGAAAATACAATTAATGGTTGTTGAATACGCCCGGTTGCATGGAAGTGGTCCTTTTCAAATTCTTAATCAATTCTGTTTATTTATGATTGTTAAATACAAGAGTTTCCACTTAGTTTTATTTCTGTATTTATTTATGAAATCCAATTATGGATTTTTTAGCTTCTCTTTGTACTGTAATAACCCGGAAAATCTGAGCCAGTTTAAAATTTTTATTTTGGCAATTTTAGCGAATTTTGAATATTTAAAATGAGTTATTTTAAATAAAATCGACTTGAAATTTATTTTGAATATAATTCGGACGTATATATTATATACGTCGTCGTTAGAATATAAATAATTATATATAATTATAAATAGGAATTGAAAATGGCGCGGTAGTTCGATAATTCGATTTCAAACTTCAATTGAATGTACCGGGTGCAAAACAATCCGGATTTTAGTGAAACCAAAAACATTAGGATCTAATTGAGAATATCTTTCCAACGAATCCGGAAAATTGAAATTTCATAGCGGGAATCAAAAGATATGTCCAGTTGAAAATTCTGAATAGTCGCAATGGAATTCAGGCCCTTAAAAATGGAAATTTTGCAAATGACCTCGGATTTCGACGAAACCACTTTTGTTGGGTCCGTAATGTCGAATTATTGCTAGGTTTCAAATTTCATAATTTTTCGAATCAATATGTGAGCGTGGCAAAGGAAAACGCGTTTGACCAGTTTCAGTTGATTTTAATCGATTGGAAATTGGCCATTGTTCTAACGGTCTCAGAATTCGACGAAACTAGTTTTGTTAGGACCGTATCGTCAATACGAAGCTAGAAAATATTTTTCTAGAATTTTTAAAGTTAATATGTGACCCCGATAATTTGAAATGTACGTTTAAAATTCAATAAAGTGATTTAAATGTAAATTTAATGGAAACTGATTCAAACAGTCGAATCAGCCTACGATACATATCCCATTGTGTTCGGAATGGGGGTAAAACGCTATGGACGACAGGCGGTGGGCCTCGTTTCGGGGTCGTATGTAAAAGTCAACTTCTTTGAAAATAAAATAATTAAATAATAAAAAAAACCCTTTCCTCCCCTTTAATCTCGTTCTGGCCCCCCCGATTAAATTCATTCAACAGAAAAATAAAAAATAAAAAAATAAAAAGAGAAGAAAGGGGAGGAGCTGTCGCTCCTCCACCGAAGGCCATCGCGGCCTGGCGACGCGCCGCCCAAGGTGGGGCCACTGCGCCGCCCTCCCTCCTCCGCTCCACTCTCTCCCTTCCCCTTTCCTCGATAACGATCGACGCGCCCAGCCCCTGAACGGGCCCCATCATCGCCAGAAGGCCGCCCGACCACCTGGAAGGCGCCGCGCATCCCTCCCTCCTTCTCACTAACCGTCCATCGCCTGCTTCCCCTTCCCCCTCGATTTCCACTGTAAGTTTTATTTTATTTTATTTTAATTTATTTTTATTTCTTTAAATTTATATATATAAAATAATTCGTTACATAAAAATGAAAACCAGTTCTATGTAGGATGTTAGTGGACAAAGATTTGGGTTTTAATCGAAGAAAGTTTTGAATTTTAACGTGATGAAAGATTAGATTTTTCCTATGAAGATAAAGAAATAAAAATACGATTTTTACTTATTTAAAAGTAGAGTAAAAGTATACTTTTGTTCTATGTACGTCGTGATAAAAATTTGATCTTTATACACAAGAAAGGTCAGATTTTTATATGGGATTTTAGCGAAGTAAAGATCGAATTTTTAGCAAAGTAAAAATCAGATTTTTTAACACAGAAAGGTTAGATATTTAATTAGTGAATGGTGAGATTTTTATAACAACAAAGACGGGATTTTTAAAGTAGTAAAAATATAATCTTTTATATTGTAGAAAGATAAAAATATGATCTTTGCATAGTAGGAACTATAAAAATATCATCTTTATATAGGTAGCATAATAAAAATGTGATTTCTATAGGGATGAAATAGTAAAGGCGAAAACTTTATTTTTATAAAGGCGAAATCAATATTTTTGAAACGGAATTTTTATCTATATGACACCAAAGTAAAAATTCGATTTTTATATATTGAATAGCATAGTAAAAATTCGATTTCTAAATATATGAAGTGATTATAAAAATATGACTTTTAAATTGAAAGTGAATAAATAAAAATGAGATTTTTTTTATTTTAAAGACATCAGTATATAAAAATGTGATTTTTTTACATATGTAGTGAAAGCGGACAACGAAGATGATAAAAGGCGAGAATGAAGAAGATTTCTATAAAAGAAGAGTCTAGATGATTGGATAGCTTCGGTGAGAACTTCTCACTCTTCAACTTCTTTTTCTAGTTATATATATATATATATATATATATACTAGGATGCAGACGGTGCTTAGTAGCACCCGACCCAATCGTCCACAGACCATGGACTTGTTTGTTTGGTTGCATAAAGTAGTTAGATGATTTGGGTTGAATTGAATTATTTGGTGAATTGAATGGATTTGATTGATGTGTGAATGGCGTGGACCTTCACTAGACCGGGGATAAGGCTAGGCCTCGTCCCGTTTCTAGTATCGTGCCGTTATGCCGCCGAAATTTTCTAAAATATGTTAGAAAAATAAAAATATCATTTTTATTGTGTAAATGAAATGAATAGAAATTCATGTGTTAAAATAAAATATATTATCGTTAAAAATATAGTTTTTAACGTGAAAGTGAATAAATAAATATTTATAAACAAATCGGCCGATTTGTTTATATACACTGATTTGACTGATATTAAATGGGTCGATAAATTTTACACATCGCCCAACCGCACAACTAAAAATCTGTGTTTGATTGTTTGAAACCCCACACGGGTGTTGGGATGAAATTTGAAGTTCACTCATCCTGATTGATTAAATATGTCGATCGATTGATTGACAGGCTGTTATAAGCGTAAGATATCTATATTTGATGCTTATACAGTGTAGTGCACTTTGGTTGATGGTTGATTGTTTATTATTGCTATTATATACATGTGTTGTATGGAATCCATATAATTAACGTTATATGGTGATTGATTGGGCCTCATTCCAATCGGGAAAATAATGAATATTATAAAAGAAATATAGATTCATGTGTTGAATGGGATAAATATTCATTTGTTGGATAGAATAAAGAAGTTTTGAAAATATAAAGCCGTGTTGATTAGAGATGCGTTATTTTGACGCGAACGATATTTATATCGATTTTATTCGTTGTATAATGAATATTGAAAAGTGATTTCAAAATTAAATATTTTGAAATGAAATTCAAATTGAATTAGATTAAAATTCGGATTGAATAGGAAGCGAATTTGAATTCGAATAAAATAGAAATGAATTCAAATTGAATTAAATTGAAATTTAAAACGAACTGAAATTGAATTGAAATCAATTTGAAACGAATTCGAATTGAATCAAATAGAAGGTAAATTCGAATTGAATTGAATTGAAACGAATTTGAATTTGAATTGAATTGAAATGAACTCGAATTGAATTGAAATCAAATCGATTTGAAATTGAAGATGAAGTTGAAATTGTTTTGAAACGAATGTAGAACTATTTATAAAATTCGTTTTAAAAGGAAATCGACGAAATATATATATTATATATATAATGGCCTGAATAGAACGCGCCGCGCTGCGGTAGTTCGTGAATTTCGACCATTTATTTCAAACGGACATTGCGGGAGATCCGACCGTCGGATTCTCCTAAAACCGGAACCGTTGGGTTCGTATCGAAAAGAGCTTTCCAATGAATATTAGAAATTTGAAATCTAACGGTTGGATTTGGAGTTATGTCCAAATCAATTTCGAAAAAGGTCGCTGTAAGTGCAGTTCGATGACCGTTGTTGGAAATCGACTGTACGGGCCTTGATAAAATTATTAAAAATATCTATAATTTGTGTAAAATCATAATATATGGATTGGAAAGAATTGAGCTGGAGAATTCCACATTTGAAAAGATAAAAATAGATTTTTATCAAAATAAACTAGTTTTGAACTAGAATTAAAATCAATTTATTTTTGAAATAAATAAACGGAATTTGAAAGTGATTTTAAAAATGATCAATACCCCCAATACGTGGATTGGACTGGAGTTGAATCGAAATTATCTTCGGGATATTTCGATGTTGGATTTCGTGACTATACAAATATTGTTATGGGGATTTGAAAGATATATTTTATATCGTTATTTCCAATACGATATATGTTGGTTTCAGAATTTGATATTGAATATAAGCCGATATAATTTCTATTCCGAGCCTTGTATTTAATGTCAAATGTGATTTGGGTTTATCGTGAATCGTGTTTTAGAAGACATTGGTTCTTTAACCCAGTTAAAGGCAAGATATCGATTTTTGAGAAGATTGAAACTAAGTGGAGTTTTAATGAATCTTTAATTAGATTGAAAAATGAATTGATAATTTTAATTATCAAATCTGAAAGGTGATCGAGAATGGAGTACCACCAGTTTTGCTCCAAAGCGATAGTTAAATCTTTAATTAGATTTGAACGTGAAATGGTAATTAATTTTACCGATAACACAGTGGTGTTAGATGTGGAGTATTACCAGTTTTCTCCATGGGATATATAGGTTGGGATTGGGAAATAAAATAATAATTACTTCGGTGTGGTTCGCTAATCCCGACTAGTTTGGAAAACCATAATATGGTTTGAAATGATATCCAAAGGAAGATTAAAGAATAAATTTAGAAGAATTTATCTTGGATAAAATTAATGGGAACCTTTCCCTAAAAATGTGATTTTGTGAATAAAAGAATATTCTGAATTGGAATGAGGCGTTTGATGTGTTAGTGTAACATTTGTTTATCATATACGTGGGTTATTCAGAAAGGCCGGGTTTATACCCATTCTGAATAACCGATTCGACGAGATGTCGAAGATGAAGACGGTGGTTGAAGACCGGAAGTCTTCACATCGTTTGGATAATTACTGACGATCCTGATTGGGCTGTACACCCAAGAGGATGGAAATAGTTGATGGTCGTCCAGACGTACTTGGAGATGGATGGATATGCGAGGAAAGTGCCTCCGGTTTCGTTCAGACCTAGAACGGACTTGTAAATGGATGGTGTGTCTGACATTGTATTCCTTTATATTGTATTTGTTGATCTCTGCTAAATATATATCTGTTTGGCGGCGGAGAATTTATTCTCTTGCTTAACGCCCTTCTCTGAGACATATGAGCTCAGAGGTTATATATTGGCAGAAATCAGTGGTACGATATGGATTGATAGTGTGGCATGCTGAGATGCAGTGATCCAGACTTTTGTTGAAAAGCAAAGTTTGGTGGATGATGATCAAAGCGCAGCTTTAATATAGCATGGATTTGTGTATAGCGTTGATTCGCGAGCCTCACACCCCGGTATGGTGATAAACTGATGGTTTGATCAGTATGCTTTTTCGTGGATGGGCACCTTCGTGGTGTCGTGGATTCGGTCGACCGAGATTGAGCTTAGTGCTCAGAGGGATAGGGTAAGCGGTGTTTTCTCTCGCCGGGACGTAAGCCGCAGTGATACTCGATTTCCCAAAAGTGCGGATGTGCATTACGGTGTTTTCTCTAACCGAGACGTAAGCCGTTGAGATGGCACTACGTGATCGATCTTTCGAATCAGGAGCCACCATGTTGGAAATCCCATTTCCAAATATGACATTTTGCGGTTTTGATTGTAAAGCCTAGTATTGGCGACATGATATATGGTACCCATGCCGTCTATGATTGATATATTTATATTTGAAGTTGTTTTCTTCACTTATAGTAATAATATAAGATGAAATTTCGCGTATCAAGCATATTTGGCTATTATAAGGGAAAACCCTATCCTCTGGCTTGCGTTGCATTGTGTGATGGGACCTGGGTCTTATAATAGCTACATTGTTCTTTATTTAGCATTGCGCTGTTTGTTTTCTGCACTGGTATTCTTGGGAGGAAACCCGTTCCGTGTTATTCGGCGTGGTCCCTTGATTTACCTAACTTTAAAAACAAAGATTAATAACTGTTTTAGTTCTCACACCAGTCACATGACTGACCTGGAGTTTATTGTTTTAACCTAAACTCTGGGTGCCCCTATTTTCCACACGGGCAGCTAGTAGTTTTGGTTTTGTAGATTTACATTCACAGGATCCTGATTTACAGCTGGAACGATGCTCGGAAAGCTCTGTATCCGTGTATTACTTTCAGTTGTGCTTTGTATTGTTTTCCGCTGCTATGTAATTTATTGTAATCTCTGATATTTATCGAATGTAATTTATTCATTTATACTCTGTATATTCTTGTATCTGATGGAGTTGTTGTAATAACAATGAAATGTTCTTCCGTCTGCGTTCATTTGTGTGTTGTTCTCAAAGAATCCGCTCTTTCCTTAACGGGGAAGTTACAGGTTCTTACATGTACACTCACCATATAAAGCTCAAATTTGAGGTTTAGTTTTCATTTGACACATTTCACAGTTTTGATTTCAAAAATTAAGTTCATATTAGTAAATAGGATTAATGGTTGTTTATGAAAGAGATATGTTTAAATTCAGCCTGTTAATCTCTCACTTCAGTATTCTTAAATGACCAAGTGATGTTCTCTTCCTTTTGTCCACGTTGCCGATGGAGAAAAATATTTTTTCCTTTGTTCTTTTACATCTCCACATTATTATTCCTTGGTTATTTTACTTATTCACTTTCTTCTTTCTCATTTTGCCATCTATTCATCTTCTCCGGTTATTTATATTAAAAATTAAATTCCAGCAATATTGTTCGTCTGTTTCTCCATTATCATGTTAATAAAATTCAATTACCAATATGAAATATCTTAAAGTCCCTTTCTAAAAATATTATGTATCAACATCATGACTATCTTCACATGGGTATAATTCAATTGAATTCATTAATGGTTTTTTACCTTTGTCTACTGCATAATTAATTTTTTTTTATTCATGTTTCACATCTAAGAATATGGTCTTATTTATTTATTTAGTTGATCTCACAAGATTTATTAACACATACCTATCTTTGGGTATTTATTATTTGTTAGCATGAACTACTTTTTAATCTTCATATTTTGTATCAAAATCCATTTTCTTTTGATTTTTGGTTTTTGTTGAAGATTATGACCTTGGTATTTCATTTACTTATTTTGTAGAACATAATTATGTTTATTAACCTATATTAATACACACAAACCCCCTATTTGTTCTATATAATTGAATATAAGTAAATATTGTTTTTTTTTTATTTTTGGACATAATTATGTCAGATACAATTAGAAGTATATAAAAAATAGTTTCCTACAGAGTGGTCTATTTGAAAAATATAAATTACAAACTTAGATAACACCTTTAAAGTTTTTCTTTTTTGTATTCATTTTAGTCGGCAACTTTAAAGTTTGTTATAGCTACATATATTGCAAACTTAGTTTCCTACTATTCCTTTTGTAATCTCAACTACTTATTTTATCTTCTGTAAATATGAGTATTATTGTTTAGGGTGCTACTATTCATACCCTGATTTACACTGCCGGCCACCAACACTAAAAGCACTCTAAATATTTCCATTTTCCTCTACTGGCCACCGTCTAAATTAGTAATGTAAAAATGGAGAGGTCACCATCTCCCTCATCTAAACGATCGCTTCTTTCCTCTCTTACTTTTCATTTATCTTCATCTACGTACACGCCCTTCAATCTAAAAAGGCAATTGCATTTTTTGCTGGCGCTAGGTCTATTTTTTTTACATTGTTTACCATCTGTTTTGTGACAAAAAGGAATTTCGCTCGATCCGAATCAGTCGCTAGACCGATCTAGACCGTTCGAAACGCCTGATTGTTTTGAGAACACGACAGAATAGAACACAGACGGAAAAATATTTCATTGTATATTACAACAATTCCATTAGAATACAAGAATATACAGAGTATAAATCAATATTACACATTTATCAGAGATTTAAATTACATTTAAATACATAGCAGCGGAAAATAATACAACACACAACTGAAGGAGATATACGGATACAAAGCTTTCCGGATATCATTCTAGCTGTAAACCAGGATCCTGTGAATATAAATCTGCAAAACCCAAATTACTAGCTGCCCGTGTCAAAATAAGGGCACCCAGAGTTTAGGTTAAAACAATAAACTCCAGGTCAGACATGGGACTGGTGTGAGAACTAAAACAGTTATTAATCTTTATTTTTAAAGTTGGGTAAATCAAGGGACCACGCCGTATAACACGGAACGAGTTTCCTCCCAAGAACACTAGTGCATAAAACAAACAGCGCAATGCTAAATAAAGAAAAATGAAGCTATTATAAGACCCAGGTCTCATCACACAATGCAACACAAACCAGAGGATAGGGTTTACCTTATAATAGCCAAAGAATGCTTGATACGTTAAAACAAATCTTTTATTATTACTATAAGTGAAGAAATCAATTTCAAATCATAAGTATCAATCATAGGCGGCATGAATGCCCCATACCACTATGTCGCCATATATAGGTTATACAATCAAAATCGCAAAGTCACATATTTGGAAATTGGGTTTTCATCTATGAACCGAGGCAAAAGATAGTCCTCTACCGATTCGAGACGCTCTAGCCCGTGTCTCAGGATCAGAGCTCGAGTGACCCTTAGGAGCCACAGGGCTGGTCCACCGATGTGGATTAAAATTCCTGAACACTGCGTTTCCCTACCCTTTGGGGTGTCAATGAGTCCAATGACTCCATCGGTCCCGGATCGACCGATATATCCGAGGCGCCTCGCAACAGCAACAACCACATAAGTCAAACTCGTCAGGGCGTGTAAAACCACGGACGCCACTTCTAGCTAGAAGGAAACGCATGCCCTCCCTGGATCCTTCTCCCGTTTTTGGTTCACAACCGGGGTGTGAGGCTCGCGAATCAACGTTACACAAAGCTATGCCACACAGGCCGTGCTTTGATCATCCACCACAAGACTCTGCTTTTCAACAGAAGCCTTGATCATATTGCCTCTTAGGCATGCCACATAGGCAATTCACTCCATGCGTTTAATATCCATCAATATATAACCTCTGAGCTCGTACGTCTCAGAGAAGGGCGTTAAGCAAGAGAATAAATTCTCCGCCGCCAAATAGATATATATTTAATAGAAATCAACCATACAGAATAAAATCCAATGTCACAAGTTCGTTCTGGGTGTGAACAAAACCGGAGGCACCTAGTACCCCGCATATCCATCGATCTCCGAGTACGTCTGGACGATTACCAACTGTTTCCATCTTCTTGGGTGTACAACCCAATCAAGATCATCAGTAATTATCCAAACGATGTGAAGACCTCCGGTCTTCAACCACCGTCTTCATCTTCGACACCATGTCGAATCAGTTATTCAGAATGGGATAAACCCGGTCTTTCTGAACAACTCGCGTATATATATAATAAACATGTGTTATACAAACACAACATATGCCTCATTCCAATTCAGAATATTCTTTTATTCAAACATTCTTATATTTTGGGAAAGGTTCCCATTAATTTTATCAAAGATAAATTCTTTAAATTTATTCACTAATCTCCTTTGAATATCAATTCAAACTAGTCGGGATTAGCGAACCACACCGAAGTAATCATTTATTTTAATTTCCCAATCTCAACCTATTCATCCCATGAAGTAAAACGGGTCATACTTCATATCTAACACTACGGTGTTATCGGTAAATTCAATTACCATTTCACGTTCAAATCTAATTAAAGATTTAACTATCGCCTGGAGTAAAACTGGTGATACTCCATTCTAACACCTTTTCAATCTAATTAAAGATTCATTAAAACTCCACTTAGTTTTAATCTTTAACTGGTTAAAGAATCGATGTCATTTGAAACACGGTTCACGATAAACCTAAAATCACATTCCATTAATTATTGTGTTAAAGAACAAGTGTTATTTAAAACACTGTTCACGATAAACTCAAATCACATTTGATATTAAATACAAGGCTCTGAATAGAAAATACACCGGCTTATATTCAATATCAAATCCTACGACCAACAAATATCGTATTGGAAATAACGATATATATATATATATATATATATCTTTCAAATTTCCATAGCAATATCTGTATAATCACGAAATCCATCATCGAAATATTCCAAAGACAATTTCGATTCAAATCCATTCCCACTTTATATATTGGAAATTCTGGTTATTTCCAAAACCATTTCAAATCCACTTTATTCATTTTAGAAATAAATAGAATTATGATTCTAGTTCAAAACTAGTTCATTTCGATAAAAATCTATTTTTAACTTTTCAAATATGGAGTTTTTCATACCAATTCTTCACAAATAATTTCTTATGATTTTACACAAATTATTACTATTTTTAATAATTTTATCAAGGCCCGTACAGTCGATTTCCATCAACGGCCATCGAACTGCACTTCCAGCGACCTTTTTCAAATTTTATTTGGACATAATTCCAAATCCAACCATTAGATTTCTAATTTCTAATATTCGTTGGAAAACTCTTTTCGATACGAACCCAACGGTTCCGGTTTTAGGAGAATCCGATGGTCGGATCTCCCGCAACGTCAATTCGCAGTCAATGGTCGAAATTCACGTACTGCCGCAGCGCGTTCTATTCAGACCATTATATTATATATATAATATATACTTCGACGATTTCCTTTTAAAACGTATTTTTATAATTCATTTTAAATTCGTTTCCAAAACAATTTCAACTTCATTTCTAATTCAAATCAAAATTGAATTTTTCCAATATAATTTCATTTTAAATTCGTTTCAAATTGATTTCAATTCAAATTGATTTCTATTCAATTTGATTTCTAACTCAATTTCAGTTTGTTTTCAATTCAATTCCATTTCTATTCGAATTCATTTCTATTCAATTTCAATTCGAATTCATTTCTACTCAATTTCAATTCGAATTCATTTCTATTCAATTTCAATTCGAATTCATTTCTATTCAATTTCAATTCGAATTTCGATTCTTTTCAAAATATCTGATTTTGAAATCACTTTCGATATTCATTGCAAAATGAATAAAATCGATATAAATATCGTTCACATAAAAATGGCATCAATCTAATCAACACGGCTTCATATATTTCTATTTTCAAATATTTCTTTTTCAAATATTTCTATTCAAATATTTCTTTTTCAAATACTGGAATGATGCCCAATCATTTACCATATAATGTTAATTATATGGATTTTCTACAACACATGTATACAATAACAACGATGAATAATCAACCATCATCCAAAGTGCATTCTACACTGTATAAGCATCAAATATGAATATTCAACGCTTATAACAGTCTGTCAATCAAACGATCGACGTACAACTAATTATTGGGATTAGTGTATGTCACATATCACCCCAATACCCGTGTGGGGTTTTCAAACAATCAAACACAGATTTTATTTGTGCAGTTGGGCGATGTGTAAAATTTATCGTCCCAATCAATATCAGTCAAATGTGTGTATATAAACAAATCTCCCGACTTGTTTATATTTATTTATTTCATTTCATATCACATTAAAAATTCTATTTTTAACTATAAAATATCTTCCACTATAAAATATTTTATTTTAACTATATAAATATTTTATTTCATTTCACATCACATCACACAATTAACTACACATCAAAATCAAACAAACAAGCATACAAGCCGTCCATGGTCTGTGGACGATGGGTGTCGGGTGATACTAAACACCATCTGCATCCTAGTAAATATTTTAACTAGAAAATTAAATTAAAAGTGAGAAGTTCTCACCGATAGCTAATCCAATGCCACAACTCTTCTTAGGTTGAAATCTTCGTCGTTTCTTCTTTCGTCACTTTCTCCCCCCCGTATTCACTACATATATAAAAATCGAATTTTTACTTTGCTATTCAATATATAAAAATCGAATTTTTACTTTGCTATTCAATATAAAAAAAAATCGAATTTTTACTTTGCTATCAATATATAAAAATCGAATTTTTACTTTGCTATTCAATATATAAAAATCGAATTTTTACTTTGCTATTCAATATATAAAAATTGAATTTTTACTTTGCTAATTTTTACTTTGCTATTCAGTATATAAAAATCGAATTTTTACTTTGCTATTCAATATATAAAAATCGAATTTTTATATCATCGCTATATAAACCACTTTTCCACTTCAACGTATATAGAATAAAAATAGATTTTATTTCACTATATATATAAAGATCAATTTTTTATCATTATACATATATAAAAATTATATTTTTAATCTTGCTATTATGTAAAAATTATATTTTTAATGAAATAAAAATCACTACTTGATGTTCATAAAAATGATAACTTTTATGTAGCTAAAAATCAAATATTTTTCACTTCCTATTCATGGGTATTAAAACTGAAAATCGTATGTTAAATAAACTGAAAAATCATATGTTAAATAAAAGAAATAAATACGAAGGAAAAACCTTACTTCATCAATTGGAAGGGGAGGGGGTTTGTGCTCGCGCTGGGCGCTCAAGGGGGGTGTGGCGGAGTTCGTCAGGTGGTGGAAAAGGTTGGTGCAGGCGGCGGTGGATTGCAGGGGGGAGGAACGGGGGATGCGGCTGTGCTTGACGTCGATGGAGGGGGGTTTTCGGTCTTCGACGCAGAGGAGGAGAAGGAGGCCGGGGAGGGTGAGGCGCTGTCGATCGAAAGGGGGGAGCGGCCATCGCAGGTGACGGGTCAACGGGGGGGGGGGGGGGGTGTAGCGTGTCGGTTTTTTTTCTTTCGTTAGGTTTTTTTTTCTGATTTGAGGGAATAAGGGAAAGAGGGGGGTATAGATTTATATATTTTTATTTTATTTTATTTTATTTCATTCCAATAAAAAGTTGACTTTTAATTCGAAGTCAAAATTGAGCCCATCGACTGTCGTCCATAGCTAATTACCCCCATTCCGAACACAATGGGATATGTATCGTAGGCTGATTCGATCGTTTTGAACAGTTTTCGTCAAAATTAACATATAACTCTATATATTGAATCTGAACGTGCATTTCAATTTACTGGGGTCACATACTAGCTCGAAAAATTCCAAAAAAATAATTTCTAGCTTCGTATTAACATACGGTCCTAACAAAACTAGTTTCATCGAATTCTGAGATCGTTTGAAAAATGGCCATTTTCCAGTCGATTAAAATCAACTGAAACTGGTCAAACGCATTTTCCTTTGCCACGCTCACATATTGATTTGAAAAAATTATGAAATTTTAAATCTAGCGATAATTTGACATCACGGATCCAACGCAAGTGGTTTCGTCGAAATCCGAGGTCGTTTGCAAAATGGCTATTTTTAAGGGCCTGAATTCCATAGCGACTATTCTGAAACTTCATTTGGCCATAACTTTTGATTCCCGTCATGAAATTTTGATTTTTCGGATTCGTTGGGAAGATATTCTCTATTAGATTCCACTATTTTTGGTTTCACTAAAATCCGGTTTATTTTGAATCCTGTACATTCATTTGAACTTTGAAATCGAATTATCGAACTACCGCGCCATTTCCAATTCCCTTTATATATATAAATAAATCATTTATATTCTAATGACGACGGATATAATATATACGTTCGAATTCTATTCAAAATAAGTTTCTCGTCGTTGTTATTTAAAATACTTCATTTTAAATATAGAAAATTCGCTAAAATTGCCAAAATAAAAAATTTAAACTGGCTCAGAATTTCCGGGTTATTACAATCTCCCTCACTTAAAACTTTTCGTCCCCGAAAAGGAACGAAGCCGAAAGTTGTTTAACTAATCAACTCAACTTCCATTATTTTCGCTACGGCTTAAGTTCTTCAACTTTTCAGTTTTTAAGAACTTTTCAATTTTTTCAAAAATTTTGCTAACAACCTAAATTTTCAAAAAATTTCGCCATAACCTCCCCTGCACCGGGAGCACGGGAAAATCCCGAAATTGCCATACAGGCCTTCTGAACTCAAAAAGAACAAGCCAAGCGGCTAGCCAATCGGCTCATAAAATCATCATCACCCAAACAAAACAGTAAATTATGGTAAACATGTACCTATTTGTCGGGCAAACAAATTTTATTCTTCTGCTCTAGCCTCCTTTCCAGGACCTGTTCAATGTAAGTACATGTATATGCAAGCAAATGCGACCAAATTTTCAATACAGTTCAATATTTGACCAATTTTGTTAAAGGTTCAACATTTAATTATTAAATTAATAATTAAACAACACAACCATCAATCAATTAGTGAATTATCATTTCAAATTCATAATTTTGATATATAGTCAAAAATCATATTTTTGGTGCCAAATCACAACAATATATTCTAATTATATTTCGGTTCTCACACCATTCAATTGGAGATATATAGATATCTCACCTTCGTCACTCGAATATAAATATTGATGATGCCATGGTCATTATCAACATCATCTCCGGGCGGCTAGAGTGTGATTCTATATCTATCCAGTATATTAAAACTTCAAATACACGTGGATCAGACGTATATGCAAAATCTTTATATGCTGGACTGTCCAATTCAATATAAATAATCAAATACAAATACTTGATTTAAATTTCAAAACAAAATTTGTTTTCACTTTCAAAAATATACTCCTCACACTCGTTCTAGGATACTACTGGTCCCATCTCTAACGAGTCATTCCCATTGGATATTACTAATCCAATATCTGATGAATTCTTTCATATGGTTCTAAGGTGCCTTGTTCTCCGAGCTTTGTAAACCAAAGCTCTGATACCAACTGCGACAAAAAGGAATTTCGCTCGATCCGAATCAGTCGCTAGACCGATCTAGACCGTTCGAAACGCCTGATTGTTTTAAGAACACGACAGAATAGAACGCAGACGGAAAAACATTTCATTGTATATTACAACAATTCCATCAGAATACAAGAATATACAGAGTATAAATCAATATTACACATTTATCAGAGATTTAAATTACATTTAAATACATAGCAGCGGAAAATAATACAATACACAACTGAAGGAGATATACGGATACAAAGCTTTCCGGATATCGTTCCAGCTGTAAACCAGGATCCTGTGAATATAAATCTGCAAAAACAAAACTACTAGCTGCCCGTGTCAAAATAAGGGCACCCAGAGTTTAGGTTAAAAAAATAAACTCCGGGTCAGTCATGGGACTGGTGTGAGAACTAAAACAGTTATTAGTCTTTATTTTTAAAGTTGGGTAAATCAAGGGACCATGCCGTATAACACGGAACGGGTTTCCTCCCAAGAACACTGGTGCATAAAACAAACAGCGCAATGCTAAATAAAGAAAAATGAAGCTATTATAAGACTCAGGTCCCATCACACAATGCAACACAAACCAGAGGATAGGGTTTTACCTTATAATAGCCAAAGAATGCTTGATAAGTTAAAACAAATCTTTTATTATTACTATAAGTGAAGAAATCAATTTCAAATCATAAGTATCAATCATAGGCGGCATGAATGCCCCATACCACTATATCGCCATATATAGGTTATACAATCAAAATCGCAAAGTCACGTATTTGGAAATTGGGTTTCCATCTATGAACCGAGGCAAAAGATAGTCCTCTACCGATTCGAGACGCTCTAGCTCGTGTCTCAGGATCAGAGCTCGAGTGACCCTTAGAAGCCACAGGGTCGGTCCACCGATGTGGATTAAAATTCCTGAACACTGCGTTTCCCCATCCTTTGGGGTGTCAATGAGTCCAATGACTCCATCGGTCCTGGATCGACCGATATATCCGAGGCGCCTCGCAACAGCAACAACCACATAAGTCAAACTCGTCAGGGCGTGTAAAACCACTGACGCCACTTCTAGCTAGAAGGAAACGCATGCCCTCCCTGAATCCTTCTCCCGTTTTTGGTTCACAACCGGGGTGTGAGGCTCGCGAATCAACGTTACACAAAGCTATGCCACATAGGCCGTGCTTTGATCATCCACCACAAGACTCTGCTTTTCAACAGAAGCCTTGATCATATTGCCTCTTAGGCATGCCACATAGGCAATTCACTCCATGCGTTTGATATCCATCAGTATATAAACGTCTCAGAGAAGGGCGTTAAGCAAGAGAATAAATTCTCCGCCGTCAAACAGATATATATTTAATAGAAATCAACCACACAGAATAAAATCCAATGTCAGACACACAGTCCATTTACAAGTTCATTCTGGGTTTGAACGAAACCGGAGGCACCTAGTACCCCGCATATCCATCGATCTCCGAGTACGTCTGGACGATCACCAACTGTTTCCATCTTCTTGGGTGTACAGCCCAATCAAGATCATCAGTAATTATCCAAACGACGTGAAGACCTCCGGTCTTCAACCACCGTCTTCATCTTCGACAACACGTCGGGTCAGTTATTCAGAATGGGATAAACCCGGTCTTTCTGAACAACTCGCGTATATATATAATAAACATGTGTTACACAAACACAACATATGCCTCATTCCAATTCAGAATATTCTTTTATTCAAATATTCTTATATTTTGGGAAAGGTTCCCATTAATTTTATCAAAGATAAATTCTTTAAATTTATTCTCTAATATCCTTTGAATATCAATTCAAACTAGTCGGGATTAGCGAACCACACCGAAGTAATCATTTATTTTAATTTCCCAATCCCAACCTATTCATCCCATGAAGTAAAACTAGTCATACTTCATATCTAACACCACAGTGTTATCGGTAAATTCAATTACCATTTCACGTTCAAATCTAATTAAAGATTTAACTATCGCCTGGAGTAAAACTGGTGATACTCCATTCTAACACCTTTTCAATCTAATTAAAGATTCATTAAAACTCCACTTAGTTTTAATCTTTAATTGGGTTAAAGAATCAGTGTCATTTGAAACACGGTTCACGATAAACCCAAAATCACATTCCATTAATTATCGGGTTAAAGAACAAGTGTTATTTAAAACACTGTTCACGATAAACACAAATCACATTTGATATTAAATACAAGGCTCTGAATAGAAAATACACCGGCTTATATTCAATATCAAATCCTACGACCAACAAATATCGTATTGGAAATAACGATATATATATATATCTTTCAAATTTCCATAGCAATATCTGTATAATCACGAAATCCAACATCGAAATATTCCAAAGACAGTTTCGATTCAAATCCATTCCCAATTTATATATTGGAAATTCTGGTTATTTTCAAAACCATTTCAAATCCACTTTATTTATTTTAGAAATAAATAGAATTATGATTCTAGTTCAAAACTAGTTCATTTCGATAAAAATCTATTTTTAACTTTTCAAATATGGAGTTTTTCATACCAATTCTTCACAAATCATTTCTTATGATTTTACACAAATTATTACTATTTTTAATAATTTTATCAAGGCCCGTACAGTCGATTTCCATCAACGGCCATCGAACTGCACTTCCAGCGACCTTTTTCAAATTTGATTTGGACATAATTCCAAATACAACCGTTAGATTTCTAATTTCTAATATTCGTTGGAAAGCTCTTTTCGATACGAACCCAACGGTTCCGGTTTTAGGAGAATCCGATAATAAGATCTCCCGCAACGTCAATTCGCAGTCAATGGTCGAAATTCACGAACTGCCGCAGCGCAGCGTGTTCTATTCAGGCCATTATATAATATATATAATATATATAATATAAACTTCGACGATTTCCTTTTAAAACGTATTTTTATAATTCGTTTTAAATTCGTTTTCAAAACGATTTCAACTTCATTTCTAATTCAAATCAAAGTTGAATTTTTCCAATATAAATTCGTTTTAAATTCGTTTCAAATTGATTTCTATTCAAATTGATTTCTAACTCAATTTCAGTTCGTTTTCAATTCAATTCCATTTCAATTCGAATTCATTTCTATTCAATTTCAATTCGAATTCATTTCTACTCAATTTCAATTCGGATTCATTTCTATTCAATTTCAATTCGAATTCATTTCTATTCAATTTCAATTCGAATTTCGATTCTTTTCAAAATATCTGATTTTGAAATCACTTTGATATTCATCGGAAAATGAATAAAATCGATATAAATATCGTTCACATAAAAATGGCGTCAATCTAATCAACACGGCTTCATATATTTCTATTTTAAAATATTTCTTTTTCAAATATTTCTATTCAAATATTTCTTTTTCAAATACTGGAATGATGCCCAATCAATTACCATATAATGTTAATTATATGGATTTTCTACAACACATGTATACTGTAACACCCCGCCTCCGCTAGGGTCACTCGCAAAGGAATGCACTAGCTTTAGAGGGGCATTATTGGTAAACATGCACAGAAATATCACAAGACAGAACATATAAAATAGCGGAAGTAAAAACAAACTTTCATAACATTAATAAATGAGGTCAAAACCCTTTTTACATCAGAGTACATCAAAACCTGTCTTGCCGAAATAAAGAAGCATGAAACCTTTTTCATAAATTATTCCCCAATTAAAAACAGTAAAGTAGCCATAGCCAAGAGAAGTCCAAGCCATCCATGATGACCTTCAAGCAGAAGAAGTCTGAACCAAACAGCATTGTTTCCTCCCTGAAACCTGGGGGGGTGGGGGAAACGGAAGAAAAGAGGCGAAACAAAACGGGTCAGTCAAAAAGACTGAGTAAGTCCTATCTACTTCCAGTATAAAAATAGGTAAAGGTAACATGACATGCATAAACTGAAAGTAAACATAAGGATAACTACAAGATAGATAAACCAGGGTAGCCGGTTGAACTACTGTGGCAAGGTAAACTAAGGTATCATGATAAACTACGGTGTTATGATAAGTCAAGGCATCACATCGTCAGATTTCTATCGAGTACATTATCCCAAGGTATCTACCCCGTCTAACATCCCACGGTATCTATTATGTATATTCTTCCTAGTTCTAACATGTATATTTGCTCTGCACCTCTCGTACTAGTATCCCTACCCGCGTCATGTGTTAACCATGAATGTCCCTTGCCCAAAGTCGTGTAATGGTCCATGTCAACCTAATATACCGCATATATAGGTTACTCAAAATCATATGTTTCTTTCCATGTATATAAGTTCAGTCCTTTGCCGTACCTCGTACGGGCTTCCTCATGTCGTATTTTCCTTGAAATCGTTTGGAATGTCACCCTTGTTCTAGCTAGGCTCTTCCATATGAATCATCGTTTGAACTACTAGGACTTACGCCACCTAGCACCACTAGGGATTACGCTTACCTATTGCACGCTTTCGTATTTCTGGTTGGGTTAAACCACCTAGGCCACTAGGGATTACGCTAACCCTCAACCGCGCCCTTTTTCCCACGCATTCATCGTGAATCGTTTTTCTATAACTGTATGCACATGTATCACATCGTGCCATCCGAGTCCTGTCACAGGGCAAAACAAGAAATACAGGATTCGGCCGGGAGCTTTAGATTTATCTGCCGATGCAGATACTAAGGTCATCTTTTCTACACGTGGCTATGGTCCCACGAGACCCCTCCCTCAACTAATGAAAGGCAACACAAGAGAAAATCTTGCATGAGAACTACACTCCGGCCAGCCCACATCCTACAGCCTACCTCACCCATAATTAGATAGCAAATTATGGTCTGTTGGGTGTTCCCTGCCTTTCCGTACGTACACGCTTGACTCAAGATGGTAGATGATCGACGAACTTGCTATCTCGGGCACCTTATGTATTCGTCGACTCACTGCTATCCACCCCAGTCTTTAGGTCGCTCGCATAGCAACCAAGGCATATTCTTGGTTCTTCTACCGCAGACCTCAACCTCTCGTGAGCCTAGTATAATGACCTGGCAGCTCACAGAGGGATCCCAAGAATATCCTCACGTTCCCCGAAGCCGCTGTTTCGTTACCCAGTTCGCTGGAGCCTTTATCTAAATCAGATAGCCCGCTCCTACACGCATACTTAAACGTTGACCTAACGTATCGGGTTACTAATCTATCTAAGAAATGGTCCAAATTTCCTTGACTAAGAATTATTACTTAGTTTCCCTTAACTAAGGTTTACCACTTAGCCTTATTTCCATAATCCTTGTTAACTATGGTTATTTACCTAATCCTCCGAATTAGGGTTTATCTAATGGGTTAAGTGTCACTTAGCCCGTCTACAGACCATGTCAAAATTGGCTAAGTATCCAAGTCCAAGACTTAACCCTACAAACCATGTGTCAAGTTGGCTAAGTATATTAAGCAATCCATAACTTAACCTCGTCTAATTATCATTTTAGATTGGTTAATTATATAAATTAACTTGACCTTGTCAAATTACCAAGTCAAATCGGTCAAGCGTATTCAAGTGATTCGTGACTTAGCCTTATCATGTTTTCACGTTATATCGGTTAAGTATGGGTTAACTTAACCTCCATAAATTCACGAGTTAGATTGGCTAAGTATAGGTCACTTAACCACATCCAATTAACGAGTTAGATTGGTTAAGTTTAGGTCGCTTAACCACATCAAATTAACGAGTTAGATTGGTTAAGTTTAGGTCACTTAACCCCATCAAATCATCATGTATAATTGGTTAAGTATAAGTTGCTTAACCCCATTAAATTATCACATTAAGTTGGTTAAGTATTGGTTACTTAACCTTATTGAATTACCAAGTTTAAATTGGTTAAGTGTTTAACTTAACCCCATCGAATTACCATGTTTAGATTAGTTAAGTGTGGATTACTTAACCCCATCTAATTATCGTGGTTAGGTTAGTTAAGTCTTAATTACTTAACCTCATCTAATTACCCAGTCTGAATTGGTTAAGTGTCATTAAGGAAATCAAGCCCGGTCCCACTTAACCTACCCATTCGTGTCATATCGGTTAAGTGTCATTAGTCAAATTTACTTAACCTTATCATGTGGCATTAATTTAATTAATGCACTCTTAACCTCTCACATTAGACCTTGTTGTGGTTACTAGTTAAGCCGGGCGGGTCCGGGTAGATTTACACCACAACCTAGTCTAACCTCGGGTCTTAAGCGCGACATGACCAACTTCTCACATTGGGTCCTATTGTTTGCAACTACTAGTTAGGTCGGTCGGTTCCGGGTAGTTTTACGTTGCAAACTCAACCCAACCTCGAGTTGGCCACACTTATATTATCTAAGTTCATCATGTTTCCAAAACATGTTACAAGTTTTTCAAGCATTTGGGTAGACCTAACTTAATAGGTAAATTCCCAAAGGGTAGACCTAACTTAATAGGTAAATTCCCAAGCTCATGTTTTTATGCATACTTACATGTCAACTTCCATGTTATCTTTCAAGTCATATTTTCAAGCATAAACACATGTCATATTCAAGTTAAGATTTCGCGACATGTTCATGTTTATCTAACTACCCAAAATCGTGTTTTCCCAACGTAAGCAAAGCGAGCCAACATAGTAAGGATACTATGTCACATATTGGTCTCAAAACATGCATGATGCTAAAAAGGGCTTGGCTTCCACATGCATAACATCATAAAGGGATTGGCCATAAACATGCATAGTGTCATAAGGTAATTTGGCCACAAACATGCATATTATCAAAAAGGGTTTAGCCATAAACATGCACAACTTAAAAGAGGGGATTGGCCACGAGCATGCATAATCTCATAAAGGATTTGGCCACAAACTTGCATGTTACCATAAGGGGTTTGGGTTCATAAACATGCATAAGCCCCAAAATCTTGTCTTAGCCAATGTTTCACACGTAAAGTGGTTCCTAAAGGTTCATGCTAGCATTTCATGCATAAAGATCCAAACTTGCAAGTTAAACTAGGTTATGCATAGCATGAGAGGCATGATTAAGTCACTCACATGGCCTAAAATCATAAACATGAACACAAGAGGCAAGGTAAGGTTCATATAGGTTCGCATAATCATGTTTAGCCTCATTTTATCCTATGTCATTATCAAAACTACCGTTTCCATCTAAAAGTAGCTAGAACTTACATAGTTAGGCCTAGAGAAAGAAGCATGAATCATCTTGGCTAAGAAAGGTGCCTCCTTTGTTGAAGAATCGTCATGGAACTCGCATAGCAACGTTGATTTTGCCTCTCTTTGGTGTAGCAAGCTTGCATCTTTTGATTTGAACCCGATTTGAATGCATAGGCTCTATGGATTTGAGATGGAGGCCATGAGAGTAGAAATTTGGCCATAGTTTAGTTACATGAGTGAATAATGAGGGTTTAGGGGTAGGTTTAGGGTCTTTTTATAGAGATTAGGAGAGTTTTAGGCCCTTAGATCAACCCTAGGACCAACCTGAACCGTCAGATCTCAAACCAGGCCCAAAAACCTAGCCAAGATAGAAAATAGGTGCACCAGATCAGAATCAGCCGACAGGGCAAGTCGACAGCCCTGTCGACATGCCTGTCGACATGCCTGTCGACTTGTCTGGGCGGGAATTTTCCCGCCTGGCCCCATTTCTGTATGTTTCGAAATTCAAATTTCCCGAAAACTTCTTTGGGCCTTAACCGGGTCATACGGACTCCAATTTTCGAAAACTCGGACTCTATTTCGCGTATTTTTCCGAGACGAACGCAATGGCATAGCCCATTTTACTTGATTCAGAATTTAAAATTAAATTCTGCCTTGATTCTCGTTTTAACATGTTATTGAAATACGGGTTGTTACATTCTCCCCACCTTTTAGGATTTCGTCCCCGAAATCTCTAAGTTAGGAAGAACATACCCTACCATCCATCATCCATCTACTCAAAACATCATCCACAAGCAACCATTGTCCTTAAAATGATTTCTAATGCTGTATGAATATATGCAAAACGTGTGTGTACATGTTCCTTAGCTAATGCTAATGATCAGGCCTGGGTAATCTTTCTAATGCAAAAATATGTATAGTGTCATGAATCCAACATGTATGCAAATAGTCCTAGTCATATAGATACTATATGTGTGCACAATCATTCATCCATATGCAACAACCGCATGATAATACATTCGATTTCATCCATAAACAAGTATAAATTTTCGTGCATATGCAATATGAAATGTGACCGAGTCGAGCTAGTATCTAATGTGTATTCGCGCATCCACGAGCAACCACTTGCAACCATATCAATCATAACATGTTTCAAATACATGTGTACATCCATAGGGTTCTACCTAGGATTCCCTGAAACAGGGTCGAGAAGATAAACAGGACAAACTCCTTACGGGGTTTGTAACAGAAAATAGGACCGAGAGGATGTCCACAAAAGATAGCCTACAAGTAAGCTCTACAGAAAACAGGGATCAAGGATATACTCCCAAAAAGAGATATCATGCGCGTATCTAGTCTTTGACCATCAAAGTCGTCTTTTAACTTCGCGATTTTGTAGCTTCTTATTCCTGTTTCCATAACATGAGCTGGAACTCATTTCTTCGTCGCCTCTCGTTCCACTTGCACTTATCCTTCTCCTAGAATACTTGACGCAAACATGACTGCGTACTCATGATCTCATGCAAGCTTTCCAAAATTCACTAGTGAATCTTGGATCTCGTTTATATACTATAAGGCATTCCATGTAGAAGAACTTTCTCTTGAAAGTAAACAGATGTCAATCAGGTTATCATGCGCACTTACTAGGGTGATTTCTATAACCCACGCATAAGTGAAGTAAACCATCCGTCTTATCGGCGAACACCGCTCGATCGGGCTTCAAATTTCCAATAAAGGCATCAAGGGATTCTAAGTAACTAGTCATGACAGAACCTCAAAAAGGTTACACGATACTTTGAGGGTATTACCAAGGCTAGTCAAGAATCTAACTACCCTCCTATCAAAACCGAGAGTGGCACCCCTTACTGGATAACCACTTCATCCTTAGAATCCATCCATAGCTTATGAATATAAGCATTATTTCCAAGCTCAACACTTGACATAGACATTCTCAAATCCAAACAAGCCATGAATAAATGGACTGATTCTCCAATAGGACTTTGAGACAAAAATGGGATTCTCTATTACGCTAGTACTTAAGGTGCAGAGACTCAACTATCGAAGCGGGCTTAAAAGATGCGGTGATCAAAACAAAGTCCCGACAGGATGATAGAGAAGAAAAGCTAAACCTTTGACAAGATCGTTACCCTCCTTCCGAGGTACTCTAAAAATGAGAGCATACTACTGCCCTCCCGATGATCTTGTCCTTGTCCCATAATACTTAACTATCCGCCCCGTTTTACCATGCCAAAGGTACTCTCTCGTCATGGGTTTCATTGTTCATCTTTCTCCCTCCTTTGAGGACTAAGCCATACCAACAAGTTGCTCATCCTTGAGCTCGTATCCTTTATCCTTGTTCTTACTATCCATTCATGCATAACTCTGCAACGGTCTCTCGAGAACCACCTCCATCGTACGGGAAATACTTACGCAGCTAGAAAGACTAGTCGCAGTCAAAACCACTGTGACTACAGATGGAGGAAAGAAAGGAAAAGAGATTAAATCAAGGAAACAAGGATGATGCTAATGGCCTTTAGGGAATAGCTTTTTTCTTTTTAAAAGGAAATTTTCTTGAAAAATGCTTCTTTGTAAACGGTTTTTCAAAAATTTTCCAGAAGGTCTTTAAAAACTTTTGCCCAGTCTAGTAACCTTCTGCTCTGATACCAAAATGTAACACCCCGCCTCCGCTAGGGTCACTCGCAAAGGAATGCACTAGCTTTAGAGGCGCATTATTGGTAAACATGCACAGAAATATCACAAGACAGAACATATAAAATAGCGGAAGTAAAAACAAACTTTCATAACATTAATAAATGAGGTCAAAAGCCTTTTTACATCAGAGTACATCAAAACCTATCTTGCCGAAATAAAGAAGCATGAAACCTTTTTCATAAATTATTCCCCAATTAAAAACAGTAAAGTAGCCATAGCCAAGAGAAGTCCAAGCCATCCATGATGACCTACAAGCAGAAGAAGTCTGAACCAAACAACATTGTTTCCTCCCTGAAACCTGGGGGGGGGGGGGGGGAAACGGAAGAAAAGAGGCGAAACAAAACGGGTCAGTCAAAAAGACTGAGTAAGTCCTATCTGCTTCCAGTATAAAAACAGGTAAAGGTAACATGACATGCATAAACTGAAAGTAAACATAAGGATAACTACAAGATAGATAAACCAGGGTAGCCGGTTGAACTACTATGGCAAGGTAAACTAAGGTATCATGATAAACTACGGTGTTATGATAAGTCAAGGCATCACATCGTCAGATTTCTATCGAGTACATTATCCCAAGGTATCTACCCCGTCTAACATCCCACGGTATCTATTATGTATATTCTTCCTAGTTCTAACATGTATATTTGCTCTGCACCTTTCGTACTAGTATCCCTACCCGCGTCATGTGTTAACCATGAATGTCCCTTGCCCAAAGTCGTGTAATGGTCCATGTCAACCTAATATACCGCATATATAGGTTACTCAAAATCATATGTTTCTTTCCATGTATATAAGTTCAGTCCTTTGCCGTACCTCGTACGGGCTTCCTCATGTCGTATTTTCCTTGAAATCGTTTGGACTGTCACCCTTGTTCTAGCTAGGCTCTTCCATATGAATCATCGTTTGAACTACTAGGACTTACGCCACCTAGCACCACTAGGGATTACGCTTACCTATTGCACGCTTTCGTATTTCGGGTTGGGTTAAACCACCTAGGCCACTAGGGATTACGCTAACCCTCAATCGCGCCCTTTTTCCCACGCATTCATCGTGAATCGTTTTTCTATAACTGTATGCATATGTATCACATCGTGCCATCCGAGTCCTGTCACAGGGCAAAACAAGAAATACAGGACTCGGCCGGGAGCTTTAGATTTATCTGCCGATGCAGATACTAAGGTCTGCTTTTCTACACGTGGCTATGGTCCCACGAGACCCCTCCCTCAACTAATGAAAGGCAACACAAGAGAAAATCTTGCATGAGAACTACACTCCGGCCAGCCCACATCCTACGGCCTACCTCACCCATAATTAGATAGCAAATTATGGTCTGTTGGGTGTTCCCTGCCTTTCCGTACGTACACGCTTGACTCAAGATGGTAGATGATCGACGAACTTGCTATCTCGGGCACCTTATGTATTCGTCGACTCACTGCTATCCACCCCAGTCTTTAGGTCGCTCGCATAGCAACCAAGGCATATTCTTGGTTCTTCTACCGCAGACCTCAACCTCTCGTGAGCCTAGTATAATGACCTGGCAGCTCACAGAGGGATCCCAAGAATATCCTCACGTTCCCCGAAGCCGATGTTTCGTTACCCAGTTCGCTGGAGCCTTTATCTAAATCAGATAGCCCGCTCCTACACGCATACTTAAACGTTGACCTAACGTATCGGGTTACTAATCTATCTAAGAAATGGTCCAAATTTCCTTGACTAAGAATTATTACTTAGTTTCCCTTAACTAAGGTTTACCACTTAGCCTTATTTCCATAATCCTTGTTAACTATGGTTATTTACCTAATCCTCCGAATTAGGGTTTATCTAATGGGTTAAGTGTCACTTAGCCCGTCTACAGACCATGTCAAAATTGGCTAAGTATCCAAGTCCAAGACTTAACCCTACAAACCATGTGTCAAGTTGGCTAAGTATATTAAGCAATCCATAACTTAACCTCGTCTAATTATCATTTTAGATTGGTTAATTATATAAATTAACTTGACCTTGTCAAATTACCGAGTCAAATCGGTCAAGCGTATTCAAGTGATTCGTGACTTAGCCTTATCATGTTTTCACGTTATATCGGTTAAGTATGGGTTAACTTAACCTCCATAAATTCACGAGTTAGATTGGCTAAGTATAGGTCACTTAACCACATCCAATTAACGAGTTAGATTGGTTAAGTTTAGGTCGCTTAACCACATCAAATTAACGAGTTAGATTGGTTAAGTTTAGGTCACTTAACCCCATCAAATTAACGAGTTAGATTGGTTAAGTTTAGGTCACTTAACCCCATCAAATCATCATGTATAATTGGTTAAGTATAAGTTGCTTAACCCCATTAAATTATCACATTAAGTTGGTTAAGTATTGGTTACTTAACCTTATTGAATTACCAAGTTTAAATTGGTTAAGTGTTTAACTTAACCCCATCGAATTACCGTGTTTAGATTAGTTAAGTGTGGATTACTTAACCCCATCTAATTATCGTGGTTAGGTTAGTTAAGTCTTAATTACTTAACCTCATCTAATTACCTAGTCTGAATTGGTTAAGTGTCATTAAGGAAATCAAGCCCGGTCCCACTTAACCTACCCATTCGTGTCATATCGGTTAAGTGTCATTAGTCAAATTTACTTAACCTTATCATGTGGCATTAATTTAATTAATGCACTCTTAACCTCTCACATTAGACCTTGTTGTGGTTACTAGTTAAGCCGGGCGGGTCCGGGTAGATTTACACCACAACCTAGTCTAACCCCGGGTCTTAAGCGCGACATGACCAACTTCTCACATTGGGTCCTATTGTTTGCAACTACTAGTTAGGCCGGTCGGTTCCGGGTAGTTTTACGTTGCAAACTCAACCCAACCTCGAGTTGGCCACACTTATATTATCTAAGTTCATCATGTTTCCAAAACATGTTACAAGTTTTTCAAGCATTTGGGTAGACCTAACTTAATAGGTAAATTCCCAAAGGGTAGACCTAACTTAATAGGTAAATTCCCAAGCTCATGTTTTTATGCATACTTACATGTCAACTTCCATGTTATCTTTCAAGTCATATTTTCAAGCATAAACACATGTCATATTCAAGTTATGATTTCGCGACATGTTCATGTTTATCTAACTACCCAAAATCGTGTTTTCCCAACGTAAGCAAAGCGAGCCAACATAGTAAGGATACTATGTCACATATTGGTCTCAAAACATGCATGATGCTAAAAAGGGCTTGGCTTCCACATGCATAACATCATAAAGGGATTGGCCATAAACATGCATAGTGTCATAAGGTAATTTGGCCACAAACATGCATATTATCAAAAAGGGTTTAGCCATAAACATGCACAACTTAAAAGAGGGGACTGGCCACGAGCATGCATAATCTCATAAAGGATTTGGCCACAAACTTGCATGTTACCATAAGGGGTTTGGGTTCATAAACATGCATAAGCCCCAAAATCTTGTCTTAGCCAATGTTTCACACGTAAAGTGGTTCCTAAAGGTTCATGCTAGCATTTCATGCATAAAGATCCAAACTTGCAAGTTAAACTAGGTTATGCATAGCATGAGAGGCATGATTAAGTCACTCACATGGCCTAAAATCATAAACATGAACACAAGAGGCAAGGTAAGGTTCATATAGGTTCGCATAATCATGTTTAGCCTCATTTTATCCCATGTCATTATCAAAACTACCGTTTCCATCTAAAAGTAGCTAGAACTTACATAGTTAGGCCTAGAGAAAGAAGCATGAATCATCTTGGCTAAGAAAGGTGCCTCCTTTGTTGAAGAATCATCATGGAACGCGCATAGAAACGTTGATTTTGCCTCTCTTTGGTGTAGCAAGCTTGCATCTTTTGATTTGAACCCGATTTGAATGCATAGGCTCTAGGGATTTGAGATGGAGGCCATGAGAGTAGAAATTTGGCCATAGTTTAGTTACATGAGTGAATAATGAGGGTTTAGGGGTAGGTTTAGGGTCTTTTTATAGAGATTAGGAGAGTTTTAGGCCCTTAGATTAACCCTAGGACCAACCTGAACCGTCAGATCTCAAACCAGGCCCAAAAACCTAGCCAAGATAGAAAATAGGTGCAACAGATCAGAATCAGCCGACAGGGCAAGTCGACAGCCCTGTCGACATGCCTGTCGACTTGTCTGGGCAGGAATTTTCCCGCCTGGCCCCATTTCTGTATGTTTCGAAATTCAAATTTCCCGAAAACTTCTTTGGGCCTTAACCGGGTCATACAGACTCCGATTTTCGAAAACTCGGACTCTTTTTCGCGTATTTTTCCGAAGCGAACGCAATGGCATAGCCCGTTTTACTTGATTCAGAATTTAAAATTAAATTCTGCCTTGATTCTCGTTTTAACATGTTATTGAAATACGGGTTGTTACATATACAATAACAACGATGAATAATCAACCATCATCCAAAGTGCATTCTACACTGTATAAGCATCAAATATAAATATTCAACGCTTATAACAGTCTGTCAATCAAACGATCGACATACAACTAATTATTTGGATTAGTATATGTCACATATCACCCCAATACCCGTGTGGGGTTTTCAAACAATCAAACACAGATTTTATTTGTGCAGTTGGGCGATGTGTAAAATTTATCGTCCCAATCAATATCAGTCAAATGTGTGTATATAAACAAATCTCCCGACTTGTTTATATTTATTTATTTATTTCATTTCATGTCACATTAAAAATTCTATTTTTAACTATAAAATATCTTCCACTATAAAATATTTTATTTTAATTATATAAATATTTTATTTCATTTCACATCACATCACACAATCAACTACACATCAAAATCAAACAAACAAGCATACAAGCTGTCCATGGTCTGTGGACGACGGGTGTCGGGTGCTACTAAACACCGTCTACATCCTAGTAAATATTTTAACTAGAAAATTAAATTAAAAGTGAGAAGTTCTCACCGATAGCTAATCCAACGCCACGACTCTTCTTAGGTAGAAATCTTCGCCGTTTCTTCTTTCGTCACTTTCTCCCCCCCCCCCCCCCCGTATTCACTACATATACAAAAATCGAATTTTTACTTTGCTATTCAATATATAAAAATCTAATTTTTACTTTGCTATTCAATATATAAAAATCGAATTTTTACTTTGCTATTCAATATATAAAAATCAAAATTTTACTTTGCTATTCAATATGTAAAAATCGAATTTTTACTTTGCTATTCAATATATAAAAATCGAATTTTTATATCATCGCTATATAAATCACTTTTCCACTTCAACGTATATAGAATAAAAATCAGATTTTATTTCACTATATATATAAAGATCAAAATTTTATCATTATACCTATATAAAAATTATATTTTTAATCTTGATATTATGTAAAAAATATATTTTTAATGAAATAAAAATCACTACTTGATGTTCATAAAAATGATAACTTTATGTAGCTAAAAATCAATTATTTTTCACTTCCTATTCATGGGTATTAAAACTGAAAATCGTATGTTAAATAAACTGAAAAATCATATGTTAAATAAAAGAAATAAATACGAAGGAAAAACTTACTTCATCAATTGGAAGGGGAGGGGGTTTGTGCTCATGCTGGGTGCTCAAGGGGGGTGTGGCGGAGTTCGTCAGGTGGTGGAAGAGGTTGGTGCAGGCGGCGGTGGATTGTAGGGGGGAGGAACGGGGGATGCGGCTGTGCTTGACGTCGATGGACGGGGGGTTTTCGGTCTTCGACGTAGAGGAGGAGAAGAGGGAGGAGAAGGAGGTCGGGGAGGGTGAGGCGCTGTCAATCGAAAGGGGGAGGGGGGAGCGGCCATCGCAGGCGACGGGTCAAAGGGGGGGGGAGGGGGGTAGCGGGTCGGTTTTTTTTCATTTGTTAGGTTTTTTTCTTCTGATTTGAGAGAATACGGGAAAGAGGGGGGTATAGATTTATATATTTTTATTTTATTTTATTTTATTCCAATAAAAAGTTGACTTTTAATTCGAACTCAAAATTGAGCCCACTGACTGTCGTCCATAGCTAATTACCCCCATTCCGAACACCATGGGATATGTATCGTAGGCTGATTCGATCGTTTTGAACAGTTTTCGTCAAAATCAACATATAACTTTACATATTGAATTTGAACGCGCATTTCAATTTATTGGGGTCACATACTAGCTCGAAAAATTCCAGAAAAATATTTTCTAGCTACGTATTAACGATACGGTCCTAACAAAACTAGTTTCACCGAATTCTGAGATCATCTGAAAAATGGCCATTTTCCAGTCGATTAAAATCAACTGAAACTGGTCAAATGCGTTTTCCTTTGCCACGCTCACATGTTGATTCGAAAAAATTATGAAATTTGAAATCTAGCGATAATTTGACATCACGGATCCAACAAAAGTGGTTTCGTCAAAATCCGAGCTCGTTTGCAAAATGGCTATTTTAAGGGCCTGAATTCCATAGCGACTATTCTAAAAATTCATTTGGCCATAACTTTTGATTCCCGCTATGAAATTTTGATTTTTCGGATTCGTTGGAAAGATATTCTCTATTTGATTCCACTATTTTTGGTTTCACTAAAATCCGGTTTATTTTGAATCCTGTACATTCATTTGAACTTTGAAACCGAATTATCGAACTACCACGCCATTTCCAATTCCCTTTATATATATAAATAAATTATTTATATTCTAACGACGACGTATATAATATATACGTTCGAATTCTATTCAAAATAAGTTTCTCGTCGTTATTATTTAAAATACTTCATTTTAAATATAGAAAATTCGCTAAAATTGCCAAAATAAAAATTTTAAACTGGCTCAGAATTTCCGGGTTATTACATGTTTTGACTTTGGTTGTTGACTACGGTAAAACCCCGCCCTTTCACACCCTAATTGCAACATTGGTTTTCTTATAGGTTGTAATTTATCCGATTTTGAAATTACAATAACGGTATTCGACCTTTTTCTAATTTTTTTACACCATCGGATCAATGTACTCTACGAATCATATACCTAAAGTTAATCAGTTCAAGAAAAAATTAACATAATCCATTTTCATAACCACATTAGCAATTTTAATTTTTATAAATGAGTACTTACTTCGTCGGTTGTGAAATGATTCGTCAAATCAACATTCATGTCTTTTGAGTCATTTGATTGAACATCTTGCATCATATTATCACAACCATCATGTTTATCATCCGAAACAATAAGGGTGCTGCCCAATTTATCATCATTCAAATACTCCAATTATCAAACGACAAAAAAAAGTGTAAATTTATGAAACAAGATACGTAAGTTATACTGATAAAAACCATATAAGTCAAAACTTACATTGTCATTCTCTATTACAGCGTCATAAAATTTAATATCCTCCAAGCTTAAAATGTCCAACAGAGCAGAAAAATATCCTAAAACGCAATGGAAAACCCTAACCATTAAAAAAAAATATGTTCTATAAAATAATAGAAAACAATAAAAATGAAGCAAATCTAACTTCTTTTTTATCTTCCATCTCTATTAGGCACAAAAAAATATCTGCTTTTTTTAAGGTTTAAGTTTTGAAATTGTAGAGAATTACGTGTTTTTTTAAATGACTGAGTGAAGGAATAATATATGGTGGCCAGAAGAATTTAAATAAAAAATAATTATTTGTATTAAATTTATAAATGTAGCCAAAAGTGTAAACTGGGGTATGAATGGTAGCACCCTAATGTTTATAACCATCGACATTTATGTATTTTTACTGTTTTTTAATATATCATGAAATACTCACAAAAACTAACTTTCATAGCTTCCCTTTTATTATCAGTGATATTAGGAAACTATGAAGAAAATATCTATGATTTTTATAAAGTTTACTTTATGTTTTTAATTTTAACAATGATGGAAATGTTCATTCATAACTAACCGGTAAGATGTAATTATTTATAATCAAACTATTTTAAGTAGTTAAAATTTTCAAAAATATTATTACCATGAGACTTCCATAAAAAAGATATTATTACCATTCTATAATTAAATTTTTTTTAACTTCTTTTGATTTGACAAATTGGAATTCAAAGTAATTAAAGGATGAAAAAATTGTACATTACAAAATCATTGTTGTAAAGAACTGTTATTAGGATCAAAAAAATCCATTGAAGATTGGTACTATAGGTGCAACCACTCTACGATACATACTAAAGACTACTAATGAGTGCGACAATGTTTAGTATGACCTAACAACTATTTTAATGCTATGCTGTGCTTGCTATATAAATATAAACTATATCAACTGTTTTTCTATTATGATATGCTTCTCCTATCAAATTAACTAATCTTTGCCCATTAACCTTAGCATAAATAGTCCAATGTGTTGCATATCTACAGTGAATAGGAAGTAGAAGTGCCAATGATAGTTTGTTCAAAAAACTCAATACAGTGTGTTTGCTTCAATGGCCCCTTACATCAAGTTATGGAGACTGTATTGTAGCTTGGGATATCATGCGCTCCAGTCTAAACCAAAGCATTTTTTATTTCTCGTTATGTTACTTATTATCTACAGTGAATGCAATACAAATGTTTTTTTTTTCAAAAACAAGAATTTACATTATATTTGTGCATTGTTGTTATTGTCGTTTTGTTTGTTATTTTGTAGCTTGATGGTTTAGTTGTGGTCCCCTTTGTGCATTAGTGTTGGGCTCTTACGGTCTTTCGTTGACTGGTTTCCATAACTGGACTGCTGTGGTTCTTATATCCGGTTTCGGACCTTCTTCTTTTGTTCCGGTTTGTGCGCCGCTTTTCGTTTCGATTCATTGCAAGGCCAGTACCGTGTCGTTAGTGACTCGTTCGTTTTCATCCTGTCTTGTTAGTAGTCGGGTTTCTTTTTGGTAGTCGTTCGGGGTTGTGTCTCTGTGGTATGGGTGACCTCTATGCTGTACGCATATAGTGAAGCGACCTGAACTTCCCCGGTCTCCGAAGAGAAGAGAAAGAACGAATTACTTTGAGAACACGACAAATTAGAACGTAAACAGAAGAACATTTCATTGCTTATTACAACAATTCCACCAGAATACAAGAATATCACAGAGTATGAATCAATATTACACATTTGACAAATACCAGAGATTACAATAAATTACATAGCAGCGGAAAAACAATACAAAAACACAACTGAAAGTAACACACGGATACAGAGCTTTCCGAGCATCGTTCCAGTTGTAAACCAGGATCGTGTGAATATAAATCTGCAAAACCAAAACTACTAGCTTCCCGTGTGGAAATAAGGGCACCCAGAGTTTAGGTTAAAACAATAAACTCCAGGTCAGTCATGTGACTGGTGTGAGAACTAAAACAGTTATTAATCTTTATTTTAAAGTTAGGTAAATCAAGGGATCACGTCGTATAACACGGAACGGGTTTCCTCCCAAGAATACCAGTGCATAAAATAAACAGCGCAATGCTAAATAAAGAAAAATGAAGCTATTATAAGACCCAGGTCCCATCACACGATGCAACGCAAGCCGCAGGATAGGGTTTTTACCTTATAATAACCAAAAATGCTTGGTACGTGAAACTTCATATTTTATTATTACTATAAGTGAAGAAAACAACTTCAATCATAATGTATAAATCATAGACGGCATAAATGACCCATACACTATGTCGTCGTACTAGGCTCTACAAATAAAACCGAAAGTCACGTATTGGAAATTAGATTCCATCATGAGTCGAGGCAAGGGGCAAGCTTCTCTCCGTTCGAGACACTCAAGCAAATGTCTCAGGACCACACACAGCGATCCTTGGAATCAGTTGGGCCGGTCCTCTCTTACTTTTGAGGATTGGCAATTCCTGAACACATGTTTCCCGGTCCTATATGACCTATATAATGGTCTGTACGTCGGCTCACATAGTGCCATATATCGACCATATATTCGAGGCGCCTCGCATTCCAACAACCACACAGGTAAAAAAGTATATAAATGCCAGGGCTGGTAGGTCACTGACATCACCCATAGCTAGAAAGAAACGTCGTGTTCTCCCAACGGTCCGTATCCCGTTTTTGACTCATACCGAGGTGTGAGGCTCGCGAATTCACGCTATACACAAAGCTATGCCACACAGGCCGTGTTTTGATCATCAACCAGAAGACTTTGCTTTACAACAGAATCCTTGATCATCTGCCACATAGGCATGCCACACAGGCAGTTCACTCCATGCGACCGATGTCCATCGATATACAACCTCTGAGCTCGTACGTCTCAGAGAAGGGCGTTAAGCAAGAGAATAAATTTTCTACCGCCAAACAGATGTATGTTTAATAGAGATCAATCAACACAGAATAAAATCCAATGTCAGACACACAGTCCATTTACAAGTTCGTTCTGGGTCCGAACGAAACCGGAGGCACTTTCCTCGCATATCCATCGATCCCCAAGTACGTCTGGACGATCACCAACTGATTCCTTCATCTTGGATGTACAACCCAATCAAGATCATCAGTAATCACCCAAACAATGTGAAGACTTCCGGTCTTCAACCACCGTCTTCATCTTCGACTTATCGTCGAATCGGTTATTCAGAATGGGTATAAACCCGGCCTTTCCGAATAACCCATGTATATAATAAACAAATGCTACACAAACACAACATACGCCTCATTCCAATTCATAATAATCTTTTATTCAAAATTTCACACTCTTAGGGAAAGGTCCCCATCAATTTTATCAAAGATAAATTCTTCTAAATTTATTCTTTAATCTTCCTTTGGATATCATTTCAAACCGTGTTAAGGTTTTCCAAACTAATCGGGATTAGCGAACCACACGAAGTAATTATTTATTTTATTTCCCAATCCCAACCTATTCATCCCATGGAGCAAAACTAGTAATACTCCATATCTAACACCATGGGGTTATCGGTAAATATTAATTACCATTTCACGTTCAAATCTAATTAAAGATTTAACTATCGCTTTGGAGCAAAACTGGTGATACTCCATCCTCGATCACTCTAACCTAATTAAAGATTCATTAAAACTCCACTTAGTTTTAATCTTCTCAAAAATCAATATCCTGTTTTTAACTGGGTTAAAGAACCAATGTCACCTAAAACACGATTCATGATAAACCCAAAATCACTTTCTATTGTTAATCGGGTTAAAGAACAGGTGTTATTCAAAACACCGCTCACGATAAACCCCAAAAACCAATTCAAATTCAATTCCAATTAAATACTAATTAACTAGACAATTTCACTAAATCTTAATTAAAAGATTTTTTCTTTTCCAAAAAGGGTTCAAGAACAGTGTTATTTAAGACACCATTCACGACGAATCCAAAATCCCATTTGATATTAAATACAAGGCTCTGAATAGAAAATATACCGGCTTATATTCAATATCAAATTCTGAAACCAACAAATATCGTATTGGAAATAACGATATAAAATATATCTTTCAAATTTCCACCACCATATCTGTATAATCACGAAATCTAACATCGAAATATTCCAAAGGCAATTTCGATTCAAATCCATTCCAATTCAATTATTGGAAATTCTGGTTATTTTCAAACCATTTCAAATCTAGTTTATTTATTTTAAAAATAAATGGGATTATAATTCTAGTTCATAATCAATTTTGAATCTAGTTTTCGAAACGATTTCAATTACATATTCAATTTCGAATCAAAATTGAATATTCCACATCATCGATATATAAATGATAATATTTTCAAAAAGTTATATTTTGAAATCACTTTCTTTTCTATATTCATTATAAAAACGAATATAATCGATATAAATATCGTTCGCGTCAAAATGGCGCATCTCTAATCAACACAGCTTTATATATTTGAATAACTTCGTTATTCTATTCAACAAATGAATATTTTCTTCAACACATGAATATATACTTTATTCAACACATGAATATTTATTAATTCTCACATACAATAAAATTGTGTATTCTATTGTATAAAATATTTCGTTCAACACATGAATCATTTCAACACATGAATATTCTCAACACATGAGCATCATCAACACATGACTATTTATTCTATTCAACAAATGAATCTTTATTTCTATAATATTCTTTATTTTCCCAATTGGAATGAGGCCCAATCAATTACCATATAATGTTAATTATATGGATTCCATACAACACTTGTATATAATAGCAACGATAAATAATCAACCATCACCCAAAGTGCACCACACAACTGTATAAGCATTAAATATAAATAATTAACGCTTACATAGTCTGTCGACCAATCGATCGACATACAACTAAATAATTGGGATTAGTGTACGCCAAATATCATCCCAACACCCATGTGGGGTTTCAATCCACAAACACCGAATATTATTTGTGCAGTTGGGCAACGTGTAAATTTATCATCCCAATCAATATCAGTCAAATGGGTGTACATAAACAAACCGTCTGGTTCGTAAATGAATATTTATTTATTCACATTCACGTTAAAAATTATATTTTTAACAATAATTTATTTATTTCAACCCATGAATATTTTATTATCCACTTCACATCAACATCACAAACAAACTTCACAACACAACAAACAAGCATACAAGTCGTCCATGGTCTGTGGACGACGGGTGTCAGGTGTTGCTAAGCACCGTCTGCATCCTAGTATATATTTTTAACTAGAAAATGAAATTTAAAGTGAGAAGTTCTCACCGGCTATCTAATCCAATACCACGACTCTTCATATGTAGAAATATTCGTCGTGTTTGTATTCACTACATATATAAAAGTCACATTTTTATATTGTTACTATATAGATAAAAATTCTATTTTTACACCGCCACTATATAGATAAAAATTCTATTTTTACACCGCTACTATATAGATAAAAATTCTATTTTTACACTGTTACTATATAGATAAAAATTCTATTTTTACATCGCAGCTATATAGATAAAAATTCTATTTTTACACCGCTACTATATAGATAAAAATTCTATTTTTATCCTTATCACTATATAAAAATTATATTTTTGTTCTCTATGTCTTCATATATCAAAATCTCATCTTTACTTCACCATTTCAACTACATAAAGATTCAAACTTTTCTAATATAAAAATTCGATTTTTATACTTTAAAGATTCAATTCTTTTCTTGTTTCAAAATCAAACTTTTCAAATTAAAAATCCAACCTTTCATATATGATAAAAATCTCATTTTTTTAATAAAAATCTCACCTTTTCTGTAATAAAAATCTGATATTTATTTAAATGAAAATCTAAACCTCGCATGAATAGAAATCAAATTCTTCTATGTTAAGAATATAAATAAAAATCAATGCTTTCTATATTAAAAATATAAATAAAAATCAAAGCTTTCTATGCATTAAGGTCCTATCCTTACCTCTACACAAAGATCCTATTTTTATCTACAAAAAGATCCTATTTTTGTCTATGTAAAGAAGTAAAACTGAAATCAAATTAAAGAAAACTCACCGTGATAATCGAAGGAAGTGGAAGAAGGGAGGGGTGAAGAGGAGAGGGCGCGCAACACGTTGGGGAGGGGAAGGGGGTCGCGGCCAGTCGGAGATGGTTTGAGGCGGCGGGGTTCTCCTCGATTTGGGGCTCGAGTTCATGGGGGAGCGGATTTCGATCTGAGGAGGGGGGGAGGGGGAGCCGACGTGGCGGTGGAGGTAGAGGGATCGAAGGTCGGGGAGGGCGGAGGGGAGGCAGTTGCGCTCGCCTTGTGTAACACCCCACCTCCGCTAATGTCACTCACAAAGGGAATGCACTAGGTTTGGTGAAGCATTATCGAGGTAAACATGCACAGAAATATTACAAGACAGAACATATATAAAACAACGGAAGTAAAACAAATTTCATTACCTTATAAAATAAGGTCTAAAGCCTTTTACATCAGAATACATCAAAACCTGTCTTGCCATAGTAAAGAAGCATAAAACCTTTTCATAAATTATTCCCCAAGTGTAATGGTAAAGTAGCCATAGCCAAGAAAAGTCCAAGCCATACAAGATGACCTTCAAACAGAAGAAGTCCGAACTAACAAAAACATTTCCTCCCTGAAACCTGGGGGGAGGGGGTGGGGAACGGAAGACAAAGAGGCGAAAGAAAACGGGGTCAGTCATAAAGACTGGTAAGTCCTATCTACTTCCAGCATAAAAACAGGTAAAGGTAACATGACATGCATAAACTGAAAGTAAACATAAGGATGACAACAAGATAGACAAGCTAAACCAAGATGACTGGATGAACTACTGTAGCAAGGTAAACTAAGGTATCATGATAAACTACGGTGTCAAGAATCAAGGTATCACATCGTCAGGTTTCTATCAGGTATACTATCACAAGGTATCTGTCATGTATAACATCCCACGGTATCTATCATGTATATTTGCTCTACACCTCTCGTACTAGTTTCCCAACCCGCGTCATGTGTTAACTATGAATGTCCCATGCCCAATGTCATGTAATGGTCCATGTCAACCTAATATATAGCATATGTAGGTTTCTCCCACTCGTATGTTTCTTTCCATGTATAAGTTCAGTCCTTTGCCGTAGGCCATATGGGCTTTTCCATGTAAACGTTTTATCCTTGAGATTATTTTGAACTGCTACCCTTGATCTGGTTATGTTTTCTTACCATGAACTATCGCGTGTTCACTTAGGATATATGCCACCTAGGACCACTAGGGATTATGCTACCTAATGAACGTTCCCGTGTCTCGGTTTGGGTTCAGGCCACCTTGGGCCACTAGGGATTATGCCACCCGTCAACCGCGCCCTTTATCCCACGTATGTATCGTGAATTGTTTTCCATGTCTAGACGCACATGTATCTCAATGTGCCATCCGAGCTCCATGCCAGGGCAAATCAAGAAATACGGAACTCGGTCGGGAGCTTTAAGTCGTCTACTAATGCAGATATCAAGGTCTGATTTTGTATCCATGGCTATGGTCCCACGTGACCCCTTCCTCAACTACTGAAAGGCAATCCAAGAAAAATCATGTATGAGAACTACATCCTGACCCCACTATAGCCCCACTTTCCTATGGGCCCACCTCACCCATGACTCGATAGCAAGAACATGGTATGTTGGGAGTTCTCTGCCTTTCCGTTCGTACATGATTGACTAAAGATGGTAGGTAGTCGGCAACGTGCTATCCAGGGAAAAAACAAGTATCGTCGACTCCACGCTAATCCACCCCAGTCTTTAGGTCGCTCGCATAGCAACCAAGGCATACTCTTGGCTCTTCTATCGCAGACCTTAACCTCTGTGAGGCCGGGTTTCATGGACCACCTGCTACCTCACCGAGGGATACTAAGAGTACCCTTACGTCCCCCGAAGCTACCGCTTCGTCACCCAGTTCGTTGGAGCCTTTATCCAAGTCGGATAATTTGCTCCTCCTCGTGTGTTTAAGCGATGACCTACCGTATCGGGTTACTCATCTATCTGTGAACTGATCCAAATTTCTTGACTAAGAATTATTACTTAGTTTCCCAAACTGAGGTTTACCACTTAGTCTCCTTTCTCGTTATCCTTGTTAATCCCGGTTTTCCCACGTGTCATGACCATATTTAAATGTATCATGAATGTCATGTTCTCATGTAAACTCCATGTCAAGTTTTTCATGTCAAACCCACGTTTTTCCTAAACTACCCAAACGTATTTCCAACCCAAGTGGAAGCGAGTCACATAATAGGGTATTATGCCAACATATTGGCCACAAACATGCATAGTATCATAAGGCAATTTGGCCACAAACATGCATAGTATCATAAGGGAATTTGGCCACAAGCATGCATAGTTTCATAAGGGAATTTGGCCACAAACATGCATAGTATCATAAGTGAATTTGGCCACAAACATGCATGATACATAAGGGGTTTGGGTTCATTTACATGCATAAGCCCCAAAGTCAAGTCTTTGCCCATGTTTCACAAGTCAAGTGGTTCCCAAAGGTTCATGCTAACATTCCATAGATAAAGATTCAAACTTGCAAGATATACTAGATTAAACATAACATGAATGGCATGATTGAGTCGCTACAACTTGGCCCAAAGTCATAGGTTCAAGCAAAAGAGACACGACAAGGTTCATATAGGCTAGCATACTTATATTTCATCTCATTTTATCCCATGTCACATTAAAACCACCGTTAGAATCTACAAGTAGCTAGAACTTACATAGCGAGGCTTAGGGAATGAGCACGATCCGTCTTGACGAAGAAAGGTGGCTCCTTTGTTGAAGAATCGTCATGGAATTTGCGTAGCAATGTTGATCGAGCCTTGATTCAGTGTAGCAAGCTTGCACCTTTCGATTCGGATCCGATTTGCATGCATAGTCTCTTGGAGTTGGAGATGGAGGCCATGATCACTTGGCATTTGGGCAGCACTTCATGGCATGAGTGATTTGTGAGGGTTTAGGGTAGGCTTAGGGGTCTTTTTATAGAGATTAGGAGTGGTTTAGGCCGTAGGATAAACCATAGGATAGATCTGAACCCTCAAAAATCGTCACAAGCCTCCAAAACCGAGCCAACATGACAAGCAGGTGCACCAGGTCGGAGTTCTACAGGGGGGGGGGTCGACCCAGGGGTCGACACCTATGTCGACCCCCTGGAGAGGGGTCGACCCAGGGGTCGACACCCATGTCGACCCCCTGGAGAGGGGTCGACCCCCTGGAGAGGGGGTCGACCCAGGGGTCGACACCCTGTGTGTCTGGCGGGAATTTTTCCCACCTCTCTTTTTGGGCTGAATTCAAATCTGTTTTCGGATTTGAATTTTCGTGAAACTTCGCGAGGCCATATCTCGGTCATACGGACTCCGATCTACGAAATTTCGGACTCTATTTCGCGTATTTTCCGAGACGAACGCAATGGAGCAACCCGTTTATCCTGATTCAGATTTTATAATTTAATTCTGCCTTGATTCTTGTCTTAACACGTTGTTAAAATTCGGGTTGTTACACCTTGGCAGCGGTGGAAGGGGCCATCGCGCTAGGGCGCGATGTTTTTTTTCATTTGAACTGAATTAACACGGGGGGGGGGGGGGGTAACACCCCGAATTTCAGTTAACACTGATATTCACTAATTACAGAATTAATAATCTCAGATGTGAGAATCAGGGGAAACGGGTTACGTCATTGTGTTCGTCTCGGAAAAATACGCGAAATAGAGTCCGAAATTTTGTAAATCGGAGTTCGTATGACCCGGTTAAGGCCCAAAGAAGTTTTTGGGAAATTTGAATTTCGAAACATGCAGAAATGGGGGCCAGGCGGGAAAACTCCCGCCCAGCCAAGTCGACCTGGCTGTCGACAGGGCTGTCGACTTGCCTGTTGACATGCCTGTCGACTTGGCAGTCGACAGGGCTGTCGACTTGCCCTGTCGGCTGATTCTGGCCTGGGTGCACCTGGTTGAGTTTTGGGCTGGGTTGGAGGGCTTGGGACGAAATCTGACGGACCTAAACTAACCTAGGGTTAATCTAAGGGTCTAAAACACAACCTAATCCTATAAATACACCCTAAGACTACCCTAATCCATACTAAAAATAGAATCTATGCCATCATGCCGCCAAAAATGCAACTTAGAAGGAGCCTCCACTAATTAGAGAAGAGGATTGCAAGCTAATCAACTACTAATCCACCTCTACTTCAACTCTAGCAACTATCTAAGGGGCTAATCTTGGAGTTTGTGAGTTTCTATCACTTTAATAACCAATTGCTAAACTAAGTAGATGAGATGTGATGAGATCATATGGTTTTGCTTGCGGATTAATGGGCTTTAGGTCATATGTTATGATGCTAGTTTGCTAATCACTATGTTTAACACTTATTCATGATGACACTATGTATATGCAAGTTAAGTGTTTGGGTTTATGCATGTTAAGTGGTGGGTTTTATGCATGCTAAGTATTTGGTTTTATGCATGCTAAGTGTTTGGTTTTATGCAAGTTAAATGCTTGGTTTTATGCTAGAATCATGTGTGAAATAAGTGACATGACATGCAAGTTTAACCTATTAGTTTGGATTTATAATATGCATAATCTATGCAAGTTGTTTGGATTAGTGATATGCATAACATATGCGAGTTTACCTTTGTATGTCATACATACATATGCAAGTTCATATGTAACATGTTATGCAAGTTTGGTGGTTGATAATATGCAAGTTCATATGTAACATGTTATGCAAGTTTGGTGTTTGATTATATACAAGTCTATATATGACATGTTATGCAAGTTTGGTGGTTGATTATATGCAAGTAACATGTGCAAGTTTACACCTTTGTATGTCATACATACATATGCAAGTTTACCCCTTTGTATGACATAAGTACACGAGCAAGTTCATCCCTTTTAGACCTATGACATGTATGCAAGTTGACCCCTTTATGATAGGTCTATGACATGAACATTTATGCAAGTTACCATCTTTATGACATATGTGATTCATGCAAGTTTGGGTTGGTTATTTACGCAAGTTGGGTTTATGGTCATATATGCAAGTTGACACCTTTTAAACCCATGATAATGCTAATGATATGCTAAGTTGAACCCATTGTGTGTATGATGAATCTTCTCTTTTAAAGTATGTCATGTTAACGTATTTACGTGGGGACGATGGGGTAAAAATTAATGAACACATAAAATTGCGTGAAGTGGGTATGATTAAACATACCATAAAGTGGATGGACATAATTGGGAATTTACCTATTAAGTTAGGTCTACCCATATTATGGAATTGGGAATTTACCTATTAAGTTAGGTCTACCCATATTATGGAATTGGGAATTTACCTATTGAGTTAGGTCTACCCTTATTCTTAAATATTTGTAATTAATTAGGGATAATTAATACAAATTATGGGGGTGATTAATTAGGTGTAATTAATCGACTAAGACACGAGGTTGGACCCTTTTGTAGCATAAGACTGCCCGGAACCGACCGGCAAATCCAGCGGCTACAAATGATGGGACCAATGTGAGAGGTCTTAGTCATAAACTAAATACGTGACAAGTGTAAAGACACGAGGTTAGACTTTGTTATGGTGTAAGGCTGCCCGGAACCAACCGACATATCCAGCTGCCATAAAAGACAGTCTAATGTGAGAGGTCTTTACAAAGGTTACGATCTTAATTAATTAAGAAACACTTAACCAAATTAGCATGTAGTGGGGCATGAGGGGTTAAGTGGGTGCCTTGGGTGGCATGTAGTAACTAGTGGGGGTGCCTTGGGTGGCATGAGGAAAATAGTGGGTTGCCTTGGGTGGCAATAGAAAATACGATTAGAATACTTAACCAAAGTGGAACATGTAATTAAACATGATTAAAGGGTTAAGTAAGTGCCTTGGGTGGCATGTGGGAATCAAGTAAGTGCCTTGGGTGGCATGTGGAAATCTAGTGGGTGCCTTGAGTGGCAATTAAAGTATGATTAAATGACTTAACCAAAATTTATAACATGTAAGTGGACATGGTTAAAGGGTTAAGTGGGATTCACTAGAAATGACAAGCTTAGGTGGGTAGCTTGTGGGGGCCCATTTCAACCAATATCCCAAACGTATCTTTGTGGGCTCGACCCAAGTCGAGGACGGGACATGCATATTGGGCTTGACTGTAAGAGGCCAAAACGGGTTAGCGGTGGCAACACAAGTCCAACGGGTTTCATATGCGTGTGTGGACCCGGGCTGGTAAGTAAGACGTTGTTGCATCGTGTAGGTATAAGCCGTGCACCGTTGATATTATCAGGTAGCCACTTTGGGGAATGATACACCCCACTGTGGGGCCAGCACGGGTATCTACGTTAGGGAGCCGATCGCTTGGGGAGTAGTGGGTACACCTAGTGGAGATAGGGGCAGACGACACCTATGTAGTCAGCTAGGGGTACACGAAACTACTATTTAAAATTACTAAGTACACTTAGTGGGATCAACCTTTAAGTAGGAATTACCCTTGGGTGGGTAGATCTGGTGTGGTGCAGTGTAGGAATTACCCTTGGGTGGGTAGATCTGGGGTGGTGCAGTGTAGGAATTACCCTTGGGTGGGTAGATCTGGGGTGGTGCAAGTGTAGTAATTATCCTTCGGTGGGTAAATGCGTCTTTACGGTTATCTTAGTTCATCCTAAGTCTAGTTGGCTGCTTAGTGTAGCCATTTATCCCTAGTCGTTACCATATATCAAGCTTATGTCTTCTCTGGTTACTTTAATGATTGTATTGTTAAAGTTATAGGACTCGCTCAGACTTATGTCTGACCCCGTTGTTTTTATCTTTTTCCCAACCCCCAGGTTATCAGAGTGGGCCTAGCACTAGTGGGCTTTGATCAGACTACTTTATCTATCTTTTGGAGCTTGGACCGTGGTTGTAAAGCTCAGTTTAACTTTTCTATTATGGCTATTAAGTTATGTAGTGGGATTATGTACTTTTGTTTTATCAGGATGGATATTATGTACTTGACTCTTGTTTATGGTTTTGGTGTAACCAAACATGTTTTACTTTCCGCTGCAATGAAATGATGTTTTAAATTCTCAAGTATTACTTATACCTGTCTTGTTGTAATTTTTCTGTTCTATATTCACTTAAAATACTCCACCGATGTTATGGCATTCCCTTAGTGAGTGACCGTAGCGGGTGTGGGGTGTTACACGTGGTATCAGAGCTTAAGGTTACCAGAACAGATAAAAATTTTAGAAAAACTATTTTCTAAGAATATTTTTGAAAGGAGTATTTTGAAAAACATGTCTTTTAAGAGAAAAGTTTTTGAAAGAAAAGCATAATCCCCAATAGCCATATCTATATCTTTCAAATTCTCCGTTTTGAATCTCTTCCTCTCTCGTTTTGAGTTTCCCCCTCCGCGTATAGATGATCTTTCTAAGATAGATAAGAATGGAAAACCACTTCAAGGGACTTAGACATTAGTCGGACTAGAAGTTGGTTCAAGAAGGAGGAGGACTTGTAGGTACCTATTTGATAGACGATGGGAGGAAGGCTCAAATAGTTGTTTGGTTAATGAAGAGCGAAACCTCATTTTGATGGGAGGTTGCGAGTGGAGAATGGGAAGAAGAGGGCTAGTAGTTATCCTTTTGGGAGGAATAGGACACCTTATTAGGAATGTCCAAAGAGGCAAGGGCAAGGTACGGAATCTCCTGGAGGGTAGTTGTATTCCCTCACGGCTAGTGTACCAGATGGGGATAGGACCGTCTAGGTTGGAATTTGGATTTCTTTATTATCTGGTTCGAACTTTATTTGATTCTGACGCATCGAGTTCGTTTATCTCATCATTGTTAGTTGAGTCACTGCACTTAGACACCAGTTTAGTAGATGATCCCTTAGTTGTTTCAAACCCAATTGGGGCTCCATGATGTGTTTGGGTTTGAAAGTTTCTATACTTAGCGTTGAGTTTAGATGTGATGCTTTTTGGGCTTCACGGGCTATGGGTTAGTTTTGGGCATGGACTGGTTATCCAGTAGTGGTGTCGTTCTTGATTTTGAAGGGAGAGTTGTTAGGCTTATGACCCGCTTGGGTAACACTCTCGAGATCTCTTGTAATCCCATGGAATCTGTTATGCTAAGTTATCTAGAATCGCTTGACACGTCGGTCGAGAGTTTGCGATCTGTTAGAGTGGTCCGGGAATACTCGGATGTGTTTGAGGAGGTGAAGGGCTTACCTCCGGAGCGGGAGATTGACTTCCGAATATATCTGGTAGACAATGCCAAACCAGTATCTTGGCCAGTGTTCCACATGTCTCCTCGTGAGAGGAGGGAACTCCATAAGCAAGTAGGCGATTTGCTGGAGAAGGGGTTCATAAGACGAAGTATATCGGAGTGGGGTGCTCCAGTAGTTTTTGCCACGAAGGCGGGTGGGTCCCTCAGACTTTGTGTAGGCTAAAGAGAACTAAATAAACTCACAAAGAAGAATAGACACCCATTGCCGAGGATTGATGATCTCTTTGATCAGTTAGTTGGCGCCTCAGTATTTTCGCAGTTGGACTTAGCCACGGGGTTTCGTCAGTTGAGAGTGGCTGAGGATAGTATAGAGAAGACTGCCTTTAGGACTCCGGATGGTTTTTATGAGTGGCTGGTGATGCCATTTGGTTTGACGCACGCCCCCGCATACTTTATTGATTTGATGAGAATGGTGCTCAGGGAGTACCTAAATAAGTTCGTGATGGTCTTTGTAAATGACATCTTGGTCTTTTCTAGGAGCGAAATAAGTTTTCGTATGTGCTCAATAGGTTGAGCAAAGCAAGTTATGGGATAAACGGTGGTTTTGGAGCGAGACTGGCGAGGACATCCAAAGTTGGACAAGGGCTTAATTATTTAGCCGTTTTTACTAGTATCATCTCACGTAGGTCGTCTGAATTCGAAGGAGGTATCCCTTGGGTGTTTGTCTGATATTGGTTTAGGCCTTTGGGGCTTGCATTTGGGGGATGTCGAGTTCGACTAGGGTGGTCTGCGTGAGAGATGGATAGTTGTGACGATTTTGCATGGGAGAATATCCTGATTTTCTCTAGAAGTGGAGAAAAGCATGCCCTACATCTTAGGGAAGTGTTGGAGACTCTTTGAGCGCATTGTCTTAAGACAACAAAGGTGGATGGAATTCTTAGCATCCTATGAGTTTGAGATAGCGTATACCCCTGGCAAGGGTAACGTGGTGGCAGACGCCTTAAGCAGAAAAAGGCTGTCTTTGAGTCCATTGTTCGTGGAATGGCGAAGCTTGGAGTTTATTTCTATGTTTGACTTTAGACCTTCCGTTGACTTTGTACCCGGTTTGCTAGCCTCCTTGGAGGTTAGGCCTACTCTTTTGGGACGGATTGGCGAGGCACAGCGAGACGACCCACAGTTGGTTGAGTTAGTAGAGAAGCTCATAAGGGGGGAGTCGTCCAGCCATTTGAGTAGGTACACCCTAGATGGTAAGAGGTGGTTGCGTAGAGACGGTAGACTTTGTGTACCGCAAGACGAGGGTTTGAGGAAGGCTATACTAGATGATGCACATCGGTCGAAGATGACCATTCATCCCGGTGGGGACAAGATGTACCAAGACATGAAGCGAGTTTTCTTTTGGGCCGGTATGAAGAAAGATGTGGCCGAGCATGTCGCTAGATGCTTGGTGTGCTAGCAAGTGAAAGCGGAGCAGAAGAAACCCGGTGGGTTGCTTCACCTATTGGAGGTTCCGCTATGGAAGTGGGATAGTGTCTCGAAGGATTTCGTCAATGGATTACCAAGATCGAGGAAGGGTAATACGGGAATTTGGGTTGGGGTAGACAAACTTACTAAGAGTGCCCATTTTATACCCATGAAGAGTAAGAGGACTGCTCAATGGCTAGCTTCAATCTACATTCGAGAGATTGTTAGATTGCATGGTGTACCTTCCAGTATAGTGAGCGATCGAGATCCTATCTTCACTAGAGAGTTTTGGAAGAGTTTGCAAGAGGCGGTAGGGACTCAGTTGTGTTTGAGTACCGCATATCATCCTCAGACGGACGGCCAGACCGAGAGGGTGAATCGTATTTTAGAAGACCTTTTGAGGCTATGTATCTTGGATTTTGGAGGTACACGGGAAGAGCATCTTCCATTGGTGGAGTTCACATATAATAACAGCTTTCAGTCTAGTATTGGCATGGGTCCTTTCGAAGCTCTTTATGGAAGGCCTTGTCGATCACCTACATGTTGGTGGGAATCTACGGATAAGATCTTACTTGGGCCCGATATGGTTAGAGAGACTTCGGAAAAGATTGGTTTGATTCGAAGAAGGATGAAAGCGGCGTAAGACAGACAGAAATCTTATGCGGACAAGAGGAGAACAGAGCTTGAGTTTGATGTTGGGGACATGGTCTTTGTCAAAGTATCTCCGTTACGGAATGTGGTTCGCTTTGGATCTGTTGGGAAGTTAGCACCAAGGTTTGTTGGACCGTTTCCTATTAAGGAAAGGATTGGACAGATGGCCTATAGAGTGGAGTTGCCCGACAGACTTAGTGGTGTACATGATGTATTCCATGTGTCACATTTGAGGAAGTGCCTACATGAGACCACAGAGGTGGTAGAGCCGAGCTTGCTTAGAGAAGTAGAGATAGAGCGTGATGTGACTATTCGACGAGCTCCTACACGCATCCTTGGGTCAGAGATTAAGAGGCTGAGAAACAGGGAGGTTCAACTAGTCAAAGTGCAATGGGGAGAAGATGAGAGCAACGCTACTAGGGAGACGGAAGCGAAAATGCGTTCATTATACCCATTCCTTTTTGAGGGTATGTCTTTTAACTTCTCCTTTATCGTTTGTCTAGTACTTATCTTATCTTTAGTATGTCCTCTTGTTAGTGCCTTTGACCTTTAGATAAGGTAAACCTATGGTTGAAACATGTGTTTGAGACATGTTATGATTGATGGATGCATGTGGATGCAAGTGTTTGCTAGTGGTTGATCGTGGATGCATATACACACACTCTAGACACTAGATCGGCTCAATCACTTCATATTGCATATTGCATATAATTGTGTGTAGGTAGCTATATTTATGGATGTATAATGGTTGTGTTATCATATGGATGATGCATTTTGGTGAATGATTGTGCACTCATGTAGATATAGTATGTGTCGATAGGGTTCTTTCGCATACATATTGGATGCATGGCACTATCATGGTTTGCATATGTTCATACATTAGATAGGGAACATATACACACACTTTTTGCATATGCTCATACATCAGTAGAAATTGTTTTAAGGACAATGGATGCCCGTGTTTGATGGATTGAGTAGATGGTTGTTCGGATGGTAGGATATGCATTCTCCTTAACTTGGAGATTTCGGGGACGAAATCCTTTAAGGAGGGGAGAATGTAACACCCCGAATTTCAGTTAACACTGATATTCACTAATTATAGAATTAATAATCTCAGATGTGAGAATCAGGGGAAACGGGTTACGTCATTGTGTTCGTCTCGGAAAAATACGCGAAATAGAGTCCGAAATTTTGTAAATCGGAGTCCGTATGACCCGGTTAAGGCCCAAAGAAGTTTTTGGGAAATTTGAATTTCGAAACATGCAGAAATGGGGGCCAGGCGGGAAAACTCCCGCCCAGCCAAGTCGACCTGGCTGTCGACAGGGCTGTCGACTTGCCTGTCGACATGCCTGTCGACTTGGCAGTCGACAGGGCTGTCGACTTGCCCTGTCGGCTGATTCTGGCCTGGGTGCACCTGGTTGAGTTTTGGGCTGGGTTGGAGGGCTTGGGACGAAATCTGACGGACCTAAACTAACCTAGGGTTAATCTAAGGGTCTAAAACACAACCTAATCCTATAAATACACCCTAAGACTACCCTAATCCATACTAAAAATAGAATCTATGCCATCATGCCGCCAAAAATGCAACTTAGAAGGAGCCTCCACTAATTAGAGAAGAGGATTGCAAGCTAATCAACTACTAATCCACCTCTACTTCAACTCTAGCAACTATCTAAGGGGCTAATCTTGGAGTTTGTGAGTTTCTATCACTTTAATAACCAATTGCTAAACTAAGTAGATGAGATGTGATGAGATCATATGGTTTTGCTTGCGGATCAATGGGCTTTAGGTCATATGTTATGATGCTAGTTTGCTAATCACTATGTTTAACACTTATTCATGATGACACTATGTGTATGCAAGTTAAGTGTTTGGGTTTATGCATGTTAAGTGGTGGGTTTTATGCATGCTAAGTATTTGGTTTTATGCATGCTAAGTGTTTGGTTTTATGCAAGTTAAATGCTTGGTTTTATGCTAGAATCATGTGTGAAATAAGTGACATGACATGCAAGTTTAACCTATGAGTTTGGATTTATAATATGCATAATCTATGCAAGTTGTTTGGATTAGTGATATGCATAACATATGCGAGTTTACCTTTGTATGTCATACATACATATGCAAGTTCATATGTAACATGTTATGCAAGTTTGGTGGTTGATAATATGCAAGTTCATATGTAACATGTTATGCAAGTTTGGTGTTTGATTATATGCAAGTCTATAAATGACATGTTATGCAAGTTTGGTGGTTGATTATATGCAAGTAACATGTGCAAGTTTACACCTTTGTATGTCATACATACATATGCAAGTTTACCCCTTTGTATGACATAAGTACACGAGCAAGTTCATCCCTTTTAGACATATGACATGTATGCAAGTTGACCCCTTTATGATAGGTCTATGACATGAACATTTATGCAAGTTACCATCTTTATGACATATGTGATTCATGCAAGTTTGGGTTGGTTATTTACGCAAGTTGGGTTTATGGTCATATATGCAAGTTGACACCTTTTAAACCCATGATAATGCTAATGATATGCTAAGTTGAACCCATTGTGTATATGATGAATCTTCTCTTTTAAAGTATGTCATGTTAACGTATTTACGTGGGGACGATGGGGTAAAAATTAATGAACACATAAAATTGTGTGAAGTGGGTATGATTAAACATACCATAAAGTGGATGGACATAATTGGGAATTTACCTATTAAGTTAGGTCTACCCATATTATGGAATTGGAAATTTACCTATTAAGTTAGGTCTACCCATATTATGGAATTGGGAATTTACCTATTGAGTTAGGTCTACCCATATTCTTAAATATTTGTAATTAATTAGGGATAATTAATACAAATTATGGGGGTGATTAATTAGGTGTAATTAATCGACTAAGACACGAGGTTGGACCCTTTTGTAGCATAAGACTGCCCGGAACCGACCGACAAATCCAGCGGCTACAAATGATGGGCCCAATGTGAGAGGTCTTAGTCATAAACTAAATACGTGACAAGTGTAAAGACACGAGGTTAGACTCTGTTATGGTGTAAGGCTGCCCGGAACCAACCGGCATATCCAGCTGCCATAAAAGACAGTCTAATGTGAGAGGTCTTTACAAAGGTTACGATCTTAATTAATTAAGAAACACTTAACCAAATTAGCATGTAGTGGGGCATGAGGGGTTAAGTGGGTGCCTTGGATGGCATGTAGTAACTAGTGGGGGTGCCTTGGGTGGCATGAGGAAACTAGTGGGTTGCCTTGGGTGGCAATAGAAAATACGATTAGAATACTTAACCAAAGTGGAACATGTAATTAAACATGATTAAAGGGTTAAGTAAGTGCCTTGGGTGGCATGTGGGAATCAAGTAAGTGCCTTGGGTGGCATGTGGAAATCTAGTGGGTGCCTTGAGTGGCAATTAAAGTATGATTAAATGACTTTACCAAAATTTATAACATGTAAGTGGACATGGTTAAAGGGTTAAGTGGGATTCACTAGAAATGACAAGCTTAGGTGGGTAGCTTGTGGGGGCCCATTTCAACCAATATCCCAAACGTATCTTTGTGGGCTCGACCCAAGTCGAGGACGGGACACGCATATTGGGCTTGACTGTAAGAGGCCAAAACGGGTTAGCGGTGGCAACGCAAGTCCAACGGGCTTCATATGCGTGTGTGGACCCGGGCTGGTAAGTAAGACGTTGTTGCATCGTGTAGGTATAAACCGTGCACCGTTGATATTATCAGGTTGCCACTTTGGGGAATGATACACCCCACTGTGGGGCCAGCACGGGTATCTACGTTAGGGAGCCGATCGCTTGGGGAGTAGTGGGTACACCTAGTGGAGATAGGGGCAAACGGCACCTATGTAGTCAGCTAGGGGTACACGAAACTACTATTAAAAATTACTAAGTACACTTAGTGGGATCAACCTTTAAGTAGGAATTACCCTTGGGTGGGTAGATCTGGTGTGGTGCAGTGTAGGAATTACCCTTGGGTGGGTAGATCTGGGGTGGTGCAGTGTAGGAATTACCCTTGGGTGGGTAGATCTGGGGTGGTGCAAGTGTAGTAATTATCCTTGGGTGGGTAAATGCGTCTTTACGGTTATCTTAGTTCATCCTAAGTCTAGTTGGCTGCTTTGTGTAGCCATTTATCCCCAGTCGTTACCATATATCAAGCTTATGTCTTCTCTGGTTACTTTAATGATTGTATTGTTAAAGTTATAGGACTCGCTCAGACTTATGTCTGACCCCGTTGTTTTTATCTTTTTCCCAACCCCCAGGTTATCAGAGTGGGCCTAGCACTAGTGGGCTTTGATCAGACTACTTTATCTATCTTTTGGAGCTTGGACCGTGGTTGTAAAGCTCAGTTTATCTTTTCTATTATGGCTATTAAGTTATGTAGTGGGATTATGTACTTTTGTTTTATCAGGATGGATATTATGTACTTGACTCTTGTTTATGGTTTTGGTGTAACCAAACATGTTTTACTTTCCGCTGCAATGAAATGATGTTTTAAATTCTCAAGTATTACTTATACCTGTCTTGTTGTAATTTTTCTATTCTATATTCACTTAAAATACTCCGCCGATGTTATGGCATTCCCTTAGTGAGTGACCGTAGCGGGTGTGGGGTGTTACAGGGGGGGGGGGGAGCGTATAAAGGGGAGGGCTTTATTGAAATTTTTTATATTATTTTATTTATCCAAAAAGTAACTTTTTATTTCGACTTCGAAACGAGACCCACTGACTATTGTTCATAGCTAATTATCCCCGTTCCAAACACAATGGGATATGTATCGTAAGCTGATTTGATCGTTTCGATCAGTTTTCGTCAAAATCAAAATATTACTCTATATATTGAATTTGAACGCACATTTCAATTTATCGGGCCACATACGGACTTTAAAAATTCTAGAAAAATATTTTCTAGCTTCGTATTGACGATATGGTCCTAACAAAACTAATTTCGTCAAATTCTGAGACCGTTTGAAAAATGGCCATTTTCCAGTCGATTAAATTCAGCTGAAACTGGTCAAACGCGTTTTCCTTTGGCACGCTCACATATTGATTCGAAAAATTACGAATTTTGGAATCTAGCAATAACTTGACATCATGGATCCAACAAAAGTGGTTCCATCGAAAACCGAGGTCGTTTGCAAAATTCCCATTTTTAAGGGCCAGAATTCCATAGCGACTATTCTGAATTTTCAACTGGACATATCTTTTGATTCCCGTTATGAAATTTCAATTTTTCGGATTCGTTGGAAAGATATTCTCAATTAGATTCTAATATTTTTGGTTTCGCCAAAATTCGGTTTATTTTGAATCTGTATACTCATTTGAACTTTGAAATCGAATTTTCGAACTACCGCGCCATTTTCAATTCCTTTTATATTTAAAATAAATTATTTATATTCTAACGACAATTCGAATAAATATAAACATTCTAATTCTATTCAAAATTAAATTTCTCGTCATCATTATTTAAAATAATTCATTTTAAATATTCAAAATTCACTAAAATTGCCAAAATAAAATTTTTAAATTGACTCAGATTTTCCGCGTTATTACAATCTCCCCCACTTAAAACTTTTCGTCCTCGAAAAGGAACGAAGCCAAAAGTTGTTTAACAAACCAACTCAATTTTCATTATTTTCTTTACGGCTTATGTTCTTCAACTTTTCTGTTCTAAGAACTTTTCAAAATTTTCAAAAATTTGGCTAACACTCTAAATTTTCGAAAAATTTCGCCATAACCTCCCCTGCACTGGGGACTTCGGGATATTTCAAGTAGCCTCCCATGGCCCTCATCAATCCAAAAAGAAAAAGAAAAAGCCAAGCGGCTCATAAAATCATCCAAACCCAATAAATTTGTAAACATGTACCCATTTGTCGGGCAAACAATTTTATTCTTCTGCTCTAGCCTACTTGCTATGACCTGTTCAATGTAAGTACATGTATATGCATGCATTTGTAATCATTTTCCAATACAGCTCAATATTTGGTTACATTAGGCTAAATGGTTCAAAATTTTAATTAATCAAAACAATAATCAAACAACACAACCATCAATCAATTAGTGGATTATCGTTTCAAATTCGTAATTTTGATATATATACAGAAAATCATGTTTTTGATGCCAAATCACAACAAATAATCCTATGGAAATTTTGGTTCTCACTCCAGTCTAATGGGAATATATAGATATCTCACTTTCGAAACACGAACACAAACTACTAATGCTATATAGTCATCAGTAGAATCATCCTCGGGCGGCTAGAGTGTGATTCTATATCTATCTAGTATATTAAAACTTCGAATATACATTCATGACGCGTATATGCAAAATCTTTATATACTCGATTGTCCAAATTCAATATAAATTATAATCAAATACGAATAATTGAATTTAAATTTCAAAACAAAATTTGTTTTCATTTGAAAAATATACTCTTTACACTCGTTCTAGGATACTACTGATCCTATCTCTAACGAGTCATTCTTATTGGGTATTACTAATCCAATCTCTGATGAATTCTTTCGTTTGGTTCTAATGTGTCTTGTTCTCGAGCTTTGTAAACCAAAGCTCTGATACCAAATGAAGCGACCCGAACTTCCCCGGTCTCCGAAGAGAAGAGAAAGAACGAATTACTTTGAGAACACGACAAATCAGAACGTAAATAGAAGAACATTTCATTGCTTATTACAACAATTCCATAGAATACAAGAATATCACAGAGTATGAATCAATATTACACATTTGACAAATACCAGAGATTACAATAAATTACATAGCAACGGAAAAACAATACAAAAACACAACTAAAAGTAAAACACGGATACAGAGCTTTCCGAGCATCGTTCCAGTTGTAAACCGGGATCCTGTGAATATAAATCTGCAAAACCAAAACTACTAGCTTCCCGTGTGGAAATAGGGGCACCCAGAGTTTAGGTTAAAACAATAAACTCCAGGTCAGTCATGTGACTGGTGTGAGAACTAAAACAGTTATTAATCTTTATTTTAAAGTTAGGTAAATCAAGGGACCATGCCATATAACACGGAACGGGTTTCCTCTCAAGAATACCAGTGCATAAAATAAACAGCGCAATGCTAAATAAAGAAAAATGAACAGGTCCCATCACACGATGCAACGCAAGCCAGAGGATAGGGTTTTTACCTTATAATAGCCAAAAATGCTTGGTACGTGAAATTTCATATTTTATTATTACTATAAGTGAAGAAAACAACTTCAATCATAATGTATAAATCATAGACGGCATAAATGACCCATACCACTATGTCGCCGTACTAGGCTCTACAAATAAAACCGAAAGTCACGTATTGGAAATTGGATTCCATCATGAGTCGGGGCAAGGGGCAAGCTCCTCTCCGTTCGAGACACTCTAGCAAATGTCTCAGGACCACACACAACGATCCTTGGAATCGGTTGGGCCGGTCCTCTCTTACTTTTGAGGATCGACAATTCCTGAACACACGTTTCCCAGTCCTACATGACCTATATAATGGTCTGTACGTCGACTCACATAGTGCCAGTTATCGACCATATATTCGAGGCGCCTCGCATTCCAACAACCACACAGGTAAAAAGTATATAAATGTCAGGGCTGGTAGGTCACTGACATCACCCATAGCTAGAAAGAAACGTCGTGTTCTCCCAACGGTCTGTATCCCGTTTTTGACTCATACCGAGGTGTGAGGCTCGCGAATTCACGCTATACACAAAGCTATGCCACACAGACCGTGTTTTGATCATCAACCACAAGACTTTGCTTTTCAACAGAAGCCTTGATCATCTGCCACTTAGGCATGCCACACAGGCAATTCACTCCATGCGAACTGATGTCCATCGATATACAACCTCTGAGCTCGTACGTCTCAGAGAAGGGAGTTAAGCAAGAGAATAAATTTTCCGCCACCAAACAGATGTATATTTAATAGAGATCAATCAACATAGAATAAAATCCAATGTCAGACACACAGTCCATTTACAAGTTCGTTCTGGGTCTAAACGAAACCGGAGGCACTTTCCTCGCATATCCATCGATCTCCAAGTACTTCTGGACGATCACCAACTGATCCCCTCATCTTGGGTGTACAACCCAATCAAGATCATCAGTAATCACCCAAACGATGTGAAGACTTCCGGTCTTCGACCACCGTCTTCATCTTCGACTTATCGTCGAATCGGTTATTCAGAATGGGTATAAACCCGGCCTATCCGAATAACCCATGTATATAATAAACAAATGCTACACAAACACAACATACACCTCATTCCAATTCATAATATTCTTTTATTCAAAATTTCACACTCTTAGGAAAAGGTTCTCATTAATTTTATCAAAGATAAATTCTTCTAAATTTATTCTTTAATCTTCCTTTGGATATCATTTCAAACCGTGTTAAGGTTTTCCAAACTAATCGGGATTAGCGAACCACACGAAGTAATTATTTATTTTATTTACCAATCCCAACCTATTCATCCCATGGAGCAAAACTAGTAATACTCCATATCTAACACCACGGGGTTATCGGTAAATATTAATTACCATTTCACGTTCAAATCTAATTAAAGATTTAATTATCGCATTGGAGCAAAACGGGTGATACTCGATCCTCGACCACTCTAATCTAATTAAAGATTCATTAAAACTCCACTTAGTTTTAATCTTCTCAAAAATCAATATCCTGTCTTTAACTGGGTTAAAGAACCAATGTCACCTAAAACACGATTCAAGATAAACCCAAAATCACTTTCTATTGTTAATCGGGTTAAAGAACAGGTGTTATTCAAAACACCGCTCACGATAAACCCCAAAAACCAATTCAAATTCAATTCCAATTAAATACTAATTAACTAGACAATTTCACTAAATCTTAATTAAAAGATTTTTTCTTTTCCAAAATGGGTTCAAGAACAGTGTTATTTAAGACACCATTCACGACGAACCCAAAATCCCATTTAATATTAAATACAAGGCTCTGAATAGAAAATATACCGGCTTATATTCAATATCAAATTCTGAAACCAACAAATATCGTATTGGAAATAACGATATAAAATATATCTTTCAAATTTCCACAACCATATCTGTATAATCACGAAATCTAACATCGAAATATTCCAAAGGCAATTTCGATTCAAATCCATTCCAATTCAATTATTGGAAATTCTGGTTATTTTCAAAACCATTTCAAATCTAGTTTATTTATTTTAAAAATAAATGGGATTATAATTCTAGTTCATAACTAGTTCATTTCGATAAAAATACATTATTATCCTTTCAAATGTGGAAATTTTCATCCCAGTTCTTCACAAATCATTTCTTATGAATTTACATAAATTATTAATATTTTTAATAATTTTATCAAGGCCCGTACAGTTGGTTTTCAATAACGGCCACCGAACTGCACTTACAACGACCTTTTCCAAGTTAGATTTGGACATAACTCCAAATCCAACCATTAGATTTCAAATTTCTAATATTCATTGGAAAGCTCTTTTCGATACGAACCCGACGGTTCAGGTTTCAGGAGAATCCGACGGTCGGATCTCCCGCAACGTCAATTCGAATTCAATGGTCGAAAATCGCGAAATGCCGTGGCGCGGCGCGTTCTATTCAGGCCATTATATATATAATATATAAATATATTATATATATTTCGTCGATCTCCATTTTAAAACATATTTTATAAATCATTTTAAATTCGTTTTCGAAACGATTTCAACTTCTTATTCAATTTTGAATCAAAATTGAATATTCCACGTCATCGATATACAAACGATAACATTTTCAAAACGTCATATTTTGAAATCACTTTCTTTTCTATATTCATTATAAAAATGAATATAATCGATATGAATATCGTTCGCGTCAAAATGGCGCATCTCTAATTAACACGGCTTTATATATTTTAATAACTTCGTTATTCTATTCAACAAATGAATATTTTCTTCAACACATGAATATATACTTTATTCAACACATGAATATTTATTAATTCTCACATACAATAAAATTGTGTATTCTATTGTATAAAATATTTCGTTCAACACATGAATCATTTCAACACATGAATATTCTCAACACATGAGCATCGTCAACACATGACTATTTATTCTATTCAACAAATGAATCTTTATTTCTATAATATTCTTTATTTTCCCAATTGGAATGAGGCCCAATCAATTACCATATAATGTTAATTATATGGATTCCATACAACACATGTATATAATAGCAACGATAAATAATCAACCATCACCCAAAGTGCACCATACAACTATATAAGCATTAAATATAAATAATTAACGCTTACACAGTCTGTCGACCAATCGATCAACATACAACTAAATAATTGGGATTAGTGTACGCCAAATATCATCCCAACACCCGTGTGGGGTTTCAATCCACAAACACTGAACATTATTTGTGTAGTTGGGCGACGTGTAAAATTTATCGTCCCAATCAATATCAGTCAAATGGGTGTACATAAACAAACCGTCCGGTTCGTAAATGAATATTTATTTATTCACATTTACATTAAAAATTATATTTTTAACGATAATTAATTTATTCCAACACATGAATATTTTATTATCCACTTCACATCAACATCACAAACAAACTTCACAACACAACAAAAAAGCATACAATTCGTCCATGGTCTATGAACGACGGGTGTCAGGTGCTGCTAAGCACCGTCTGCATCCTAGTATATATTTTTAACTGGAAAATGAAATTTAAAGTGAGAAGTTCTCACCGACTAGCTAATCCAATACCATGACTCTTCATATGTAGAAATCTTCGTCGTGATCGTATTCACTACATATATAAAAATCACATTTTTATATTGTTACTATATAAATAAAAATTCTTTTTTTACACCGCCACTATATAGATAAAAATTCTATTTTTACACCGCTACTATATAGACAAAAATTCTATTTTTACACCGTTACTATATAAATAAAAATTCTATTTTTACACCGCTACTATATAGATAAAAATTCTATTTTTACACCGCTACTATATAGATAAAAATTCTATTTTTATCCTTATCACTATATAAAAATTATATTTTTATTCTCCATGTCTTCATATAACAAAATCTCTTCTTTACTTCACCATTTCAACTATATAAAGATTCAAACTTTTCTAATATAAAAATTCGATTTTTATACTTTACAGATTCAATTCTTTTCTTGTTTCAAAATCAAACTTTTCAAATTAAAAATCCAACCTTTCATATATGATAAAAATCTCATCTTTCTAATAAAAATCTCGCCTTTTCTATAATAAAAATCTAATCTTTATTTAAATGAAAATCAAAGCTTTCTATGTTAAAAATATAAATAAAAATCAAAGCTTTCTATGCATTAAAGTTCTATCCTTACATCTACACAAAGATCCAATTTTTATCTACAAAAAGATCCTATTTTTGTCTACATAAATAAGTAAAGCTGAAATCAAACTAAAGAAAACTCACCGTGATAATCGAAGGAAGTGGAAGAAGTGAAGAGGAGAGGGCGCGCAACACGTTGGGGAGGGGCAAGGGGTCGCGGCCAGTCGGAGATGGTCTGAGGCGGCAGGGTTCTCCTCGATTTGGGGCTCGGGTTCTTGGGGGAGCGGATTTCGAACTGAGGAGGGGGGAAGAAGCCGACGTGGCGGTGGAGGCAGGGGGATCGGAGGTCGGGGAGGGCGGACGAGAGGCGGTTGCGCCCGCCTTGGCGACGGTGGAAGGGGCCATCGCGCTAGGGCGCAATGGTTTTTTTTTTTCATTTGAACTGAATTAACACCGGGGGGGGGGGAGCGTATAAAGGGGAGGGCTTTATTAAATTTTTTTAATATAATTTTATTTATCCAAAAAGTAACTTTTTATTTCGTCTTCGAAACGAGACCGACCGACTGTCGTTCATAGCTATTTCCCCCATTCCGAACACAATGGGATGTATCATAAGCTGATTCGATCGTTTCGATCAGTTTTCGTCAAAATCAAAATATAACTCTATATATTGAATTTGAACGCACATTTCAATTTACCGGGGCCACATACGAACTTTAAAAATTCCAGAAAAATATTTTCTAGCTTCGTATTGACGATACGGTCCTAACAAAACTAATTTCGTCAAATTACGAGACCGTTTGATAAATGGCCATTTTCCAGTCGATTAAATTCAACTAAAACTGGTCAAATGTGTTTTCCTTTGCCACGCTCACATATTGATTCAAAAAATTACGAATTTTGGAATCTACAAATAACATGACATCACGGATCCAACAAAAGTGGTTTCGTCGAAAACCGAGGTCGTTTGCAAAATTCCCATTTTAAGGGCCAGAATTCCATAGCGACTATTCTGAATTTTCAACTGGACATATCTTTTGATTCCCGCTATGAAATTTCAATTTTTCGGATTCGTTGGAAAGATATTCTCAATTAGATTCCAATATTTTTGGTTTTGCGAAAATCCGGTTTGTTTTGAATCCTGTACACTCATTTGAACTTTGAAATCGAATTTTCGAGCTACCGCGCCATTTTCAATTCCTTTTAGATTTAAAATAAGTTATTTATATTCTAACGATGATTCGAATAAATATGTACATTCTAATTCTATTCAAAAATAAATTTCTCATCATCATTATTTAAAATAATTCATTTTAAATATTCAAAATTCACTAAAATTTCCAAATTAAAATTTTTAAATTGGCTCAGATTTTCCGGGTTATTACATATAGCGGACACGTTTGTGGTCTACTGTACGGGTTACCAGGGAGGTGGCCTCCCATGTTTGATATTACCTTTCGTTGGTCTCTGGTGTTCATCTATGAGAATTTTACATTCAGAGCGGTCTTATCAATCTTATGACAGGTTGGCTTTAGTAAAGTTCACACCAAGGGGTGTTATCTCGGTTGAGTGACTCCACATTTTTCTTTGGTTTTCCTGTTTGTTTGGCTTCTTTGTCTACCCATGTCTCTCCTAGTTTGTCTGTTTCCTCTGTTTCTGCTTCGTCCCCTCTTCTTAGTAAGGCCGAGATTGCGATCATTAATGATCGTCTAACTTGGCTTACTAAGAACTCTTACCCTCTTGTTCTAGAGCTTAGGTCTACAAGGCTCCGGGAGGGGTAGGTGGAGTTTCAATGGGGTTTTCTGATGGTTGTGAGGCGTCTTTCAGTTCGACTGCGAGTTGTTCTCATCGTCGTCAGCGAGTTGCGTCTCACACTCCCCGTACCATTCGCATACGCTCTATAGCGGCGTCTGAGCAGATCGTTAGATCTACTTGACATACGCTTTATCTCGTCTGATTCTCGTAGGCTCTTTTGTTTTTCCTTTCTTTCGGGCTGTGGTTTCTGCTTTCTGGTTTTGGTCTTTGTCGGTTTTTTTCATGGCGAACTTCCTCTTCTGGAATTTCCGTGGTATAGATAACAATGCGTCAGTGGCTCGCCTCAGGTGCATTGTTAAGAAGCACTCTATCAGCTTTGTGGCGCTTCTGTAACCATTAGTGGGAGCAGAGGCGGTCACCCAGCTTGTCTTATCTATTGTCTTTGGCGGTGCATTAACCAATGTTTTGAACAAGATATGGATTCTTTGATCCAAAGCTGTTGTTGTTCACCCATTCTCGATGGTGTACAACTACTCTCGGTAGCTTGTTCTCTCCCATCTTTCTCCTCCCCTTTTATGTTCTCTGCGGTTTACGCTATGTGTGATAGAAATGAGCGTCTAGCCCTTTGGGCTGACATCATCGATCTCTTAGACTTGGGTTTCTCTGCAGCGGTTATGGGAGGCGACTTTAATGTAGTCGCCTCACAGGTTGAGAAACAAGGTGGTATTGCCGTTAACCGTAGGGCGGTGGCGAATTTTAGTGATTTAATCGTTAGCTCTGGGCTCGCTGAGGTCCCTTCCGTCGGATCGGTTTTAACTTGGTGTAATAACCAGGACGGTCCAAACCGGATTCTTTATAGGCTCGACAGAGTCTTTGGATCAGAAGGTTGGTTTTCACTTCCTTTTACATTCTATGTCTCTTATCTTCATCGCACATTCTCAAATCATGCTCCTATGATTCTGCGATGTGCTCCTTTCTCCCTTTCTGGTCCTTCTTCCTTCTGGTTCCAGTGTATGTGGCGTTCTCGTCCTTCTTTCCAAGGAGGGGTGGCAGATTCATGGAACTCACTTGCTCAAGGTTCCCCTTGCATGGTGTTTTCTCGTAAGCTGAAGCGTTTTAAGGCTTGCCTTAAAGCGTAGAATGTATTGGTTTTCAAGAATATCTTCGACCGAGTTCGGGCAACCGAAGAAACTCTTGTCATTGTTGAGTCGTCTTTTGACGAGGATCCTTCCTCGACTAATAAGGAGGCGTGGGAGCTTGCCCAATAGGCCTACTCGTCAGAGCTTCGTGTTGAACATGACTATCTTCTCCAAAAGGCAAGGATCAAGTGGATTGTTGAAGGCAATACAAATTCGAAGTTTTTCCATTCCACAATCCGTAAGAAGAATAGGCTTCTTGCGATTCATCAAATTCAGCATCACGACCTTTCTTGCGATTCCACGCCTAGTGAAGTCAAAGATACTATCCTTTCTCGTTTCCAAACCTTTCTTGGTACCCAATTGGTATCGGTCTCTGACCCGACTCTCCTCGCCTTCATTCCTCGGTTGATTCTTCCAACGGAGACTTAGGACCTAGTCGCACCTCCTTCAGATGATGAGATTCATGCTTGTGTTTTTGCTCTTAGTAAGGGTAGTGCGAGTAGGCTAGATGGTTTCAATGGTATCTTTTATAGGAGTACTGTGTATGACCGATTGTTCAGGCAGACTTCTTTCTCGCTATTCAGTTCTTTTTCTCCAGTGGAGATCTACCAGTAGGGTAGACTTCTACCAACTTGATTCTTATTCCCAAGGGTGATAATCCTAGCACTTGTTCGGATTTTCACCCAATCAGCTTGTGGAACTTCTCTAACAAGGTTATATCGAAGGTTCTAGCTTCTCGTCTAGCACCGTTCTTAAGCGTATCATCTCTTCTTATCAGACTGGGTTTGTAAAAGGATGTTTGATTACTGATAACGTACTTTTAGCCTAGAGATGGTCTCTCAGATCGATAAGAAAGCTATAGGTTCTAATGTGGTCGTTAATCTTGATATGGATAAGGCTTACGATCACATGTCTTGATTCTTCATCATCAAGGTGCTGAGGGCATTTGGTTTTCCGGAATCCCTCATAGATATTATCTGGCGTCTGATCTCTAACTGTTGGTTTTCCATTCTCATCAACGGATCGACCAACTGTTTCTTTAAGGTGGGTAGGGGCTTACGTCAAGGAGACCCTATTTCCCCCTCTCTCTTTGTGATCACTGCCGAGGCTTTCGTTCGGGGTATTTATTCCTTGACGATAGCTGGGCAAATCCATAGATTTGGCGTCCTTAATGGCTGTCCAATTATTTCTTCCTTATCTTTCACCGACAACATCATCATTTTCATGAATGGAAGTCGTCATTCGATCCATCAAATGGTTAGCCTTATCGGTCAGTATGATAGTAGCTCAAGGCAGTTAGTTAATTTCGACAAGAGTTGCTTTGTCCCCGCTAAAGATATGTCCGCAATCAGATCTTCCTGGATTCAGACCTTCACTGAATTTAGGATTGCCTCTCTTCCCTTATATTATCTCAGTATTGTCCTACACTGAGGTAGGAAGCTCATTGCCATTTTCGATCCGCTGACCGACAAAGTCAGGGGAAAGATCATTCGCTAGAATGCTTCCCTTCTTTCTCAAGTCGGTAGATATGGTCTTATTCAGTCGGTGTTAGATGCTATGGGATCGCATATTTTTGTGGCCATGACTCCCACCAACTCCTTCTTTTGTGCTTATCGATCTTTGGCGTCTTCTTGATATTGGGGTACCAAGGACAACGAGCTACAAAATCATTGGATTTCGTGGAGTTCGATTTTTCGTCCTAAGGCGGAGGGAGGCTTGGGCCTCCGTAACCCTAAGGACGTTTGTACAGCCTTTGCTTGCAAGCTTTGGGCGAGATTTGGAGCGAATGATTCTTTGTGGGCAACGTTCCTCCATGCCAAGTACCACAGGCTTTCAGGCGCGAATTTCACCAGTATCCCATCCTACGCTAGTGAGACTTGGAAACGGATGCAATCCATTAAGGGTCTATCAGATTCACATGGGAGTGGAACCGATTGGGATGGCAGTCCCTTCTCGCTGAAAACAGCTTGGAACTCGGCAAGGTCTCCGACCTCTCGCCTTTTCCTGTTCTCCTTCGTCTGGGATGTTAGGATCCCCCCGAAGGTATCATTGTTCATGTTGAGATCACTTCATGATAGGTTACCGCTAGACTATAATATGTAGAGAATCGGGATTCTTATAGTTTCCTGTTGCAGGTGCTGTAGATCTGGTTGTTTGGAATCTTTGGCTCATTTATTCTTCTTTGGCTCTTGTGCCAGCTCGGTCAGGAATAACTTCGGTAACTTGGTTGGTTGCAGAGGTAATGCGTCCTCGCTAATGGATTTACTGAGAATTTGGTGGACTGGCATCTCAGGTAAATCCATTCGCTCCATCTTGTTTCGTCTGATCCCTTATCTTAATTGTTGGCATATCTGGTGCTCGCGAAATAAGGCAATATTCGACGAAGTGCCTATAGACCCTCCTACCGTCATCCGAAGAGTTAAGAATGATGTTTTCCTGACCTTTCAGGGAAGAACTTTCAAGGGAGGTGTCGGTTCTCGTTCGAGGAGATTAACACATACCTTAGGTATTTATTAGGTACAATCTTCTCCTAGGGCAGGAATCGGGTGACTCCCTTGACGATGGTATTTGTCTTGCTATCTGCACTATTTTCACTCATCACACCCCCCAGATCTTATAATGTTTGCTAGTGCTGCGGGTGTTGGGTTTTAGGTCTTGGATCTCGTCTAGTGCGAAGGCTTTTTGTGGTAGTTGGAGCTTTCTACCGGTTGGTTAGGATTGTGCAGTTGACATGGAGCATTTCAGGATTCTGGAGGTGGTCTCATTCAGCTGGATTTCTAGGGAGACTCATCTCTAGCCCATATGTCATGGTGGCTTCGCATGTATAGAGATGCCTTTGTCCACAGGATCTGTTTGCGGTGCTTTCGGCTACAGCGCCTGCAGTATTGGATCCCTCTTGGATTTGTGCCAGTGTTATTACTAATATGGATTATCTATCTGTTGTGTTTATTTTGGAATTCTAGTTTGTGTGTACACGGTTTCTGCATTTATGCAGTTATTGTTTTTGTGAGCCGTTGGAGAATGGCTAGATTTTCCCTTTTGTTTTATTAAATAAATGGTTTGTTGAGTTGATGTATTATTGTTTGTTATGATTACGTATTAATAAGTTTACAAAGGATATGGGATATTTTTGGCAGGTCTTTGGATGAAGAAGCATTTAGTGTGGCTATTTTCTTATAGAGAAAAACTACTCAGGCGAGTCAGGCATTGTGTTATTGATTATTCATTCACTTGCAATTTTTTTTATGTTTGATTACCTTCATATGTTGGGCTTGCAATGTTAGATTATTCTTCAAAAGTATATCCACAAACAGTTCGACATATTTAATTACGTTATATTATTATTACATCTTATATTGTCTAAAGTTTGAAATGCAATTTTGTTGTTGTTGATTTATGTAAAGACTAGTTGTTTTTAACGGTCCAAAATCAATTATAAACGTCATCAAACACGCTTACAACTAATTTTAGATATTAAAAGTAGCGGACCTTAAGTAAAAAAAATACTAGAGACAATTACTAATATGGAAGATCTCATGATGTAATAAAATAAATAATTACATAATTAAAACATCATAATCCATTTTATTACATTAAACATCGACGAAACAAAATAGTAGCGAAACAAGAAGAAGTAAATTTAAATAACAACCTTTAGATCCAACATGCAGGCTGGGCTCCTTTCTCCTTCATCTTTTGTTCCTTTTGCCTTCATGTCTTCTAACTTTACAAATTCTGTTCAAAGAGGAAAAAGAGTTTCAACTATGTTTGGACTGCACCTAACCCTATACACCCCGACCCAATCTAAGGGTTCCAGCGGCTATTGCATAGGAAAAGACTGCCTACGTACCCCTTTTTAGGGATCAAGTCCACGTAGTTCTATTTTCTGCTCTTCTCCTGCATCCGAATACTCGTTAGTACATTACAACCATTGCATTCATTCAACAATTTCATCCATTCAACCATCGAAATCACTATAATTTAGTACAATCAATGTGAACATTGAAATTGATGCAAACAAGATAACTAATACAGCTACTGCATTAATGCGGTCAATTAAGAGTAGAAAATAGTGTCGTACACATCTATCACAACATAGCAACAGATGAATCAATCAAAAGAAAGTATACATGCAATCTTTAAATACCAACAACATCCAATGACAATTCCAACTTATAAAATAAGATGGTAACAATATTAATATACTTACAAATTATTATTCATCAATCAATAATTGTACGCCATCCATGCAAGCATAAACCATTTTGTGTATACTCATCATTCCAAAAGAGTAACACAGTCACCAACGCATAATAATCCTATCAATACTGGTTATACAACATTCATCGTTAAATTACCATAACTAACTATACATCAATTTGTATTAATCAATGGTAAAACATCGCACAAACATCCTTAATGCAATCCGTCAACGTGAAATAAAACATAATGTATTAGAACTAATCACATTTACCACAACTTTTTTATTTCAAGTATAAGATTATCATATTATTGTTCAATGTAAAGGAAACTTTCTTATTTCATTCAGTTTTGGAATTTCCATTGTTCCTTATCTTTCAAAACTTTATATTCTATCAAAACATAACTTGTCGATAACTTTACAAACCAACTGTCTTATTGTCTTACATAAAAAACAATAACAATACTTTTAATACAGTAGAAAGTTATTTTATTGCATTTACTCCAAAGGAATGCAAATTTCATTCAGGAAAACTATTTACAAACTCTTATTTTGTTGAATAATAATAAGTATTCGTTACTATTCATAAATATCTTTAAAAAAATTGTAAATAATAATGAACATATCAAAACATCCCAAATTAATTTTATTCATTTCTTTTTCCAGAAATGATTATTTATAATCAACACATACCAACTATGGGTGATCACACTTTTCCTTATTTATCATATTTTAATGCCATTACTAAACTTTATTCATTTTATTTTGATGAATAACTCATATATTCAAATCCATCAATTATTTAAAATTCTAATAGCGCAAAGACCAGTAAAATAAATAATAAACTTAGACTCGATGCATCCAAAATGTCTCAAATGTCAAATAAAAAATCATGTCATATATTAGCAATCATATATGTTCTTCGAAAAACAATAAATTTTAAATTCAATTAAATCAAAGAACTCATACCAATCTTGTAACGGCCCGCCATTTTGACTGTGTCGAATCGACAAAACATGTCAACTCAAAACGTCCAAAACAACAGATTGTTATTAGCTTCTGAGGTAAATAGAATAAATCACAGAATCACATATCACAGACACAGAGCAAAATAATACCTCGCAACGGAAATTACAAAATACAATAGTAGTTCATGAAGCTACTAAATAAAATTTTACATCAGAGTGACATAAAAAATATAGCGGAAGTAAAATACAATGAATTTCTAATACATAATAACAATTTGAAACAAAACAATAGGAATAACGGAAACTGGATCAACTGAATAGGTAGACCCGGTGAGCAAATCACAATATAACTTCAAACTCCCAGAGTGGATTTCAAAAGCTATGGTAATCGATCTGACCCGAGCAATAATGCAAACAAAGCAACTCGGATCAGGACTGACATTCTCATGGAAGTAAATCAACTCAAATGAAATTTTCGATGAAATACAATCAGTAACATAGAGGATGTTTGGGATCACCATCCTCTAAGGATCCGTTAAACTAATACTATATAGTATAACACGCTATATACAATAGTGTCTATCAGTAAAGTAAAAGTATCAAAATAGTGTAAGCGGGATTACCATTATTACCCTTACACCGTTTATATATTCCCATAGTATATACAGTACCGTAATTCCTCCGTAAACTGGAGGTTGATCAGAGGGCACTCCATATAAAACAGTACAAAACAAAATCGTAGTGGGCTCGTATAAGGCATGTGACAAGGCACACAAGGAATGCCAAGGTGGATTCACCGTTTGCAGAGCCAGACTGGTGGTAACGCATAATAGCTACTACCACCCACCTCAATACACACTCCCATAATCAAAAGGGCCCAAATCGAATCTCAACAGTAATAGAATAATATCGAAGAAGTATGCTCGATAAGAGGTATGACCTCACTTGGTCCGTGCATAGCTCCTGTTTTAGCCACATCAAGCTGACTCAAGGTAGTCAGGGTCTCGTAATTCATATGAAATACAAAAATGGAGTCGCTCGCCAAATCATTCCCTTCATTCTGGAACTCCACCGCGTACATAGTTGTTAAAGTGGTTTTCGGTATTGGTAGAGAGTATGACAACAGCCGATCCCGGTCTCTTTACCAACCAAACGTTTACATTTTTCACACCGTGGCCATTATTTTATAAATCACTTTATAAAATCATTTATATGAAATCTCATATTCGAATTTGAAATAAAAATTTAATATCTAACTTCGATTATATTAATTTGAAAACAACTCAAATCGCTTAAATCCCATCGATTTATAAAAATCATATCAAAATATTTCAAAATTTAGTATAAACCAATATTATACTATTTTAACTTTGGTTTTATATAATTTCTGAAACTATTCGCAAAACGATTTCAAACCAAATCAACGTATATTTAAATTATAGCTTAAAGAATTCAATTGCTATTTAAGTCAATACCAAAGCATTTAATTTCGATAATATTTTGGTTTGGCTTATATTCGTCAAAATTTCAAGTTCAACACAATTCAAATGATTCAACTTAACTTATCCAAGAAATTTCGTTAACCCGATTCATAAAAATCCAACCATTCGGTTCGAATTCAAAATATACAATTCAAGTCAAAATTTACAATTTAATTTAAACAAATTATATTAAAGTCATACTAATTCGAAATTCATTACTTATAAAAATTCAAATGAAACATTATATTTTAATTCAAACAATACTTGTCATATTTTCAAATTCAACTCGTGCCATTGGAAATCATTATTTATAAATTCAGATTATACGATTTGAAACCATTCTTATATATTTGATTTAACAAATTTCTTAACTAAAAATACGAACAATTTATAAAATCAGTTCCATACATAGAAATTCATACTCAATCACTTTCAAATCGAATTCATTTCCTATTTATTACAAAATCAAATTCATTCCTTTAAATTTGGAAATTTACATTTCGAAATCAATTTCACAATTCAAATTTATCTCTTATAAGTTCAAACCAGTTCGATTTCACATTCATTTCATACTTTTACCTAATTCAAACTCATTTTTATTAAAAGTTCGTGTCTATTCAAATTTATAACTTAATAGGAGTTCATTCGTTATTCAAATATCGATATATAAATTTACATCTTTAAACTTTGAAAATCGCGAAATCTAACTTATCCATCTGGAGTTTATTATTATAGTTATAAAATATATAAGAAAATTAATTTTGAAAATAAAAATGTATATATATAAGTTTATAAAATTCTAAAATTAGTTAGAAATAGATTATAAACATATATAAGTTTTAAAATAATATAAAATAGATTTAAAGAAATATTTATTATAATAAAACAAAATTAAAATACTTATATGAATAAATTATTGGTTTAAAATAGATAAAATTATAAGTAAAATCTTAAACAAACATTTGAATCTATATTTACTCATAAAATCATTTTAAAACATAAAATTTAAAATTTATAAAATTTAAGTTTAAAATCTTTATAATATAAAATACAAAAATATATAATCTCAAATTAATATAAATTAAATTTCTTAAATCAATTAACTTCGAAAACATGACCAACGGTGTCCGTATATTGTTTTCTACCCTATGGTCAAGTAACATGGATATTTATCATTTCAATCCGCGATTTATAAAATTTCTACGGGTCTATCATTTCAACCCACGATCCCAAATTCATTAAAAATCATTCAGGTCTATCATTTCAACCCATAACGATTTTTCCCTATTCTAATGTCCGTTCGGGTATGTATCATTTCAACGCTTAGTGATTTTTCCTAAAACTAGGATATCAACAACAATCACATAGCATCAATCACGGTATATATATATCATCAGTATAACTACGTATCATATGAATATATCGTGTCACATATGAAATGTGCATACATATCAAATCAAACAATTTCTACCAACGATCCTATACATTTCATATAACAGTTCATTATTGATCTAACATCCATGAAAAATGTAAGTCGGGTGTGAGATAAACTCACCTGTTGAAGCACGAAAAGGGAGACCCCAGACGGATTTAATACAGAAAGAGGCGACGACTTCCAGACACGATTTGGAATGACTTCAGCTCGATATCACTCAATATTTTATTTAGGGGCGGTCGGAGAAATTTCAATGGATCGGTCTGCTATTTTGGTTTTAGGACGGTTCAGCTATTTGGCTTTGAAACGGGTTCAGACTCAATGCCACACAAAACACAACACTTATTTTATAAAATATTTCTATGTATACAGAAAAACTAATATATATAATAAAAATTTCGATGCACACAAAGCATATACATGTATATAAATATATATATACAAATATTTACACAAAAATATATGTGTATATATTTTCCAAAACATATAAATTCTGAAGCGACTCACACTCACAAACATGCGGACTACACATAGATACACACAATAGACAAACATGTAACATGGAACACCAAACTCACACACACACGGCACCCCACAACACACACAAATGAATGCAAAACTTACGCAACACACACATATTAACGCACACAAATACATTTCCACGCACACACACACACACACACACTAATACACATATATTTATTTATATAACGCACACAAGATGAGGGAGGAACTCGGTTTTGGGTTTGCTGAGCGGGTGGCGACGTGGTCCAGGGGAGGCGGTTGGCAACAAGGGAGGTCAGCCCCAGGCTGAGGCGAGGGCTGCTGATGAAGGCGGAGGGCGAGTGGTTTCAGTTGCGGATGGTTGGCATCGTTCAGGGTGGGAAGGGAAGCAAGGTGGAGGAAAAAGGAGTTGAAATGGGGATGCCGTATATGCTGTTGTAATGGGATGGAAAAAATTGATGGGGAAAAGCTGCTGCTGTTCATTGATCTTTCACGAAATAGAAATGAAGATGGAGGAAGAAAAAGAAATGGTGTGGGTAAAAGGAGATGGCAGGAGCAGTTATTAAAGAGGAAATCCACTTTTCTTTTTATAAAATTTAAAGCAGATGAAGAGGATGCGTTCAATCCGGGAAAAGTTGAGCGGTTCTATCTCGAGGCTAACACGTTTTGGAATTTGGAAAAGAAAGAACTGGATGAGTGAACAATTTTTTTATATTTATTTATATAATATATATATGCGTTAAAAGCAACCTTCTTTCTTTAATTTGCATTCATTTAAAACGTTGCATCGGGACTACAAACAAGTAAGTTGCTTGGAAAGAAAGGTGAACCAGAAGGAGTGGGATACCAAGGAACGTGAGGAACGATTCTTTTGTTTGTTAAATACACAAAGATTTGAACGTTTCTTTGAGAAAATACAAGGTAATGATTTGAAATATTATGGATGGCAACGGTTTAAATGCTTGAAAAGGTAAGCCGATATTACATTAAAAAAACAAGTAGCAACGCTGGATACTTGGATGGTGAAAAAGTAAAAGGGCGCATGCATTGGAAATTCCAAATGAAAGTGGAACTTACAAACATGCATGCATGGTTATAAAAGAATGAAAGCATGCATTAAATATTGAATTAAGGGTGACATGAACGCATGGAAACATTTAGCATGAATTTGCACATGTAAACACTACATATGTGCATGGTAATCAAATGGACACAAAGCATGTATGTTGGAAAGGTTCCTTTTTTTTATGGTTGAAAAACGTTTTGCAAAGAGAGTCAAAATGTAAAGAAATAAAAAGGACGTAGCAAGCATGCCTTTGAATGCAATTGTATTTTTTTGAAAAAAAGTGTCCACTAAGAAAAAATAAATAAATTAATGAGTGATTTAGTAAACTAAAATGACGAGTTTTGCAGACCCAAAATGACTAGAAAAGTATGTAAGATCGGAAAAGGGACACATCGAGCTCAAATGGCTCTGTTTCCAAAAATGAACTGCACAAGCCTTTTCGTTATTTCAGCGCGATCTGAGCACCGAAACTGAAAAATAAATATATTGCAGAAATCAGCGCGACGAGACGGACACAACGATATAAAATTTGCAGTGCCAAGATGCTCCGTTCAAAAACGCGTTACGGACCCCTTTAAACATAAAATTCAGATAGAAAAACCATTAAACGGAGGTCAAAATGCCCGATTTTCGCGAAACCAATTTCGCCGTTAGATTCGTGACAACGAATAGAATATTTTTCATGTTTGTCCGAACTGATTTCGAAAAGATTTTAAAATTGTTAAAATTTGAATAGATATGCGCAGTTTTGCCCTGAAAAATGCGCGATCGACAAACATTCAAATTTTCCGATGAAATTTTCACTGCGTCTATATCTCACTGTACGTATTCCAAATTACAAATTCCCATTATAGAAAACAATAAAATATTTTCAAAATAAAAATATCGATTTAAATCGGAATTTAAATAGTTTAAAATAACGGGTTGTTACAATCTCCACCAGTCAAAACTTTTCGTACCTGAAAAGAAACGAGGTAGGAAAATAGTAATTAAATAACTAAATATATTTAAACCAATGGTTCATATCTATAATCATACATATATATAATTTGATATACATACACACAAATCAAAAGTTAAAATATTTCAACCATATTTCAAAATAATTTCAAGTATTCACTCGACGTCTCGATTGGCTATATATATCTATCCCACTTTCGTAACCCAAAAATACATATCGATGATGCCGCGGTCATCACCAAAATCATTTTCAAGTGACAAGAGTGTGACTCTATATCTATCTAATACATATACGATTTAACATATACGTTGATCAGACGTATACCCGAATCACTAGGTATTTGATAGGCCAACTTTAACGTCAGGTAAGTACTCAATACATCTTTTATATTGAATATATACCAAATTTCAAATCTTATATTATAAATAATATAATTCAAATCATTAAAATATTTCAGTAGGAAAAAAAAATTAGATCTCTCCCCCACTTGTTTATGTATTAAAAGTCAACTTCAATCTTTAATAGATATGCCAACAATATTATTAAATCAAATAAATAACAAAACTATTCAATCGAGATAAAATCAATTTCATACATAATATACATCTTTAAATCTTATTCAAAGTATATAGTTTATAAAATATAAACCTTAAGGTATAACCATCAAATCTATTCAAAATATTGATATTAACAAACAATATATTATTTACGAATACATATATATCAAAATTGCATCAAAAAATACTAATTCAAACCAACATTCAATAAGAATGAACTAGCTAGAAGACTTATACTCTACTTCTATTTCTTACCTTGTTATTGACAAAGATAAGTAAGTTATAGAATTCAAGTTAAAAGCGAACGAAAGAACCTAATCAAAGAGGATATTCGAAGGAAGATGGATTCAAATGGAAAGGAAATTTCAGAGAAAGATTTAAATATTAACCAAAATTTTATATCCGAAAATATTTGTTCAAAAATATTTTAAATCATTTTAAAAACTATTTATACTTTAAAAATACGCTCTCTCAAGAAGGATTCTGCAACCAATTCCACTCATTCTAGGGTATCACTACCCTATCTCTAATGAGCTTTTACCCCATAAGCCAAAGCTTTGATAAACCAAAGCTCTGATACCAACTGTAATGGCCCGCCATTTTGACTGTGCCGAATAAACAAAACATGTCAACTCGAAACGTCCAAAACAACAAATTGTTATTAGCTTCTGAGGTAAATAAAATAAATCATAGAATCACATATCACATATCACAGACACAGATACAGAGCAAAATAATACCTCGCCGCGAAAATTACAAAATACAATAGTAGTTCATGAAGCTACTAAATAAATTTTTACATCAGAGTTACATAAAGAATATAGCGGAAGTAAAATACAATGAATTTATAATACATAATAACAATTTGAAACAAAACAACAGGAATAACGGAAACTGGATCAACTGAATAGGTAGACCCGGTGAGCAAATCACAATATAACTTCAGACTCCCAGAGTGGATTTCGAAAGCTGTGGTAATCGATCTGACCCGAGCAATAATGCAAACAAAGCAACTCGGATCAGGACTAACATTCTCATGGAAGTAAATCAACTCAAATGAAATGTTCGATGAAATACAATCAGTAACTTAGAGGATGTTTGGGATCACCATCCTCTAAGGATCCGTTAAACTAATACTATATAATATAACACGCTATATACAATAGTGTCTATCAGTAAAGTAAAAGTATCAAAATAGCGTAAGCGGGATTACCTTTATTACCCTTACACCGTTTATATATTCCCATAGTATATACAGTACCGTAATTCCTCCGTAAACTGGAGGTTGATCAGAGGGCACTCCATATAAAACAGTACAAAACAAAATCGTAGTGGGCTCGTATAAGGCATGTGACAAGGCACACGAGGAATGCCAGGGTGGATTCACCGTTTGCAGAGCCGGACTGGTGGTAACGCATAGTAGCTACTACCGCCCACCTCAATACACACTCCCATAATCAAAAGGGCCCAAATCGAATCTCAACAGTAATAGAATAATATCGAAGAAGTGTGCTCGATAAGAGGTATGACCTCACTTGGTCCATGCATAGCTCCTGTTTTAGCCACATCAAGCTGACTCAAGGTAGTCAGGGTCTCGTAATTCATATGAAATACAAAAATGGAGTCGCTCGCCAAATCATACCCTTCATTCTGGAACTCCACCGCGTACATAGTTGTTAAAGCAGTTTTCGGTATTAGCGGAGAGTATGACAATAGCCGATCCCGGTCTCTTTACCAACTAAATGTTTACATTTTTCACACCGTGGCCATTATTTTATAAATCACTTTATAAAATCATTTATACGAAATCTCATATTCGAATTTGAAATAAAAATTTAATATCTAACTTCGATTATATTAATTTGAAAACAACTCAAATCGCTTAAATCGCATCGATTTATAAAAATCATATCAAAATATTTCAAAATTTAGTATAAACCAATATTATACTATTTTAACTTTGGTTTTATATAATTTCTAAAACTATTCGCAAAACGATTTCAAACCAAATCAACGTATATTTAAATTATAGCTTAAAGAATTCAATTGCTATTTAAGTCAATACCAAAGCATTTAATTTCGATAATATTTTGGTTTGGCTTATATTCGCCAATATTTCAAGTTCAACACAGTTCAAATGATTCAACTTCACTTATCTAAGAAATTTCTTTAACCTGATTCATAAAGATCCAACCATTCGGTTCGAATTCAAAATATACAATTCAAGTCAAAATTTACAATTTAATTTAAACAAATTATATTAAAGTCATACTAATTCGAAATTCATTACTTATAAAAATTCAAATGAAACATTATATTTTAATTCAAACAATACTTGTCATATTTTCAAATTCAACTCGTGCCATCGGAAATCGTTATTTATAAATTCAGATTATACGATTTGAAACCATTCGTATATATTTGATTTAACAATTTTCCTAACTAAAAATCCGAACAATTTATAAAATCAGTTCCATACGTAGAAATTCATACTCAATCACTTTCAAATCGAATTCATTTCCTATTTATTACAAAATCAAATTCATTCCTTTAAATTTGGAAATTTACATTTCAAAATCAATTTCACAATTCAAATTTATCTCTTATAAGTTCAAACCAGTTCGATTTCACATTCATTTCATACTTTTACCTAATTAAACTCATTTTTATTAAAAGTTCACGTCAATTCAAATTTATAACTTAATAGGAGTTCATTCGTTATTCAAATATCGATATATAAATTTACATCTTTAAACTTCGAAAATCGCGAAATCTAACTTATCCATCTTGATTTTATTATTATAGTTATAAAATATATAAGAAAATTAATTTTGAAAATAAAAATGTATATATATAAGTTTATAAAATTCTAAAATTAATTAGAAATAGATTATAAACATATATAAGTTTTAAAATAATATAAAATAGATTTAAAGAAATATTTATTATAATAAAACAAAATTAAAATACTTATATGAATAAATTATTGGTTTAAAATAGATAAAATTATAAGTAAAATCTTAAACAAACATTTGAATCTATATTTACTCATAAAATCATTTTAAAACATAAAATTTAAAATTTATAAAGTTTAAGTTTAAAACCTTTATAATATAAAATATAAAAATATATAGTCTTAAATTAATATAAATTAAATTTCTTAAATCAATTAACTTTGAAAACATGACCAACGGTGTCCGTATATTGTTTTCTACCCTATGGTCAAGTAATATGGATATTAATCATTTCAATCCGCGATTTATAAAATTTCTACGGGTCTATCATTTCAACCCACGATCCCAAATTCGTTAAAAATCATTCAGGTCTATCATTTCAACCCATAACGATTTTTCCTTATTCTAATGTCCGTTCGGGTGTGTATCATTTCATCCCTTAGTGATTTTTCCTAAAACTAGGATATCAAGAACAATCACATAGCATCAATCACGGTATATATATCATCAGTATAACTACATATCATATGAATATATCGTGTCACATATGAAATGTGCATACATATCAAATCAAACAATTTCTACCAACGATCTTATACATTTCATATAACAGTTCATTATTGATCTAACATCCATGAAAAATGTAAGTCAGGTGTGAGATAAACCCACCTGTTGAAGCACGAAAAGGGAGACAATAGACGGATTTAATACAGAAAGAGGCGACGACTTCCAGACATGATTTGGAATGACTTCAGCTCGATATCACTCAATATTTTATTTAGAGGCGGTCGGAGAAATTTCAATGGATCGGTCGGCTATTTTGGTTTTAGGACGGTTCGGCTATTTGGCTTTGAAACGGTTTCAGACTCAACGCCACACAAAACACAGCACTTATTTTATAAAATATTATATAATATTTCTATGTATACAGAAAAACTAATATATATAATAAAAATTTCGACGCACACAAAGCATATACATGTATATATATATATATTTACACAAAAATATATGTGTATATATTTTCCAAAACATATAAATTCTGAAGCGAGTCACACTCACAAACATGCGGACTGCACATAGATACACACAATAGACATACACGTAACATGGAACGCCAAACTCACACACACACGGCACCCCACAACACACACAAATGAATGCAAAACTTACGCAGCACACACATATTAACGCACACAAATACATTTCCATGCACACACACACACACACACACACACACTAAAACACATATATTTATTTATATAACGCACACAAGATGAGGGAGGAACTCGGTTACTGAGCGGGTGGCGACGTGGTCCAGGGGAGGCAGTTGGCAACAAGGGAGGTCGGCCCCAGGCTGAGGCGAGGGCTGCTGATGAAGGCGGAGGGCGAGTGGTTTCAGTTGCGGATGGTCGACATTGTTTCGGGTGGGAAGGGAAGCAAGGTGGAGGTAAAAGGAGTTGAAATGGGGATGCCGTATATGCTGTTATAATGGGATGGGAAAAATTGATGGGGAAAAGCTGCTGTTGTTCATTGATCTTTCATGAAATAGAAATGAAGATGAAGGAAGAAAAAGAAATGGTGTGGGTAAAAGGAGATGGCAGGAGCGGTTATTAAAGAGGAAATCCACTTTTCGTTTTATAAAATTTAAAGCAGATGAAGAGGATGCGTTCAATCCGGGGAAAAGTTGAGCGGTTCTATCTTGAGGCTAACACGTTTTGAAATTTTGAAAAGAAAGAACAGGATGAGCGAACAATTTTTTTATATTTATTTATATAATATATATTTGCGTTAAAAGCAGCCTTCTTTCTTTAATGTGCCTTTATTTAAAACGTTGCATCGGGACTACAAACAAGTAAGTTGCTTGGAAAGAAAGGTGAACCAGAAGGAGTGGGATACCAAGGAACGTGAGGAACGATTCTTTTGTTTGTTAAATACACAAAGATTTGAACGTTTCTTTGAGAAAATACAAGGTAACGATTTGAAATATTTTGGATGGCAATGGTTTAAATGCTTGAAAAGGTAAGCCGATATTACATTAAAAAAACAAGTAGCAACGTTTGATACTTGGATGGTGAAAAAGTAAAAGGGCGCATGCATTGGAAATTCCAAATGAAAGTGGAACTTACAAACGTGCATGCATGGTTATAAGAGAATGAAAGCATGCATTAAATATTGAATTAAGGGTGACATGAATGCATGGAAACATTTAGCATGAATTTACACATGTAAACACTACGTATGTGCATGGTAATTAAATGGACACAAAGCATGTATGTTGGAAAGGTTCCTTTTTTTATGGTTGAAAAACGTTTTGCAAAGAGAGTCAAAATGTAAAGAAATAAAAAGGACGTAGCAAGCATGCCTTTGAATGCAATTGTATTTTTTTTTTTGAAAAAAAGTGTCCACTAAGAAAAATAAATAAATTAATGAGTGATTTAGTAAACTAAAATGACGGGTTTTGCAGACCCAAAATGACTAGAAAAGTATGTAAGATCGGAAAAGGGACACATCGAACTCAAATGGCTCTGTTTCCAAAAATGAACGGCATAAGCCTTTTCGTTATTTCAGCGCGATCTGAGCACCGAAACTGAAAAATAAATATATTACAGAAATCAGCGCGACGAGACGGAAACAACGATATAAAATTTGCAGTGCCAAGATGCTCCGTTCAAAAACGCGTTACGGACCCCTTTAAACGTAAAATTCGGATAGAAAAACCATTAAACGGAGGTCAAAACGCCCGATTTTCGCGAAACGAATCTCACCGTTAGATTCGTGACAACAAATAGAATATTTTTCATGTTTGTCCGAACTGATTTCGAAAAGATTTTAAAATTGTTAAAATTTGAACAGATATGCGCAGCTTTGCTCTAAAAAATGTGCGATCGACAAACATTCAAATTTTCCGACGAAATTTTCACTGCATCTATATCTCACTGTACGTATTCCACATTACAAATTCCCGTTATAGAAAACGATAGAATATTTTCAAAATAAAAAAATCGATTTAAATCGGAATTTAAATCGTTAAAAATAACGGGTTGTTACAAATCTCATGCAATCACAATTCACACACGTGTTATCTCCCCATTTTATATGGCACATGTTCTCCTTTGATGTAGGAAATTTGTTGTGAACCTTGCATAAGCTTTCTTCCTATTTCTCCTTCACTTTGATCCTCTTTCCCTTCTTTGATTTAGCATGTAATCTTTTCACTCTTTGTATTAAGGAAAATTTGTAGAGGAAAATAAGATGTGCCTATGGAATTTTCAAGAGGGAAGGAAGAAAACTAAAGAAGAGGAGGATGGAGGTTATGTTAGATTTAGCTTCCTTATATAGGAGTTAGGGATTGATTTTGGCCTTTAGATTAACCCTAAAAAATATTTAATTAAATCACAGCTGCTTTTCTAATTACTTCGTAATGAAGTAAGAATCCTATAATGCATCTTTTGTTATTTTCATCCAATCCATAACAAAAGATTTGAATATACCATTTAAGAATATAATAAATGAACATATTAGAAATCTACCCTTTTTACAAAAGAATTATTTCATAAAACTATAGGAAACAAATGTATATTGAAACATATTAATGACCTATTTGTCAACCAATGTTATAATTTTACAACATGCACAATTACACCTTTCTTGTATATAAAATTAAAATATTTTCATATATACATATATAGGATAATCCAACTTCATACCGGTTAATTATAAGAATATGAAATTAACTTTCCCTCTATATGAAGTCAACAAAAATAGAAATCAATCAATATTAAATATAATATATGGACAATTAATGTATAATTGATTGCTAACCTATCCAATTATTTCCTATAAACGGAAACATTAAATACATATTTTGAATCTTATTTGCTAGTTTCTCATAACATATAAATCAATGCATATTTTATTGCGTATATGTGTGTATATAAACCCAATATTTTCGAAACATGACAATCCATATGCAATTAATTCATAATATATGGAATCATGGTACAATTAACTCACAATATATAAATCAATACATTACAACAATATGCACTATATGCAAATGGATTGCTTACCTGTTTTCAAAAGTAGAAATCAGTTATATATATTTAATTCCTACTTTCTTTTATTTTTTTTCTAATTTGCCCGTAACGTACAAAGTCAATGTAAAATCAAGTTGTACACATGCATAAATATATATTTATACGCACATGCATAGAATTTGAATAACATGTTAATCAACATGAAGTTAACTCACAGCCTATAAAATTAATGTATTATAATTTGGAAACAACATATACACTAGTATACATACATACACATATATCTACACACATAAAATGTTTCCTTTTATGCAACTTTTAATCATATATGTCTCCCCTTTATACCTGTATACGTACACATATACTCCTTACTTGGAACATGCATCTTAAAATTGACAAGAATTGAACTCATGACTTCATGTATCAAAGTCCACTCACTTAACCCCTATTTTTGTTCTTAAAATAGTAACATTGAGAATTAATGGTTTCACATGCGTATTTTTCGTACTAAAAAGGAAATATCTTGTAAATGATAATTTCAAATATATCAAAATTATATATCAAACTGATCATCTCGGAAGACCTTCACAATGGTAATAGAACGACATCCGATTGATCACCTAGTAATAATTAATTCTTAATTACTTAACTTTTAGAACCGTAAAAGTTGTGGGATGTTACATTCTTCCCCCCTCAAAAGAATTGCACCCTCGCAATTCACCAAATATAAAACCCATTCAAAATAATAAATCTTTCATTAGGATTTTAAAAATAAAATCACCCGTCATAAGTTAACTTCCCATATGTAATAACCATAGCTTCTTGCCAATCAAAACACACCACACACTATAATAAAATATGTATTTTCTTGTAATTCTATGGAACATGTGATGTGTAAAAAATAAAAATCCATCAACGAACAATAGTTATTATAACATCCTCATACAAATAAAAGAACACTCATAAATTAACAATCAACGTGGTTCACAAGAGTAAACCAAAAGAACAATTAACACATCATGAAACTAACAATGAACACATGTATGTTCATTAATGTGCTAACCATATAATCATCCTAATGTGATGAAATTTCTTAAAGCCTCACATTTGTAGTATTGCGTGTCCTTTCTTTCTTTCCTCTTTAAGAATATCTTATACACCCACTTGTGGTCATTCCTTCAAAATAATAAGTGCACATTCATAAATTGATAAATTTATAATGGTCTGTTTGACATCTCCTCCTATTACTATTGTCAATCATTCATTATGACAATTACTTACCCAGCGCGTAAAGCATATGGAATTCGCTATTTTCCGCTATCCACCCAATTCTGGTATAGCGAATGCCCCCAAGCACACGGTAGATAGACTAATATCTAACATAGTGGAACCGACATTTGGAACCCCTCACATGGTGGAGTCCCCTACCTTCCCTGTGCCAACCTCTCAAGGATGCACCGAAGTCTCAAACGCCAACTGCCCTTTTGGAAACATCCTGCGGAAAGCCCAAATATGGAAGTTGACACATTGGTTCCTACTTGAACCCTTGGTTCCCACTTGAACCCCTTGATTCCATCTTCAATCCCTTGTCCCCACTTGGACCATTAAAGACAACTTCCTTCTTGAGCTACCTTTGCATCTCGGATTTTAATCGATTGAAGTTTATCTTCAAAAGAGTTCTTCGTCTTTGCATTGGAGTAGTGATAATCCATATATAGCAAGTTCCTTCATTTGGTAATAAAGTTAAACCGTCCAAAATACCAAAGAGGGATCTACTAGATAGGAGTGATTCATATGCCTTTAATTTTTTTTAAAGATTTTGCTTTCAAATCAAAACTTCCATTTATGTTTAAAATAAAAATCCATTGGCAAAATTCTCATGTTCATAAAACTTCAAATTTTTTTTAAGTTATGGAAGCTGGTGATTATTTGAAAAACATTAAAAATGCATTTTGAATCACTCCAACTTTCATACGTATCCTAAGTGGTAAACATTAAGTCCTTAATCACTAAAATTCTCCATTTTACTCTTCTCACCTTCAAGGAACATCTCCAAAACTTTTAGTCATTCCAAATACTAGTCTTCTTTAGTTTAGAAAACAACATATTCACACTATGCCTAAACTAATCATGTCCCTCTTCAATCATTTTGTTTCTCGAGTGTAGATTCAATCAATAGTCAACACTAGATTACTATCTAATCATACAATTAACATAAACAACAAACAAATAACATACAAGCAAACTAAAAATATCAAATAAAAAAACAATAATCAATTTAATTAAAAGAATTAATCCAAACAATCATGAAATGAACTAATAAGCAAACATCAAGCATAGAGTGTAAAGTGGAAATGTGCGTGTCATAGTGCTAGCAAACATCAAACTAGCAATCATCCTCACATCTCTCACTCAGTGCGTAAAGTCTACGATATCCACCGCTTTGATCACCAGAACCATTTGGGGCCATGATGGAGCCCAGCTCCATCTAAACCTTACTACGACCACTTTTCCCTTGGGGGTCCTGATGGAGTTCGACTCCATACAACTTTGACCCCACCACACTGGTCCATAGTCAATGCCCCTGTAACAACCCGTATTTTTAATAACATGTTATAATGTAAATCAAGGCAGAATTAAATTCTAAAATCTGAATCAAGGGAAACAGGCTGTGCCATTGCATTCGTCTCGGAAAAATACGCGAAATAGAGTCCGAGTTTTCGAAAAACGGAGTCCGTATGACCAAATTATGGCCCAATGAAGTTTTCAGAAAATTCTAAGCCCGAAAACAGTTCAAATTCGAATTCAGAATCGAATTTCAGCCAAAACAGACTGGGCGGGAATTTTCCCGCCCAGGCAGGGTCGACATAGGTGTCGACACCAGTGTCGACACCAGTGTCGACCCCCCCAATGGGTCGACACCCATGTCGACCCAGGGGTCGACACCCATGTCGACCCAGGGGTCGACCCCCCCGGTCGGACCAATTTTTCTGGTGCACCATATAGGCATGTTGGATCCTCTTTTGTCGGTTTCTGACGGGAGTTAATGGTTCAGATTCGTTTTAGGGTTAATCCTATGGTCTAAACTACCCTTAATCTCTATAAAAAGACCCCTAGACCTAGCCTAAACCTTCATTAATCATTCCTACAACTAAATGCTGCCCAAATGTTCACTAATCGTGGCCTCCACCTTCTTCATGAGAGCATGAGTGTCTCAAATCAATCTATGTCATAAAGGAGCCATCTTTCTTAAGTAAAAGAGCCATCTTTCTTTGTCTTTGGGGGTTATTCCTTCTTGTTCTCAAGTCTTGAAGTGGAGTTTATCGTCTTTGGTTGCGGATTTGCTAGTGTGGCTTCGTCTCAATCTTATTTTATATTTATTCTAGTCGTCATAGCATTGTAAGCCCTATTCTACTCTTAGATTTTAACTATGAAGTTAAATATGACATGTTGCAAGTTTGAGTTTGGGCCTAAGTTTGATTTGTGCTTTGAACCTATCATGTTATGCATAGATTTATTATATGTATGTTTGTAAAGCTATCACCTTGACTTTGTGGATTGAAAGCTATGACCTTTGTTTATGAATGTTGCATAAAAGTAACATAGAAACTCGCATAACCTTTATGTTAACTTGCATATTATGTTATATGCGAATCAGTAGTCATCATTCTATGACATCTATGACCATGTATCACCTATTTGCCAAGTTTGAATGTTATGCATGTTTTGAACCTTATAATCCCTTATACTAGTCTCATGTTTGTGGCCAAATCACCTTATGCTAGTCTCATGTTTATGACAAAAATCACCTTTATTCTAGTGTCATGGTTGAGGCCAAGTCACCCTAATTTGTTAAGTTTGATATCCTAAATATTTTGGGGCCAATATGCAAGTTATGTAGTAAACCCTTACCTAAATGTCACCATGTTTAACTTGTGACTAAACATGCCACTTTGCACCCACTTTGTCGTGTTGATATATCCCCTTCTTTTTGGATCTATTTGTGTTGATGCGAATATACGTGCGATGGGGAATACGTTATGGGTAGTTAGGCCAACTTAAAAGACATAAAACATAACTTGGTTGTGATTATGCTTGAAAAACATAATTATGGACATGACACTTAGAAAACATGAAATGGCCAACTCGAGGTTGGGTTGAGTTTGCAACGTAAAACTACCCGGAACCGCCCGGCTTAACTAGTAGTTGCAAACAATAGGACCCAATGTGAGTAGTTGGTCATGTAGCACCCAAAATCCGAGGATAGACTCAGTTTGCAGCGGAAACCTGCCCGGAACCATCCGGCCTAACCAGTGGCCGCAAACTATCAGTCTAATGTGAGAGGTTGGGTGCATTAGGTTAATAAATGCCACATGATAGGGTTAAGTCATGGACAACTTGAATATACTTAACCACATGAACATGATGGGTTGATAGGGTTAAGTCAACATGGACACACTTAACCAACCCAATGCTTAGTTGGATAGGGTTAAGTCGTGAACCTTTTTAGGAACACTTAACCAACTTGATACATGGTTTGAATGGGGTTAACCACACTTAACCCACTAGAAAACCCTAGTTGCGCGGTCCTTCTCAGTAGTAACGCACTAGGGAGTATCGGATACCCTAAGGACTAGGCTAGGGTGGGGCACGATTACTGGGCTGGAGTGTAAGCGACCAAAAAGACGGCAAAAGTAGGTGCGCCATAGTAGATTCTGACGGACCATGGTCGTGCACATTATCCAGGGATGAAAGACAGACTTGGGTACTAGTAGGTTCTGACTGTGCGTGCTTGTTTCGTGTCAGTGGTTGACACCCTAGGGCCGGATACACCCTAGGGTGGACCTAGCACAGTCGACTACATTTCATGTTTGGACCGTATGACACCGACACTTGACGAGTTAGGCTTATAGGGAGCCGATCGACAAGACCGAGTAGTTGGACCTTGATTTGGGTCACCTCATGATATTGGACCTTATTGGGCCAAGGGATCAATTCTTGTTTACACTTGACATAGATTACTAGTACACACCTGGTGCAACTTAACCTTGTATATGCGGTGCCACACTTGATCTGTCTCTTCACCATGCCAGTTATAACCCCATGTTTCATCTCTGCTTTACGTGTCCAGTTAACTTTATTAGTTTTTATACTAATAGTAGATATGACTTCCCAGTCTTTTTGACTGACCCGTTTTCTTTCGCCTCTTTTCTTCCGTTTCCCCCCCAGGTTTGCAGGGTGGGAACACTGGTACCTAGCTGGATCTTTAGCTGCTTTTCTGGATAGCTCATGTATGGTTTTAAGCTATGCTTTTGGCGACACTACATTTATCTTTGGGGATTAGTACTTTATGTTTTGCACTTATGTTATTTTCAACTTATGCTTCTAGGCTTGTGTATTTGGAAAATGATGACTTGGTACTTCATGTAACTTGTCTATGGTTTTGAAATGAATGAAGCTGGTTTTTATTCTACCACTGCTTTACTTACTCTGTTTTTACTATATATGTTCTGTCTTGTAATATCTTCATGCATGTTTACCCGGTTAAACGCCCCTCCAAAGCCAGTTTACTTGCAAGAGTGACCCTGGCAAATATGGGGTGTTACATTTGGTATAAGAGCATAAGGTTTACAAGATTAGGTAAAAGTTTTCAAGAAAAGTTTTAAAACCTTTTGAAAAACTATTTTCAAAACCGATTTTAAAGAAGTATTTTTCCAATAAAAAGTCTAGTTTATTTTAAAAGGCTATTCCCCAAAAGCTATTAGCACTATCCTTCGTTTCTTCGTTCTGAATCTATCCATCTTTTTCCTTCGTTTCAGTATGGCCGATAATTTTGCCATCCCGGAGGGTGTACCAGTACTTATTTTGTTTAGAAGGTACATGGAGGCAAGGGCGAATGAAGCCGGCCCCGCGGATATTCCTCCTCCTCAGCATACACAAGCGGATTTCGCAGAGCTTTGCAAAGACTTTAAGGCGATGGGTTGCAAGAATTTTGTCGGAACGGAGACTTCTGTGGAGGCAAGAAACTGGTTAAAGGAAACTGAAGACCTCTTTGCTATCTTTGATGTGGAAGATCGTAGGAAAGTTCTGTTGGCGGTATGGCTATTGAAAGGGGAAGCTGCTTATTGGTGGGTAGTCACCACCACTACTAGACCAATTGAGACTTGGGATGAGTTTAGGAGAAGGTTTGGACTAAGGTTTTTATCATCAGCAGAAGAGAACCTTCAGCTGGAGAGGTTCCTATCACTAAAGCAAGGGGACATGACCGTTAGGGAATATGTGGATAAGTTTAATCAACATGCTCGGTTCGGTTTAGACTTGGTTAACACAGCTCAGAAGAAGGCCCTACACTTTGCTCTAGGATTGAACGAGCCATTGCGCAGTTTGGCCATGACTCATATACCCATGGGGGCGACCTTCGAAAATTTGGTGAATACGGCCCTACTTCAAGAGGAAGATAAGAGTGACAAGAAGAAGGTAAGGCAAGAAGATAGACTCCGGGAAAGGAGGAAAGAACGACAACACGTCAAGTAAGAAGAGGAAATGCAACTTTTGTGGGATCAAGGGGCATCTGGCCAAGGATTGCAGGAAGAAGAAGAGGAAGTTAGGCAAGTGTTTTCATTGCGGATAGTCTGGACATTTTAGCAAGGATTGCCCGAAGAAGAAAGGACAGGGGCAAGGACAAACTCAGCAAGCAGGACCCTCTGGAGGGCAGTTGCAGGCTCTCCTCGCTCTTCCATCTCTTGATCGAGGTAGTGTTTCTGTAGAAAGCCTTGTTTACATTTCTGATTTTCCTGTTCGCACTTTATTTGATTCTAGTGCATCGCATAGTTTTATTTCTTCTGATCTTGTTGAAAGTTTGCACCTTAGTACTAGTCTAGTTAAGGATCCCGTTTGTGTTTCAAATCCAATTGGGGGTTTCGCCCATTTATCTATGATTTGTGTGAATTTGAGGATTTCTATCTTTAGCGTAGAATTCATGGGTAATGCTTATGTTCTTGGGTTCATGGGATACGGGTTGATTTTAGGCATGGATTGGTTGTCCAGTTATGGAGCCATTCTCGATTGTGGGCATAGGGTAGTGAGGCTTATGACTCGCCTTGATAATACCCTAGAGATTTCTTATAACCCTAATGGGTCCCGTCATGTTATGTTTTCTTGAATCCCTCGACTCGTCTTTTGACAATCTTGAATCTGTGAGGGTGGTCCGAGAATATCCTGATGTCTTCGATGAGGTGAAGGGGTTACCCCCTAAACGCGAGATAGACTTCCGTATTTATCTTGTTGATCATGCCAAGTCAGTTTCATTTCCAGTTAGGCACATGGCCCCTCGTGAAAGAAGAGAGCTTAGTAAGCAAGTCAAGGAGTTGCTTGAGAAAATTTTATTAGGCGAAGCATTTCTGAATGGGGTGCTCCAGTGGTATTCGCTTCGTCTGTGTGTCGATTATCGTGAGTTAAACAAGCTGACAAAGAAGAATAGCACCCATTACCGAGGATTGATGATCTCTTTGACCAGCTTGTAGGTGCTTTTGTTTTCTCTCAACTCGATCTAGCCACCAGATTCCATCAGCTTAGAGTGGCTGAGGATAGTATTGATAAGACTGCGTTTAGGACTCCAAATGGATTCTTTGAATGGCTTGTTATGCCATTCGGTTTGACTAATGCACCCGCATACTTCGTGGACTTGATGAGTAGGGTGTTTCGGGAGTTCCTTAACAAGTTTGTGGTCGTTTTTGTGGATGATATTCTGATCTTCTCAAAAGACGAGGAAGAGCATGCTGCACATCTCAAGGAAGTTAGGGATATGCTTAGAGCTCACCAGTTGAAAGCCAAGTTCTCAAAATGTCATTTTTGGAGAAAGAAAGCTCGGTTACTTGGGCACATAGTTCCTAAGCAAAGTATAGCTGTGGATCCCGCGAAAGTGGTTGTAGTTCAAGACTGGAAAGCTCCTAGGAACGCAACCGAAGTAAGAAGCTTTCTCGGTCTTGCAAGGTTTTATAGGAAGTTCATCAAGGACTTCGCTAAGATTTCAGCTCCTCTTACTAAGTTGACGAAAAAGGACTTAGCCTTTGAATGGGAATTGGAGTGTGAGCCTGCTTTTCAAAGGCTTAAGAGGACTCTTACCACAACACCAGTTTTAGCTTTACCCGATGGAGGGAAGATGTTTGCCGTGAACACCAATGCACGTGACATGGGATTAGGCGCGGTCCTGATGTAAGAAGAAAGAGTAATATGTTATGGGGTTAGGCAACTCAAAGTTTATGGGAAGAACTACCCCACACATGATTTGGAGTCGGCGGCGATTGTCTTTGCGCTTAAATCATGGCACCATTATCTTTTGGGCAAGAGATTCGAGTTATATACTGATCACAAGTCGCTCAAGTATCTCTTCTCGCAAAAGGATGTCTATGCTAAGTGTTGAGTTTGGAAGTAGGGATTATGTTTTTGGGCTTTGGGTTGATTCTAGGGATGAAGTGGTTATCCAGTAAGGGTACCATCCTCGGTTTTGAAAGAAGGGTAGTTAGACTCTTGACTTGCCTTGGTAATACCCTCGAAGTCTCGCGTAACCTTTAGAGTTCTGTCAGGATTAGTTACCTAGAATCTTTTGACCCATTTATTGGAAATTAATGATCTATTCTATTAGTGTTCGCGGATGGTTCATAGAAATCATGTTAATAAGTGCATTTGGCCACATGGATTGGTATTTATTTTCAAAGGAAAGTTCTTCTACGTGGAATACCTTACAGTGAATTTTGGGAAAGCTTGCATGAAGTCATGAGTATACAGTTAAGTTAAGAACCGAGTATGCTAGAAAAAAAAAAGTGAAAGTGAAATGAGAAGCGACAGTGAAATGAGTTCCAACTCACATTTATGAAGTAGGAATTAAGAAGCTACGAAATTGAAAGGTTAAAAACGGTCAAAGCACAATGGAATTAAGTTCAAGGAAATGCGGCTTAGAAGGTTGAAGACTAGATACGCGCATCATATATCTTTTTAGGAGTATAACCTTGATCCCTGTTTTTCCGTGGAGCTTACTTGTATACTATCTTCTCGATCTCTTTTCCTAATTAGCATATCTTTCTTTTGCTATCCATGTTTACCTTGTTTATCTTGTTATCTCGTAATCGTGTCATGAGAACCTTAGGCAGAAACCCTTTGGATGAAACATGTATTTGAAACATGTTATGCTTGATGGTTGCAAGTGGTTGCAAGTGTTTTCAAGTGGATACTCGTGGATGCATGATACACATTAGGCACTAAGATCGGCTCACACACTTTCATGTTGCATATGCATGAGTGTTTATGCTTATTCATGGATGAAACTTGTTGTGATATCACGTGGATGTTACATATGAATGAATGTTATGTGCGCTCATGTAGAGATTATAAATTATGTTAGGAATTTGCATACATATGGACTCATTTCACTAACATACTTTGCATTAAGGAGGTTTACTGAATCAGTAACCGCCTGATTTTTGCATTAGATAAGTACATATACACACACCTTTTGCATATGTTCATACAACATTTAGAATCTTTTTAAGGACAATGGTTACTTGTGGATGATGTTTTGAGTAGATGGATGATGGATGGTAGGATACGTTCTTCCTGACTTGGAGATTTCGGGGACGAAATCCTTTAAGGAGGGGAGAATGTAACAACCCGTATTTTTAATAACATGTTATAATGTAAATCAAGGCAGAATTAAAATCTAAAATCTGAATCAAGGGAAATGGGCTGTGCCATTGCGTTCGTCTCGGAAAAATACGCGAAATAGAGTCTGAGTTTTCGAAAAACGGAGTCCGTATGACCAAGTTATGGCCCAATGAAGTTTTCAGAAAATTCTAAGCCCGAAAACAGTTCAAATTCGAATTCAGAATCGAATTTCAGCCAAAACAGACTGGGCGGGAATTTTCCCGCCCAGGCAGGGTCGACATAGGTGTCGACACCAGTGTTGACACCAGTGTCGAACCCCCCCAATGGGTCGACACCCATGTCGACCCCCCCGGTCGGACCAATTTTTCTGGTGCACCAATTTGGCATGTTGGGTCCTCTTTTGTTGGTTTCTGACGGGAGTTAATGGTTCAGATTCGTTTTAGGGTTAATCCAATGGTCTAAACTACCCCTAATCTCTATAAAAAGACCCCTATACCAAGCCTAAACCTTCATTAATCATTCCTACAACTAAATGCCGCCCAAATGTTCACTAATCATGGCCTCCACCTTCTTCATGAGAGCATGAGTGTCTCAAATCAATCTATGTCATAAAGGAGCCATCTTTCTTAAGTAAAAGAGCCATCTTTCTTTGTCTTTGGGGTTATTCCTTCTTGTTCTCAAGTCTTGAAGTGGAGTTTATCGTCTTTGGTTGCGGATTTGCTAGTGTGGCTTGTTCTCAATCTTATTTTATATTTATTCTAGTCGTCATAGCATTGTAAGCCCTATTCTACTCTTAGATTTTAACTATGAAGTTAAATATGACATGTTGCAAGTTTGAGTTTGGGCCTAAGTTTGATTTGTGCTTTGAACCTATCATGTTATGCATAGATTTATTCTATGTATGTTTGTAAATCTATCACCTTGACTTTATGGATTGAAAGCTATGACCTTTGTTTATGAATGTTGCATAAAAGCAACATAGAAACTCGCATAACCTTTATGTTAACTTGTATATTATGTTATATGCGAATCACTAGTCATCATTCTATGACATCTATGACCATGTATCACCTATTTGCCAAGTTTGAATGTTATGCATGTTTTGAAGCTTATAATCCCTTATACTAGTCTCATGTTTGTGGCCAAATCACCTTATGCTAGTCTCATGTTTATGACAAAAGTCACCTTTATTCTAGTGTCATGGTTGAGGCCAAGTCACCCTAATTTGTTAAGTTTGATATTCTAAATATTTTGGGGCCAATATGCAAGTTATGTAGTAAACCCTTACCTAAATGTCACTATGTTTAACTTGTGACTAAACATGCCACTTTGCACCCACTTTGTCGTGTTGATATATCCCCTTCTTTTTGGATCTATTTGTGTTGATGCAAATATACGTGCGATGGGGAATACGTTATGGGTAGTTAGGCCAACTTAAAAGACATAAAACATAACTTGGTTGTGATTATGCTTGAAAAACATAATTATGGACATGACACTTAGAAAACATGAAATGGACAACTCGAAGTTGGGTTGAGTTTGCAACGTAAAACTACCCGGAACCGCCCGACTTAACTAGTAGTTGCAAACAATAGGACCCAATGTGAGTAGTTGGTCATGTAGCACCCAAAACCCGAGGTTAGACTCAGTTTGCGGCGGAAACCTGCCCGGAACCAACCGGCCTAACCAGTGGCCGCAAACTGTCAGTCTAATGTGAGAGGTTGGGTGCATTAAGTTAATAAATGCCACATGATAGGGTTAACTCATGGACCACTTGAATATACTTAACCACATAAACATGATGGGTTGATAGGGTTAAGTCAACATGGACACACATAACCAACCCAATGCTTAGTTGGATAGGGTTAAGTCGTGAACCTTTTTAGGAACACTTAACCAACATGATACATGGTTTGGATGGGGTTAACCACACTTAACCCACTAGAAAACCCTAGTTACGCGGTCCTTCTCAGCAGTAACCCACTAGGGAGTATCGGATACCCTAGGGACTAGGCTAGGGTGGGGCACGATTACTGGGATGGAGTGTAAGCGACCAAAAAGACGGCAAAAGTAGGTGCGCCATAGTAGATTCCGACGCACCATGGTCATGCACATTGTCCGGGGATGAAAGACAGACTTGGGCACCAGTAGGTTTTGACTGTGCGTGCTTGTTTCGTGTCAGTGGTTGACACCCTAGGACCGGATACACCCTAGGGTGGACCTAGCACAGTCGACTACATTTCATGTTTGGACCGTATGACACCGACACTTGACGATTTAGGCTTATAGGGAGCCGATCGACTAGACCGAGTAGTTGGACCTTGATTTGGGTCACCTCATGATATTGGACCTTATTGGGCCAAGGGATCAATTCTTGTTTACACTTGACATAGATTACTAGTACACACTTGGTGCAACTTTACCTTGTATATGCGATGCCACACTTGATCTGTCTCTTCACCATGCCAGTTATAACCCCATGTTTCATCTCTGCTTTACGCGTCCAGTTAACTTTATTAGTTTTTATACTAATAGTAGATAGGACTTACCAGTCTTTTTGACTGACCCGTTTTCTTTCGCCTCTTTTCTTCCGTTTCCCCCTCAGGTTTGCAGGGTGGGAACACTGGTACCTAGCTGGATCTTTAGCTACTTTTCTGGATAGCTCATGTATGGTTTTGAGCTATGCTTTTGGCGACACTACATTTATCTTTGGGGATTAGTACTTTATGTTTTGCACTTATGTTATTTTCAACTTATGCTTCTAGACTTGTGTATTTGGAAAATGATGACTTGGTACTTTATGTAACTTGACTATGGTTTTGAAATGAATGAAGCTGGTTTTTATTCTACCGCTGCTTTACTTACTCTGTTTTTACTATATATGTTCTGTCTTGTAATATCTTCATGCATGTTTACCCGGTTAAACGCCCCTCCAAAGCCAGTGTACTTGCAAGAGTGACCCTGGCAGAGGTGTGGTGTTACAGCCCCTCCTATCAATAGTGAATCAAACCTATAGATATTGATAACCCCTTTGCACATGTCCCGTAGCAAAGTCCAACCCTTGAAGTTCAATCCTTGGCTCCCATCTGGATCCTGAGTAATAATTTCCCAATTTGGACTTCCTTTGCATCTCGAGTTTTAGTCAAATTGGAGTTTGACTTCAGAAGAGTTTACGATCATCACTGCGTGGTAGTGGTAAAAGCTCGAATCCGGTTGGGTCTGGTTTGGTATTGTTGTTTGGCTCATCCATTTTGGTTCAGTGCTCCACTCCAACCCCAACCCTATGCAAGTGGCCCTCCTTTTTTCCATGTTCCAGTTCGGTTTGGTTCATCTTATCCGATCTGGATCCTTGCATAATTTCTAGCAAGCTATTTTTCGCTGAACGATGGCGTTTTCAACCATTCTAACTTTTCTATGCAATCATAAAACATTCCAAACAGCAGTAACACCATATAGGTTCAATCAAAAAGATCAAAACAACATTCATGTTCATAGAATGAGACTAACTAACCCTAGTTACTCTTAATCCCCTAATTAGCACTGATATGCAAATCACTCACAAATGATCATTTTCTATTAATTAAGGAGATAACTTTAAAATAAAGAATATATGTTTAAAAAAACAATAATTCTAGGCCATTGTTGTTCTCTTAAAACGATTTTATCTTTACTAAGCTTGGGTTTTAGTTGCAACCTAATCACCATATGAATGTCATTTAGGTTATAACCAAACACATAACTTGCCCCATAAGTGTTTATCTTGCCTCACTCTTGTTTTCTTTATCCCGCACAAAAGGTTTCCCATAAATAAGCAACATTGTAAAGTGAGGTAATAATGACCAAACAAATAGTACACACACTTCAAGCATGCAATTATGAATAAAAACATTTTCTCTTATATTTAAACCAACCTTAAGGTGCAAATTGTTAAAGACAATGGTTAAACCTACCCAAGGCTTAGGTTATCGTCAAACCTAAGCTCTGATACCAAATGTAAAGACCTGTTATTTTTAATGGTCCAAAATCAATTATAAACGTCATCAAACACGCTTACAACTAATTTTAGATATGAAAAGTATCAGACATTAAGTAAAAAAAATACTAGAGACAATTACTAATATGGAAGATCTCATGATGTAATAAAATAAACAATTACATAATTAAAACATCATAATCCATTTTATTACATTAAACATCGACAAAACAAAATAGTAGTGAAACAATAAGAAGTAAATTTAAATAACAACCTTTAGATTCAACATGCAGGCTAGGCTCCTTTCTTCTTCATCTTTTTTTCTTTCTTTTTGCCCTCATATCTTCTAACTTTACAAATTCTGTTCAAAGAGGAAAAGGAGTTTCAACTATGTTTGGACTGCGCCTAACACTATACACCCCGACCCAGTCTAAGAGTTCCAGTGGCTATTGCATAAGAAAAGACTGCCTACGAACCCTTTTTTAGGGATCAAGTCCACGTAGTTCTATTTTCTGCTCTTCTCCTGCATCCAAATAATCGTTAGTACATTACAACCATTGCATTCATTCAACCATTTCATCCATTTAATCATTGAAATCAATATAATTTAGTACAATCAATATGAACATTAAAATTGATGCAAACAAGATAACTAATACAACTACTGCACTGACGCGGTCAATTAAGAGTAGAAAATAGTGTCGTACACATCTGTCACAACGTAACAGCAGATGAATCAAACAAAAGAAAGTATACATGCAATCTTTAAATACCAACAACATCCAATGACAATTCCAACTTATAAAATAAGATGGTAGCAATATCAATATACTTACAAAATTTTATTCATCAATCAATAATTGTACGCCATCCATGCAAGCATAAACCATTTTGTGTATACTCATCATTCCAAAAGAGTAACACGGTTACCAACGCATAATAATCCAATCAATACTTGTTATACAACATTCATTGTTAAATAACCATAACTAACTACACATCAATTTGTAGCAATCAATGGTAAAACACCGCACAAACATCCTTAATGCGATCCATCAACGTGAAATAAAACATAATGTATTAGAACCAATCACATTTACCACAATTGTTTTATTTCAAGTATAAGATTATCATATTATTGTTCATTGTAAAGGAAACTTTCTTATTTCATTCAGTTTTGGAATTTCCATTGTCCCTTATCTTTCAAAATTTTATATTCTATCAAAACATAACATGTCGATAACTTTACAGACCAACTATCTTATTGTCTTACATTAAAAAACAATAACAATACTTTTAATACATTAGAAAGTTATTTTATTGCATTTACTCCAAAGGAATGCAAATTTCATTCAGGAAAACTATTTACAAAATCTTATTTTGCTGAATAACAATAAGCATTTATTACTATTCATGAATATCTTTAAAAAAATATAAATAATAATGAACATATCAAAACACCCCAAATTAATTTTATTCATTTCTTTTTCCTGAAATGATTATTTATAATCAACACATACCAACTATGGGTGATCACACTTTTCCTTATTTATCCTATTTTAATGCCATTACTAAACTTTATTCATTTTATTTTGATGAATAACTCATATATTCAAATCCATCATTTATTTAAAATTCTAATAGCTCAAAGACCAGTAAAATAAATAATAAACTTAGACTCGATGCATCCAAAATGTCTAAAATGTCAAATAACAAATCATGTCATAAATTAATAATCATATATGTTCTTCGAAAGACAATAAATTTTAAATTCAATTAAATTAAAGAACTCATACCAATCTCATACAATCACAATCCACACACGTGTTATCTCCCCATTTTATATGGCACATGTTTTCCTTTGATGTAGCAAATTTGTTGTGAACCTTGCATAAGCTTTCTTCCTATTTCTCCTTCACTTTGATCCTCTTTCCCTTCTTTGATTTAGCATGTAATATTTTCACTCTTTGTATTAAGGAAAATTTGTAGAGGAAAATAAGATGTGCCTATGGAATTTTCAAGCGGGAAGAAAAAAAACTAAAGAAGAGGAGGATGGAGGTTATGTTAGATTTGGCTTCCTTATATTGGAGTTTGGGATTGATTTTGGCGTTTAGATTAACCCTAAAAAATATTTAATTAAATCACAACTGCTCTTCTAATTACTTCGTAATGAAGTAAGAATCCTATAATACATCTTTTGTTATTTTCATCCAATACATAACAAAAGATTTGAATATACCATTTAAGAATATAATAGATGAACATATTAGAAATTTACCCTTTTTACAAAAGAATTATTTCCTAAAACTATAGGAAACACATGTATATTAAAACATATTAATGACCTATTTTTCAACCAATGTTATAATTTTACAACATACACAATTACACCTTTCTTGTATATAAAATTAAAATATTTTCATATATACATATATAGGATAATCCGACTTCATACCGGTTAATTACAAGAATATGAAATTAACTTTCCTTCTATAATATATGAAGTCAACAAAAATAGAAATCAATCAATATTAAATAGAATATATGGACAATTAATGCATAATTGATTGCTAACCTATCCAATTTTTTCCTTTAAATGGAAACACTAAATACATATTTTGAATCTTATTTAGTAGTTTCTCTTAACATATAAAATCAATGCATATTTTATTGTGTATATGTGTGTATATAAACCCAATATTTGCGAAACATGACAATCCATATGCGATTAATTCATAATATATGGAATCATGGTACAATTAACTCACAATATATAAATCAATACATTAAAACAATATGCACTATATGCAAATGGACTGCTTACCTGTTTTCAAAAGTAGAAATCAGTTATATAAATTTAATTCCCACTTTTTTTTTTAATTTCCCCGTAACATACAAAGTCAATGTAAAATCAATTTATACACATGCATAAATATATATTTAAATGCACACGCATAGAATTTGAATAACGTTAATCAACGTGCAGTTAACTCGCAGCCTATAAAATTAATGTATTATAATTTGGTAACAACATATACACTATGTATACATACATACACATATATCTACACACATAAAATCTTTCATTTTATGCAACTTTTAATCCTATATGTCTCCCCTTTATACCTGTATACGTACACATATACTCCTTACTTGGAACACACATCTTAAAATTGACAAGAATTGAACTCATGACTTCATGTATCAAAGTCTACTCACTTAACCGCTATTTTGTACTTAAAATAGTAACATTGAGAATTAATGGTTTCATGTGCGCATCTTTCATACTAAAAAAAGAAATATCTTGTAAATGATAATTTCAAATATATCAAAATTATACATCAAGCTGATCGTCTCGGAAAGACCTTCGCAATGGTAATAGAACGACATCCGATTGATCACCTAGTAATAATTAATTCTTAATTACTTAACTTTTAGAACCGTAAAAGTTGTGGGATGTTACAATTTATTTGGACTTTACTCTAAGATTATGAAGTCCGACTTTATTTAGGAATTAGGACATTGTTATATAGGATTATAACCAGATCTATTGAACATGTAGCCTAACTTAAATCTTCGAGCATGATGCTTAATTTGATTTTTGTTCTCACTCTGCATAAAATTCTAACATAAGCACTCAGGCGATAGTTTGAGAAACGAGTAAAACTACATATTTTATGAAAATCCAAGTTATTATTATCTTAGCCATTGTGATGTGCAACTATTTACGACTATAATAAATAAGACTTTCTTTGCCAATAAGTGCAAATAGCATATCTCATTTTTTTCTAGGTTTCAAATAGTGAATAAATGCGAAGTTATTCATGAATGAGTTTCTTGAAGTGCTCTTCATTTGTTGCCAACTTCAAGTGTTCATACGACTACTTTCAGTTACATCCCGTGTGCAAAGCACGGGTCCGCACTAGTTTCCGCAATACTCAAATATATGCTACATGCTTCCAATTTCAAAATACCATAATATCATGTCCAAACTATAAAAACAAGAAATTTTTTTACAAAATGTACCTAGATTTTATATATTGAGAAGATGAAACGTGGGCCATAACACAAAGTCTCCATCCAAAAATTTACAAAGCTTGTAATGTTCATTTGAGGACCATCGTAATTTGGTGCTTCTAAATCTAAAACTTCTTAGAACAACTTTCTCAACATCATGCACTATCTATAATGACACATGGTGTTACTACCAAAATCATCTTAGTATAAAATGGAAGTGAAGGGAATTTGAATGAATATAAGCATGGAAGAAAGGACCCGAGAGCAACATAGACAAACACACCTCAGGAACAAAAGAGCTCAAGACCCGTAAAACGACAACAAAGTTGAACTGGCATGATCCATCCGATAGGGACTACCCAAAGGAGGGTTTCATGGCTAAAAGTAATCTTATACAAGGATCAGGAAAGAGGAGAGCAGAGGCTCCGCTTATCGAAACCCCGGAGGACTATCGGGATCAACCCGCTTAACATCAATATGTCAGAGAAAGAGGAATATCGGACCTATATATAAAGTCGTCTAGGACCAAATTCTGAGAATTGACTATATGGATGACGAGGGGCTACCTTCATAAGTAACAGAAGTATCACCGGAAGCCACCTTCTAGATAACCAAATCAACTCAAAAGTTCCACCGAAAGGCTAAACCAAAACACAAGCAGGGATACAGGCTACCCGTACTAATCTATTTAGTATCTAAACTGGCAACGACTTCAAATCGACTAATATCTACATTCATCATGAGGGAAGGCTCCTCTAACTATTCACGATAAAGCCGGAAGCCTACATCAGAAAGCTTACGTCTGAAAACCAACACCAGAAGCTGCTACTGGGGGCTCAATCATCATTTGTGAACCGCCATAACAACAAACAGTATCAGTCTCGGGGAAGCCTAGGTCTTCCAGAACCTTCACTTCGAAGACCGTAATCGGCACCATAAGGACAACCGAGAGTCAAACGCCCGAGACCAGAAGAAAAATCGTCCAACAAAGGCCAATGCAGGCCCAGTAGCATATCAACGAAAAGACCACAGATTCTCTATAAATAGGACCCCAAAAGTCACATAGCGGGGATGAACTTTTTATTCCTCAAATCAGTTATTCTTTTCCAAAAAAGAGCAAATCTTCAATTCTTGTAATACATCTACAATTTATGAATGGAGAATTTCCGGGTCTTAAGCATCTTGTGATTTAATAATCTTTTTATGCCATAATGATGAAATAGGGAGTTAACACTAACCTTACTGTTGAGAAGATCAATGAGGAAACCCTAGCGGTAAAGAAGGAGCTTCATAAAAATATTAAGTCTCTTTGCCCTTACCTCGAGGGTTTACCATCATTGATCGACACTCTCATGATAAGCCTAACATTTCCTGACCCTTGGGGAAAGGAGGGCATCTGTGGGTTCATAACCTGATCTCCAACATGATTCTGACCCCTCTCTTGTGTTAGTCAAAAGCGGAATGATCACCGATGTTAACGAACATCATAGTACCTACTTCCTCAAGCTCAGGGGAGGCGTTAGCCTGTTTTCCTCTTATTACAGTACATCATACCACCTTCATAATTTAGGAAGTCATCGATCCCACCGATCCTAGTAATATCAAGCTAGATAACTTTCCCAAAGTCGATTCGGAATGCCATCATGCAATATGTGCGACATCCATCCTCTAGGCGAAAGATAATTAATCATTAAAGTTGAAAACTCTGATGCCCAGAGGAAGGCAGTCTGGCATAGATTTGCAGGTTTTAGAGTGTGTTTCGGTAACTCTGAGTTATGGTGATGTCGAATCCCAGGAATATACGCCATATGCATCATAATCCGGGTGTTGACGAAAAATATCGTTAACATTTTGGTGCTAGATGGAGGGCCTTAACCTCCATCCTTATGGCTAATTTTTTAGAATTAATTTGGTGAATTTATTGCTCCATGGCAAGAAAGATGAAATCGAAAAGATTGGAGGATCGAAACAAAGAGCTAGATCCCAATGCCACCCTTGAAGGAAATGAGGTTCCAACACTCAACCCAAATAATAACGACAAGGGAACCACATCCAATCCACAACAACCACCAGAATCAAACGCCATAGAAGATAATGTCGCAAGAATCTTGGTCTTTGAAAAGCAACTTCAAGAAGTATAGGCCCAAGTCAATGTTGTCTAGGCACAAAAATCCTCAAAGCTCACCAGATCTAGTCAGAGAGAGACGAATGAATCTCCAAAAAGAAAAGCTCCTATTCAACATTCAGAAGCAAAGGAGAAGCTTAAAGTAATCTCTACTAAGAAGAATAGGTATCTGACGGGGATAAATCATCAAGGGAATCTGTGCGAGCAGGAACAACCTGGGAGCTCTACTTCCAAAGGCTAAGATCCCAAAAGAGAGGATTATGACAACATAGAGGCTTACATCAAAGATCTCGCTCAGAAGACCGTCAAGGACTTGTTGGGAAGCAAGGGGAAAAGGATCCAAGATGACAGGGTAAATGGCAACGAAAGAGTAGCTCCATTCATGAAATTATGAAAATCATAATACCTTCGAGAGTGAAAGTTCCAACCATAAAGTATCTTGGGACGACTGATCCCAACGATCGTATGATGGCTTTCGATAGGCAGATGGATCTTTACAACGCTTCTGGAGTCGTCAGGTGCCGTCTTTTTCCGGTCACCTTTCAAGGGGCAGCAGCGAAATGGTATCGCCTGTATAGGGAAAACACCATTTAGTCGTGGAAACAATTCTCTTACGAATTTTTCGTGTAGTTCAGCATTTGCAAAGATCCAATCGTGGATTATATGGTCATTGCTAACATCAAACAGAGGCAAGGGGAGTCCCTCGGGGGTTATTTGAAAAGGTTCAATGTCGAGGCCTTAAAGGCCGAGGATATGAACGACCATGATAAGCTAATTGCGGTACACTAAGAGATAATTAAAAACACCCCCTTCTGGAAGGAGTTATATATCCACAGCTGCAAAGACTTGTAGGATTTCCATTTCCAAGATGACAAGTTTATTCGCATGGAGAATTGTACTTCACAAGAAGGAAGTTCGGGCCTCAAGGGGAAGGAGGAAGTCCAAACTTTGGACGAAAGCCCCCGGAAGGAAATCAAAAGAGGTCAAGGTGGGAAGATTCTAATACCAACTCGGTTGCGCTGAACAAGCCCATCTCATTTGTGGATGCTGTCGCAAAGAAAGGGTCAATAACTTCCCATCTCGTTTAAGGCCAAGAATTGCCCCGAACCTCATTCCGGTGGTAAATATTGTGAATTCCACAAAACCAATGGACATAAGACTGACGAATGCAAGGTATTGGACGAGATCATCCCGAAGCAGATTCGAGAGGGACACCTGAAGGAATTTGTTTTAAACAAGACAACATCAGCTCAATACGCAAGTGGATAGACAAATGTTTCGGTAAATGCAATAGGTATTGCCATAGGGGAGGGCAAACTAGATTTGGAGCCACCCATAAACCGAATAATTGTGATTCATGGGGGACCACACCCTGTCAGAAGTTGTCTGAAAGCCAGAAACCAGTACATGAAAAAAGCCATGGAGGGAATCTTCCCCATTCAAGAAGAGCCATCATTGAAGAACGCACTTTATGCTCTCAAAATGCACAACCTAGTCATTTCTCCAGAAGAAATGAAGAAAGGGGTCTGCCACCCTCACAACGACCCTCTTATGATAACAGCGCAAAGAAGGCTCTCAGTTGTCTTAAAGATTCTCGTGGACACGGGAAGTGCCGTCAATGTCATCTTTAAGCATGCTTTCGATCAGATGGGAATTTCCTAGAAGAAGTTGGAGCCTAGCAACGAACCAATCTTCGGATTCAACAACAAGGGGTCGACTCCGGTGGGTCAAATCAACCTACTGGTTCAAGTGGGATTGTCCCCGCTTCATAGGACTTTCGAAACTCTCTTCATTGTAATCGATCAAGCGTCCTATTACAACGCCTTCTTTGGACGACCAACTTTAGAGGAGATGGACGCTTTCGTCTCTTCCAAATATCTCATGTTAAAATTCCTAACCAAACAGGGATGGGGTACCATCAGGGGAGAACAGTTTTGCTCCCGCGAGTAGTACTTTGCAAGGGTTGAAAAATACAAAAGGGAATGTTCTTCATACTTTGATTCTTCTACTGTTTTTATGCCTTCTGATGGGGGTTTCTTGCCTCCCTCCTTTGAAACTAAGATAAAAATAAATAAGACTGACAAACACACTAATGGTAGGTACGTGTGATGACCCCAAACTTCTGTAGTATGAAAGCAAGGATAATCTTTGGAATATAACATAATTACAACAATAGCAGATCTCAGATAATATCATAACACATAAATCATTGCAGCGAAAATAGGAATGTCATCAACACCACAACATCAAAAACATCAGAGTAGCACAGTTACAGGATACACTTAGCAAATAGAAAGTCTAAGCAAATAGTAATAAGTCTAAACTCCATCAAGTACGTCAAAAATAGAGGATGTCTAAATGTCTTAAAGCATAAACAAAAAAATGTCCATCTTCTTTCCTTAAGCATGCTCCAATTCGGAATGTATCCAAAATACCTGAACCTGTCACTTGGCTGCCCGTGTGAAAAAAGGGAACCCGAGTTTGCAAAGTGAAAAAAACTACGAGTCAGTCATGGGACTGGTATGAGAAATCTTTCTAACCTTAACTAACAATATGGCTAATCATAGGACCACGCCGCTAACACAGAATTGGTTTACTCCATTGGATTTCCATTGCATAATTTTAATAAATTTTTATTCAAAACAACGCAATGCTTTTTAGAAAAAATGAAATCATTATAAGACTCAAGTCCCATCACATAATGCAACACAAACCGGAGGATAGAGTTTTACCTTATAATGATCAAACATGCTTGATACATATAAAATAATATTTTAATATTATTATTAGTGTCTAATCAGTTTTAAAATACTTCAAAGTAAATGTATCAATCCTAGACGGCATAGTACCCCATCCTACTATGTCGCCATATATAGGTTTAAAATCAAAACCGTAATGTCATATTGGGAATTGGGTTTTCATCATGAGTCAAGGCTAGAGACAATCTCCTTACCGATTCGAGACACTCTAACAATGTCTCAGGATCCCCCGCAGTGAACCCTTGGATCCTGCAGGCCCGGTCCACAAATAGACCTTAGTAGATTAGTTATGCATGAACACACATTTCCCACTCCTATTGAACCTATAATTTGGTCACTATCGACCAATAAATCCTAGGTACCTCATAATCCATCAACCACATAAGTAAAATGCCGGGGCTTGCAAAACCCTGATACCACTTCTAGCTAGAAAGAAACGTGTGCACTCCTTGCGCTCCCTTGTCCCGTTTCTGACTCTTACCGGGGTGTGAGGCTCGTGAGGTAACACTATACACAAAGTTATGCCAAAATAGGCTATGCTTTTATCATCAACCACAAGCCTCTACTTTTCAACAAAAGCCTCGATCAATTGCATCTTGACATGTCATATTGACAATTCACGCCATGTGTTCGATAACTACCAATATATAACCTCTGAGCTCATGCGTCTCAGAGAAGGGTGTTAAGCAAGAGAATAAATTCTCTGCCACTAAATAGATATACATTAAATAGAAATCAATTCACATGGAGTGAAATCCAATGTCAGACACATATCCATTTACAAGTCCGTTCTGGGTTTGAACGAAACCGGAGTCACCTTATTCCTCATCCCGTATGTCCAATACGAAAAAGACGTGCTCGCTTATCCGGACAATCAACAAGTACATCCAGACAACTACCACTTTAACCCTTTACTGGGAGCTATCCAATTTCGGGCATCAGTAGTTATCTATTTTATGTGAAGATCGCCGGTCTTCAATCACCGTCTTCAATATATTCGGTTTAAATCGTCGTATAATCATTTGAAATGAAATTGAACTCGGACTTTTCAAATGATTCCCGCATATATAAAATTTAAAACCATTTCATATCGTTAATATTATTTAATAACGATTTATCTCTATTTTTATTTATATAAAAATAGCTAAATTAATTTAACGACGCTTCGGGTTAATAGGCGGCCCTAACGATGTTTTTATCAAAATTTGATTTACATTTTTCTAGAAATCTAACCGTTGGATTTTAACAAAATTTATATCGTTGGAAAAATCTTCCCAAAGCGGTCCTAACGGTTCCAGTTTTGGGAAAATCCGACGGTCGGATCTTTTGGTATAATCGTTTAAAATTACAACTCCGAAACGCGAACTACCGCGTGCGATTCGTTTAATTTTAATTTATATTTATATATAAATATAAGCCATTCAACGATTCCACTAACGCATTTATCACGCCAAATAAAAGAATATTTAATTTGCATAACCATTTCAACATGTTTACAATGTCAAATAAAGTGTATTTTATTTACCTGACAATTAAGCTAATGACAAAGAGAAACTAATTTTTATTTGCATTTCTATTTTTAACTTTAACCAAAGAAATATTTTATATGTATAAAGTTTTCAGTGTATGTTTTTACAAATAAAATACTTCATACAAATTCTAATGTATGTGTTGTCAATACAAATGATTTTTTTGACTTTGCATACAGATTCTAGTATATGCATTGTCAATAAAATATTATTTTTCACTTTGCATATAAATTTTAATATATGCATTGTAAATTAAATGTCATTTTAACTTTGCATATAAATTCTAATATATGCATTGTCAGTAAAAATGTTATTTTAACTTTGCACCTAGATTTTAATATATGCATTGTTAATAAAATGATATTTTCATTTTATATATAAATTCTAATATATGCATTTACAATAAAATGGTGTTTTCATTTTGCATATAAATTCTAATATATGCATTTACAATAAAACGATGTTTTCATTTTGCATATAAATCCTAATATATGCATTTACAATAAAATGATGTTTTCAATTTGCATATAAATCCTAATATATGCATTTACAATAAAATGATGTTTTCAATTTTTCATATAAATCCTAATATATGCATTTACAATAAATGATGCTTTCATTTTGCATATGAATCCTAATATATGCATTTACAATAAAATGATGTTTTCATTTTGCATATAAATTATAACATATGTATTTACAATAAAATGATATTTTCATTTTGCATATAAATTCTAATATATGCATTTACAATAAAATGATATTTTCATTTTGCATATAAATTCTAATATATGCATTTGCAATAAAATGATATTTTCATTTTGCATATAGATCCTAATATATGCATTTACAATAAAATTATATTTTCATTATGCATATAAATTCTAATATATGCATTTACAATAAAATGGTATTTTCATTATGCATATAAATTCTAATATATGCATTTACAATAAAATGATATTTTCATTTTGCATATTAATCCTTATATATACATTTACAATAAAATGATATTTTCATTATGCATATAAATTCTAATATATGCATTTAAAATAAAATGATGTTTTCAATTTGCATATAAATCCTAATATATGCATTTACAATAAAATGATGTTTTCATTTTGCATGTAAATCCTAATGTTATTTAACAAAAATGTATATTTTAATTAACAAAAATGTATATTTTTGTTTTCAATCCTTTTTGTTAACAAAAATGTTTCATCCTATTTAATGAACAAAAATGTATAGTTTTGTTTAATCCTTTTTAATGAAAAAAATGTCTCATTTTTGTTTAATCCTTTTTAATGAACAAAAATGTTTCATTTTTGTTTAATGAACAAAAATGTATATTTTTGTTCATTAATATTTTTGTTCAATCCTTTTTAATGAACAAAAATGTTTCATTTTTGTTTAATGAACAAAAATGTATATTTTTGTTTAATCCTTTTTAATGAACAAAAATGTTTCATTTTTTTTAATGAAAAAAAAAATATTTTTGTTTAATCCTTTTTAATGAACAAAAATGTTTTATTTTTGTTTAATCCTTTTTAATGAACAATAATGTTTCATTTTTGTTTCAAAACTATTCTGACAAAAAGGAATATTTTTCTATTTTCTTACATTACATTAGAAATGTGAAATTTTAATGTGTATAAACATTTTTCAATTTTCTATTCTAATTCAACAAAATGATAGAAATTGATATTTCATTTTTGTTGAAAACTCTAGTTCAAAAAAAAAATGATAAAAAAATTGATATTTCATTTTTTTGTTGAAAATTCTAATTCAACAAATTGATAAAAATGTTCTTTTTATTTTTGTTGAAAATTCTAATTCAACAAAATGATAAAAATGTTCTTTTCATTTTTGTTGAAAATTCTTATTTAACAAAAAGATAAAAGTGCACATTTTTGTTCAACAATTCTAATTTGACAAAAATGAACATTTTTATTTCAATTAAACAATTTGGCAAATATGACCATTTTGGTTTCAACTAAACAAATTGAAAAATATGACCATTTTGGTTTCAACTAAGCAAATTGACAAAAGTGATCATTTTTGTTTAACTAAACTATATTAATCATTTTATTATAATCTAAATATTATAATGAAAACAAACTTTTGACAAAAACCATGTTAACAATAAAAATGAACATTTTATTGTGTATCTATATTTGACAAAATCATATTTCATGTTAACAAATAAATTGAGTATTTTATTGTAAATCTAAATTTAAACAAACCATGTTTCACTTATCTAAATAAATATGAAACTTATGTTATAAAATCAAATCAATATTGATAGGTCTGAAATAAAAATAATTTTTTTATTTCAAATCTAGATCCAACAATAAACTATAGATTTAAATAAAAGAGAAAATTTCTATTTTCGATCACAATCTAACAACCATGAGCATCACAATCAACAAACAACATTCAACAATTTCAAATTCCAAGCATCACAGATCTAATTTATTAACATAACTACATGGATTCTATATAGCGAGAAATAATTAAATTTTTAATTATAAAAATAGAAATTCTCACAATCATTTCAATTCAGAATCAAAATTTGTTTGAAATCTGATCTGCTTCGAATCGGTTCAAACCAATCCAGAAGTGTAGATCTTAGACTCACGATCGTAACGGATCTGAAATCGTTCAATTCCGAGTTCGTGCGCGTTCGTTATGATTTAATTTAGGTAGATAACAATTAAAACTAAATTAATTAAATAATTTAAAATGGATTCTACCCTTTCTTCTACTATCAGGAGCCAAGGTCGACGTTTTTCGTTATTGTTCAATTCTAGGTTTCCACTTTTTGTCGAATCCGTGAGGTTAGAAGGCAATCGGGGTATACCACATCAAAGAGGAGGAGGAGGCACGCCTGGGGGGCCCACCGCCATGAGGCGCGATCATCGCAGGTGGCTAAGGAGGCGCTCGAAGTGAAGCGGGTTCGGGGGCGATGGGTCTCCTAGGATTCTCATTGAAAAATTGCAAACTTGGTATGGATACATAGAGGAGGAAGAGTACTTCAAAGTCCTCCAAAGGAGCACTTGATTTCGGTGAGAGGATGGGAAGTTATTGTGGAAGAACGTCTGGAGCTTTTCTGGCCATTGACTAACGAAGGCGAAGGCTACTGTTTAGTATTAGGATTAGGGTTTTCTAATTCTATATTTATAATAATAAAATAATATTAATTCCTTTAATTATCTGTTTAAACCCATTAGTCCATAACAGCTCCAATTTCAGCCCAGCAAAAGATGTTCATACCCAATTGCCCCCGTTCCGGAACCAATGGGCAAAGTCCCGTCAGCCCAATCGATCATTTTCAGCCTGTTTTATTTAATTCTAAATTTAAATCATTTATTTATTTAATTCAATCGTACATTTAAATTTACTGGGGCCACACACAGACTCCGAAAATTCCCGAAAAATAAATCTAGCTATGTTTTGATGATACGGTCCTAACAAAATTAATTTCATCAAATTTGGAGACCTTCTGAAAAATAGCATTTTTAACAGTCGATTAAATTCAATAGAAATTATCGAATCACAGTTTAATTTACCACGCTCATAAATTAATTCCAAAAATTATGGAAAATTAAACTTAGCAATAATTTGACATTTCGGATCCGACAAATATGGTTTCGTCGAAAATGGAGGTTGCTTGTATAATGGCCATTTATACGGGCTATAAATTATACTATATTCCATAGCGACTATTCTGAATATTCAACTGGCCATAACTTTTTATTCCCGCTATGAAATTTCGATTTTTCGGATTCATTGGAAAGATATTTCTAAACAGATTTAAATATTTTTGGTTTCACTAAAATCCGTTTTATTTTGAATCCTATACATTCAATCAAAGTTCAGATTCAAATTTTCAATCTGTCGTGCTATTTCTGATTCCTTTTAAAATTAAAATAAATATAATCATTCTAACTTTGATTTTAAATAAATTATAAATTGTTATTATTTAAAATAAATTGTTATTATTTAAAATAAATTATTTTAACTGTTCAAAATTCATTGAAATAGCCAAAAATAAAAAAAATTAAATTGGTTCTGATTTTTCGGGTTGTTACAGTAGGCTTCTTTGAAAAGGAAGAGGAAAGGTTCCGATGAAGTAAACTCGACTAAGGAAGGAGAAATCATCATAGATTTGGACTCTAGAGGAGACACTGAAAGAATAAAACCAATAGAAGAAGTGGAAGAAGTAAACGTGGATCCAAAGGATGAATCAAAGGTCGTCAGCATAGGGAAAAGGCTAACGGATCCCCTCAGAAGCAACTTAATTCGGTTCCTACAGCTTAACAAAGATGTTTTTGCTTGGACCCATTCAGACATGATTGGCATCAACCCTTAAATTATGAGCCATGCCTTAAACATTGATCCTTCGATAACTCCAGTCCAACAAAAGACGAGACAATATAACAGAGACCGAATAGAGGCCTTGAAGGAGGAATTCAAAAGGTTGGAAACTAACGGGTTTATCCAAGAGCTCCTTTACCTGAAATGGTTAGCCAATCCCGTGCTAGTGAAGAATTCCGATGAGAAGTGGAGGACGTGTGTTGATTACATGGATTAAAACAAGGCCTATCCGAAGGATTGCTATCCTCTTCCGCGGATTTATCAATTGGGTTGATGCCACGAGTGGACACAAGGTACTACCTCATGTATGCTTATTCGGGATGCAACCAAATTCGATGCACAAACCTAACGAGGAGCATACAAGCTTTATCACCGACTGGGGAACGTTTTGTTATAAGGTGATGCCCTTCGGTTTGAGGAACACTGGGGAAACATACCAAAGACTAGTAAACAGGATGTTTCAAGAGCAAATAAGGAGCAATATGGAAGTATATGTGGATGACATGCTGGTGAAGTCCACCAAAACAGAGGACCATCTAAAGGATCTAGAGGAAATGTTCGAAGTCCTAAGAAGTTACCAAATGAAGCTAAACCCTCAGAAATGTTCCTTTGGAGTTCAATCCAGGAAATTTTTGGGTATGCAGTAAGTGAAAAGGGGACTGAAGCTAGCCCTGGCAAATATACAAGCTATTAAAGATATGGAGGAGCCTAAAATAAGCAAAGAAGTCATGAGTCTAAACGGGAAAGTAGCAGCCCTCAGCAGGTTCATTTCCAAAACCACCGACAAATGTGTTCATTTCTTCGATGTAATAAAGAAAAAGAGGAATTTCGAATGGAATGAAGAGTGTAGGAAGGCATTCCAAGAACTAAAAGTTTATATAGGAACACTTCCAATTTTATGCAGTCCCAAGAGGGAGAATATCTATACCTATATATGGTTATTTCAGAACATGCAGTGAGCTCAGTCCTGATAAGAGAGAATAATGGGACTTAGCATCCCATATACTACGTTAGCCGAAAGCTAAAGGATGCAGAAACCCGATACCCTGTTATAAAGAAACTAGCGTATTGCTTAATCCTTACCACCCAAAAGCTCGGAGGTTATTTCCAAGCTCACCCTATTAGAGTTTTAACTAGCTTTCCGCTCAAGCAAGTGTTCAGCAAACCAGAAACCTAGGGGAGGCTAATTAAATGGGGTGTCGAGCTTAGCCAATACGAGATTGAGTTCCGTCCTCGGGAAGCAATTAAAGGACAAGCTCTCGCAGATTTCGTGAACGAGTACACGAACTTCATTTCAGAACAATCAGCTAAAGAAAATGACTTAAAGACTAAATGGCAGCTCTTTGTAGATGGAGCCGCCAACGAGCAAAGAGCAAAGAGCAGGGGAAGGTTATGTTATAATTACCCCTGACGGACACCGCTTGCACTATGCCATGAAGTTAGGGTTTTCGATAACCAACAACGTGGCCAAATATGAATCAATGATAGCTAGTTTGAATCTAGCACTACAATTGAAGATACAACGGATAGAAATATTTAGTGACACGCAATTAATGGTAAACCAAATAAAATAGACATATCAAACCAAGGATAAGCGGTTGATCCTATACATGAAGAGGATATTGAAGATTCTTACCCTATTTGAGGACTTTTTAGTTCATCAGAAATCCCGTGGGGAGAACGCCCAAGCGGATTCGCTAGCCAAATTGGCCAGCTTCCGGGGGGGCTCGAAATTCGAATTATGCCGGTGGGATATCAGGAAACACCCAGCATCGAGCAGGAAGAATTGGAATAAGGGAAAGAGTAATTAGTATTAACCAGATCCCAAGCCTCAAAAGAGGAGACAAAGAAAACAGGGAAAGAAACTTCAAAAGGGAACCCCCCATAACAGAAACAAATCACCAGCGAGAGACTACATAGATGAATCCCATAGTAGACTACCTCCTGAGAGGAACCTTAACCTTAGCAAGAAAAACGCAAGAAGGATAAACACCAAGCCCCAACATTTGTGATTGTAAATGACGTACTCTACAAAAAGGGACATACACTTCCTTCTTGAGGTGTGTAAATTCTGAAGATGGACTTGGTTTGTTAAAAGAAGCTCATGAAGGATGGTGCGGGGACCATTCCAGTGGAGTTAAATTGGCCAAAAGGGTCATGCGATAAGGTTTTAATTGGTCGTAGATGGTTAGTCAAGCAGTTGAGTGTGTCAAGAGATGTGATAAATGTCAGAAGTACTCAAAGGTACCATGGCTTCCTCCTAGTGAACTAACCACTATATCAAGCCCCTGGCCATTCGATGTATGGGGCATAGACTTGATTGGGCCTTTAATACTCGCCAAGGGTGGAGCTAAATATGTTGTAGTAGCTGTCGACTACTTCACCAAGTGGGCGGAGGCAGAACCCCTTCCGACAATCACATCTAAAAAGGTATTAAGATTCGTAATAAAAAATATCGTTACCCATTTCAGAATTCCTCATAAAATCATATCGAATAACATAACATAATTCGAAAGTGGAGAGTTTACCCGATTTTGTGAGAAAAACGGAATCTTCAAGAGTTTCTCCTTAGTAGCCCATCCGAAAGCTAACGGAGCCGTGGAAGCCGCCAATAAGACCATAAAGACAATCCTTAAAAAAGGCCTCAATCAAGCCATAGGAAATTGGACAGAAGAGCTACCTTTAGTGCTTTGGGCGTACAGAACCTCTACCAAAACAGCCAAGGGACATGCCCCCTTCTCCCTAACATATGGATGTGAAGCTATGCTTCAGGTTGAGGTTGAAATCCCGTTACATAGGAGGATATCATATGCATACGACCCCAACTAAGAGTTAAGGAAGGAATCACTAGACTTAATACAAGGACTAAGGGATGAGGCTGCAATCAGAAGCGCTGAATATCAAAGAAGGATTAAGAAATACTATAATTCCAAAGTCAAAGCAAGAGCCTTCGCTAAAGGCGAATTAGTGCTATGAAGAGTGATGGCTAACACTAAGAACCCAACGGATGACCCTCTCGGTCCAAATTGGGAAGGACCCCTAATCCTCCATTAAAAAGTTATGCCCGGAACATACGGCTATGCAGGACCAATGATAGTCTTGTTCCGAGAATATGGAACTCGAAACATTTTAGACCATATTTCTCGATGGTAAAATAATAAGAAACAAGATCTTCCACCAAAGATAATTACATAGCTAAGGGAATGGAAACCTTTTCAATGGCTCAAGAGAGACCCAAAAGGGGTCGAGCTAAAAAAAAGGATTAAATCCCTCATCATTGCAAAATTGGTTGCGGCGAGGCATCCCACGAAGGGGGATGATGTGTTAGTCTTTCTCCATGTCCAAATTAGAGGGGGTAGGGTTAAAGCATCAAAAGCGTAAGCCTCCTTTTCACACCAGAAATGGTCGTGGCATTGCATCTAACTTTAGCATGCTCTGCCTCTACTCGTAGAAGAGTACGCCCTGCCTCTGCTAGAACTAAGCACGTCCTACCTCTGCTCGTAGAAGAGCACACCCTACCTCTGCTTATGTTCTGCGTTACCCGCAGAAAGGGACGCAAACCCTTATAATCGCCTATGGTGGTCAGGATAAGGCGCCCCTTGGAGGGGGTGGTGTATAAGCCTCTATCAGAGCCTACGATGGTCCATATAGAGCGTCAAAAGAGCAAACCTTAGTTCTGTGTCTACAATGGCCCCGTCTAAGTCTTTAAGACCTTATCATCGCCTACAATGGTCAGGGTAAGGCGCTTCCTGGAGGGAGGTCGGGTAAGTCCTTGGGCCCTGCTTGTGGATAAGCTAGCCAAGCGCTCCGGACGCACAGGCCCAGAGAGTGGCCAACAAAGCACGTACATCCTCTATTTTGACATCAAAAACCCAAGGAGAGGCTCAAGAAGCTCGTACAACCTCTGCTTCACCAATCAAATCCCAAAGGGATACCGAAACAATAAATATTGGAGGGAGTTCCGGTCTTCTATTACTAATACCTGCATCTGAGTCGATTTAACGCTTCACAAATACCGGAGGGGGTGCCAGTCTTTTATGTATCGATACCCGAATCTGGGTGGATTCGGCTCTTCATTAGTACCGAAGGGTTTCCCCGTCTTCAATTTTTAATTACTCGAATATAGGTGGATTCGACTCTTCATTATTACCATAAGGGTTTCCAGGTCTTCAATCTTTAAATACCCAAATTTCGGTGGATTTGGCTCTTCAATAGTATCGAAAGGGTTTTTCGGTCTTCAATTTTTAAATACCCAAATCTGGATGGATTCGGCTCTTCATTATTACCGGAAGGGTTTCCCGATCTTCAATCTTTAAATATCCGAATCTGGGTGGATTCGGCTCTTCATTATTACCGAAAGGGTTTCCCGGTCTTCAATCTTCAAATACCCGAATCGGGGTGAATGCAGCTCGTCGTTATTATCGGAAGGGTCCCCAGTCTTTCATTTATATCAATGACCGAGTTTGGGTCATCTCATTTCTTCACAAATGATGAAAATGAATCTCTTTACCAAGGTCCATGACGCAATCTAGCATTGAGGGACAACTAGCAAATAAATAGAAGTGAGTTTGGAAAGTGAAGCTTGACTTGGAAAGCCAAAGACACCCCTTCACTGGGGGGTGGGGGTAAATGTTACTACCAAAATCATCTTAGTATAAAATGGCAGCGAAGGGATATTGAATGAATATAAGTACATAATAAAGGACCCGAGAGAAACATAGACCAACACCCCTCAGGAACAAAAGAGCTCAAGACCCACAGAACGACAGCAAAGTTAAACCAGCATGATCCATCCGACAGGGACTACCCGAAGGAGGGTTCCGTGGCGAAAAGTAATCTAAGACAAGGATCAGGAAAGAGGAGAGCATAGGCTCCGCTTATTGAAACCCCGAAGGACTATCGGGATCAACCCGCTTAACGTCGATACGTCAGAGAAAGAGGAATATCGGACCAGTATGTAAAGATCGTCCGCTTTATGAATGACGAGGGGCTACCTTAAAAAGTAACAGAATTATCACCGAAAGCCACCTTCCAGAGAACCAAATCAACTCAAAAGTTCCACTGAAAGGCTAAACCAAGACCCAAGCAGGGATACAGGCTACCCATACTAATCTATTTAGTATCTAAACTGGTAACGACTTCGAACTGGCATATATCTACGTACATCATGAGGACATGCTCCTCTAAGTACTTACGATAAAGCCAAAAGCCTACATTCGAAAGATTACATCTAAAAACCAACACCCAGAAGCTGCTATGGGGGTTCAAACATCATTCGCAAACTTCCATAACAACAAACTAGTATCAGTCTCAGGGAAGCCTAAGTCATCCGGAACCTTCACTTCGAAGACCGTAATCGACATCACAAGGACAACCGAGAGCCAAACACCCGAGAACAGGAGAAAAAGCGGCCAATAGAGGCCCATGCAGGCCCAGTATCCTATCAACTAAAGGACCTCGGATTCTCTATAAATAGGACCCCAAGAGTTACATTGGGGGGGGGGGGCGAACTTTTTATTCCTAAAATCTGTTATTCTTTTCTAGAAAAGAGCAAATCATCAATTCTTGTAATACATCTATAATTTATGAATGGAGAATTTATGGGTCTTAAGCATCTTGCGATTTGGTTATCTTTTTATGGAATAGTGATGAAACAGGGAGTTAACACTAACCTTACTGATGAGAAGATCAATGAGGAAACCCTAGCGATAGAGAAGGAGCTTCAAAGAAATATGAAGTCTCTTTCCCCTTACCTCGAGGGTTTGCCATCATTGATTGACACTCTCACGATGAGCCTAACATTTCCTGACCCATGGGGAAAGAAGGGCATATGTGGGTTCATAACCTGATCTCCAACGTGATTCTAACCCTGCTCTTGTGTTAGTTGGATGCAGAATGATCACCGAAGTTAACGAACATTATAGTACCTTCTTCCCCAAGCTTAGGGGAGGCTTTAGCATGTTTTCCTCTTATTACAGCATATTGTACCACCTTCATAATTTAGGAAGTTGTTGATTCCACCGATCCTAGTAATATCAAGCTAGATAACCTTCCCAAAGTCGATTCGGAATGCAATCATGCAATATGCGTGATATCCATCCTCTGGGCGAAAGATAATTAATCATTAAAGTCGAAAACTCTGATGCCCAAAGGAAGGTAGTCTAGCTTAGATTTGCAGGTTTCAGAGTGTGTTTTGGTAACTCTAAGTTATGGCGATGTCGAATCCCAGGAATATACGCCATATGCATCATAATCCGGGTGTTGATGAAAAATATCTTTAACACATAGCTTTTGTTCCAATATTATCATTTGCTACATTCTTCTTTAGTTTTTGTAATAATAACATTACAAGTTGTTTTTCCCATGTTGATGGTCCAACATCATTTAATGGAATAAGTAGCACTTCCAACTTCGATGTAGATGTATCCTAATTAGAGGCAAATCCGGTGTCACAACACTGCCGTAAAGGTTATGCTGCAATCCCGGTGCCATAACTAGAAAGGATGAAGCAAATGATTCAAGAGCATCATTGATTTGGATTGACACTTGATTCGCTACTTGACTTGCAACTTGATTTGCCATTTGATTTTGTAATCCCAACGACCATTGACAAAAATCTTTCTTTTTATTCATGTCGGCAATTGCTTTTGAAGCTTGCATCATCTTTACCTGCTTTACGGAAGAAGTGGAGCAAATTGCATGACAATAATTTTTCTTTTTATCAAAACCAAAAACTTTGGAGATATGGTCATTATAAAGGTCACACATGTTTCCTTCCTTGTTGCCATTACATTCCAAATTCTTGTTTTTCCTCCTCCTCCATTGGTACCTACAAAATATAAATGCACTCAGTTTTACAGAAATAACAACTGGCAAAACTAAGAAATAACAAGTTTATTGATAAACAACAAAATTGAGTTGCCAACTCAACTGTCTACTCAGTTTTGCAAAACTGAATCGCCAGCTCAATAAGCAAAACTGAGTCAATCTTGGTTTTGCAAAATTGAATTGGCGGTTTAGTTTTGGAAAACTGAGTTGCGAAATGTTCACATCTCAAATTTGCAAAACCGAGTCAGTTTTTGACTCAATCTGCAAAGTGAATCGACCTCAATTTTGCAAACCCGAGTTGCAAACTGTTCGCTTAAGAATAAAACAAAGGAATAACAACTCAAACATTAACAACATTGTTTCAAACTTGTACATCTCATTCTCGCACTACAAAGCTTACAGTCATACATTGGTTCATAGTGCTCACATACAAAATTTTGATTTTTGTCATAACAAATTTTGCATTCATAATTGCTATACCACAACAATTCATTGTTCACCAACTAATCCCAATACTCACCATTTGGATTGTCCATATCACCCATGTAACGACCTTAAATTTTGGAAGCAACTTAAAATTTTCAAATTCTAAGTTTAATTAACTTCTATAAGAATTTTCAGTCAATTTAAATTTTGATAATTTAACATTATTTTAATAGCTTAAAAATAGAAATTTTGCAAATGACCTCGGAATTCGACGAAACCAATTTTATTAGATCCGAAACATCAAATTACGGTAAGATTTAAAATTTCGCATCAAACGGAGTTAGTATGTGGCCATGCGAAATTTAAATGTAATTCTATCAATAATTTGAATTCGAATTGGCACTTTTTGGGATGACGGATTTAGAATTTGACGAGACCATTTGCATTCAAACTGTATCTGAAAAACATAGCAAGGTTTCAAATTTCATAGAAAAATGGAATCAATATGTGGTCACACGAGTAGTAAACATGTAAGTAGACTACACGTGATTAAAGCTAAGCGTTCACTCCTAAACTAGTTATCTTGAAAGTGTGTTTATTTTAAGTTGTCATGCAATGAAGGCTCAAAGGTGTGCTTTCTCCCTTCCATCTTGTGCCGAAACCTCAGTGATCCAAGGCAACTCAAATTGCCTATAAATACAAGCCTCCTCCTTCATTATTTCACTTTGCTTTCTTTTCTTTTTTTCCTCTCCCCTCCATTTCTTCCTTCCACCGCCTCCGCCCTTCAGCCCTACCACTGCCCAGGCCTCCCCACACCGCCAACCACCTCCCCTTACTGCCAACCACCTCCCCTTCCAACCAAACCTGCCTCCGTGGGACGCTCCGGCCAAACCCGCTGCCATGGGCCTCCTCCTCCTTTTGAAAGCCTCCTACCCCTTTAAAACACCACTACAACACCTCTCTCCCCTTTTAAACACCAAACCCACCACCTCCAGCCCACACCCGCCACCGATCAGCACATCCCCTATGGGCCCCACCTCCAAAAAACCCGAGCCCTGTTTGCCTTAAAACCCTCTCTGTTTGCTCCTAAAACCAAAATATAGCTTCATTTATTCGTCCGTGTTTCAGAAATTCAAATAACATCAAACCCCTACCCGTTTATTTTCAAAAAAACTCCAGGGATGTCGGGAGGCTGCCGAATTTTTTCCGAGATAGCTAGAACGTCTTACAATAAAAGAAAAGAGGAGTGGAAACCTAGGTGAGAAACTTGAACCGAAATATACTAGTTAATTATTAATTGTTGTTTGTGAGCTCGCTCGAGTTGTATAATGACTTATGATTGATTATATAAGTTCATGTTATGATATGGGTTAGAAAAGATTTGATTTTTTTAGTGAAATATATATTGTCACTTGCATATGTGACACATAGAACAGAATCTGTGGACATTGAAATGGGTTTGAACCTTAAATGGTCATTGAAATGAAATTTAACTTAATATTGGTTATTGGATATGGGTATAAACCCTATTTGGTAATGAATGCATATGATTGTTTTTTATTGTGAATTGTGGTTAATCTGTTGATTGACAAAACCATATAAGCGTTAATGATCTAAGGCTTATATGTTATGAATTATCCCACGATTGTGGTGATTGAATGTTATCATGGTTATTGATAATATGGTATGTGATTACCCTAGTCAAAATGGCCAAAATATATGATTATTGACTAATTGATTAAGTCTCCATTCATTAAAAAAAATTAATGAATATTTTATTAATATAACAATGGGCGAAAAATAAAAGTCCAAATTTAATATCCAATTTTTCATGGACGTGAAGTTTAAATCTTTACGATGAATATTTGCAGAAGAAAAAATGGTTTCGGAGAAATTAAAAGCAGGTTATGGCCTGTCGAAGTTTTTATTTTAAAATAAATAGTAACCTGAAAAATTGAAGTTCGGTTAGGCTATCTGGGAAATGTTTTAACGTAATTTCCTTTTCAAAACTTTCTTATTTATTTTTATAATGAACGTCAGGAAAGTCTGAATTTAAAATAATGAAGTTAAAAAAATAATATCATTTTAATAATAAAATAATATTATGATAGTCATTTAGTGAAGATATTGAATTTTGAAGTGAAAAATAAAAATATAGTTTCTAGAAATATTATATATTTTTATATAATTAATAAACTCTTTTAGAAGAAATTCGAAGTAGTTTATAATATAGATCGAATTCTGGTCAAAAATAGAACTCGTCCCACAGCGGTAGTTCGCGAATTTCGACCAGTAACTTCAAACTGATGTACCGGGAGATCCGACTATCGGATTTCCACGAAATTGGAACCGTTGGGTTCGTAATGAAATAAAATTTCAAATGGTATGTAGAGTTTTGAAATATGTTCAAATTCGAATAAAACAACGCTAATTCAGCTGAATGACCCTAAACGGGATCAGATTGAAATGACTTATTTTTAAATAAGTAAAAATAGGAAAAAAATATTATAAATTATAATAAATGATTTGAAAGAAGTTTGAACCAAATATATATGGTTTTGAATGATAAAAACCTATTAAGTAGAACATGTCGATTTTGCTACGCCTTTTTATAACGGTTTTTGAGAAACGTTTAAGATAAGGTTTAATTCCTAAATTGAATAAAACCTTTAATAAACATCTGTTTAAGGTTGATAGAATTGAAAAGATAATTTTGGAAGCCTAAATAGCTTAACCAAATGTGAAAATAAGACTTAATCTTATAAAATGTTTTCCAATTAAAGGAGACTTAATTGAAGGGTTGATAATCTAAAAAGGGTTTTGTTATGATGCTAATTATTTCGAAAAGATCGGTTTAAGCCCATTTCAAATAATTATACAATGATTAAAAGTCGAAGATGGTGGAAGACTGGAAATATTCACATTGAATGGATAGCTTGCCGATGCGTTGGATTTGGGTAGCTCTCGTTAAGGAGTTGAAGTGGCAGTAGTCCGGACGTACTTACTGATTGTCCGGATGTGTAAGGGCCTCTCTCCTTAATTGGACAAGGAATAAGGTGTCTTCATTTTCATTCAAACCCATAATGAACTTGTAAATGGAATGTGTGTCTGATGTTGTATTATACAACATAATCGATTGTTTTCTATTAATGTTATATCAGTTGATAGCGAAGAATTTATTTTCTTAGCTTAATACGCTCCTCAAAGACTTATGTACTCAGAGAGTTATATAGACACCGATTATATGTTATGAATTGATAATGTGGCATGCTGAGCGCTAAAAGTTGCTGTTGAAAAGAACTTTATGGGATGTTGACTCTAGGGTCTCACACCCCGGAATGAGCCGAAAACAGGATGATGGATACTGGAGATATGGACTAACGTTCTCTCTAACTGAAAAGTGATGTCATGGTCTGGAGCCAATGCATGTTTACTTATGTGGATGATAGATAAGGCACCTAGGACGACAGTCAAATACGACAAGGGGAACGTTATGTTCAGGAAAGATCCTAATCAGCCCGTTAGTGCTAGCCGACTCTGCCGCTCCGAAGGATCACATGTGTGTGAGTCCTGAGACATTTTCTAGAATGTTCCGAACGACTAAGGAAGATCGTTTGCCTTGGTTTATTGATGAAATCCAATTTGTAATAAGTGACTTTGCGTTTTTAGATGTAAACTATATAGCCAACATAATGGGATAGGGCATTATACGAGCTAAGATTTATAATTTATTTTTAAAAGTGATTTTCCACACTTAGACATTAATAATAATATCGTTTTCAAAATGTTTTACGTATTAAGCATGCTTGACTATTATAAGGTAAAATTCTATCCTTCGATATGCGTTGCATTGTGTGATGATACTTGAGTCTTATAATGGTTTCACTTTTCTAAAAAGCATTTTGGGGTATTATGCACTGGTATTCATATGGAGGAAACCCGTTACATATTACACGGCGTGGTCCCGTGATATGCCTTACTTTTTCAAAGCTTAATAATAACTGTTTAGAGTTTCTCATACCAGTCCCATGACTGACTCTTAGTTTGTTTTTCCTTTGCAAACTCGGATGCTCTTACTTCCACACGGATAGGCCAGTAAACAGGTTGTTAGTTAAACTACCACTACTACAAAACAGGTCATTTGCTTCGGTTATTTACCCCTTATTGCTTCGGTTCAACAACCGAAGAAAATGAAGACGACGCAACAGATCAAAATTTGTTGCTTCGGTTGTTAAATAGAAGCAACAACTGTCTTTTGCTTCGGCCATTCATCCCGTATTGCTTTAGTTCAACAACCAAAGAAAATGTCAATATTTCTATTTGAAAAAAATTGATACCATTTTAGGTTTATAAAACCCAAAACGGTAATAATTTAAAATACTCACATTTACAATGAATTTAATACAAATACACACGCACATGTTATCATAATCCAAATATAAAGTGATGTTAACAGCAAGATACACCGTTCTAGGAGATTCACTTCAAATCTCAATTAATTGCGCAGCTCCTTGGTCTGCATCCTAAATACAGTTATTAATAAAGTCACTCATACGAGTGGTAACTTACTAAATCAGCTCCACTAAATACCGACAACAAATGGTCTTTGATTTCACATAAAGGGGCAAGTGCATGCTGTGCACATCGTTTCTTGCTGCATACCTTTTTTGGAAATTCAAATCAAACATCTCCAGCTTCTATTCATAGCTAGTGCCACTAACCATCTGCTGCATCTTTGATGTACTAACGATGACTATTTTTTCCCCACATAACTTATTCTCCTTATCTTTACCTTTTTTAAGACACATTCCTACCTGTTGGAAAAATGATAATTAAAGTATCATAGTAGAAATGAAAACCTGTATATTTTTATACATTCATCTACGAACATGAATGCATGAAAAACTATTTTTCTATGTTCAAATGCATGCATGCAAAAAGCCTATTAAATATTCCATCTTGGTCAACAACATATGATAAGTGTGCTTTGAATCAACTTTATACTACATAAACAAATTATACATAAAATTCTTAACTAATTAAATTCATTTTCTTAACAATGTTAACATGTGAAATAAGGTTTATTATCTAGTAAGTAGCCCGATATTGGTAGAGTTTACAAGTCTGACAGTTCTATTTGACATTTTTAAAGAACTATTCAGTAAGTGGGACCACTACAAGTTAAATTTGACAAGGATTATCGTGTACTTATAATCGAATAATCAACATATATCAAAGTGAGACGCCCAAAAATGGATGAAAAATCGAAAGAGAGAGAATGAGAACACATACCTGGGAACATCTGAAAACAGTTTGATATTCATTGCAGCAACATCTCACCTATAATTCCAGAGCATTTATTCGAATTTGTGACAAAATTGAATATTCCTTCATGTTATCACGGTCAAATACCATGAACGATTGGAAGGGAATTATGTGTACAGAATGTTCCACTGATATGCTTCAAAATCTTCATAGCTAACACATCCCATTCTTTCTTTCCATCGCTCTTGTTCCTTATCATGTCAAAATTTAGAATAAATAAATTTTAAGGTCGCTGATATATATTAAATACATCAAATTTAAGAGCAACCGCTATTATTAAATTCACTATATGCAGATTAGACAAGGATCTAGTGAATAAACCTTCTCGTATAATCAACACTTGCAATCTTTAGACCATCCCCAACGCAAGGTTGGTTGGGGATGAACCGACCCCCAACAGGGGGTCGGCATGTCTTTTCTGGGTTGCCTTGGCAACCCCGAAGGTTGCCAAGGCAACCCAGGAGGTTGCCTTGTAGATAAGGCATATCCGGCTTATTTAAAGCCGGATATGCCTTATACGGCTTTTATAAAGCCGTATAAGTAGAAATTCATTTCCACTTATACGGCTTTATAAAAGCCGTATAAGGGGTGGACAATTAATTCCGTCCACCCCTTATACGGCTTTAATAAAGCCGTGTAAGGGCAACGGCTATTTTTTGAGCCGTTGCTCCATACTCTACCCCTCCCTCCTTTATATACATTTCAAATTTTTACTTTCAACCACACTTCTTTCTCTTCTATCTTACCAAATACATCACATACAAGTATCTTGATCATCCAATTGTGATGTCGAATAAACCAAGCAGCAAGAATAACAAAGGAAAATCGAAGATGGCGTCACAAAGCAATCCAAGGCCATACAACATTCATCCAGAGCAGCAAGATTTTCCAACTCAAACTTCTTATCAACGCAACGAACATTTTAACTCAGGTACAATGCACAACACTTCTACTTGTTATCCACCGCAGCAAAATCAGAATTTCTACCCGTCACAACAAAATTCTAATCATTTTCAAAACACTCAAGTATCCGCCTATGGGCATAACTCCTCGTTTCAACAATCATTTAGCAGTCAACCATATTCATCTCCTAGTAGCCAACATGAAGCGACATATCCAAATAATTCTCCCCAACTATGTAGAAACTTGAACATGTTGTACGGTGATGATAGTGTAGAAAACAACGAAATGGGAATTCATATCAATGAGATTCCCGATTCAGTTATGAATCGTCCGCCTGCGAAGGTTGCGAAAATGGTCAAATGGACACCTGATGAACAAGGTGAACTAGCGTTTTGTTGGGTTCAGTGTTCGAAAGATAACGTGAAAGGAACTAATCAAACTGAAAATTCTTTTTGGAGTTCGGTTTGTAAATTATTCAACAGTCGAAGTCCGTATAAGCCTCCGAGATCGATTGACTCTTTGAAGCAGTCGTGGAAGAGAATCAATGCTTGTTGTCAACTTTGGAAAGGAATAATGAGTGGGTTGGCTAGCAGACAGCAAAGCGGAGCAAACGACATGGACTTGGTACTAACTTTGAATACACCGTTTTCATTTCTCATTTTTTATCCTATTTTCGTTTATGTTACTTACTGGAATGCAGCTTAGCAGAGCAAATGAAGTGTATATGGCCAAATCAAAGAACCAACCGTTCACTATGCACAATTGCTATGATATACTTGCGCGAGAAGATAAATGGAGCAATGTGCGACAGGAGCATACAACACAGCGGTTCATGCCACTATGGCCGAGCGAAGATGTTAGTCCCGGGAGCTTTGGTGCAAACGAAGAAACCCCTTTTACAAGCGGTTCAGGAGGACGTCCACCTGGGAAGTACAAAGCGAATAAAAAGGCTTCGAAAGATTACAGCCAGTATTACGAGCAACTCGATGGACGTATGGCAGCCGCGGAGGAATCAAACCAGCAGTACATGGAAACAAAGGAAGCATCCAGAATAGAGAGAAGAGAGAGAGCAGCGGAAAAACAACGACGACATGAAGAGCTTCAACAAATGAGAATCAACGAATTAGAGTTACGAAGAGAAGAGTTAGCTCGACAACAAAGTGTAGATGATTTTGCACTTATGAGTGTCAAACTGGATGATCTAAATCCAATTCAAAGGAGGTACATGGGAAAACGACTTGAAGAGTTCGAGAAACGTAACGCACTTTAGGCAGTTTCAGTGATATGTTCTAATTTAAGTGTAGTTGTGTGTAAGTGAATGTTGTTATTTTAGTATTTTAATTCAGGTCTTGTACTTTAAGTTTATAATTAAGTTGTATTGCCCTTTGAAATGTTACTCGGTGAATGAGGTATTAGTTGCAACAATATTATAAAATGTCATAACAGAACGAGATTACGGAGTACAGTTGGCAGGGAAGGAAAGCATAGAAGCATTAATTTAAAATAAAATATAAATAATTAGTACGTAAGCACACTAAATCGTAGATACTAACGGCTTCACTACAATCATTAAGACAGTAATTTTCTATTGGTTTCCCGCATGCTCCCAATAGTGTTCAACAAGCTCTTCTCGTAATTCTAGATTAGCTTGTGGATCTTGCACCTCTTCCATTCGCTGCAAGTATTCTGCAAATGTATTTGGGTCCTTATATGGTTTTTTCCTAAATTCCACCGCAATGTCCGGGTAGTTTCGAAGTTGGAGTTCATATCCTCCTCGTTCTTCTTCAACAATCATATTATGTAAAATAATGCAACAGTACATGATGTCAGCTATAACAGATTTATCGTGGAAGTGTACTTCGTTTCGCAGTATGTGGAACCTACCTTGAAGTACTCCAAATGCCCTTTCGATATCTTTCCTCAAGCTCTCTTGTTGTTTCGTGAATAAGGCTTCTTTTGCATTGTTTGGTTTTTTGTATGCTTGCACTAGTGTCTTCCATTTCGGATATATTCCATCTACAAGATAATAACCAACGGAATGTTCTGATTCACCTATTTTGCAGTTGCAAGGTGGTGAGAGGTCATTGTATAAATCGTTAAACACATAGGATTGTCGTAATACATTAATATCGTTAAGCGATCCAGGAACACCAAAAAAAGCATGCCATATATAAAGGTCAAACGATGCAACAGCTTCTAAAATCATCGTAGCCTTTTTCATATGACCTTTGTATTGTCCTTGCAGTGCCACTGGACAATTTTTCCATGTCCAGTGCATACAATCCAAGCTACCCAACATACCTGGAAATCCACGTTGATCCCCCATAAGTAATAATCTAGCAGTGTCATGAGCTGTTGGGGATCTAAGATATTCTTCACCGAACTCACGTACAACGGTTTTGCAAAATTGCTTCAAGCATTCTACGGTCGTTGACTCACCAATTCTGATTTTGTCGTCCAACGAATCAGCGGAACTTGCATAGCAAAGCATACGTAGTGCGGCAGTAACTTTTTGCAGTAGTGAAATGCCCAGTTCTTTGATGGCATTTCTTCTGTGTGTGAAATATACGTTGGTTGCGGAAACTTTGGTAAGTACTCGAGTAAATATAGTTTTCGACATACGAAATCTTCGGCGGAAATAAACATCTCCGTATACGGGTTTTGCCACGAAGTAATCCCTGACCAGTTGATTGTGTCCAGCGGGATAGTCCCGTCCGTATCGCAAATCCTTTCTACCATAAGTGCTTCCACCTTGGGTTGACATTGAGCTTTCAGCAGTATCTCGTTCTATCGCATATCTTGTTTCTTCATGAAAAGAGTGTAGTTCTCTTTTACGATGCGCAAAATATTCATCCGACGTTGAGGAGGACGAAGAGCTAGAAGCACAGCACCATAAATTTTTTAAGGCACTCATTGGTTAGCCAATATGTTTTGGGTGAATTCGAATATGTTTTGATTGTATGAAATATGAGCAGATGATAGCAGTTTAAATATAATGGTTTTTGCACCTTGGAAATAGCGACAAACACATTGCTTGTCTTGTAGCGGAAGTGACACTTTCATTACACGACACTTTCAATAAAAAGATGCAACCACATAATTGTCTCACTAGTATCCAAATATTGTCATAGATGCAACCAAATGATGGTATCACGGGTATTCAATTAAAGGATGCAACCAAATAATTGTATCACGGGTATCCAATTATTGTCATAGATGCAACCAAATAATTGTATCACGGGTATTCAATTAAAGGATGCAACCAAGTAATTGTATCACGGGTATCCAATTATTGTTCTGCTCTACTAGTCATTCAATTAAAAGTCCTGTTGTATGCCAATAATTTCTCCATCTTGCTCGCGTATACGTATATAAATATGCCCTATTTTCATCCTATAAACAACCAACACTTCATACCGTATTAAACTATATCATTGTACCCTCAACTCGTTTCAACTTCAGCAATGGCAAACTGGGATATTGATGATGAAGAGATGAACAAATGCTATGACGCGTTTGAACTCTCACGTCAAGTCCTACGTAGTAAGAAGGGCAAGGAACAAGTTGTTCAAGATAACGAGGAACCTTCCGTTCCGCCGAAGACGAAAAAAGTTTCGCTCACTGCTCGTTTACGCGCAGTTGTTGCAAATCGAACGCCTGGCAAACAGATATTATACGAAGGACGTGTTGTCGAGCCGCTACACCCCATTGGGCCCACAGTACCGGGTGGGGAGTACCCAATTTGTCGTTGCGGGGACGAATCGGTCGTGGTTGTAGCTAAAACGGAACAAAATGCTGGTCGTCGTTTTTTTGGTTGCGCTTCGTTTGAGGACCACCGGTATTACCCGAACGAAGTCCAATGTTGTAATTTTATGCAGTGGCTTGACCCGCCAATGTGCGAACGAGGACTGCAGTACGCCTTAGAAGCGCATGCGGAAATAAGGCGCTTGCAGAAGATAGTTGCTGAGGCAATCAGACTTGGGTTTGTCAGAAATGCGTAGTATCGTTGGTTACAAACTAAGTTCCTGTTTATTGTTGTTGCACTTTGTGAATGTTGGTTCTTTGTTTTCGCATTTGCTTATGTACCAGGTTCCAGTTCTATGTTGTTTAAGTTTTTCTCTTTCGGATGAATGAAGTACTTTAAAATTGGTTTATGACCTACGTACCTTGAGATACGAGCTTGTTTGCCACTACTTATTTAAATAAGGGGTATCACATTTGTACAGTATCTTGAATTGTGATATTAAGTGTGTACAGTTTACCGGACGCGACAACTCAATAATTGTGATACTGAAACCACTTTAGTTGAAACCATGGATCGTCCCCTATACCGAACCCATTATCTTGAAACCAAGCGCGGGTTTTGACCAATCACATTGATGTCGGTTGGTGAAGATTCCAAAACGATAAACATACAGATACAGGAGTTTATAAAGATACAACGTTTTGGAGACGTCTAATCCAAAACGATAAACATAAAGATACAGTAGGTAACATTTACTGTAGTTCACCACTTTTTTCGTTCAGTCTCAAGGTAGTCTCATAATGCTCAATCGCAGTTGGTCGACATCCTTTTGGAGACGTCTACTCTCCTGTTCTAGTTCATTCGCATATGTTATTCCCCGTGAACACAAAGGTGGGTCTATCCATTCCGTGTAACTGCAACCATTTGGATATGCTGGACATTGCTGCATGCGCCGACCAATATTGTTGCCCTCAGCTCGAACTACAACCTCAACCGCATAACCGCATTTGCAACGAACTGGATATGAATTAACTTCATGCTCATTTGGTGTTACTCGATAAAACTCTACTTCTTGCGTTGGTTGAGCGATTGGCTGTTCATATGACACTCCGGCAGGTGGTACAAGAGCTTGATGTGGAAGTTGCATGTTCCCCTGTAGATGTGTTGGTCCACTATGGGGTCTTATTTCGGTGAGAAACTCTAATTCATCTGCAAGCTCCTTTAGCCTTATCTCTTCGTACGCCTGGTCATCTGAGTTTGTAGCTGATGACCAAGAAGACATCTGCAATGAGTGCTAAGCGACGTGCTTAATGTATTAATGGGATGAAAGATATTTGAGTGAGGCAAGTTGGTAGTTACTTAGACATATATTTATAGGCGGATAGTTTTCACGAATTGGTAAAACAAATAATGCTCAAGTGGATGACCCTCGGGCGCTGTTCACGCTTGATGCGTAAGTCATATCACGGGAAACACTCAGGTGGATGAGTAGTCAAATCTCACATAAAGGTGTACTGTTGCACAGTAACATAGCTGAGGGAATCTGCTGCTTTTGAAATAAAGTATATGTCGGTAGCTTCCCTTCTTTCTATGTATTTATATCCCCAAGTATTTTGCTCTTTCCGCTCAGAAAACATTAACTCCACGTTTACAAATTGAGATATGGAAAATTGGGAAAACAACTATGGGGTATACGCTAATCATCGAACTGGAAAAGAAATAGTACTTGAAGGGAAGGTTTCCGAACCACTGCGGACTGTTGTAGCCAACCCTATCTGCCTATGTGGTCAAGAATCGGTCGTGGCTGTAGCCCAGACTGAAAAAGATGCCGGTCGTCGGTTTTTTTGTTGTGACGCATACGAGGGCCACAAGGTTTTTCCGGATGAAATTTAATGTTGTTATTTTAAGCAGTGGATTGACCCGCCAATGTGCGAACGTGGACGTCAGTATGCACTGGAATCGCAAGCCGAAATAAAACGTTTGAAGAAGGTTGTTGGGGATAAAACTATAGCTGGACCTTTCCCAAGGCCGTGGTAGGTGTCCTGATTTATGTAATATGTATTTGATGTTTCCTAAGTCTGGATTTATGTTTTAGTTTGAATGTATTATTATAAACGTGTTGTACCTATATGGTTGTAGTGTTGATTTTTAATATTCGTATTGTATGTTTTATCGTATCATAAAGTGTTGTACCTTCATGGTTGTACTGAAAATTTATAAAATATTACGTTCCATCGTACCTTTATGGTTGCAACCTTTGGGGTTAAAGCAGTGTACACCTAAGGACCATTTCAACTATTGTGCTATGACATGTCAGTGCCCGCGGGATGACCCTAGTTTTTGACTTTTTTTCAATAAAGGTTGACAAGTCCCCTTGATTTCGGCTTTGTTTTATGAAAGCAGTCGTCGGCTCATCGATAATCGTTACGAGTTGTCACGTCAGGCTGTTTCTATGCGCTGGACAATCTATAGCACGTTACCCTAGTGGTGAAGAGTGTTGTCTTGTCATATGTTTGTATCATACAACTCAATTACTGATGATAGATCTTTACCATTAACCAACCCTCGTGTTTAAATAGTTTACACTTCTTCCCCACACTCATACCTACAACTTTTTCAGTTCTACAACAACAACGACGATAAGGTGAGATACTTGTACCCTCCTTTCCTTCTAAATGGTTACCTAATTACGTGTATACGTAATATGTTTCTTGTTTCTGTGTAGCTTAAATGGACGATTGGGTAATAAGTGATGAACTCGTAGATAGAATGTTTGATGAGTATGAACGGAACAAGAAGGAGGAAAAGGATGGTGGTTTAGTTCAAGATACACGAGCGAAAGAGGCGGATGAAGCAGTTCATACTGAAGTTGTTCGTGGTACTCAAAAAATAGTACAAGTTAACAAACCAAAAGGACGTCCACGCAAAAACATAGCAAGTCTAGTGGTTAACCGTAATCGTCCCAACCAAAGTGATGCTAGCTCTAGTGGTACTGCTACAGAACTCTCTTCTCAAGACTTACTTATACTCATGAAATGCTATATAGAAGTCGATAAAAGAGAATTACTGCTGTTGCAAAATGGAGGTGGGTTCACCCATGAAGAATTTTGGTCCATGGTAACAAGATTAAATAACAATCATCTTAAATGTACCACTACACGAACTTCTGCTGAAATTCATATGGCTCATCGGCGTTTCGTTAATACTTGTGAAAGATACCAGATGATTATACAGACGGTTGAAAATGAAAACATATTTAAAACGAATCGGGCTACTTATGATTCTCGTTACCTTGCAGAGTACGGGACTGATTTTGTTGGGTACGAAGCCTACAAACTACGTTATACTTGGATAACCCGAAGACGGAGTTGACTAGGCTAATGAATTTGTATATTGCTTGTATGTGCATCGTCATTTTAGTACTTATTTCATTGTTATCTCTGGTAAGCAATATTACGATTCCTTAAATATTTCAAACAGTAATTTAAAATACACCCCACAATAAAATCCAGTGATTATAAAAAAACTCGTACGCACGATCACGCAGATTACATATAATGCACAACAAGCATATAACATAAAAAAACACAACGGTTACACATAAGGACGTACAAGCAGAGTACAATTTACAGGGTAATACAAATACAAAATATACAGTTCAATAACCTCAATAAGATACAACTAATCATCATCTAGATCCGCAGGCACCATCTCCACATCCTCAATATCGTCGTTGCCTGGGGCGAATGTTTGTCTATATCCGTACCGCTCCTCATCAGCGCTCCTCAGCTCGTTCATACGAGCAGTCAACTCTTCTATGCTCCTTTGATGCTCGCGATACATTGCCTGACGCAGACCTAACGTCATCTGATAAAGATCCTGATAAGAAAAAACAGCTGGATCTGGATACTCCGTTACTTCTGGCCGTGGTATATCAATATACCTATCAGATCCGTATGTAGTTGGTACTGCAACAGTCCAACCGTAGTCTGGCACCTCGGATGAGCGTGGAGGAGGTGGATCCTGTGGGGCATGGTAAACCTGCGTGGACTGTGAAACATCAAGTACAAAAGGGGGCTCAACGCCAGTACGGAGTGCAGAAGGGCCAACCAAGTCAACGGATGCAGCATGCACAAAACTCCCGGTCTGAGGTGGGGAGTAATACTGACGCCAGAAAGAAATATAATCCCTACCAGTAAGAATGAAATCACTGGCAGGCCACCACACGTCTGCGTGCTCCTGTAAAGCACTAGGACTATAAACCCTGGGAATAGCTGTATGTGGGTGTGGATCATCAGGAACAGCATCCCCATCATATATCTGTCTCCAACAACGTTCCCCTAAGTACCAGAAGCAACCTAAACTAGGGGGGCATGATACTAGTGGAAACCGCCTCGAAATAGATATAGAGCATGCACCGACGGAGGGTCAGCAAGACCCCGTGACTCATCAAATGGATGCCTGATAACTGCATCACGCGTCCTCCGCAACTCAATCTGATTGCGAGCTATAGCAAATACATGTCGTGCCTGTCCTCCAGGCACCAGTCTACGGTTACCGACACTCCACGCTCTTACTCTAGGATAGAAAGTGGATAGTGATGGATCCACGGTGGGAAAAGACAAATTGTGGAAGTACTCAAAGTACCAGTACTGTAAAATCTCCCAAAAACCAGTAATCGAACCCACCCTAGTCCGAACGACACACTGAAGATCCAATGACCTATACAGGTATGCTAAAATAGGTGTTCCCCAATCGTACGGAGTCAGACTGCCATCAAATGAAAACGGTTCAACTACCGCCACATAACCACACGACAATGAGCTCGAAGAATTTGTGAAAAATAAATTTCCCATCATATACAAAACAAATAAGCGTGCAATCTCCAAATGATGAACTTTAGGTTGCTTTGTCAATAATTTCTGTATTGCTAGTTTTATACCAGAGCATTTAATTTGGAAATTACTGGTGATGGAGTCATGTGGATTAAGATGTGGAAATAACGTACGGAGAGTAACGTAGTTCTGGTACACCTCATCATACGGCAACGGAGCCCCTTGGCCTATGGCAAGACCAGTAATCATAGAAAAGTCTAGTGGTGTGATTCCCATCTCCCCAAAACCAAAGTGGAATGTATGAGTAGTTTTCCACCAACAAGCAGCCAATGCACCACATAATTGAACATCATTATTTAAAAGACGTTCGATACCTATTTAACGAATAATTATGAAATTACAACGAATGTAAGAAAACGGTAATAGTAAGTACATACGACGAGAATACGTACTCAGAAAGTCGCCCAAACCAATACTACTGAGAAATGTATGAATAGTACCATCTGTATCATACTCACGAATCTGACTATACATACGAACAACACCAGCCCAAGACCCGCACGTTCGCTCGCTTCGAGCCTAATATTACAAATGAGACTTACTTATTTTATGTCCGACATTACGACAGTAATATTTAATAAGTAAAACGTACCGATATGTCGACTAACGTGCTGACGTGCTCCTCTCTATCCGCCAACTTACGAAAATCGGCCAATTGCTTATCAAGTCTTAAATTTGGATCCCGGTGCGACTCCAAAACGTCAGTTCTCCTAGCAACTCGTCTTCTTATAACGGACGGTGGTTCACGGTCTTCCGTACCCTCACTCGAAACATTTTGTTCTACCGCTTCGTGCTCTTCAATTGGATCTACATTCCGGCTTCGGCTACCGCTGCCTCGAAGAGCCCTCATAACACGTTTCATTTTTGGTTTTTTTTTCTTCTAAATAGGCTGGAAACAGAAAAGGAAGGAGGAAAGGAGAGGGAGGAGGAGGTTGAAGAAGAGTGGCGGCGAGGGTATGTTTTTTTTATTTTATAATGGGTTACCCGGCTTTTAAAAAGCCGGATAAAAAGAAACTTTTTATCCGGCTTTTTAAAAGCCGGATAAATGGGGTGAGTTGCTTTCCCAACCAGCGTGATGGGATGTGCCCCAACACGCTGTGTTGGGGATGCTCTTAGTAGCTGCAGCATGCATTGGTTCCACTTGTTTCAGCAACTCAGTCCCTGCAACTATGTGATCACAACTACAAAACTAATTAAATGACATATAGTCAGTTAATATTATTCATATTGCATGCAAAGTGGTTTCTTAACATTTATAATCAACTTACATATGAATGTTAAAAAAACAAACTGAATCTCAGACAACAAATGTTCAGAATTGCCCATGGTCTGAATTAATACATAATTCTAAATGTCAGCCCATAGTTTATCTTAAAGGAAAATCAATTAATAGTTCAGTTCAGACAATAAATGGATGTTCACTGCAGATGCAATTATGATGTTGGACAACTATTTATAACAAAAATAAGTGTTGAATATACATTAAAAGCCCGAAAAAAATAAATGTCCGTAGTATTCAAACATCCTTTAAAGGTTTCAAAATTCATTCATGCTCTACCCTCATAAACAAGTTTCACAAAACAGAGTCTCACCAAATTTCCAGTGAAAGCATGCATTTTAGACTCTAAATATTTGCAGATAAAATGCAACTATTTACAGTTGTTGCATATTTTTTGTAATGAAAATATGTTGTTCACACTGCATGAATGTTTCTTCTACACTAACTATTTGCAATCCACATGGCAAATGTTTGTTTATACTGCACATATTTGCATTTTAAAGCAAACTTTTACAGTCCAAACTACATATGTGTAGATTAAAATGCATATTTCCATTGGAAATTTCGATCGGGTAATTCGTGAAACTTGCTTTTCAAATTTTTTTATTTGTTTTCAACGTTAAAGTTAGAAAATAAGGGGTGTATCCTAATTGTCCCAAGAACACAACTCAGTTACCATTTATCAACGATTGACACTCACAAAACAAGTAACAACTAGGAATAAGGGTATAATCAATAAACAAACTCACCTCCGTCCCAAGGAGTGTCATCAGGCCTGCAATTCAATAATTAATTCATCCATGTAAGTCCAAAATTCAGAGAGATAAATCCAAAAACATATAAACTCATAATCCAGATTCAAATTCATTTGGTAACCATACCCAAAGATAACAGCGTTCCAGATCATGATATTATTTTCATGAGGAGCTCCGCTGATTCCTGCAGGGGGATAATGGTAGGCAGGTGCATCCTTATGCCATTCTCACCTCATTTTTTACAAGAATGCAACTACCTAATTGAACTTCCCTATCAATCTACTCAAATCAAATCCGCCACTTCAAACAGCATCACCACAACTTACAACCACTACTGCAAACGCTGCCTGATTCAATTGCCTGCACAAAACACATACCTCCAACATCTCATCACCTCAGCCTAGGCCATGTCGTTGACGACATGATAGACTTGGTCCCCAGATCTAATGTATCAAAGTTCATAGGTTTGGAATCGGTTGCGAAGCAAAGTGTGGGTTTAAAGGAAGAATTTCGATGGAAAAGAGAAAAGAGGCTGATATACGTACGCGGCCATGCTTTCTTCAATTTTATACGGTTAGGGTTATGAGATAGAAGGTAGTCTTGCGGCTGGGTAGGAAATTTGTTCGGGTCAGGTTTATATGTATTGGATGAGGGCCGGTTCATTTGAACTTTACTTTTTTGGGCTTGTTTTAAAAGTACACAGCATATCCATGGCCTATTATATTATTTCTTGTCATTCTCAAAAGAGAAAGTAAACATACTACATAACCTTCTCTAACAAGAAATTATGGTACAATTTTAGTTTTTATATAAGAAAGGACTAGACCACTGATTACTCGAAAAAAATTATGATACATTTTTAGTTTTTATATAAGTGTAGACTAGACCACTAACAACTCAGATTTTTGTTAGTTGCTAAACGTAAATTATTATTCATTATCATTTATAAATTTATGGATTATAAATCGTTATAGAATACAAGTTAATTTAAAATTAAGTTATCATTATTATCAAGTTAATATTAATGAATAATTAAGCGTAAATTGTCAATATTAAGTATATATTATTTTTTATACATTAGTTTTTGAAATTACTTCTACGATATATTTAGAAATGATCTAAAGTTGGTTTTAGAATTTGGATATTTTGTTAACTTTTAATTCATACAAAATTTTACCTTTTCACTTTTGAATTTTATGACGACTATAATATTTTTTTATATATAAATATTTTTAAATTTAGTTTGTATTACATTAATAACTAATACATGTCAATTATAACTATATATTAAATATTATTTTTAAATTTAGTAATTGTATTATTTTATTATGTGTTAAATTCAGAAAAGAAAATATTTTTTACTTTCAAGTATCAAGGAAATCATAAAATTTTACGAATATTATTAATTTTATTTCGGATAACATAATAAATAATACATATCAATTTAAATTCTATATTAAATTGAAAATATCAAATATTATTATTAATTTTTAACTATTAGTCATTAATTAATTATCATCTTATACTACTTAATTATTTGATAATAATCATTAAATGGAATTATCTATTATTAATTCTTTAATGGTAGTAGTTTATAGTAATTTTTTTATTTTCAATCATTATTTATTGAATATTTTATATTAAAAGTTAATTATTAAGTAGTAAGTATTAAATATTGATTATTAAAGTTAGTTATTTATTAGTATTATTCAACTACCAAATAATCAACATTAAATATTAAATAGTATTTATTTATTATTATTTATTCAATTATTATTAAAATAATTAAGTAAAAATAATTATTAATTCCTAATAATCAATATTATTTATTTATTATTATTCATAACTTTTTAAATATCAATACCAATTATTTAATAATTAGTAGTTTTTTTACGTTATTATTTTTATTTATTAAAAATTAATTATTACTAATTAACTATAAAAACTTAGTTATTAAATTTTAGTATAAGACCAATTATTGATTATAAAATACCATTTATAATTATTAATAAATACTAATTGTTTGTTGTTAGTTATATGTTACCAATTATTAATATTATTACCGTTTATAAAAAGCCAAATATAAATAATACTACTTGCTTCGGTTGTACGGACAACTGGAGCAAATAATACTATGTTGCTTAAGTGCATTTGCTTTGGTTGTATGGATAACCGGGGCAAATAATGTTATTTGCTTTGGTTGTATGGACAAACAGAGCAAAACAAAACTATTTTCTTCGACAAATCTGCTTCAGTTGTATGAACAACTGAAGCAAGTGACCTATTTGCTTCTGTTGTACGGACAACCGAAGCAAATAACACAATTTTCTTTTGTACACTTGCTTCAACTGTAAGGACAACTGAAGCAAATAAGACTATTTGCTTCTGTTGTATGGACAACTGAAGCAAATATGGCAAAGCAGAAGACCTATTTTGTAGTAGTGTACTTTTGAAAGCTATGTCTTTATATGTATGGAAGCTATCTGGGAAATATGGTTTTGGATTTGGAGCAGGATTAGGATCTTCTTTTGGACTCTCTCTAAGACTCCACCATGCTAACTTATCATTATTTCCACTGTGGATCTATTTACTTATTTCCGATGTAATGTATGACATTTGGATTCGATGGGATGTATTAATTCTGATGTAATTTGATATGTATTCTGATGTTTAATGCATGTTTATTGTCTGCTGTTAAATTGATGTGTTTTATCCTAAAGGCCATCTGTTCTTCCGAGCACCGGGAGAATGGGTCATCTTATTTGGTATCAGAGCTGAGGGTTAACCTTAGTTCTGGAATATAACACATTAAAAGACTCATCAGAGACATGATCAGTAGTATTCTAGGATGAGTGACTCATTAGAGATAGGGTTAGCAATACCCTAGAATGAGTACAACAGAAGAACACACACCTAATAAACACATTTCTATTCATATCTGTCTCTATGCTTTTACGAATTCCTTAAGTCATCTTTTCTTCTTGCCTGACTCTTTTCTTGCTATGCAGATATAGTGGAAAATGAGTAGCAGAAGAGGAAGGGGTAATGTTGCAGTTGAACAACCAAATGAATAGGAGCAGCCAACGAGGCAGTTGTGCCACCACAACCAGAGCCCGATTTGGAAGTCTTAGCAAAGAAATATAGGAATCTAGGAGGACAACCATTTTTGGGAAAGGAATCAGTGATAGAAGCGCAAGCATGGCTACGTTCTTGCAAAAGAATCTTCATGGGCATCCGAGCAGTCTTTGTTTTATAGATTTATTGGGTAAGATTATAGATTGAAGCTAAAACTATGTCCAGAGCATTTGATAGTCTTCCGCTGAATGTAATTATGTTTTCACTGTGTATTATATTGTATTTTTCATTCTCTGATATTTGCGATGTACTCTGATAATCTTGTACTTTGATGTAATATCGAGATGATATTAATGATTTTTTTTTTGTTTATGTCTGATGTGTAGTATGCCCAAAGTTAATGTTCCAAGGTGTTTTTACCGTTTGGATCGAACTTGTGTAGTTTATAGTCGATTCCAAAGGTAGGAAATTTTGGGCCATTACAGTTGGTTAAAGATGTTGTTGAAAACCAGAGCTTTTGTGGGATGTTGACTCTTGGGCCTTGCACCCCAGAATGAGCCAAAAAAAGGATGATGGACAGCACAGATATGAACTAACGTTTCCCTCTAGTTGAAAAGTGATGTCATGGTATGGAGCCAAGGCCTATTTACTTATGTGGGTGATAGATGAAGCGCCTCAGATGATGGTCAAATACGACTAGGGGAACGTTATGTTTACGAAAAATCCTAATCATCCCGTTAGTGCTGGCCGACTTTGCCGCTCTGAAGGATCACATGCGTGTGAGTCTTGGGACATTTGGTAGAATGTTTCAAATGTCTAAGGAAGATCTTTTTACTTGGTTCATTGACAAAATCCAATTTCCAATAAGTGCCTTTGCACTTTCAGATGTAAACTATATAGCCAACATAATGGGATGAGGCATTATGCAAGCTAAGATTTATACATTTATTTTTGAAAGTGATTTTCCACACTTAGACATTAATAATAATATCGTTTTCAAAATGTTTTACGTATTAAGCATGCTTGACCATTATAAGGTAAAATTCTGTCCTCCGATATGCGTTGTATTGTGTGATGAGACTTGAGTCTTATAATGGTTTCATTTTTCTAAAAAGCATTTTGAGGTATTATGCACTGGTATTCATGTGGAGGAAACTCGTTACATATTACACGGCGTGGTCTCGTGATATGCCTTACTTTTTTAAAGGTTAATAATAACTGCTTAGAGTTTCTCATACCAGTCCCATGACTGACTCTTAGTTTGTTTTTCCTTTGCAAACTTGGATGCTCTTATTTCCACACAGGAAGGCTAGTAAACAGGTTGTTAATTAAACTACTTTTGGAAGCTATGTCTTTATATGTATGGAAGCTATCTGGGAAAGATGGTTTTGGATTTGGAGCAGGATTAGGATCTTCTTTTGGACCCTCTTTAAGATTCTGTCATGTTAACTTATCATTATTTATGTTGTGCATCTATTTACTTATTTCCGCTGTAATGTATGACATTTGAATCTGATGGGATATATTAAACTACGCCATAGATGGCCTACTGCATCGAAAATTCAAAGTGTTGCCAGCTAAAATGTTGTCACAGCTAAGCTTATTTTTGTCTATTGCAACGCACTCTTCAATGTGTTAGCATAGATATAAAATTGTGTTGTAGTAGCTAGAGTTATAAACTTATACGTTTAATTTTCCACGTTATCCATCTGCATCTATAAAAAGATGCATATCTATATGTTACCTGTTAAAAACAACATATGTAGTTGACACCTCACTAATCCGTTATGATTCTCCACCACCAATAGGAAATCAATTTATGGTACTCATTCCATTAATCGTTCTCAACTTCTCAGAATTGTTTGTTCTCACCCTAAATTTCCAACCAATCCCTAATTTTTCATTCACCTGCTTCTTCCACTCAAACCCTCTCTGCGTCTTCCACTTATTCCAGCTAGTCCTAGACTCCAACTCCAAACTCATCCACTTCTCCTCTTCTCCGTCATTAAACAACAGTCAATCCAAGAAGAACGGTGCTAGCTTTTTATCCTTTGTTTCTTATGTACGTTTCTGTTGCTTTTTTTATCACCGCTATTAATTAGCCTATCGAGAAACTAAAATTATCATCACCATGAGTTTAATTGGTGTTAGGTGATTAACAATCCTTGTCTATTATTTATCAATGAATCCACACTTTTTTCAGTTTGAAGTTGTATACAATTAGTTTCTGTTATTTGTGGTTCTTTTGTATGTTGATTCGCTGAAATGTTCTTTGAGCAACTATTGGGTTGTTAATCAATCTAATAACACAGAACTGTCCTAGTGAAGTGTGGTTGTGAACAATTAGACCATCGACCTTATATGGGCTGCATGTTCTAAACAAGTGCTCATGTTTCCCAGGTTGCTATTGCCGGTGATGATTGAGACATGATACTGCTAGTTTTTTTTAATAAGATATAAAGTGGTTTATGAAAATGGTTTCATAAGGATGCTTACATATACCTGATACTATTCATTTCTTATGTATTTTTATGTTTATTATATGCATGATTTTTCACCTAGTTCACAACCAGAAATTTTTTAAGAAACCTGTTGTACATTGATATGTGCATCACCATTAACATCATTGTATGCTAGTTAACCAAGCATTGTTTAAGTAATTCTTGGATATGATTCAAAGGCCATACAACGATATATCTACACACCTAGATCAATAAACTGCTAATGGATAATTGTTTCTTCATGATGCATGCTTCTAAAATTTTTTGTGATCTTTGTTTTGGGGTGTGTGCGTGTATAAGACTGTATAATAAATATACGAACACAAGTGCTGAATGCATGAATACACTCCTGAAAGCCTACTGCATGAAATTTATGATATGGAATATATACATAATCATATGCAGTTTGTAATATTACTGAAATGATTTGTAGTTTGTGATATCACTTCAATTCTTCCTTCAATTCGAGTTCAATGACCACTCAATCAATTTCTACTTCAAATTCATCAACAGCAACTGCAAGAAAGAACTGCCACCACAAAATCCCAGCAAAGATGAGGACTGTGAAGGCAGGGTCGAATGCGAGGAAGAAGTTTTTTGGTTGCTCCATGTGGTCGGTAAGTATAAATTAGGTTTTTTGGTTGCTTTGTCGATTATCATATCTTTCAGTGATGTTTTAGTCGAGAATTTAAGATATGTGCAGAATGGTGATTGCGAGTATTTTATGTGATATGACGAAGTGTATGAAATCGATAGCAATGCAGAATTGGATGATACTACTGTTAAATTGATGGAAAAAGAAAAGACTATGTCGCAATTGCTCGTGGAAAGGAAGACAATTGAAGAAAAGCTACTGAAGCAAAAGCAAAAGAGGGAAAAAGCCGATGAATTTTTCGGAGATATGAAGGAAGAGTTGGCCCTAATGCGCATTAAATGTGGAAAACACGAGAAAGGAGAAAAATTCTTAGCACCGGCTTTAGCTATGTCCTGGATCATGTTTGGAGTTCTTATGTGTGTTGCTATGGCAATGTTTGGGAAGTTTTCCAGGTATAATTTTAAGGTTTGTCACATTGTAAATTAGTGATAATTCTTTCCACATTGCAGATTAGTGATAAAATTTTTCAACATTGCCCATTAAACCTAAAATGCTGATTAGTGATAATTTTGTCCATATTGTAACTGTCTAATTGTTTACTCAATATCATTTGTGCTTTGAATAAATTGAGTAATTGCATCAATTTGCAACTGAGGCATGCAGGCCATAAATTGAGGTATGCAACTGAAATGCAACTCAGTTATGCAAATGAAACTTAGTTATGTAACTCAGTTATGCAACTGAAATGCAAATGAAACTCAGTTTGTGTTGAAATGCAAATGAACTAAGGCATGAAGGTGAAGGAGGCAGTAATGAGGTTGTTTAAGAACTTGTTACAAAAGGCACTATAGGTACTCGCGGAAGTAGAGACACTGAACGCATTGGAGTCTCGCGCTATATTTTGAAACTATTTTAGTTTGATGTAAACATGAATTTAGTACTGGCTGTGTTTGTAACTGAAATGTCTGTAAAATAGGATTTAATGGCTCTGTTTTGTTATGTTGTAGTTGATCACTAAGTAGTACTTTTGTTGCTAGTTAATTTGAAATAAAAAGTTCTTTGTTAATTTCAATGTGATGTTAATTGTTGTTATGTTGCAGTAAGTTATGTAATGTTGTCATAACTATGATACGATGTTGTAATATGCGATGTTAAATATTGCCATAGCTATGATATAGTGTTGCCATTGGATGGTAAAAGTGTTACCATAGATTAATGCATGTGGGACCTACAATAAGATTCCATGAACCCAGTTTACAGATTTTAGTGGAGATTCCGTGAACCCGGAATGCAAATTTTAGTTGGCCATACCTTTTTGTAAAGTTAGTACCTGTGGCAATACCTATACTGATGTTGCCTTAGGATCTCAAAGATGTTGCCTTTAACTCTAAGGCAACGCGTAAAAGCGCAACACCAAGAAAGTGTTGCCACAGATAATTTTTGGCCTACATCAACATTTTTTGGTACTTACGGCATTACTTCTCTAGTGTTGCAGTATGCAATCTATAACGTAGCTTAACTCTGGTGAAACACTGATGTAATTTGGTATGTATTCTAATGTTTAATGCATGTTTACTTTCTACTGTTATACTGATTTGTTGTATCCTAAAGGTAATATGTTCTTCTAGGCAGCGGGAGAACGTGTCATCTCATTTTATCACTTTAATGGAGATAAAATGTATAATAAAACCCCTACTCTACCTCCTATATACCACCAAACTAGCCCACCTCCACCCCCAAACCACCGCACCCGAGCCCCACCAGTCCGTCGACCTGACAACACTTCCAGAACTCCCACACCATCGCGTGCCACCGCCGAGAGCCTCCACCCTCCAGTCGAAGCTCGAATTATTGATCAATTATCTACATTAAATGTTTATATCTCGCACGACCACATACTAACACCAATTGTCCTGAAATTTGGAATCTTACAATAATTTACTATTCCGGATCCAACAAAATTGGTTTCGTCGAAAACAGAGGTCGTTTGCAAAATAGCTATTCTTAAGGCCTATGTAATATTATTAAATTAATTAATTCCAAAACTATTCAATTTAATAATAAACTAATTATTATTATCGTATATATTCAAATAAACTTCATTTAGCTTTAGAATAAATTATATTGGATTTACATTTCAAAGAATGAAAAATGTTTTGTTCATCAAACTCACCTAAAATCAATTCAATATCTCAAATCAGTAACCTTGTGCCAAAAATAAGAATAATTTAAAACACCATTGGTGTAATATTGAAACACCCCACCTCCGTTAAGGTCACTCACAAAGGGAATGCCATAATTTTGGTGGAGGTTTATAAGTAAAAGACACAGATAAAACACAAGACAGATATAAACACTTATAAATAAGTAGCGGAAAAACCAACAGACTTTTATTATCATAAATACGTGTTTATACAGAACATTTCGAACATTGTCTCAAAACAAACTTCCAATTATTACAACTATAATACTGTCTTGATTTTAAAAGTTAAAGAAGCATGAAACATAAATAAAGCTGCATAATCCCCATAAATGATATCCAAAGCCATGGTCCAAATGAAAGAAATCCAAGCAATACATTCTCTCTCTTCAAGCTGGATGAAAAACTGACTAAGCTGCGGTGTTTCCTTCCTGTGGACCTTAGGGGGGGGGACGGAAGAAAAGAAGACGAAAGGAAAATGGGTCAGACATAAGTCTGGTAAGTCTAGCTATATTCCTAGAATGTTAATAATAAAAAGATCATGACTTGCATAAAGTGAGAACATGACGATATCGGGATAATAGACTATCCTAGAACTAGATAAGGTGTCCTAAAACGAACATCCCTTCGCACCGTATTTTAAATCTCTATCTCTGCACCTACTAATTCTTATACCAACAGGCACCCCGTGATTGGGGCGAAGTGATCCCTTTCTCTTTCTTTAAAAGATCGGCGCCTACTCGTATATTCACATGTGTCCTACGGCCCTATATGGTAGATACCTATGCTGGTCCCACCATGGGGTGTATCAAGTCCCATGGTGGCGGCCCCGACACAATTCTAGCATGCATAGGGTATACTACTGATGCTCCAGTGCCCTGACTTGTCTGCTCCAGAGTGTGTGCACGCCCGCACTCTGTTAGAATCCACACTGTGCACCAACCGCCGTCGCTTTTGACCGCTTACAATCAGCCCAGTAATCGTGCCCCACCCTTCCTAGTTCAGGGTACCATGATACCTAATTGGGTTACTGCTGAAACGGGTTCCCGTTACTAGGTTTTCTAGTCAAACATGTTAAGTGGTTAAGTGTCTGAATGAACCTAACCCCCACCCATCCAAATTATTTAACATGTTGAATTTGGTTAAGTATTTATTAAGTTGACTTAACCCTATCAGTCCTGACTCAGCTCTAATTGTCTTATTAGAGCACCAACCTCTCAGATTAGACAGATATTGTTGTGGCTGCCTGTATGCCGGTTGGGTCCGGGCAGTCTTACGCCACAACTCAGTTTAACCTCGGGTCTTTATTGGGCCCCATGCCTTAACCTCTCACATTGGATAGCTATTGTTGTGACAACTGGACAGCCGGGCGGGTCCGGGCAGGTTTACGTCATAACTCAATCCAACCTCGGGTTAAGCGCATTCGTATTTTCTAATTTACATTTTAATTATGTAAATTATTCAAATTCAAATTACTGTCACATTCATTTCCAATTAATCTCATTAATTAAGGTAATTAATGTCTTTTTATGCCATAAATCACTTATGTGATTAATGACCAATATGTAAATTAGAAAATATTCAAATTACTGTCACATTCATTTCCAATTAATCTTATTAATTAAGGTAATTAATGCCTTTTTATGCCATAAATCACTTATGTGATTAATGACCAATTTATGGCAAGTTTTCCTAAAATTATCATTTTAACCCAACGTTACCCTGTCCAATATTAGGCTAACCATCTCAGCCTAATTTACGTTCGCATGATTTTTGGTGTAAAGTATTAGGCTAAAAACTTAGCATAATTTAATATACGCAAATTGGCATAAATTAGCATAAACATGACAAGGGTATAACTTTGGTATTGATGGCATAATTAATCTGAACATAATAGGGTGTACTTGCAAAATAACTAACATGAACATTTTAGGGGTGAACTTGCAAAATAACTAACATGAACATTATAATGTCATAGGTACAAACTTGCAAAAAGACTAACATAAACATTATAATGTCATAGGTATGAACTTGCACTTATAGGCTAACTCAACATATATGTGTTTTTTTAACATAGGCCATATTAACAACAAACATTAGAATTAGCAATATGAACTAATCCATATACATATGTTAATTTGCAACATAGGCAAATCAACATACGTATATGTGAGTTAGCAACATAGGCTAATCAACATACACATGTGTTAATTAGTAACATAGATTTAAACATACTTGCAAATTATTCCCAACATATGATAAGTGTGAACATGGGACGAGAAGGAATTTCGCTCGGTCCGAACCAGTCGCTAAACCGACCCAGACCGTTCGAAACGCCCTATCGTTTGAGAACAGGACAAAACAGAACGCATACAGAAGAACATTTCATTGTATATTACAACAATGCATCAGATTACAAGAATATACAGAGTATAAATGAATAAATATTACGCAGAAATATCAGAGATTTAAATTACATTTAAATACATAGCAGCGGAAAATAATACAATACACAACTAGAAGAGATATACGGATACAAAGCTTTCCGGATATCGTTCCAGCTGTAAACCAGGATCCTATGAATATAAACCTGCAAAACCAAAACTACTAGCTGCCCGTGTCAAAATAAGGGCACCCAGAGTTTAGGTTAAAACAATAAACTCCAGGTCAGTCATGTTACTGGTGTGAGAACTAAAACGGTTATTGATCTTTATTTTAAAAGTTAGGTAAATCAAGGGACCACGCCGTATAACACGGAACAGGTTTCCTCCCCAGAATACCAGTGCATGAAACAACAGCGCAATGCTAAATAAAGAAAAATGAAGTTGTTATAAGACCCAGGTCCTATCACACAATGCAACGCAAGCCGGGGGATAGGGTTTTCCCTTATAACAGCCAAAGAATGCTTGATACGTTTAAAACAAATCATTTGATACTGTTATAAGTGCATAGTGTATAAAACAACTTCAAATCATAAGTATCAATCATAGGCGGCATGAGCGCCCCATCCCACTATGTCGCCATACTAGGCTCTACAAATAAAACCGCAAATGTCACGTATTTGGAAATTGGATTTCCGTCTATGAACCGAGGCAAAAGATAGTCCTCAACCGATTCGAGACTGTCTAGCCCGAGTCTCAGGATCAGAGCTCGAGTTACCCTTGGATCGTCAGGGCCGGTCCACCGATGTGGATTAAAATGCCTGAACACTACGTTTCCCCGCCCTTTGGGGCGTAAATGAGCCAACTAAATGACTCCATCGGTTCGAGAACGACCGATCAATCCGAGGCGCCTCGCAACAGCAACAACCACATAAGTCAAACTCGTCAGGGCGTGTAAAACCACTGACGCCACTTTTTAGCTAGAAGGAAACGCATGCCCTCCCTGAGGTCCGTCTCCCGTTTTTGGTTCATACCGGGTGTGAAACTCGCGAAGTAAACGTTACACAAAGCTACGCCACAAAGGCCGTGCTTCGATCATCAACCACAAGACTTTGCTTTTCAACAGAAGCCTTGAACAATTGCCACTTAGGCATGCCACACAGGCAATTCACTCCATGCGTTTGATATCCATCAATATATAACCCCTGAGCTCGTACGTCTCAGAGAAGGGCGTTAAGCAAGAGAATAAATTCTCCGCCGCCAAACAGATATATATTTAATAGAGATCAATCACACAGACTAAAATCCAATGTCAGACACATAGTCCATTTACAAGTCCGTTCTGGGTCTGAACGAAACCGGAGGCACCTAGTACCCCGCATATCCATCGATCTCCAAGTACGTCTGGACGATCACCAACTGTTTCCATCTTCTTGGGTGTACAGCCCAATCAAGATCATCAGCAATCACCCAAACGACGTGAAGACTTCCGGTCTTCGACCACCGTCTTCATCTTCGACTTATCGTCGTATCAGTTATTCAGAATGGGATAAACCCGGTCTTTACGAATAACTCGCGTATATTTTAAATAAGTGTTACACAAACACAACCTACGCCTCATTCCAATTCATCAGTCACTAACCGTAAATTAATCAAGAGAATAATTTCCCAAATATTAACCCCGAAGGCCGAAACCAACATCAGATCAATATCCAGAAAACCATTCTGCTTAGCTAACCGACAGTTAGTTTCTAGATTTCACGTTCATAGGGAAAGGTTCCCATTAATTTTATCCAAGATAAATTCCTTGAATTTATTCTTTAATCTACTTTTGAATATCAATTCAAACTAGTCGGGATTAACGAACTTTACCGAAGTAATCATTTGTTTTAATTTCCCCATCCCAACCTATTCATCCCATGAAGTAAAACTGGTAATACTTCATATCTAACACCACAGTGTTATCGGTAAATTCAATTACCTTTTCACGTTCAAATCTAATTAAAGATTTAACTATCGCCTGGAGAAAAACTGGTGATACTCCATTTTCGATCATTTCAATCTAATTAAAGATTCATTAAAACTCCACTTAGTTTTAATCTTCGACTGGGTTAAAGAATCAGTGTCATTTAAAACACAGTTCGCGATAAACCCAAAATCACATTCATTAATTATCGGGTTAAAGAACGAGTGTTATTTAAAACACTGTCCACGATAAACCCAAAAATCAATATCAATTCAATTCCAATTAAATATCATTTAATTGGTACACTTCATTAAATCTAAATAAAAAGATTTAAATCTTTCTCAACTGGGTTCAAGAACAGTGTTAGTGAAGACACCATTCACGACAAACCCAAATCACATTTGATATTCAATACAAGGCTCTGAATAGAAAATATATCGGCTTATATTCAATATCAAATTCTACGACTAACAAATGTCGTATTGGAAATAACGATATAAATATATATCTTTCAAATTCCCATGACAACATCTGTATAATCACGAATTCCAACATCGAAATATTCCGAAGACAATTTCGATTCAAATCCACTCCAATGCAATCATTGGAAATTCTGGTTATTTTTAAAACCCTTTTCAAATTCAATTTATTTATTTAAAAATAATTAGGATTATAATTCTAGTTCAAAACTAGTTACTTCGATAAAAATCTATTTTTATCTTTTCAAATATGGAGTTTTTCATCCCAATTCTTCTAAAATCATTTCTTATGATTTTACACAAATTATTACTATTTTTAATAATTTTATCAAGGCCCGTACAGTCGATTTCCATCAACGGTCATCGAACTGCACTTACAGCGACCTTTTTCAAATTTGATTTGGACATAATTCCAAATCCAACCGTTAGATTTCAAATTTCTAATATTCGTTAGAAAGCTCTTTTCGATACGAACCCAACGGTTCCGGTTTTAGGAGAATCCGACGGTCGGATTTCCCGTAATGTCCGTTTGAAATAAATGGTCGAAATTCGCGAACTGCCGCGGCGCGGCGCGTTCTATTCAGGCCATTATATTATATATATAATATATATAATATATATTTCGTCGATTTCTATTTAAAACGAATTATATAAATAGTTTTGAATTCGTTTCAAAAACATTTTCAACTTCCATTTCAATTCAAATCAAAATTGAATTCTTCTTTATAAATTCGTTTTAAAATTCATTTTTATTCAATTCAAATTTTAATTCAATTTGAATTCATTTCAATTTGCTTTCAATTCAATTTGAAATCGTTTTCAATTCATTTCATTTCGAAATCGTTTTCAATTCATTTCATTTCGAAATCGTTTTCAATTCAATTCATTTCGAAATCGTTTTCAATTCATTTCATTTCGAAATCGTTAAAATCGATACAAATATCGTTCACGTCAAAATGGCGTCAATCTAATCAACACGGCTTCATAAATTTCTATTTTCAAATATTCTATTTCAAATATTTCTTTTTCAAAATAGTTGTTATTATCAAAATATTTCGTTCAACACATGACCAATCTCAATGGATGAGTACTGTCAACACATGAACCTTTATTTTATATTATTCTTTATTTTCTAAATTGGAATGAGGCCCAATCAATCACCATATAACATTAATTATATGGATTTTCATACAACACATGTATATAATAGCATTGAAAAATAATCAACCATCAACCAAAGTGCACTACACTGTATAAGCATCAAATATAGACATTTAACGCTTATAGCAGCCTGTCAATCAATCGATCGACATATTTAATCAATCAGGATGAGTGAACTTCAAGTTTCATCCCAACACCCGTGTGGGGTTTCAAACAATCAAACACATATTTTATTTGTGTAGTTGGGCGATGTGTAAAATTTATCGACCCAATCAATATCAGTCAAATCAGTGTACATAAACAAACCGTCCGGTTTGTAAATGAATATTTTATTTTATTCACTTCACGTTAAAAATTATATTTTTAACGACAAAACATTTTATTCCAACATATGAATTTCTATTCAGTTCATTCTTTAAAAAAAATTATATTTTTATTTTTCTAACTTATTTTAGAAAATTTCGGCGGCATAACGGCACGATACTAGAAACGGGACGAGGCCTAGCCTTATCCCCGGTCTAGTGAAGGCCCACGCCATTCACACATCAATCAAATCCATTTCATTTCACCAAACAATTCAATTCAAACCAAATAATCTAACCAACTACACAACCAAACAATTTAACAAACAAGACATCCATGGTCTGTGGATGACGGGTGTCGGGTGCTACTAAGCACCGTCTGCATCCTAGTATATATATAACTAGAAAATGAAATTGAAAGGTGAGAAATTCTCACAGATAGCTATCCTAGCTCCACGGCACTTCATTGATAGAAATCTTCATCGCTATCGCAACTTCGTCATCTTCGTTGCTCGTAGCCACTACATATATAAAAATCACACATTTTTATATTTTGATGTCTTTAAAATAAAAATCACATTTTTATTTATTTACTTTCAATTTAAAAATCATATTTTTATAATCGCTTCCTACATTTAAAAATCGAATTTTTATTCCGTTATTCAATATATAAAAATCGAATTTTTATTACTATGTTATATAGATAAAAATTATATTTTTATCACGCTATTTTCCACCTAAAGATTTCGCCTTTATAAACACATAGACTTCGCCTTTTCAAATTTAAAGATTTCATCTTTATAAAAATCTCATTTTTATTTTTCTACACATATAAAGATGATATTTTTAATATTCCTATCATGTAAAAATTATATTTTTAATTCTCTACCTAAACAAAAATCATATTTCTACCACTTCTATATAGTAAAGATTATATTTTTAATACTTTCTAGCATATAAAAAGAAATCAAACCTTTCTAAATATAAAAGTCTAACTTTTACATCCTTAAAAATCTAATCTTTATATGATTACTCATTTATACTTCATATGAATAAGAATATATTCTTTATACGAATAAATATCTAAGCTTTATATTCAATTAAAATCGTATTTTCTTTCTAATCTAAATTTATAAAAATCAGTTTTAAAGTAAATAATAAAAAAAAATCAGTTTCAGTGAACTTACAGAGGGGGGGGGGGGCTGATGCGAGGTCGGCGGCGCTGGGGAGGGGGCTCCGATGGTGGACTGCGGCGAGGGGGCTGAGGGAAAGGCGGTGGCGAGGGTTGGGGCGCGGTGCGGTGACCATCAGGACGGGGCGTGGGGTCACGATTGAAGGGGGAGGGGGTCGCGATCGTCGCGCCGCCGGGAGGGGGGGCTCTCGCGCGTCGCCTCTGGCGCCTGGGGGGCTTCGCGTGGCGGCGGGTTTTCATTTTTTTTTTTTTTTTATATAAATCGATTTCTGTTTAAACGTGGGGGGGGGGGGGGCAGAAAGATAAAGGGAGAGGGAGGGAAGATATTTTTTTATTATTATTTAATTAATTAATTTTTTAAAAAGTTGACTTTTACATACGACCTCGAAACGAGGCCCACCGCCTGTCGTCCATAGCGTTTCACCCCCATTCTGAACACAATGGGGTATGTATCGTAAGTTGATTTGGCTGTTACAACCAGTTTTCGTTAAATTTACATTTAAATCACTATATTGAATTTTAAACGTACATTTCAAATTACCGGGGTCACATACTAACTAGAAAAATTCCAGAAAAATATTTTCTAGTTTCGTATTGATGATACGGTCCTAACAAAACTAGTTTCGTCGAATTCTGAGACCGTTGGAAAAATGGCCAATTTCTAGTCGATTAAAATCAATTGAAACTGGTCAAACGCATTTTCCTTTGCCACGCTCACATATTGATTCGAAAAATTATGAAATTTGAAACCTAGCAATTTCTTAGCACTGCGGACCCAACAAAAGTGGTTTCGTCGAAATCCGAGGTTGTTTGCAAAATGTCCATTTTTAAGGGCCTGAATTCCATAGCGACTATTCAGAATTTTCAACTGGACATATCTTTTGATCCCCGCTATGAAAATTTGATTATTCGGATTCGTTGGAAAGATATTATCAATTAGATCCTATTATTTTTGGTTTCACTAAAATCCGGATTGTTTTGCACCCGGTACATTCAATTGAAGTTTGAAATCGAATTATCGAACTACCGCGCCATTTTCAATTCCATTTATAATTATATATAAATATTTATATTCTAACGACGACGTATATAATATATCCGTTCTAATTATATTCAAAGTAAATTTTCTCGTCGATATTATTTAAAATAATTCATTTTAAATATTCAAACTCCGCTAAAATTGTCAAAATAAAAATTTTAAATTGGCCCAGATTTTCGGGTTGTTACCATCTCCCCCACTTAAAACTTTTCGTCCCCGAAAAGGAACAAAGTCGAAAGTGGTTTGATTAATCAACACTATGTTCGATCTGGCTTCCATTCTCCAACTTTTCAGTTTCTGAGAATTTCCAAAAATTTCAAAAATTTGGCTAACACCCTAAATTTTCGAAAAATTTCGCCATAACCTCCCCTGCACCGGGAGCATCGGGGAATTTCAAATAGCTTCCCCGGTCCTTCAGATCTCAAAAAGAAAAAGAAAAAGCCAAGCGGCTAGCCAATAGGCTCATAAAATCATCATCAACCAAACAAAACAGTAAATTATGTAGTAAACATGTACCTATTTGTCGGGCAAACAAATTTTATTCTTCGGCTCTAGCCTCCTTGCTATGACCTGTTCAATGTAAGTATATGTATATGCAAGCAAATGCGACCAATTTTCGATACCAGTCAATATTTGATCCTATTAGGCATAATGGTTCAAAATTAGCAAACAAATAAACAAACAACACAAACATCAATCAATTAGTGAATTTAACGTTTAAAATTCATAATTTTGATACATATACAAAAATCATGTTTTTGATGCCAAATCACAACAATGTATTCTAGCTATATTAGTTTTGGTTCTCACACCAGTCTAATGGAAATATATAGAAAATCACACCTTCGAAACTCGAACATAAATGTTGATGATGCGATCGCTATCATCAACATCATCTTCGGGCGACTAGAGTGTGATGCTATATCTATTCAATATATTAAAACTTTGAATATACGTTTGCAAGGCGTATATGCAAATTCTTTATATACTAAATTGTCCTAAATAAATAATCAAATACGTATAAAATGGTTTAAATTTTCAAAGCAAAATTGTTTTCATTTGAAAAATATACTCTTCACACCCGTTCTAGGATACTACTGATCCTATCTCTAACGAGTCATTCTAATTGGATATTACTAATCCTATATCTGATGAATTCTTTCGTATGGTTCTAATGTGTCTTGTTCTCTGAGCTTTGTAAACCAAAGCTCTGATACCAACTGTGACGAGAAGGAATTTCGCTCGGTCCGAACCAGTCGCTAAACCGACCCAGACCGTTCGAAACGCCCTATCGTTTGAGAACAGGACAAAACAGAACGCATACAGAAGAACATTTCATTGTATATTACAACAATGCATCAGATTACAAGAATATACAGAGTATAAATGAATAAATATTACACAGAAATATCAGAGATTTAAATTACATTTAAATACATAGCAGCGGAAAATAATACAATACACAACTAGAAGAGATATACGGATACAAAGCTTTCCGGATATCGTTCCAGCTGTAAACCAGGATCCTGTGAATATAAACCTGCAAACCAAAACTACTAGCTGCCCGTGTCAAAATAAGGGCACCCGGAGTTTAGGTTAAAACAATAAACTCTAGGTCAGTCATGTGACTGGTGTGAGAACTAAAACAGTTATTGATCTTTATTTTAAAAGTTAGGTAAATCAAGGGACCACGCCGTATAACACGGAACGGGTTTCCTCCCCAGAATACCAGTGCATGAAACAACAGCGCAATGCTAAATAAAGAAAAATGAAGCTGTTATAAGACCCAAGTCCTATCACACCATGCAACGCAAGCCGGGGGATAGGGTTTTCCCTTATAACAGCCAAAGAATGCTTGATACGTTTAAAACAAATCATTTGATACTGTTATAAGTGCATAGTGTATAAAACAACTTCAAATCATAAGTATCAATCATAGCCGGCATGAGTGCCCCATCCCACTATGTCGCCATACAAGGCTCTACAAATAAAACCGCAAATGTCACGTATTTGGAAATTGGATTTCCGTCTATGAACCGAGGCAAAAGATAGTCCTCAACCGATTCGAGACTGTCTAGCCCGAGTCTCAGGATCAGAGCTCGAGTGACCCTTGGATCGTCAGGGCCGGTCCACCGATGTGGATTAAAATGCCTGAACACTACGTTTCCCCGCCCTTTGGGGCGTAAATGAGCCAACTAAATGACTCCATCGGTTCGAGAACGACCGATCAATCCGAGGCGCCTCGCAACAGCAACAACCACATAAGTCAAACTCGTCAGGGCGTGTAAAACCACTGACGCCACTTTTTAGCTAGAAGGAAACGCATGCCCTCCCTGAGGTCCGTCTCCCGTTTTTGGTTCATACCGGGTGTGAAACTCGCGAAGTAAACGTTACACAAAGCTACGCCACAAAGGCCGTGCTTCGATCATCAACCACAAGACTTTGCTTTTCAACAGAAGCCTTGATCAATTGCCACTTAGGCATGCCACACAGGCAATTCACTCCATGCGTTTGATATCCATCAATATATAGCCCCTGAGCTCGTACGTCTCAGAGAAGGGCGTTAAGCAAGAGAATAAATTCTCCGCCGCCAAACAGATATATATATATTTAATAGAGATCAATCACACAGACTAAAATCCAATGTCAGACACACAGTCCATTTACAAGTCCGTTCTGGGTCTGAACGAAACCGGAGGCACCTAGTACCCCGCATATCCATCGATCTCCAAGTACGTCTGGACGATTTCCAACTGTTTCCATCTTCTTGGGTGTACAGCCCAATCAAGATCATCAGCAATCACCCAAACGACGTGAAGACTTCCGGTCTTCGACCACCATCTTCATCTTCGACTTATCGTCGTATCAGTTATTCAGAATGGGATAAACCCGGTCTTTCCGAATAACTCGCGTATATTTTAAATAAGTGTTACACAAACACAACATACGCCTCATTCCAATTCATCAGTCACTAACCGTAAATTAATCAAGAGAATAATTTCCCAAATATTAACCCCGAAGGCCGAAACCAACATCAGATCAATATCCAGAAAACCATTCTGCTTAGCTAACCGACAGTTAGTTTCTAGATTTCACGTTCATAGGGAAAGCTTCCCATTAATTTTATCCAAGATAAATTCCTTGAATTTATTCTTTAATCTACTTTTGAATATCAATTCAAACTAGTCGGGATTAACGAACTTTACCGAAGTAATCATTTGTTTTAATTTCCCCATCCCAACCTATTCGTCCCATGAAGTAAAACTGGTAATACTTCATATCTAACACCACAGTGTTATCGGTAAATTCAATTACCTTTTCACGTTCAAATCTAATTAAAGATTTAACTATCGCCTGGAGCAAAACTGGTGATACTCCATTTTCGATCATTTCAATCTAATTAAAGATTCATTAAAACTCCACTTAGTTTTAATCTTCGACTGGGTTAAAGAATCAGTGTCATTTAAAACACAGTTCGCGATAAACCCAAAATCACATTCATTAATTATCGGGTTAAAGAACGAGTGTTATTTAAAACACTGTCCACGATAAACCCAAAAATCAATATCAATTCAATTCCAATTAAATATCATTTAATTGGTACACTTCATTAAATCTAAATAAAAAGATTTAATCTTTTCTCAACTAGGTTCAAGAACAGTGTTAGTGAAGACACCATTCACGACAAACCCAAATCACATTTGATATTCAATACAAGGCTCTGAATAGAAAATATATCGGCTTATATTCAATATCAAATTCTACGACTAACAAATGTCGTATTGGAAATAACGATATAAATATATATCTTTCAAATTCCCATGACAACATCTGTATAATCACGAATTCCAACATCGAAATATTCCGAAGACAATTTCGATTCAAATCCACTCCAATGCAATCATTGGAAATTCTGGTTATTTTTAAAACCCTTTTCAAATTCAATTTATTTATTTAAAAATAAATAGGATTATAATTCTAGTTCAAAACTAGTTACTTCGATAAAAATCTATTTTTATCTTTTCAAATATGGAGTTTTTCATCCCAATTCTTCTCAAATCATTTCTTATGATTTTACACAAATTATTACTATTTTTAATAATTTTATCAAGGCCCGTACAGTCGATTTCCATCAACGGTCATCGAACTGCACTTACAGCGACCTTTTTCAAATTTGATTTGGACATAATTCCAAATCCAACCGTTAGATTTCAAATTTCTAATATTCGTTAGAAAGCTCTTTTCGATACGAACCCAAAGGTTCCGGTTTTAGGAGAATCCGACGGTCGGATTTCCCGTAATGTCCGTTTGAAATAAATGGTCGAAACTCGCGAACTGCCGCGGCGCGTTCTATTCAGGCCATTATATTATATATATATAATATATATAATATATATTTCGTTGATTTCTATTTAAAACGAATTATATAAATAGTTTTGAATTCGTTTCAAAAACATTTTCAACTTCCATTTCAATTCAAATCAAAATTGAATTCTTCTTTATAAATTCGTTTTAAAATTCATTTCTATTCAATTCAAATTTCAATTCAATTTGAATTCATTTCAATTTGCTTTCAATTCAATTTGAAATCGTTTTCAATTCATTTCATTTCGAAATCGTTTTCAATTCATTTCATTTCGAAATCGTTTTCAATTCAATTCATTTCGAAATCGTTTTCAATTCATTTCATTTCGAAATCGTTAAAATCGATACAAATATCGTTCACGTCAAAATGGCGTCAATCTAATCAACACGGCTTCATAAATTTCTATTTTCAAATATTCTATTTCAAATATTTCTTTTTCAAAATAGTTGTTATTATCAAAATATTTCGTTCAACACATGACCAATCTCAATGGATGAGTACTGTCAACACATGAACCTTTATTTTATATTATTCTTTATTTTCTAAATTGGAATGAGGCCCAATCAATCACCATATAACATTAATTATATGGAATTTCATACAACACATGTATATAATAGCATTGAAAAATAATCAACCATCAACCAAAGTGCACTACACTGTATAAGCATCAAATATAGACATTTAACGCTTATAGCAGCCTGTCAATCAATCGATCGACATATTTAATCAATCAGGATGAGTGAACTTCAAGTTTCATCCCAACACCCGTGTGGGGTTTCAAACAATCAAACACATATTTTATTTGTGCAGTTGGGCGATGTGTAAAATTTATCGACCCAATCAATATCAGTCAAATCAGTGTACATAAACAAACCGTCCGGTTTGTAAATGAATATTTTATTTTATTCACTTCACGTTAAAAATTATATTTTTAACGACAAAACATTTTATTCCAACATATGAATTTCTATTCAGTTCATTCTTTAAATAAAATGATATTTTTATTTTTCTAACTTATTTTAGAAAATTTCGGCGGCATAATGGCACGATACTAGAAACGGGACGAGGCCTAGCCTTATCCCCGGTCTAGTGAAGGCCCACGCCATTCACACATCAATCAAATCCATTTCATTTCACCAAACAATTCAATTCAAACCAAATAATCTAACCAACTACACAACCAAACAATTTAACAAACAAGCCATCCATGGTCTGTGGATGACGGGTGTCGGGTGCTACTAAGCACCGTCTGCATCCTAGTATATATATATAACTAGAAAATGAAATTGAAAGGTGAGAAATTCTCACAGATAGCTATCCTAGCTCCACGGCACTTCATTGATAGAAATCTTCATCGCTATCGCAACTTCGTCATCTTCGTTGCTCGTAGCCACTACATATATAAAAATCACACATTTTTATATTTTGATGTCTTTAAAATAAAAATCACATTTTTATTTATTTACTTTCAATTTAAAAATCATATTTTTATAATCGCTTCCTACATTTAAAAATCGAATTTTTATTCCGTTATTCAATATATAAAAATCGAATTTTTATTACTATGTTATATAGATAAAAATTATATTTTTATCACGCTATTTTCCACTTAAAGATTTCGCCTTTATAAACACATAGACTTCGCCTTTTCAAATTTAAAGATTTCATCTTTATAAAAATCTCATTTTTATTTTTCTACACATATAAAGATGATATTTTTAATATTCCTATCATGTAAAAATTATATTTTTAATTCTCTACCTAAACAAAAATCATATTTCTACCACTTCTATATAGTAAAGATTATATTTTTAATACTTTCTAGCATATAAAAAGAAATCAAACCTTTCTAAATATAAAAATCTAACTTTTACATCCTTAAAAATCTAATCTTTATATGATTACTCATTTATACTTCATATGAATAAGAATATATTCTTTATACGAATAAATATCTAAGCTTTATATTCAATTAAAATCGTATTTTCTTTCTAATCTAAATTTATAAAAATCAGTTTTAAAGTAAATAATAATAAAAAAAATCAGTTTTAGTGAACTTACAGAGGGGGGGGGGGGGCTGATGCGAGGTCGGCGGCGCTGGGGAGGGGGCTCCGATGGTGGACTGCGGCGAGGGGGCTGAGGGAAAGGCGGGTGGCGAGGGTTGGGGCGCGGTGCGGTGACCATCAGGACGGGGCGTGGGGTCACGATTGAAGGGGGAGGGGGTCGCGATCGTCGCGCCCCCGGGGGGGGGGGGGGGGGCTCTCGCGCGTCGCCTCTGGCGCCTGGGGGGCTTCGCGTGGCGGCGGGTTTTCGTTTTTTTTTTTTTATAAATCGATTTCTGTTTAAACGTTGGGGGGGGGGCAGAAAGATAAAGAGAGAGGGAGGGAAGATATTTTTTTATTATTTAATTAATTAATTTTTTAAAAAGTTGACTTTTACATACGACCTCGAAACGAGGCCCACCACCTGTCGTCCATAGCGTTTCACCCCCATTCTGAACACAATGGGGTATGTATCGTAAGTTGATTTGGCTGTTACAACCAGTTTTCGTTAAATTTACATTTAAATCACTCTATTGAATTTTAAACGTACATTTCAAATTACCGGGGTCACATACTAACTAGAAAAATTCCAGAAAAATATTTTCTAGTTTCGTATTGATGATACGGTCCTAACAAAACTAGTTTCGTCGAATTCTGAGACCGTTGGAAAAATGGCCAATTTCTAGTCGATTAAAATCAATTGAAACTGGTTAAACGCATTTTCCTTTGCCACGCTCACATATTGATTCGAAAAATTATGAAATTTGAAACCTAGCAATTTCTTAGCACTGCGGACCCAACAAAAGTGGTTTCGTCGAAATCCGAGGTCGTTTGCGAAATGTCCATTTTTAAGGGCCTGAATTCCATAGCGACTATTCAGAATTTTCAACTGGACATATCTTTTGATCCCCGCTATGAAAATTTGATTATTCGGATTCGTTGGAAAGATATTATCAATTAGATCCTATTATTTTTGGTTTCACTAAAATCCGGATTGTTTTGCACCCGGTACATTCAATTGAAGTTTGAAATCGAATTATCGAACTACCGCGCCATTTTCAATTCCATTTATAATTATATATAAATATTTATATTCTAACGACGATGTATATAATATATCCGTTCTAATTATATTCAAAGTAAATTTTCTCGTCGATATTATTTAAAATAATTCATTTTAAATATTCAAACTCCGCTAAAATTGTCAAAATAAAAATTTTAAACTGGCCCAGATTTTCGGGTTGTTACAGAACATGGCATAAGTTTTGCATAAACATGAACATATAGATTTGACAATTGGTCGCATAACTTCACTACATAAACTTGCATAATAAACTACACAATTCTCATAAGATGTTACAATCCAAGTCCATGCTTATACAAATAATCTAATCCAATAATCCCAAATTTAACATGATAATAGAATCAATTCACTAGCATAGATTAATATTATAAAACATAATAAACATCATACTTAATAATTCTCAATTCAACATGATAATAGAATCAAATCACAAACGTATATTAATAACATAACGAGTATCGTACTATTATCATTTCATCGCAACACATGATATTCATATTAATTCGCATTCTAAAAATGTAGCTAAACTTACAATCGTAGACGGTCTTGTTTTCTGAAATCTGAAATTCTGAATTTGCAAAGCTTTCCTTTGGGAAGACGTTGCTTTGATTCTAATTTGTTGTTGCTTTTTAATCTTTTAGTTTGTATTCGCTATGTTGTTCGTCTCTTTCAAGTGGAGGCTCCCTCTAGTTCTCAGCAGACAGCATGGTGGCTCCAATTCTTATTCTTTTTTTAGTTTGAGACCTAGGATCTTTTTATAGAGTTGCAAGTTAATTTGAGCCGTCGATGAAGCTAGGGTTAACCAGAGCCGTCCGTTGTAAAGAGAAGCCAATTATGTTCACCATTTCTTTCTTAATGTACATTTACTATTATTTGTCAATCCATATAAATACGTACGCATTAGATACATCTCCCCTTTACACATTTATTATTATTTTTGTATGCACATTAGATACATCTCCCCATTACACATTTATTTTTGTATTAGCAACTTTAGTGTTAACAGAAATACGGGGTGTTACATTCTCCCATCCTTAAAGGATTTCGTCCCCGAAATCTCCAAGTCTAGGAGAACATATATCCTACCATCCAAATGTCCATCTACTCAATCATCAAACACGAGCGTCCATTGTCCTTAAAAGACTTCTAATGCTTCATGATCATATGTATCGTGTGTGTACATGTCCTTATCTAATGCAAAAATCAGGCGGTCTGCTGATTCAGTTGACCTCCTTAATGCAAATTATGTAAGTGTCATGAATCCATTATGTATGCAAACTTTTTCCTATTCATAATTCTACATGAGTGCGCAATCATTCAAACAAATGCGACATCCATATGACAACATATTATGCTTCAATCATATACAAACATAAACACATATATGCATATGCAATATGAAGTGACTGAGCCGATCTAAAACCCTAGATTGTGTGTGTATATGCATCCACGAGCAACTACTAGCAAGTATTTGCAACCACTTGCAACCATCATCCATAACATGTTTCAATTACATGTTTACATCCAAAGGGGTTTCCACCTAAGGATAAAAGGGTAAGGTCAGGGAGATATACCTAAAAAGATAGATACTAACATGACTTTAAGGAAAAAGAGAGATCAAAAATGTACCCTCAAAAAGAAAAGGGTAGGTTGCGCGTATTTTATCCTCGGTTTCCCAAGTCGCGTCTTCCTCGGCGTCGCTCCACTGAACTTTGACGAGTTTGACTTCGCGGTTGCGTAGCTTTTTCACTTCAGTTCCTAAGATGTGAGTTGGAACTTTCCTCACAGTTGCTTCGCGTTCTAATTCAGCTTCTTTTAGAACGTTTGGCTCTACCACTTCCGCTGACTCATGTAGATACTTTTGGAGGTGAGAAACATGAAAGACGTTGTGAACTCCGGCCAGTCTCTCAGGTAACTCTAACCTGTAGGCCATCTTCCCAATTTTCTCAATGATAGGAAACGACCCTACAAATCTTGGTGCTAGCTTCCCTGTGGATCCAAAGCGAACGACGTTCCTTAAAGGAGATACCTTAAGGAAAACCCTGTCCCCAACCTCAAATTCAAGGTCGGTCCTTCTCTTGTCTGCGTAGGATTTTTGTCTGTCTTGGGCTGTCTTCATTCTTCTCCGTATTAAGTTTACTTTCTCTGAAGTCTCTCGGATCATATCTGGTCCAAGTATGAGCTTGTCAGTAGACACCCACCAACAAGTGGGCGATCGACACGGTCTTCCATATAAAGCTTCGAAGGGTGCCATTCTGATGGTGGCTTGGTAGCTGTTGTTGTAGGCAAATTCCACCAAAGGAAGATGGTCCTCCCAAGTCCCTCCAAAGTCAAGGATGCAAAGTCTCAAAAGGTCTTCCAAAATCCTGTTCACCCTTTCCGTCTGACCATCGTTTTGGGGGTGATAGGCCGTGCTCAAACATAACTGTGTGCCTACAGCTTCTTGCAGACTCCGCCAAAACTCGCTTGTGAAGATAGGATCTCTGTCGCTAATAATGCTGGAAGGTATTCCATGGAGTTGAACTATCTCCTTAAGATAAAGAGATGCTAGAGACGAGGCAGTCCTTCTACTCTCGATAGGTAAAAAGTGGGCGCTTTTAGTAAGCCTATCCACTATTACCCAAATGCTAGTGTTGCCTCTTCTAGACCTAGGCAGCCCATCAATGAAGTCCATTGAAATGCTATCCCACTTCCACTGTGGGACCTCTAGAGGATGGAGCAGACCGCCCGGCTTCTTCTGCTCCGCCTTGACTTATTGGCTAATCATGCACTTAGAAACAAAATCTGCCACGTCCTTCTTCATGACACTCCAAAAGAAAACACTCTTTAAGTCCTTGTACATTTTGTCCCCGCCTGGATGTATTGTCATCTTGGAATGATGTGCCTCCTCAAGAACTTTCTTCACCAACTCCTTTGCCTGTGGGACGCATAGTCTTCGATCCCGTCTTAACCACCCTTTGTCGTCGATGGTGTATCTATCGAGGTGACTAGAAGTCTCACCCCTAACGAGCTTATCAACCACTTCTACAAGTTGAGGGTCTTCTCGTTGTGCGGTCCCTATTGAGTCTAAGAGAGTGGGCCGCACTTCTAGCGATGCTAACAGACCGGGTACAAAATCAGAGGAGAGCCTAAAGTCAAAACTGGTTATAAACTCTAGGCTTCGCCTTTCAACAAATAGCGGGCTCAACGTTAGCTTCTTTCTACTCAAGGCATTTGCGACTACGTTGCCCTTGCCAGGAGTGTAGGAAATCTCGAAATCATACGAGGCAAGAAACTCCATCCACCTTTGTTGCCTTAAGTTAAGGTCCTTCTGCGAGAAGAGAAACTTCAAAGATTTATGGTCAGTATACAGTTCAAATTTCTCACCTAGGAGATAGTGGCGCCAAGACTTAGGCACCAAGACGATGGCAGCCAACTCAAGGTCGTGGGTTGGGTAGTTCCTTTCATGAACTTTCAACTGTCTTCCGCCATAAGCTACTACCCTTCCTTCTTGCATTAGGACAGCGCCTAGTCCTGTCCCGCATGCATCCGTGTATACTGTAAACATTTTTCTTCCATCCGGCAAGGTCAGAACTGGCGCTGTTGTAAGAGCCCTTTTTAAGCGTTGGAAAGCAAACTCGCAATCCAAATCCCAAGAGAAAATTAGATTCTTCTTTGTTAGCCTTGTAAGAGGAGCTGAGATTTTTGCAAAATCTCTAATGAACTTCCGATAAAAGCCTGCAAGCCCGAGGAAGCTTCAGACCTCGGTTGCATTCCTTGGTGCCTTCCAATCTTGCACCGCTACTACTTTTGCGGGGTCTACAGCTAACCCCTCTTTGGACACTATATGCCCAAGAAATCTCACTTCTTCTCTCCAAAAGTGGCACTTGGAGAATTTAGCTTTTAACTGATGTGTTCTAAGAGTCTCCATGATTGCCTTTAGGTGCTGAGCCTGCTCTTCCTCATTTTTTGAGAAGATCAAAATATCGTCTACGAAGACCACCACGAATTTATTGTGGAAATCTCTGAACACCCTACTCATTAGGTCCACGAAGTAAGCGGGTGCGTTTGTCAAGCCAAAAGGCATGACAAGCCACTCAAAGAATCCGTTTAGGGTTCTGAAAGCTGTCTTATCGATGCTATCATCAGCTACCCTTAGCTGATGAAATCCGGTCGCCAAATCAAGTTGGGAGAAAACCGACGCTCCTATAAGCTGGTCAAACAAATCGTCAATTTTGGGGAGAGGGTGCCTATTCTTTTTAGTTAGCTTGTTTAGCTCCCTATAGTCAACACATAGACGGAGTGAACCATCTGCCTTTGTAGCGAACACCACTGGAGCGCCCCATTCTGAAATGCTTCGCCTAATGAACCCCTTTTCTAAAAGCTCTTTAATCTGCTTACTGAGCTCTTTCCTTTCCCTAGGAGCCATGTGCCTCACAGGCAAAGCAACGGGCTTCGCATTGTCAACAAGATAGATGCAGAAGTCTATTTCCCGTTTCAGAGGTAAGCCCTTCATCTCATCAAAGACATCCGAATATTCTCGGACCACCTTAACTGACTGCAAATTCTCAACAGAAGCGTCAAGCGATTCAAGATAACTAAGCATAACCACATTCGAGGGATTACAAGTAATTTCTAGAGTGTTACCGAGTTGGGTTAAGAGCCTAACCACTCTTTTCTCACAATCAAGGATGGCACCATTACTGGATAGCCAGTCTATGCCCAAAATCAATCCATACCCCGAGAAGCCCAAAACAAAGGTACTACATCTAAATTCTACACTTAGAATAGAGATTTTCAAATTCATACAGATCATTGACAAATAAGCTGGGCCTTCAATTGGATTGGAGACAACCAAGGGATCCTCTACCATACTAGTTTCTAGGTGCAGAGATTCTACTAAAGCAGATGAAATAAAGGAGTGTGATGCACCAGAATCAAATAAAGTGCGAACTGGGTGATCATAAAGATAAACTACACTTTCTACATAAGTATTTCTACCTCGCTGTTGCAGAGGAGGTGCCTCTAGTGCATGAACTTGTCCACGCGAAGTGGATGCAGCTTTCTGCGTCTGCCCTCGCCTCTTAGGGAAGTCCTTAGTTATGTGTCCTGTTTCTCCACAATGAAAGCAACCACCATTCATCTTTGCCTTCTTCTTCCTGCAGTCTTTCACCACATGTCCAACCACACCACAGAAATTACACTTTCTTGTTTCGCGAGCTTTGTTGTTTTTCCCACCCTTCTTAAAGTCCGTTTTCTTAGGCTGTAAAGCTTCTTTCTTTCCCTTAGACCCTTCCGCCTTTGTCTCCTTCTTGCCTTTATCCTCCTCATGTAGTAATGCCATCTGTACCAGCCTTTCATATGTAGCTCCCATAGGTATATGGGTCATGGCCAGGCTATGAAGCGGCTCATTCAGTCCCTTGACAAAGCGGAGAGCCTTCTTGTGTTGGGTGTTGACTAGGTCCAGTCCGAACCTAGCCAGCTGATCAAACTGGTTGACGTACTCTTTGACGGTCATACTTCCTTGCTTAAGGGATAGGAACCTCTCCATTTGAAGACTTATCTCAGCTTCTGAAAGGAACTTCAGCTCAAATCTAAATCTGAAATCTTCCCACGTTTCTACTGGTCTTTCTGCATTGGTGACTTCCCACTAGTAGGAAGCCTCTCCTTTGAGCAACCACACTGCCATTCTTACCTTCTGCCTGTCTTCTACCTCGAAGATAACGAAAAGATCTTCGGTCTCTTTCAGCTAGTTCCTGGCTGCTAAGAAGGACTCGGTTCCATGAAAGTTTTTCCCACCCGTAGCTTTAAAATCTCTACAAGTCTTGGCAAAAGCATTTCCTCTCAGAGGAGGAGGAGGGAGAATTTCAGCAACTAGGGGAGGAGGAGGTGGAGGAATTGCTGCAGCTGGGGGAGGAAGATTCGCTGGGCCCGCCTCATTGACCCTAGCTTCCAAGTACCTTCTAAACCAACCAGGTACAGTCACACCTTCTAGAAGGTTAAATTCTCCCGACATGCTGAAACGAAAAAGGAAAGATTCAAAATGAAGGATAGATAATTCACATGGCTTTAGGGGATTATGCCTTTCTAAAACTATAAAACAATTCTTTTTCTTGAAAAATGCTTCTTTAAATTTTAATTTGAATATAGTTTCAAAAACTTTTTATCTGGTCTGGTAAACCTATGCTCTGATACCAAGTGAAACACCCCACCTCCGTTAAGGTCACTCACAAAGGGAATGCCTTAATTTTGGTGGAGATTTATAAGTAAAAGACACAGATAAAACACAAGACAAATATAAACACATATAAATAAGTAGCGGAAAAACCAACAGACTTTTATTATCATAAATACGTGTTTATACAGAACATTTCCAACATTGTCTCAAAACAAACTTCCAATTATTACAACCATAATACTGTCTTGATTTTAAAAGTTAAAGAAGCATGAAACATAAATAAAGCTGCACAATCCCCATAAATGATATCCAAAGCCATGGTCCAAATGAAAGAAATCCAAGCAATACATTCTCTCTCTTCAAGCTGGATGAAAAACTGACTATGCTGCGGTGTTTCCTCCCTGTGGACCGAGGGGGGGGGGGGACGGAAGAAAAGAAGACAAAAGGAAAATGGGTCAGACATAAGTCTGGTAAGTCTAGCTATTCCTAGAATGTTAATAATAAAAAGATCATGACTTGCATAAAGTGAGAACAGGACGATATCGGGATAATAGACTATCCTAGAACTAGATAAGGTGTCCTAAAACGAACATCCCTTCGCACCCTATTTTAAATCTCTATCTCTGCACCTACTAATTCTTATACCAACAGGCACCCCGTGATTGGGGCGAAGTGATCCCTTTCTCTTTCTTTAAAAGATCGGCTCCTACTCGTATATTCACATGTGTCCTACGGCCCTATATGGTAGATACCTATGCTGGTCCCACCAAGGAGTGTATCAAGTCCCATGGTAGCGGCCCCAACACATTTCTAGCATGCATAGGGTATACTTCTGATGCTCCAGTGCCCTAACTTGTCTGCTCCAGAGTGTGTGCATGCCTGCACTCTGTTAGAACCCACACTGTGCACCAACCGCCATCGCTTTTGACCGCTTACAATCAGCCCAGTAATCGTGCCCCACCCTGCCTAGTTCAGGGTACCATGATACCTTATTGGGTTACTGCTGAGAAACGGGTCCCCGTTACTAGGTTTTCTAGTCAAACATGTTAAGTGGTTAAGTGTCTGAATGAACCTAACCCCCAACCATCCAAATTATTTAATATGTTGAATTTGGTTAAGTATTTATTAAATTGACTTAACCCTATCAGTCCTAACTCAGCTTTAATTGTCTTATTAGAGCACCGACCTCTCAGATTAGACAAATATTGTTGTGGCTGCCTGTATGCCGGTTGGCTCCGGGCAGTCTTACGCCACAACTCAGTTTAACCTCGGGTCTTTATTGGGCCCCATGCCTTAACCTCTCACATTGGATAGCTATTGTTGTGACAACTGGACAGCCGGGTGGGTCCGGGCAGGTTTACGTCACAACTCAATCCAACCTCGGGTTAAGCGCGTTCGTATTTTCTAATTTACATTTTAATTATGTAAATTATTAAAATTCAAATTACTGTCACACTCATTTCCAGTTAATCTCATTAATTAAGGTAATTAATGCCTTTTTATGCCATAGATCACTTATGTGATTAATGACCAATATGTAAATTAGAAAATATTCAAATTACTGTCACGTTCATTTCCAATTAATCTCATTAATTAAGGTAATTAATGCCTTTTTATGCCATAAATCACTTATGTGATTAATGACCAATTTATGGCAAGTTTTCCTAAAATTATCATTTTAACCCAACGTTACCCCGTCCAATATTAGGCTAACTATCTCAGCATAATTTACGTTCGCATGATTTTTGGTGTAAAGTATTAGGCTAAAAACTTAGCCTAATTTAATATACGCAAATTGGCATAAATTAGCATAAACATGACAAGGGTATAAATTTGGTATTGATGGCATAATTAATCTGAACATAATAGGGTGTACTTGCAAAATAACTAACATGAACATTTTAGGGGTGAACTTGCAAAATAACTAACATGAACATTATAATGTCATAGGTACAAACTTGCAAAAAGATTAACATAAACATTATAATGCCATAGGTATGAACTTGCACTTATAGGCTAACTCAACGTATATGTGTTTTTTTAACATAGGCCATATTAACAACATACTTGAGAATTAGCAATATGAACTAATCCATATACATATGTTAATTTGCAACATAGGCAAATCAACATACGTATATGTGAGTTAGCAACATAGGCTAATCAACATACACATGTGTTAATTAGTAACATAGATTTAAACATACTTGCAAATTAATCCCAACATATGATAAGTGTGAACATATCATAAGTTTTGCATAAACATGAACATATAGATTTGACAATTGGTCGCATAACTTCACTACATAAACTTGCATAATAAACTACACAATTCTCATAAGATGTTACAATCCAAGTCCATGCTTATACAAATAATCTAATCCAATAATCCCAAATTTAACATGATAATAGAATCAAGTCACTGGCATAGATTAATATTATAAAACATAATAAACATCATACTTAATAATTCTCAATTCAACATGATAATGGAATCAAATCACAAATGTATATTAATAACATAACGAGTATCATACTATTATCATTTCATCGCAACACATGATATTCATATTAATTCGCATTCTAAAAATGTAGCTAAACTTACAATCGTAGACGGTCTTGTTTTCTGAGTTATGAAATTCTGAATTTGCAAAGCTTTCCTTTGGGAAGACGTTGATTTGATTCTAATTTGTTGTTGCTTTTTAATCTTTTAGTTTGTATTCGCTATGTTGTTCGTCTCTTTCAAGTGGAGGCTCCTTCTGGTTCTCAGCAGACAGCATGGTGGCTCCAATTCTTATTCTTTTTTTTTTTTAATTTGAGACCTAGGGTCTTTTTATAGAGTTGCAAGTTAATTTGAGCCATCGATGAAGCTAGGGTTAACCAGAGCCGTCCGTTGTAAAGAGAAGCCAATTATGTTCACCATTTCTTTCTTAATGTACATTTACTATTATTTGTCAATCCATATAAATACGTACGCATTAGATACATCTCCCCTTTACACATTTATTATTATTTTTGTATGCACATTAGATACATCTCCCCTTTAAACATTTATTATTATTCTTGTATGCACATTAGATACATCTCCCCTTTACACATTTATTTTTGTATTAGCAACTTTAGTGTTAACAGAAATACGGGGTGTTACAAACATGGCAACAATCCAATACCAACTGAACCACACATTTCAAATTTATCCTATTATTCACCCATTTGAAGATATAATGAGGTTGCATAGTATAGCACAATCATTGCTACAACTGAGGGTTATGTTGCCTAAATGGATTGTTTATATTTAACATCATCCAAAATCATGTACTTCTCTGGAACATCATTATGTTAAGAATTTCATATTCCAAGCTAACTTTTTCATGCCTATATCATGAAAATCAAACTCTAATATCCTATAAATCTTAAACGCGACTATTATTTCATTATTGCAATGATGATTAATAGCAGGTATTCACACTCCAGATTATTTATTTTTATATAAATATGTTACAAACATGCTTTTAAAATAATTGTAAATTATTAGGATTTGTCTTTAATTCAGTATAAAACATTTGTGCATACCTTATATTCCATTCGTTAATTCATAAATATTAAAGCATGTGTGAAAGCGAAACCTAAGATAAGCATGTGTGAAGATGGACACACACATAACTGAGTATCATATGTTGAGTGTTGCTTTACGAAGCTGATAACGTTATGAACCCCATGCTTATGTTCATCCTCATTTCTACTGGATTTCTAGTCCACCATCTTGATGTTTGTACAATCATGACTACCAATTGAAAACATTCAAAGAAATATTTAGTACGTATTATAGGAGGATAGAAAGTTCACACTCTAAAACATGCATCAGATTGGGTTTATATGTTATAAGTTGTACTGATTCTTCTTCACTGGTAATTGTATAACTCATCCTTAACTTGGAGATATATGTGGCCTATACTCATCACAAGTTGTTTAAATTTTAAAATGGGAGAAAATTATAAGTTGCTCATATTTTTTCCATAGATAAAAGACTATAATAAGTTGCTCGCAAATATTTTCCCCCATAACTCAACAAGAACCTATCTACTCATGTTTAGAAAAAACTTCAAGCTTAACATTGTAAATAACAGAATTAAAAACAAGAATCAGCCAAATACTATAGCTATACAGAAGTAAAGAAAAAACAAGTATATCCATTCCTGTTTAATTTTAAACTTAGCTTTAAATATATATTGCTGATGATAGAAGACAATAATGGATATCAATATGAACTTATATTGCTTTCTGTAAAACAAGGAGTTGCCTATTCTTTAGGAAACAAAGTTAATTTAATTTGATGTTGATGGAGGGAGAATTATCCTTACTTACAATAATGTTTGTCCACAACTTCTGTAACATTCCATATATTTCGATCATTTAAGTTATTGAATTTAAAATGGTCCACAATAAGAATTAAACAATAAATTTAATTTAGAATGTATTTATTTGGAAACTAAAATATGAAATTGATTTATAATGAATAATTTATCTTTAAGATTTATTATTTTCATATAAAAGTGATCTGAACAATTTTATATTGAAAACGTCAAAATTTAGTCGCTCCATTTGAATCGGTTTTTGATGACTATTTGCGGTAGCGGCAAACGATATATCATAAACAAAAATAAAAACATAAAATTAAAATAAGATTCCAAAATTCAATATTTGAGATGCGCCTAAATAGATATAGCAGAGGAATGAATTTCATAGTAAAATACACAAGATTGTTCCGTTCGCGTTAATTTAATTAAGAATTTAATAAATTGTTACGAATAAAATGTTGTCGGAACTTGAGCGAATTTGAATTAAAAATACTAAACTGTATTTTGGAGAGAACGTCATTTTTCTTCTCATAAAAATTGGATGTTTTGACCTCCGTTTAATTACTTTTCCATGTGAATTTTACGTTAAAAGGGGTCCGTAATGCATTTTTAATCAGAGCGTCACGACACTGCAAACCGTATAGCGTTGTGTCCGTCTCAACGCGTTGATCACCGTAGTATATTTATTTGTCAGTTTCGTTGCTTCCACGCCACTGAATTCTGAAATAGCTTGCGCAATTCATTTTGAAAATGGAGTCATTTGAGTCTGGTATGTCCCTATTTGGGTTCGCAATATTTCTTTTAGTCATTCAAAAAATGTAAATAACTTGAGAAAAAAGGTTAGAAGTGAAAACCATGCATTTGGCATAAGTTAAAATGGTATATATAGACACTATGCATGAAATTATTGCAACTCCACTTGCAATTTTTTTAAAATGGTATATATAGACACATTTATACAAGTAATGGTTGCACTAGTAACCATTTCACACGTATAGGCCCTGCTTGCTGCCTTTGATTTTCTGTGCCCTGTCATGTCACATACTTGAACCAATGCTTTAACCCAAATTTGCACTTCCCTGTTGCGTTACAACCCGTTTGTTTGGGTAAACTTATGTTGCCTTGTATTTCCATACTTGCATTCGTTATATCTTGGTTCTAGGACGCTAAGGCAGTGCACATGTGCAACTGTACACGTGTGTACATGCAGGCTTTCGTGACCGTTTCTCTCCGAAATAAAAATTGATAAGCACAAATTTTATACTTGATTTTTTGAATTGATACTAAACTAGAACTGCACCTAGTTTTAAACTAATTTGAACAGACACTGCTACAATTTTAAGCTGATATTGATTAGATACTACACATGTGTATACTTGACATTTTGCATATGATATATTTGATGTTAAGATTAACAATTATATTTAGTTTTTATTGAAGTTAATTTACTTGAATAAAGATTAATCCTAACTTGAATGTTTTATGTTTTGCATGGAACGCTTGAGTCGGATTCGAGTATTGCAGATTTAAAGACTTCCGTTATTGAAGTTAGTGAGTGGTGAAGACATGCGCGCTGGTTTGACAATTATTGCAAATTTTATTTTATTTAAAATTTATGTAATTACGCTGTGCATAATTTATTGTACGACTCTGATATTTTACGTAAAATGCTTCCGCTGTGAGATATTGTAGTTTATTTATTCTGTGATTTTTATGTCTGATTATTTTTAAAACCTGTAATCTAAATAACAATCTATCGTTTCGAGTGGTTTAAGTTGGTTTAATTACCGAATTGAAGCGATCCAAAAGGTAGCTCGTTACAACTTCACTATTCAACAATGACATAAGTAATAAAAAATTTAAACATGAAATGGGTTAAGTGCACTTGCAGAACTTCTGCAATCATGTTTGAATTCTACCGAAAACAATACTTAGTAAATGATTACTTGCGGTGACTAATTATTTACTATATCTAGAACTTGTTTTACGATAAGGCGTGTACATGTTATGCTTTCGAACGTGGCTGAGTAATCTCTACCAAAAAAATATTCATAAATTAAAGTTAGTAAAAATAAAACAAAAACAATAATAAAAAGAAGTCCAGAGAAAATGATGGCCTTGTCGAAGTTTATATAGATCCTGCAATGTCCTATCTATCTTATTTGTCTGTAAATCGATCTTTCAGTTCTCTATCCCATTTCATCTAGTCTTTCCTTCTGATATTTTTCATTCCATTTGTATTCTATATTTATAATACATGTTACGTTCATGATTTCTATGTCCCATAGCTTAATTTTTGTTTCCGTACTACTCATTATGGTGTAGTTGCACAAATCAAAAACGAAAAAGATAAATGAAACCTATTAAATTTGCTTGGTACAATTTGTCATGACTTTTTGATAAATTGTTGTTAATTAATGCCTAGTTTATTTGAATCAAAGTGTTATTAACATTGTTGCAAAAATTATAAAATAGTATGACATCCTCTTATGAATTGCTACCATGAAATCTAATAAGAGTAAGACTACATATGCAATTGATTATACAACAATTCAGGTTACCTTAGATGGTTTGATAATTGTTTACTTAGAAAATATAATATGTATATCACACAACGCTTTGAATGTGAAGCTTAATTTTGAATGTAAAACCATACGTGAAGGTTCAATAAAGTAAAATAAAGATAGAGCAAGAGATATGCAGTGGACTCACTATTGACGTAGGAAATCGTTGCGGACTCAGTGCACGCCAACACCTGAGTGTGTGTATTAGCATCACAATAATCTAAATGTAAAATAAAGTAATGCGGGAGAACACGGCTTTTTATAGTGGTTCGGCACTAACGCCTACGTCTACTTCATAGTAATCATTCATCTTATACTTGACGATTACAAAGTTTGTACAAGTTCAGAGAATTTCAGTGTACAAAGTTGTGTAGCAGAACAACAAATGTTTGCTAGTTCTGAACTTTGTCCGAAAAGTCCTTCTTGTTCTTCGTTGAGTGAAAACTGAGTTGATTTGGTCAACTATGTCCAAATTTAGCTTCAATGTTCAAGAAGTCCAAAACAATCCAAAAGTGGTATAATTGTCCTTGTGAACGTCTAAGGGTTGATAGAAAACGTGTATGCAACGTTTTAATGGTCTATGCTATGTCCAATAGTCATGAGGAAGAAGACGAAAGCCATTAATGGTGATTGAGAGCTTCAAGAATGCAAACAATCCCACCCTTTTGATTGAGAAGCTTGAGGTATTTATAGGAGTTAAGGTAGGAGTAGGTGAGATTTTGGGACCACATACCAAAAATTCGTATCCTTGAAAGAGCCACACCCCGAAATTCGTATCCCTTTGATGAGGGACACGAAATTTCGTATTCCCCTGAGGAATACGAAATTTCGTATCCCTCTAGAGGATACGAAATTCGTATCCCTCCAGGATATACGAAATTCGTATCCCTCCAGGGGATAGGAAAAAAAGGGAGGTGAAAATGCTGTTTGGAGGGAGTCGAATTTGGGGGATTCAAATTTTTGGTGAAGTGTGTTTTAAGGGATACAAAATACTTGAGTTGATAGTTTTGAGGAGTTGTAAGGCCTATGCATGTACGACTTCTCCCGGCTCTGAAAAGATCGTGAAGACACTTCTGCATACGTTCACGGAAATGAGCGTAACTTCCAAATTGTAAGACCGTTTGGGCCAAACGAAAGTTGAACCTGAAGCTGGCTCAGAGAGCTATAAGAGTTATCGTGCGAGGCACCGTAACTGATGTTTTCGAGCCCAAAATAGGTTATCTAGAGCAATTTCGAGCCACTTTTACGCTTACGTCGTGACTTTAGCCAAATTGCTTTTTGTTTACTGATGATATTATTGACACTTGAGCCCGAAATCTTGACGTGTGACAGCTTCGATAAGAAAGTGTGTCAACACTAACGATAGTAGGTATTAAATCTGAAGTCATGACATATAACTCTGCTTATTTCAATTTTTTATGAAATCTTCACACGTGGAACCCAAAAAATATCCACAGTGTGACTCCATGATACAAAATAAAAAATCAAGTAAAATAGTAAACCAACTTCTATAATCTTGAGCTTGATTTCACACAATAGTATATTGAATATTCCAAGGATGGATACATCAAATTATTGTAATTATTGATAAAAAGAATATAGGTTATATAGCTTACAAACATGAGTATCATACACGATATCAAAGTCCTAATACCAAATTGATAAAGGAAAAATATCTTTCATTATATAAAAAAAACTAATATACAACACAAAACACAATTTGTTAGTGTACCTTTTGGTATATGATGACTTGCATAAACAATAATTGCAAACCTAGCTACGATATGACAAAAGAGAATCCATAGATCACTTTCTCCAAAGTAAGACAACTTCCGTATGAATGCAAAAATGTAGTTATTATTGTCAGTTATTAAATATATAACATACAACAAAATGAGACATTGAAAGAAAATAAAAATCTGTTAAAACAACACAACAGTTGTTTAAGTCTGAAACAACGTATGGAAAATTACTTCCAGCCAAATAGTCATTTCGCTATCCTCATTAGTAAGCACTATTGAATAGATTTTTCTGTTATAGGTTCAAGAAATTTACTATACCAGACGCAGCTAGAATCAGTGGTCAAACACAAGAAATCGATTATGACCAAATATTGAAGCATATGACTAATAACTTGCGTATGACTGGAGTAGTAAAATCTCTCAACAGATTTTCAAAAACTGTTAGATCTATAGTATGAGTATCAGAAATCAATTAGTAAAAATTATCAAAAGCTAGACGATGATGAATCATACCTTGTAAAGTTTGAACTCTCTTCCTTTCACAGACACCTGAACGCATTCACAAATTGTCTATGAAGATGTCGATGCTGTGGATCATCGGTGGAGATGTTGATGCCATGAGCTCAAACTAAAATCAAAATTGTCAAAGGAGTTAATGATGAAGCGCTAATTATTGATGGAGAAATTGATCAATCATCGGTGAGGAAGTTAATGAAGCGGATGATAAATAGAATTTTAGCAAATAGTGAAACCTATGGACAAATTAGTTGTGACGGCCCGCCCCGCACCAGCCTGCATTTCCTCCGAAAGTGCGCTGTACACATGCCCGACTAGCACGGGACGGTCGTCAGAAGAAAGGAAAGAAGGAAATTAACTAACGAGAAACCTGTAGAATGTCTCACAGCGCATGGAATAAAATATAATAATGATAACATACTTGACATAAAACAGGTGAGACAGTGCATAAGCTGATAACTAAAATCAACATCAACATCAGAGCAGTGGAAATCCAAATACAGCTTATTACAACTTTTCAAAATCTACTGTCTCTAAACAAAAGAAAGTCAAAGTAGAAGATACACCACCAATGCCCAAGCAGTGATCTTCAACAACACAGGGAGAATACTATGTATATGTATTACGTGGAAGCCTCCTGCTCATCTCCGGATCATCTACCCGTGCATCACCAGCTAACCTGTCTCTAGTCTGCTCGTGTGAGCACCCAGAGTAATAAGAAGAGACATAAAACTCTGGGTCAGACAAAAAGTCTGGTATGAACGATAAGCAGCTAAACAAAACAATAACAGGTATACTAAACCATACCTGAACCTGGACCTGCAACCAAAGAGTTAGCACTACATACTGTACAATACTCTAAGGTGCCATCAACATATGGTGTAAAGAAATACGGGGGTGGGGTGTGCATGTCATAGTGATAGCAAACAAATCATCCATAACAACCATCCTCACATTTCTCACTCAGTGCGTAAAGCATACGATATCTACCACTTTGGAACACTAGACAAATTGAAGTAACGACGGATCCCGACTTGTAGAAACCCTGCTGTGACCAAGCCAAACACTTAGAGTCATGACCAAACATTTCAATGACCCACTTCATTGGTCGTAGCCCTTGGTTCTACCGATGCCATAATGGCCCTGAATCCGCCTTCGTACCTCCTACCATAGTGGTGCAAAGCTATAGACGTCGATAACCCCTTGGAACGCGTCCCGCAGCAAAGCCCAACTCATGAAGTGAACTCATTGGTTCCCATCTGGATCTTGAGCTCTAACTTCAAACTTGGACTACCTTTGCATCTCGGGTTTTAGTCTTCTCGTATCCAAGCTCCTTGTCTTCCTCACGGTCGCGGTGTGCGGATCGTGGTATTTCTCACAGTCGCGGTGTGCGGATCGTGGTCTTCCTCACGCTCCAGGTGTGCGGATCGCTATACTTCGTCACGCTCCAGGTGTGCGGATCGCTATACTTCGTCACGCTCCAGGTGTGCGGTTCGTGGTCATACCCCATGATTCGAGTGTGGGATTGTGGTCATACCCCACGTTCCGAGTGTGGGATCGTGGTCATACCCCACGGTCCGAGTGTGGGATCGTGGTCATACCCCACGTTTCGAGTGTGGGATCGTGGTCATACCCCACGGTCCGAGTGTGGGGGCGATCCGATCTGGTCCAAATTCCTGCAACTCTTCCAGCAAGCTATTTACGCCATACGACGACGTTTTTGACCAATCTAACTTTTCTAATCAATCATAAATCATTCCAAACAGTCATAGCAACATATAAAATCGACCATAAACACCAAAACATCAATATAACATGTAAAAATGGATCAAACGTACCCAAAACCCATGTTTTCCCCTTAAGCATGTTTAAGCAAATCTAATGGTACGATTAGCAGAACTTAACCAAATCATCACAAACTTCTAATAGAGGTCTAAAATAACATTTTTGAATTTTAGAATATTTTTCCAGAATTTTATAGTGTAAGAATTTACTAATTATCACTAATCACCCTGATTAACTGTAATTAGTGTCAAAACAATGCTAATCACTCACCTTGGCCACAAACAAAATTCTCAGAACTGATACTCCTCTGATTTGGGGTGAATACTGATGTCCAACAGCAGCTCTAACCTTGCTTTGGTTCTTTTTCTTCTTAATTTGATGTTGCTAAGCCTAATCTTCAATTAGAAAGTGATTTGGGGTGTTTTAGATGTAGGAGGCCATTGTTAGAGTGTCTAAGGATGAAAGTGGCGGCTGGAAAATGTCTAAAGAAATGTTTTCTAACCCTAATCAGCCCCTATATACCCCTAAACCCGAAATTCCCCTCTGGGCCTAGCTGCTAATCACCCGGTTAAGCCCAATTAAGCTATTTTTCACCATCTGAAACTTGTTTCAGCCATATCTCCCAAACGGTGAGTCCGTTTGGCTAATGTGACCACTCTACGGAATTGTAAACCATCATCCGAAGCCAATGGAAGTGGTTTCAGGTCAAAATTCCTTTCCAGTCAAAAGTTATGGCCAAAAAAGTGATAACTAAGGGTAAAATGGTCATTTAAAAATCGGGAAAAATCATGAACATGGGAAATGACCACAATAGTCGTCTCCCAAAGTTACATGACCATACGACTTTGTATGTGACAGAAATAAATATTCTACGATCCTATGATGCGTAGAATGCGGGTCGTTACATTAGTATTTGAAGGATTTAAGTGTCACAAGGGGATATTTCTTTTTACCAAATACTCCAAATCCTAAACAATTGTATACAAACTTGCCCATTTGTAATAACCCGAATTCCAATAGACCGTTTTTTTCTTCAAAATTCTAATCTATCGAAACTCGTTTTGGTTTGCTCTGGTATCATGCATAAAAGACAGAGACATAAAATATGTCAGAGCATAGAAAATATCTCATAGTGGAATGGATAAAATATAATGTAATCAAAATATAGCCTTACCATAATAATAATACTTCCTAACCAGTATCCAAAGCTATCATATCTCTGCCACAAATCTAACATACTAGTATGTGATGAGGAGAGGGTCAGAACACAAGTTCTGGTGACTGGATTTAAACTATCCACTTTGGATAATCCTACATATACTGTTCAATCACATTTTCTTATTTATTAGATTACTTGGGTTAACAACACTCAATGCTTACACACAAGTCGTACCCATATACTTTCCGATGGATTAACCTAATATAGTATATATATGCAACTACCCTCCCCCAATATTGTGGTACTCCCCATGGTACCCCAATCGTACGGTCTCTATCGTAATTTCATATAAATAGACGCAGTCCCTCATTTTATGCCGGAGTGACGTACGAATCTCTATATAATATTGTTACGTTCCGCATATATCTGTCACTACTATGCTACATAAGCGTATGGGCCGCCACCGTTGATCGAATCAGATTCCGTACCAGAGTAATGCCCACAAGTCTATGATACATCACCCAGAGTCGATATGCATGTTTCTAGACTTTCCCACATATGTATCGTCAATCATATTCGATGTCTTAACTGCACATAATGTGCACCGGGTTCCGTGGCAGGTCTATACAAGAAACACACAACTCGGTCAGGAGCTTTTCCATATCTGTACAAGTCCGTCTTTAAGTGCCTCGAAATAAAAATATTTCTAGGATCTATTTTTCATTGTGGTTATGGCCCCACCTCAGTCCCTCCCTCAACTAGTAAAGACTACAAGAGCTAAGCGTATTACCCCTAACAAACAATCTAAACATCCAGTTGGCGTCTCCTATCAACCACCGTACCCCGATAGTGAAAGGTGAATGGTCTATTGGGTTTAGATCTAGTCTTTTCACATCACACTAGCTGCCGATGATGGGTACCTGACGATCTACTACCTCTGTCAGTCCTGACCTTTGCCTCCCCGTTGAGGCTAACGCCGAACCACCCTAGTGTCAAAGCGTCACAGAATTCTAACTGCAAAGCTACTTTTGCCGTCAAGGCCCACCCACCTAGTAGTTACGCGCAGACCCAACCTCTGCGAGCACAGCCTAAACATCTGCCACCGCACAAAGGACAACCAGGAACACCTTACATATCACAGGAAGCTGTGTGCATCCACTTCCAGTTCTTCGGAGCCGTCAGAATAATCAGATGGACGTGCGCTCCCCTCCTGCCCTATGCATCATGATGATATACCCTATTGGGTTATTCACCCTCAAACATGCGGACTGGTCCAAGCGCCTTATTTCAATATGTTATTAGACCTTATGTCTAAACATTCTTTTACACACTTGCTTTACCTCATCAGATTTCCATTTAACTTGGTTATTCCCATTCACATTGACTTCTTATTCAAGTTACCAAGTTCCTCTTGCTTATTAATTTCAGTCATATAACTTAACCCATTTAAGTTTATTAATAAGCCTACAACATGTTATTCTCTAGATTGTGATCCTAGGTCTATAATTCACATTCCCTTTATATTCTTGTTTTATTTCAAGGTTACAATAACATGTTCTACTTAATATGTAATTAAGTATATCTCAATTTACATGTTTTCTGTCTAACATGTCACTTATCATTTATGATTAAATATAACTTATTTCATTTCATAAGTTTACCTCACTCTTTCCTATTTAATCATAATTCCATCTTACATTGTCACTACAACTTATCGTTGTTTCCTTATTAACTAAGTTCTCTTGACTAAGGTTCAATAATAAGTCTCCTTTCCATTTATTATAACCTATGTTACAATTTCCTCTTATCCCTAGGACAAGCCTTAACATGTTATTCTAATTAGCATATTTCAGATTTTCAAGTTTTCAGATTACTTAATTTATAATTAAGTACAACTTCTTTCATTTCATAAATTTTTCCCCATTTGCTGGTTACTTAATTTACAATTAAGTGTCATTTTCTCATTACACGAGTTATCTCATTTTCTCACTAGTTTATTATAACCTAATTTATAATATCCACTTGTCCCTAGGACATGTCTACCTATTATATAACATTCGCATTAATGCAATTTATTTATAATAGGTTATTATCAATCCCTGTTCATTCCCTTTCCTTTACTGTTGCAATTATCTTTCATTCAATTCCATTTATTTCCATTAATTACAATTAATTACGTTTATCAGTCCTGCCATTTACATATATTTATATATATGTTTATGCACTAGACCTCTCACATTAAGCCTACACTTGTGGATGCTGGATTTGTCGGGCGGTTCCGGGCAGACTTCTTCCACAAGTTGACTTAACCTCGTGTCTTAGTACCATTACATTTTTTATTTATGCACTTAGACCCCTCACATTAGATTTACCACTTGTGGATGATGGATATGCCGGGCGGTTTCGGGCAGACTTCTACCACAAGTGTAATCTAACCTCGTGTATAAGCACGGTTACAGTTTCTTATTTACAGTAAATCTTCTATATAATCTAGGCATGTCTATTCTTTCAAATTTCCAATGTAATTTATATTTTACATGTCATCATATTATGCCTATTTTATGTCATACGTTCTTTCTAACATATAATCAATTCCATTCCATTATGTAATCAATTAATCAGATAATTTTTCAAATTTAACAATAACATGTGATTGCCAAATCATGTAATTTTTCTCACTTTCTACCGTTAATGGTCCAGGTACACAAATACTACAAGTTAATATGGAATTGAAACAACAGTAATCGCTACGAATAATTTGGCAAATTTTCCAACATATTAATATCTTAGCATATTAATATTTCAAAATGTCATATTCGCCACATTAATCCTTTTAACATATGTTTAAACATTTCAACATATCATATTTAAACATGTCAGAATAACATTTCAATACTTTTAATTATTCTGGAAAATTCACATTATACGATAACGGGGAATGTTAAACGATAATATATCATTATCAAAAATGATATAACTTAAATCCACTCACCTTTTTTGCTTTCCAAAACCTGGATCTGGTCCAAATCTAGCATTCCATGGTTTCCCCCTAATTGGATTCAGAACATAACAGCCTTGGATTCATAGTTTTTACTAAAAGAAAGAGGGAAGAAAGGGGAAGAAAATTGAATAGACCAGATCTAGAAAATTACCTTACTTCGTATTTGATTCTGAACACCTTTTTATTGACGTCAATTCTCTTCCTCCGGATCTTGATTTAGAATTTTTCGTAAACTAATAATCTTAGTTTTCTGAAGAGATTTGAGGAGGAAGAAGAAAGGCAGAGTATAGACTTCATCTCAGAAATATGAGATTTAGGCTAGGCTCTGCTAGCCTATTTATAGGTGTTCAGGATCTTACCGTACACGCAGTGCTGATTTAGCAACGAACCTGGTTAAGAAAATTCCAAATTCATTGATGAATCTGGATGGACATGGGGGTGTCGACACCCTTATAGGGGTGTCGACCCCCTTGTGTCCCACCAGCAATTTTGGCGTATAAATTTGGTTTTCGAATTTTTGAAGGTTTGAATTTTCTGGAATTTATTTAACTATTATATTCACATGAAATTTTCATATATACAAATCTTCTAATGATCATTTTACGCGTATATATATACGCACAAATTTCATTTTGTTTTCAAAATTCAAACGGTGTTGCACCTGTTATTTGATTCTTGCCATGTTTCATTGATTCCAGCCTTATCTTGAATTTTATCTCTTGCATACATATATTTCTGCACATATATACACATATACTCTCATATGTATATATATATACATACACACACACATATTTTCTTTATTTCCTTAGATGTAAGTTCTTATCCTTTCAAATTTTGAATTTGTATGTGTACATATATTTGCATGTTCAGTTGGCCCTCTCTAAAACAAAGATAAAAATTATGTTGCCGCCGGGGTTGGAACCCCCGACCTCTATATTAAATATCCAATGCCTTAAACATCTGAGCTATGATGTCTTTTGTCAATAAGCTTAGAAACAATGGCAGTCATTGTTCTCCTTCTTTTACCTTATTTTCATGTTTTGTTACAATACTTCATTTAAAGGTATCTCTTTCATCTTAAATCAGTTTTCTGCAATCCATAGGTCTAAATTGACTAGAAAATCGCTACGAATGCAGAGACGCTAATCTCGTGGCCAAATTCTGGAAGCTCTTCCAAAATTTTCTTTTTCTTTCTTAAATGTCTATGTTAGCGCATATATATACATATATGCATTATTTAATTATTTAAATGTTATAAAATGCGGGGTGTTACATTCTCCCACCTTAAGAAATTTCGTCCCCGGAATTTGATAAGGGTAAAAATCAATTAAGCCCTCACATAATATACATTCATCATGTGTGCATACAATTTTTCTAAACATTATGCACTTGTGCAAAGTGAAATACAACATAACAATACATGTATGCCTAAGCGGTACCTCCTATATGTATGCAAATTTTTCAAAAATCCTTTTAAAACATGATGCTCACATCCTAATATACTGTCAGTTCCACATGAATGCAATATTTTGAAAACCAATAATGATTTTTTATCCAAATTTTCCCACACTCTTACTGAGCAAGAGCGTAGTTCATCCAATTTTTGCATTTAAAGCCCTACCAGGAAATTTTATTTTCCGAATTTCAGAAAAATCTAATTTTCTAAATTCGATTTTGTATGTTACAAAAAGATGGAAAACAAAGAACTTCACATCTTCTCTTTTTCTTTTTCAACCTTTTTCTAAACTCACTTGGATTTTATGTAACTATTTATAAGGATTTTTCCTATCCAAGAACAGCTCACGCAAGAAAATTTTCTTTATTACATATTCTCTTTCTTTTTTCAATTTATCTTGGAAATTTTACTCTTATTTTCTTTTCTCATAATTTGTCAAATTTGCCGCTTTACTGAATTTGCTATTTCCTTTTTATTTATGCCTTTACTCTTCCCTTAGCTTATTTAATCATCCGACCTAAGTTTAGTTTTCAAATAAGCCTTCTAGTCTTTCAACTAAAACAGGAAACAGACGCTCTACACAGCTACTACTAAGGGCCAAGAATCTAGGACTATGCCTCCCTTCAGACAGAAAAGTCCAAACCATGAGATCCACGATAGGTTTGGGTGTTACCCTAACTACCTAACAGGAAAAATAACAGAAATGATCCCAACAGAAATGCAATAACGGGTTGTTCCCCTAACATGAAAATTAGCAAAATGATCTAAATAATACTTTCCCTTTTACTATCTAGTAGCCACCATTAGCCCTAGCTGTATACCAACAATTATTTCAAGCAACACACTAGGCTTTTCAATGCTTATGTATTCTACGGGAATTTACTATTATTCCAAGATAATTCTCGCTATTTTTTCATAGCCTCAAATTTTCCGGTCTTTCCTAGGCACTAATCCTTACCTACTACATACTTTTCAAAACACGGTTTGGCCTTTTCATTCAAATTTTCTTCCAAAAATTTAAAAGTGTCAAAATTTTATTTTCCTCATGAAAACTTACTTTTGCCAAACCATAAAAACATGTCATCTTAAAAATGTTAATCATTTTTTTTTTCAAATCACAAAAATTGGAGTAGATAAGGACAACTATTCCTCAATCGGGTTTATAACTTGTTCTTACCTATAAGATTGGCTCAGTCTCTTACTACAAGGTGCAACCATCTACTCTATTCTTAATTTCTACAACTTATTTTGTCCACCCAACAAAATTTTCTCTTTTAAACAATTTATCAAAAATGATTGTCAAAAGAATAGAGACTTTAAAACTTCTTTTATTAATAATTCTTGTATGAAAGAAAACTAGCAAATTATACATTTTCTATAATATGCACCTTTTACTGAGAGAATTTTATTTTGGACAAAATTTTCGGAAGGAATCACTATTTACAAAATATATCTCATTTTACTTTAAAACTCAATATGTGTACTTTGCATATTTAAAATTATGACTTTTAAGATTAAAACTTGAAAACACCATAAATCATTTTCCCAAAACTTTTACAATTTCAAGTTCTTAAAAGTTAACAATGGGGTTAGACTCAAAGAGGGTTTCAAACCCTCTAGGCTTTCTTAGACACTCCCACAAAGACAATTCTCTAAACTATATGTGTGTACATAAATAATATAATATATATATATTCCTAATCCATTCTTCTATTTTTAACCTTTTCCAATTTATAAGGTTTTACTGCCAAACCCACTAACCCAAAATACTAATCATATGGGATTCACCTTCCTTCCATACAAAGTACATTGTACAATTTCCACCCAAATTACCTAAGGGTCTCAGATTTCCATATTCATTCCTTTAGTGTCCAAAATAGACATCCCATTTCTTATCATATTATACTCTTCGTATTTAGTGGGTTTCCCTGTGGATCTAGGTGTATATATATAATATTTATATTTAAAAAACACAAATACGTTCACTTATTATTTGTACAAGAATCCTAAACCTAAGCCCTGATACCAAATGTAACAACCCGAATTCTGATAGATTAATTTTTTTTTTCTTTCAAAATTCTAATCTACCAAAACTCGTGTTGGTTTTGCTCTGGTATCCTGTAGAAAAGACAAAGAGATAAAATATGTCAGAGCCTAGAAAATATCTCATAGCCGAGTGGATAAAAAATAATGTAATCAAAATATAGCCTTACCATAGTAATAATACTGCCTAACCAGTATCCAAAGTTATCATGTCTATTCCACAAGCCTAACCTACGAGTATGTGATGAGGAGGGGGTCAGAACACAAGTTCTGGTGATTGGATTTAACTATACGCTTTGGAAGATCCTACATATACCGTTCAATCACATTTTCTTATTTATTAGGTAATTTGGGTTAACAACACTCAAGTCTTACACAAACATCGTACCCATTTACTTCCCAGTGGATTAACCTAATACAGTATATATATGTAGTTACCCTCCCTCAATATTGAGGTACTCCCCATGGTGCCCCACCCGCACGGTCTCCACTGTAATTTCATAGAAATAAGCGCAGTCCCTCATCCTACGCCGGAGTGACGTATGGATCTCTACATAACATTGTTACGTTTCACATATATATGTCATTACTACGCTATGTAAGCATACGAACTGCCACCGTTGATCGAATCAGATTCCGTACCAGAGTAATACCCTCAAGTCTACCAGAGCCGATATGCATGTATCTAGACTTTCCCATATATGTATCATCAATCGTACTCGATGCCTTAACCGCTCGTCATGTGCACCGAGTTCCATGGCGGGGCTATACAAGAAACACGGAACTCGGTCGAGAGCTTTTCCATATCTGTACAGGCCTGTCTTTAAGAGCCTCTAAATACAGATATTCCTAGGATCCGTTTTCTTGGTGGCTATGGCCCCACCTTGGCCTATCCCTCAACTAGTAAAGACTACAAGAGCTAAGCGACTTGCCCCTAACACAATCTAAACATCCAGTTGGCATCTCCCCTCAGCCACCATACCCTGATAGTGAAAGGTGAATGGTCGATTGGGTTTAGCTCTAGTCTTTTCGCATCCCACTGACTGCCGATGATGGGTACCCGATGATCTACTATCTCTGTTTGTCCTGACCTCTGCCTTCCCATTGAGGCGACCACTGAATCACCCTAGTGTCACCGCGTCATAGTATTCTGACTGCAAAGCTACTTTTGCCGTCAAGGCCCACCTACCTAGTAGTTACACGCAAATCCAACCTCTGTGAGCATATCATAAACATCTGCCACCGCACAGAGGACTACCAGGAGCACCTTATGTATCTCAGAAAGCCGCGTGCTTCCCTTTCCAGTCCTTCGGAGACGTCAGAATAATCAGTTGGATGTGTGCTCCATTCGTGCCTCATGACACCACGATGATTTACCCCGTTGGGTTATTCACCCTCAAACGTGCGGAATGGTCCAAGCGCCTTATTTCAATACGTTATTAGACCCTATATCTAAATATTATTTTATGTGCTTGTTTTACCTCATCAGGTTTCCATTTAATTTGGTTATTCCCATTTACATTGACTTCTTATTCAAGTTAGCAAGTTCCTCTTGCTTATTAATTTCAATCATATAATTTAACCCATTTAAGTTTATTAATAAGCCCACAACATTTTATTCTCCAGATTGTGATCGTAGGTCTGTAATACACAATCCCTTTATATTCTTGTTTGATTCCAAGGTTACAATAACATGTTCTACTTAATATGTAATTAAGTATATCTTAATTTACATGTTTTCTGCCTAACATGTCACTTATCATTTATGATTAAATATAACTAATTTCATTTCATAAGTTTGCCTTACTCTTTCCTATTTAATCATAATTCCATCTTACATTGTCACTACAACTTATTGTTGTTTACTTATTAACTTAATTCCCTTGACTACGGTTCACTAAAAAGTCTCCTTTTCATTTATTATAACCTATGTTATAATTTCCTCTTGTCCCTAGGACAAGCCTTAACATGTTATTCTAATCAGCATATTTCAGATTTCCAAGTTTTCAAATTACTTAATTTATAATTAAGTACAACTTCTTTCATTCCATAAATTTTCCCTTATTTGTTGATTAATTAATTTCATTTAAGTGCCATTTTCTTGTTACACAAGTTATCTCATTTTCTCACTAGTTTATTATAACCTAATTTATAATATCCACTTGTCCCTAGGACATGTCTACCTATTATATAACATTCTCATTAATGCAATTTATTTATAATAGGTTATTATCATTCCCTTTCCTTTACTGTTGTAATTGTCTTTCATTCAGTTCAATTTATTTCCATTAATTACAGTCAATGATGTTTATCAGTCCTGCCATTTACATATATTTATATATATGTTTATGCATTAGACCTCTCACATTAAGCCTATACTTGTGGATGCTAAATTTTCTGGACGGTCCGGGCAGACTCCTTCCATAAGTTGACTTAATCTCGTGTCTTAGCACCGTTACATGTTTTGTTTATGCATTTAGACCATTCACATTAGATTTACCACTTGTGGATGCTGGATATGCCGGGGCGGTTCTAGGAAGACTTCTACCATAAGTGTAATCTAACCTCGTGTCTAAGCACGGCTACAGTTTCTTATTTACTGTAAATCTTCTATATAATCTAGGCATGTCTATTCTTTCAAATTTCCACTATAATTTATATTTTACATGTCATCATATTATGCCAATTTTATGTCATACGTTCTTTCTAACATATAATCAATTATACTCCATCATGTAATCAATTAATCAGATAATTATTCAAATTTAACAATAACACGTGATTTCCAAATCATGTAATTTTTCTCAATTTATACCGTTAATTGTCCAGGTACACAAATGTCATAAGTTTACATGGAATTGAAATAACAATAATCGCTATGCTTATTTTAGCAAATTTTCCAACATATTAATATTTCAACATGTCATATTCGTCACATTAATTCTTTTAACATATGTTTGAACATTTTAACATATCATATTCAAACATGTCATAATAACATTTCAATACTTTTAATTATTCTAGAAAATTCACATTATACGATAACGGGGAATGTTAAACGATAATATATCATTATCAAAAATGATATATCTTAAATCCACTCACCTTATTTGCTTTCCAAATCCTGAATCTGGTCCAAATTTAGCATTCCATGGTTTCCCCCTAATTGGATTCATAACCTAACAGTCGTGGATTCATAGTTTTTACTAAAAGAAAGATGGAAGAAAGGGGAAGAAAATTAAATAGACCAGATCTAGAAAATTACCTTACTTCGCATTTGATTCTGAACACCTTTTTATTAACGTCAATTTTCTTCCCCTAGATCTTGATTTAGAGTTTTTCCTAAACTAATAATCTTAATTTTCTGAAGAGATTTGAGAAGGAAGAAGAAAGGCAGATTATAGATGTCATCTCAGAAATATGAGATTTAGGCTAGGCTCATCTAGCCTATTTATAGGTGTTCAGGATCTTATCGTACACGCATCGCTAAGTCAGCAACGAACCTTGTTAAGAAAATAGTCCAGATTCATTGATGAATTTGGGGGGTGTTGCCCCAAGCGTCGACCCCCCACAGGGGTGTCGACCCCAGTGTCGACACCCCCTCGGGTCCTACCAGCAGTTTTGGCATATAAATTTGATTTTCGAATTTTTGAATGTTTGAATTTTCTGGAATTTATTTAACTGTTATATTCACACAAAATTTTCTTATACGTATACAAATCTTCTAATGATCATTTTACGCGTATATATATACGCACAAATTTCATTTCGTTTTCAAAATTCAAACAGTGTTGCATCGTTATTTGATTCTTGCCATATTTCCTTGATTCCAACCTTATCTTGAATTTTATATCCTGTTTTTGGTTACTCTTCCACATCCGTACTTCATAAAAAAAACCAAATCTCGCCATTTGTAAAGTAAAATTCTAAGCTTTTTAGTCCCAGCATAGAGGAAATTATACAACGGATCTTAGTGAAGGAGCTAATAGTGTAAGTTTTCCATAGTTTATTCCTAAATTGATTTGAATTATTACATATTTTTTGTTTTGCTATGCAGTAGAAAATGAAATTGATTTGATTAGCATGTTAAATAGTTCTATTTGATTTGTAATTGTTGGTTATTTTGGTATGATTTGCTCCTGTTATTTCGATTTTGTATTGTTGCTTATAGTTATGTTCATACATCCCGATTAAGAGATAATTTGTGAAAAATATGTCATTTTAAAGGAAACTAGAAAATAATTTGTTGATTATAAGCTTGAAATTTAAACTTTTTTGGACCATCCCTAAAAAGAAGGGTCGATTACAAGGTGATGTGAAATGTATAATAACGCAACGAAGACATTAATTAGCTTATTAAACTTGTATGCATTTACAATGATTTGCGTTGATCAAGATAAATATCTGTTAGTGTTTTTTACACATTTCTGCAAACGTTGTTTGTAGCAATTGCTGCAATAGTGCAATATAAAATGTGTTATTCTTAATGAAAATATTGTTTATAAGCTACAACTTTGCTAAATACAGTTTTTCTTCCGCTTAGCAGTAAATCTGTACCATACATTCTTATAAATCTCTTCGATTGTAGAACTAAAGCACACTAATATTTCTTTAAACCATAAACAAGCAATAAATACCTAAAAATGAAATAATGGTGGAGTCTGAAATAATAAATTTATACCCGTTTTTGAAGATATATAACATATTATATGCTTTCATTAATTAGCGTCGGTATTTTTCCCAATCACCATTCTTATTTACATGGTAAAATTATGTATATTCACTAATTAATAATTACTGTTACTTTTTGGATTTAGAAATGAATCAAATTACAAAATCATCGTGCCAACAAATTATATCCTCTTTTCTCAACTGTAAATTTGATAATTTTGTTTTAAAAAGTGCAATAGATAAATTCAATCATTGGCATCAGTTCAAAAAAAAATTGCCTACTTAGCATAATAACATTTCTCTTATATCAAACTAAAGTATTGAATATATTGAGAAAATATCTAATATTTATTATGTACCATATTATTTTTTCTTTTCGTTTATCTTTTACCACTTCAAAATTTACCAACCCAAGTTCAAAATGCAGTATGCGAGTACGAAATTGAAATTTTGATTAATGTGCCAACTTTTTATGTAGTTTATTTTGAAGCAGTTAAGTAGAAATGACCATGTAAGCAAATAAATTAATTGTTATACGGTTGATTAGGCAGTAATGTGGTAATTGATACATGCAACTCATGCCAAATGAACATAAAACAATACTCATGCTCTCTAATATATTCATTTGAAATAGGAACCTAGAGCATGTGCAACTGAGGTGTATCTTCCTTTGTAGGATTCTTACTATCGCTGATGCTAGAGGTAGGCCATGAACCATTTTGAAGCGATCACAATATCTGTACTAGTTTTTAAACTATGCAACCGAGAAAGCGCCGATTATTATTGTTGTTGTTTTAAATTAGTGTCACAGTATTTGATAAATCGTAGTTTCTTAAAAAAAGATTTTAAGGAAAATACGCAAATATATGATAACTTAAAACTGAAATGGCAACATATTCTAAAAAAAAAATTCAATGTTTTTTTACATGCGAAGTACTATGACACCAAATATCATACTAAAAACCAGTGCAATATGAAATCAAAAGAAATAAGTAACTGAAATTATATAATAACTATGCTATTGATATAGGGTGTTGTTATCTACACTCCGTTTTTGGATAAGGGGTAGCTTCAAATTTTATTTTATTTTATGTTAAGGGGTGGACTATTAAAATTTGTCACCCCTTAAAATTTAATTCTAGAAGGACTAAGGTACCCTTATTATGTTTTACCGTTATTTAACTACTGATGTAAACAACAATTAAAACCCCAATTAAAATCTATGGAGGAATCAAGCCCTAATTCTCTAAAGAAGACAGTAGACAATCTTATTTGCAATCAAGAGAGTAAACGTGATGTGTCATATATTCAACCAATATCCATTGAGGTTTGTAATGAACATTTTTTTTTGGGTTTCCAGATCCGATTCACATTCACATATCGATTTGAAACCGCAACTTATGATCGTCTTCTGTTATCATGTCCAAACTATTTTAAATGTGTGGACAAAAATTTTGTTGGGACTAAATGGTGGTTGTTGTAATTTAATAGAAATGGGTTGCGCAGATTCTAGGGACTGAATATATGTGTCAATATTATGTTTCAGCTTTTTTGTTTTAATGTTATGTTCCAAAATATCTTAATATATGGGTATTTTCAGTTTGCAGTAGCCTAGTCACCTTTGTATTTCAGAACTTAAAATAAGATAACTTCAGGGGACAAATATCACGACACAATGTATGGCTGTTTAGTCTTATCAGGCCCCAAAATATGTTCAACGTGTGGGTTAGAATTATTTTGGGACTAAGGTGATTGATTACCAATGTTACTTAATAAAAAAGGTGCACGGTAGTTGTTTTGTAGATTACAGTATGGTTTTTTTTACCCTTTTTTATTATTATACATTGGTTTTGTAATGTTGTTTTAAAGGATTCATTTATATTTTTTATGTAGATTCCGGGGAATGAATCACGAGAACAAACATATGAAAATGAATATTGCTTAGAGTTTGATGAAGGTGATGACATCGGTTCTAAAAACGATGAAGGTGATGGCGATGAAGCTGAAAACGTTGAAGGAGATTGCAATGATTTGGAAAACATTTATGACAATGGCAGTCTAAATGAGAATTCGTACATGTTGTACAGTGATTATCCCGATTTAACTTCTCAATTTACTATAGATGAGGCATGTTTAAAATTTTGATGTAGTATGTATTATATAGAAAATATTTCGAAATATCTTAATCGTTGCAGCTAAACATTATTTTTTGATGATGCAGTTATTTTATTCAAAAGAAACTTTAAGAGACTGGTGAATGAATCGTGGAATTAATTAAAATTGTATTATTATTATTAAAAGAACAAGAATGAGAAATATGCAAATTAGTGGAAAAGGATCGTAGGTGGTGCTAGCATGTGAAAGAAGCGGAAAGTACATCGATCATAAGGAAAAGGGCCAGTTCATAAAATGCAACAAAAAAGGCGACGAAGGGGAACTTGGAAGTGTGGATGTTCATTTGAGTTAAGCGCACATTGTGATAATGATGGAAGATGGACATTGAAAGTCACGAATGGACGACACAATCATTACCTGTAATGACCCAAGGATTTTCGACCCTGAAAATTGACATAAATATCTTTACCGTAACTCATGCCGATCTTCCAAACAATGAAACACTGGATAGTATTTAAAAGAATTTAGAGGGTGAGATAAGAAAGAAAGAAAGAAAGATTAGAATAGAAGAAGAAGAAGAACCCAACACAACACAGAATCAGAGTCCCACATCGCAACGGAACAAAATATAATATAGAAATAAATCTTTATTGAGAGCTTTAAATAAAACTTACAATATCAGAGTACAACACACATCTGGATTGTTATAATAACTTGTCCTCATATATAACACACAGCGGAATAGTAACTATATAATATCATACGACTGAACTCTTTCAGCTCGTCTCTTCACAGCATCCGATAACCTGAACCTGTACACCCGGGCTAACCCGAGCATTTACAAAACACCGGGTCAGTCTGGTGAAGCAGAGTGAGATAAACTCGCACAATATTAAGGGTAAATCGTCCAACATGATTTTAAAGTTAAAATCTTTTCGAAAGAAAAAGATAACCGTAAGACCAAATCCACATATAAACACGGACGGTTTTTACCTTACGATAACCCAAAACGGTTTGAAACCAATAGCTTGTTCTGATATTAGAATAATGTCTAAATACAACTAAATAACAATCTAGTGGAACGCTTGCATCTCACGCTCCACATATATAGTATACAATCAAAACCGCGGGCGCTTGTTGGAGATTGGATTCCAACTATGACAAGGTACGGGACCACCTGCCGATAGTGTATCTCTAGAGGCGAATACACTGGGTTCAACAAGAACGTCCTGCAATCCAGCCCTCACATGACCGACCACTCATTTCGCTTGAGTGTATCGAATGTATATCACCAACGGTTGGGATCAGCTACCGTTTCCCAAATAGGGACAACATTGAAAATAGATTAAAGAAGCAAATGGATTTTCTCTAGACAGGTGATTATACACCCTATTGGGAGCGACCCATATAACCAGGTTGTTTGCCCGATTTTTGTCATTTCCCGGTTGATGAGGCTTGAGGTTTAAATTATCTTTGAGATATTTGATCACCATTCACTTTGAATGCTACATCGTCAGATCTGTCAAATCACTAATTGACGTCCATAAATATACTCTGGGGTTTAAAGAAGTGCCCCTCTTTTCCACCACTCGACATATTCGTAAAAATCAACGTACGTGGTTTCAGGAAATACTCTATCAGACATTCATCCATACAAGTCATCCAGAAACAGGATAAACAGAAGGTACTCTCCTACTGCATCCAATATAGGAATCACCCCATGGATCAGTAGCAAGAAATCCTTGCAACCCATAGATTCTAACCACGACAGAACCACAGTTTATCTCTAGTTGCAATACCAGATATTATTAGCAGTTCCTCCGTTTATGAAAATCTACGGTCTTCACAGCTCCATCTTGATCATCTTTTAATATCTTCACGTATTTGTTGGTCGGGATGGTTTCTGAATATAAATTCGATCACGGTCTTTCCGTACCAACAATCGTGTTGGAAAAATTTGATAGTCGGTGATTTAACTATCAAAATAAGCAATGTTTCAATCATGATAACCAAATGAGTTTACTGGTTCAATATCCAGCATCACTTGGCCTTTAAATTTAAAACAAACTAATTCACTTCTGCATAATTAAAACTTCTAACTCTTTTAATATTTAAAAATACGATAATTGAATCTTGTTCAATATACTAATGTTCTCAAAACCATCTCATTCTAATACTTAGAAAAGTAACTTATACATATTCCATTTCTACTTAATTCTCCTTTCAAAACAAATGTTACATCGTTCTCTATTATTAAAAATTGAGAAATCCATTTAACTTATTATTCGTAAACAGCGTTATGTAATATTGGCTATTCCACTAATATTTATCAGTGTAAAATAAACTAAACTTCACATTTCCTCTACCTCGGATCTCTCGTTATATAGATATATATATTCGCTAAATTTCCACTAAACGTTGCATTATTTCACTAATGGAAATAATGAACTATCACTAACCTCTTTTACGATTACCAACTAATATCATCTTCAAATAATCCTGATGTTGTTCAAGTTGGGGTATTTTAATTACCTCTCAGACCTTGATCAACAACGTTCTTATCTTCAGGTAAATATAAGTTGTAATCCAAAAACCCATATTCCATTCCATTCTCAAAACAAATACCATTTAACTATTGGATTTGGTTATACAACCCTATGACCCACTTTTTCGCCCAAATTCACTTTTACCAACCTTCTTTCAGATCTATTCAACCATTCTCCGCTTTGAAATCTTATTTCAATCTTTCCCTTTTTACTTGATCTCATTTTCAAGTAACGTTAATTTAAAATTAACGCTTTTACGCTTTAAATCTCATTTATATAATCCTGGTTAATTATAAACCCTTCATCTTGATTTCCTTTGACTTAATTCAAGTAACCAAGTAACATTGATCTCAAGCTATTTTATTCGCTTGGAATTCTCTGTATAACTTCGTTATAAAAGTTCGGATTTTAAATGTAAAACCCGTTCGTAACTCCTTTCACCATTCAACTGGATTCCACTTCAGCTTCGGTTATTCTTTAAATAAATTTCTATTAAAAAGACACTTTCCTAAATTATTATTAAAATAATAATTTACTTTAATCACTAAGTACTTCAGTAGTTAATTTCCTTATTACTAAAGTAAATGTTAAATCCCTTTTGTAAAACTTATTAAATTTTAAAACAATATTCATTAACTAATTTATTAGATTAATTCCAATCAAACTAATTTAAAATCAATTTCAATTACAATGGTTGACTTAGTCAACTCAAGGCGCGGTTATCTTGTTAATCCATTCCAATTCGTTCCTACTTTAAATTAATTATAATATAATTAATTTAAATAATCTCATTAAATAAATTCTTAACAAACCAATTATCCACATTTTTACCGTTACGGTTATTCCCATATTCAAAAATCTGATTAATCTCATATTTATTTCATAAAATCAATTTATAGTAAATCAAAGTTTTTAATAAATAAAATATATATTTATTTCCCTTTTCATAAACTTTTATCCAAAATAATATATTTCAAAAATCTATCTCCAGTTATAAAATAAACTTTATAACTTCATCTCTATCGACTCACCTGACGGTGAATCAATATTTATAAAACGATTGATTTTATAGGCCATACGCTGCCAAATACTCAACCAATACCGCCCACTAGTTTAAACACAACACAGGTTGAATTCCCAGTCCAAATCAATAATTTAATCAACCACCTAAATCAGAATAGTTCGTATTTGCTAATATGAAATAAATAATATATTTGAGGAATCCGGTTGGATCCCTCCAACCTGTTCTTCCCTATACACAAACTTGTTATCACAAATCAGATCATTTAGTTCCATTAAACTGATAGCAATAAATAATGGCCATTTAACATCAACCACACGCCATTCAAACAATTCAACAATTTAAAACATGTTTATTTTATAAATGTGACCAACAAGGTAAGTTACCTTTATTGGAACAAATCGTTAAAATAATGATTTGGTATTTCACTGAAACTAAACAATGGTTTAATTTCATCATTTTAATCATCAAATGATATATACCGGCAAACAGTCAATCATAGCAAACAGAGCACACAATATAAAATCCCAATTTATATAAAATATAAATGGGAAAACTAAGTGAGTATAACTCACTTTGATCTGATTCCATTGTTAACGGCTCGTTTTAATTAAATTAAACGGTCGTTTAATTTAATTAAAGTTCCAGTTGATTCCAATTCTGTCCAATTCTGATCCACAATGTCCAGCTCGTTTCTACGATCCCGATTCTTCTAGGGTTGTCTGATTCTGATAACATAGTAAAAAGTTATCAAAGTTATAATACACGATTTAAATACTCATGGCTAAATTAAATAATTCTTTTAATTATACTTAGGTTAGTCTAATTATGTTTTATTAACAATTAAATTGGACCAATTGTTTCTATTACTACTTTAGAACAAAATAATCAGGTCCAAATCCTATATTTGTCTGTACTCCGAGCTTGGTTGTCTCAATATTCCTAACCCACTTTTGTTAGATTATTAAACAATAGATTTTCGTACATTAAAACTAATAATTGTCCAGTTGTAATAATTAACTTAAGTTATTATACGTTAAAAACATTTGACCGATTCTTACTATGACACTTCATCCTTGATGTCCACAGTTCTTTGTTTAATCACCGTTCCTTCCAACTCGTTTCACCTTTTCCCTTGTGCCATGTTGTTTCATTCCAAATTCCATTTCTGTCTGTCGTTAAATTCTTTTTTCCTTCTCTTTTTATTCTTCTGACTGTCAAAGAAAAACTGGTCCTTCATCTTAGATATACCACCCAGTTGGTCTCATTTTAGATGCTTGCATATTCCTTTTGTTCAGTTATTACTCACACTGTACCCAAGAATTCAAGTCAGAACCGATATACTTGTTTACTGCTCTTCATCTCATCGTAATACCCTTCACTTGTTTCACTCTTCACGCGATCAAGACTGCAGTGTCTTCTTCATCTCGTTTCCACTACTGACCTTCCTCCGTCCCTTTTTAATTCATCCCATCCTGCCATGTTTACTATCCAACGGACCCATCCAATTCAAGACCACCGCACTCAATTTCTGGCACCATCCCTTCATGCTTCGCACAGGAAAAAAACCTCACGGCCTTCATGAACTCACGTCGTATCCTTCTGTTCTCACGCTTCCTTCTTGTCCTTCACTTCACGCCAGCTCGTGCATCACCTATGCAAAGAAAAATACCCAACTCCCAAAAAATACCCCCTTCTAACCATCGCACGACCTTCCTTAACATCACTATACTCACTACTCCACTGGTGCGCCTTCTCGTCCCCTGACACCAGAGTCCACCGAAGTCCACCAGTACTTAACTCAACGATGTCCCTCCAGGTCACGAACTGAAGTACAGCGGTTCCCTCCCTTCCAACGTGCGCCAGTGTTCTTGTGTTATTTTTATTTTGAAGGACTTTGGGTTTGCTTGTTTTGCTCGGAAAAGAAAATGAATTATGCGCATGTATTTATAGAACGGGATATCCGTGGCTGTAATTGTAGCATTAGGATAGGGTAGTGTCTGTGTGATAAATCACCTCATGAGTTAATTAGTTGATTTGAGAACATAGGCGCTGTACATACTTGGATTACGGTGTGCAGAAGGAGAGAGAGAATAAGTTGGCTTCCTTTCAGTCCTTTCAGTTTTTTTTTTCGTGAAAGGAAATATCAATAGGCTTTAAATGTTCATTCTGATGATGATGGAAGAAATCTCATGTAATTAAATATCATGGCAGATAATTTACAGTACAGTGAAAAGAATGGGTAGGCTGAATTGTGTTTTCATTTCTCTAGGTTGGTAGCTGTGAAGTAAGTAGCTGAGGAAGAAAATATAGACAGGCTCAGCTTTAATTAAATCAGAGGAAGCCTTATGCATGTGTTGTCTTTTCTTCGAGAGGGTAAAATGTAAAGGCTGTGCGTCTGAACACAGCACATGCGAAGTAGGTTTGCAGACATAGTGTTGGGTTGTCATTTCCTTTGTTTTCCATGGTACTTGAGCTATTTATATAGTATAATATTTTTATATTTAATTATAACGAAACTTCATAGTAAAGTAACACGTAAAACTATCCACAATTGATTTATGTCTTCCGATAAAAAAACATTTCTTAGTAAAAAAAAGTATTCCGGACACAATGGGATAGGTTTCATCGAATTCCGACATCGTTTGAAAAAGTTTCCTTTATAAAACCAGAAATAAACACGCGTTTAATTTTTCCACGATCACCAGACAAATCAAATCAACTTGAAACCTTGAAATCTTACAATAATTTGTTAATACGAACCCAACGGCACTAGTTTCGTCGCATTCTGAGACTGTTTCCCCGGTAGGCCATTTTTATCGTGCATCGTAATACCATTTTAAGGCCAAATTACCCGGTTATCAAAAATAGCAAACTATATACCTATCCTGACTCTAATCGACGATACGAACTCAACGGAATTGATTTTGTGACTTAATTCGATCGTCTGCTCAGGTTATACCCAAATAACCCTTTATTAAATTAAATACACGTTATAGAAAATGAACGGGCGTTTATGGCTACCGTGGTCACATACGACATCGGTTTTCCACGCCATTTAATATCATGTAATAATTTAACGTTACGGTCCTAATGAAACTGATTTCGTCGAAAACGAAGTCCGTTTGCAAAATGGCTATTTTAACGTGTATATTTTAATAACGATTTCCATAACGACTATTTCAAAATTTGATTTGGCCATAACTTACTCTCTATAACACGAAATCTTAAGTTTCCTCTTTCATATGATAATTATAATGAATACGATTCCAACGTTTCTTGTTTTACATAAATTCGACTTATATCGGATTTTGTATTCTCAGTTAAAGTTCAAAAACAAATATTACGAACTGCCGCGCGATTTCAAGCTCGTTTTATATTTATAAACAAAATTAACATTCAACTTCATTTTAAATAACGAATTAAATATTAAAATCCGTTAATACTCCAAATATAATTTTTAAAATAATAAATTAAATTAAATATTTGATGGCTAAATATACGGGATGTTACATTCTTCCCCCCTTAAAATAATTTCGTCCTCGAAATTGCGAAGGTAAGAAAGAACGTTACAAACCCATTGTCTTTATAATAATATAAATTTAAAACTCGGTTTTTATTTCCAAAACAAATCTAACCGGTTTTAAACCCAATTTAATTCAAATAAAAGAATTTTCCAAGAATCTTTAAAAAATAATTCTAACACCTTAAATTTAGGAAATTTTTTGGCAGAGTCTCCCCTGTACAGAGGACATCTGCAATATCGCTGGTACAAGAAATAAATATACCTCAACCAACACAGTCGGAAAAATAAAAATCTAAACTTAAAACCCAAATAAAAACCAAGATTTCATATTTTGCATAGGAGTACCTTTTTGCGAGCGTTATTACGCAATAACGATATATTATACACGAGTTTGCTTAGTTACTATGCAGCTCTATTCAAACTGGATTAGATTTATTCCAGAATTCTCTTGGATGAATTATAAAGCTGAATTGGCACTTCTGCACCTGTTTTCAACTTCACTAAACTCATTAGTCATCAAAACAATATCAATTAAATTCAAAACATCCACATCATCCATTTTGACAAATTTATACAAAATCCAATTCACATGGGATTGATTTATAATCGTTTCTTAACCATCCATTTATTTCTTTAATTATCCTTTCGGATTTATTTAGTTTGGATTGATTACCCAACTTATTTATTTCCTATTGGTCTTAAACCAAATATATCCATATCAGATTTATATTTAAGCAACCAATAGTACAATCCAAACATATCATTCCAATCAACATTAGCAAATCCAATTGATTTTGCCTATGTCATAATAATTTGTGAAAATCCTTACTTTTATTATTTTATAAAATAAATTAGGCAAAACAAATTTCAAAAATAATTTTATATCAAATTACAAATACGCGCTCTCATATACTCAACTCAATTTAGGGTATTACTAACCCCATCTCTATCGAGTTACACCACAGAGCCAAGGTTATCACTAAACCAATAGCTCTGATACAACTGTAACGACCCAAGGATTTTCGACCCTGAAAATCGACATAAATATCTTTACCGTAACTCGTGCTGATCTTACAAATACCGAAACACTGGATAGTATTTGAAAGAATTTAGAGGGTGAGATAAGAAAGAAAGATTAGAATAGAAGAAGAAGAAGAACCCAACACAACACAGAATCAGAGTCGCACATCGCAGCTGAACAAAATATAATACAGAAATAAATCTTTATTGGGAGCTTTAAATAAAACTTACAATATTAGAGTACAGCACACATCCGGATAGTTATAATAACTTGTCCTCATATACAACACACAGCGGAATAGTAACTATATAATATCATACAACTGAACTCTTCCAGCTCGTCTCTTCACAGCATCTGATAACCTGAACCTGTACACTCAGGCTAACCCGAGCATTTACAAAACACCGAGTCAGTCTGGTGAACCAGAGTGAGATAAACTCGCACAATATTAAGGGTAAATCGTCCAACATGATTTTAAAGTTAAAATCTTTTCGAAAGAAAAAGATAATCGTAAGACCAAATCCACACATAAACACAGACGGTTTTTACCTTATGATAACCCAAAACGGTTTGAAACCAGTAGCTTGTTTTGATATTAGAATAATGTCTAAATACAAGTAAATAACAATCTAGTGGAACGCTTGCATCTCACGCCCACATTTATAGTATACAATCAAAACCGCGGGTGCTTATTGGAGATTGGATTCCGACTATGACAAGGTATGGGACCACCTATCGATAGTGTATCTCTATAGGCGAATACACTGGGTTCAACAGGAATGTCTTGCAACCCAGCCCTCACATGACCGACCACTCATTTCGCTTGAGTGTATCCAGAGCCAGCCTAAGGGTAACAAATGCATTAGACGAACTGTTTATTCTTTCACTTTTGTTGCCCCATTCTAAAAAACCAAACAATCAAACACGCCATAATTTAGTCCTAATTAGGAGTGCAGATTGCATATCAAATTCATAAACTGCCGATTGCATACATAGTTTTTAGTGCATAAATCAGTATAAAACTGATTTACCTAATCACTATATTTTTGGCATAAACTAGGATTAGGATAAATTCAAACCTGAATCAAAAACTGCAAAATTAAGAAAATATGTACACTAACTAAAATTAGGGCTCTACCTAAATCTATGAATCCATGAATCCGAGAATCGTCTCTAATTAGATTGTGAGAATCAGAAAAAACCGCGAGTATGCGAGAGTTGAGAGGGGGGAGGGCACAGACAACGTGACCGCGAGCAAGGGGAGGTGTAAGAGAGCACTGGCCGCGAGAGGGGAGGGCACTGACGGCGACCGCGAGACGAGTGGAGGGCGACGAGCACGAGTAGAAACGAAGAGAGAATCCGAGAGGCGAGAGAAAATCGATCGCATCGATCGCGATATGAGAAGAAGCGGTAAATTTTTGATGCCCTTTCGCTGTTTGATGCCCTAGACAAATGTCTAGGTTGCTTGGGCTTCGGGCCGGCTCTGAGTGTATCGAATGTATATCACCAACGATTGGGATCAGCAACCGTTTCCTGAATAGGGACAACATTGAAAATAGATTAAAGAAGCAAATGGATTTTCTCTAGATAGGTGATTATACACCCTAATGGAAGCAACCCACATAGCTATGTTGCTTGCCCGATTTTTGTCATTTACCGGTTGATGAGGCTTGAGGTTTAAATTATCTTTGAGATATTTGATCACCATTCACTTTGAATGCTACATCGTCAGATCCGTCAAATCACTAATTGACGTCCACAAATTTACTCTGGGTTTTAAAGAAGTACCCCTCTTTGCCACCACTCGGTATATTCGTAAAAATCAATGTACGTATTTTCAGGAAATACTCTATCATACATTCGTCCATACAAGTCATCCAGGAACAAGATGAGCCGAAGGTACTCTCCTACTGCATCCAATATAGGAATCACCCCATGGATCAGTAGCGAGAAATCCTTGCAACCCGTAGATTCCAACCACGACAGAATCACAGTTTATCTCTGGTTGCATCCCAGCGATTATTAGCAGTTCCTCCATTTATGAAAATCTATGGTCTTCACAGCTCCATCTCGATCATCTTTTAATATCTTCACGTATTTGTTGGTAGGGATTGTTTCCGAATATAAATTCGATCCCGGTCTTTCCGTACCAAAAATCGTATTGGACAAATTTGATATTCGGTGAATTAACTATCAAAATAAACAGTGTTTCAACCATGAAAAACAAATGAGTTTATTGGTTCAATATCCAGCATCACTTGGCCTTTAAATTTAAAACAAACTAATTCACTTCTTCTTAATTAAAACTTCTAACTCTTTTAATATTTAAAAATAGGATAGTTGAATCTTGTTTAATATACTAATGTTCTCAAAACTATCTCATTCTAATACTTAGAAAAATAACTTATAACCATATTTCATTTCTACTTAATTCTCCTTTCAAAACATATGTTACATCGTTCTCTATTATTAAAAATTGGGAAAGCCAATTAACTTATTATTCGTAAACAACGTTACGTAATATTGGTTATTCCACTAATATATATTAGTGTAAAATAAAATAAAATTCACATTTCCTTTACCTCGGATCTCTCGTTATATTGATATATATATATATTCTCCAAATTTCCACTAAACGTTGCATTATTTCACTAATGGAAATAATGAACTATCACTAACCTCTTTTACGATTGCTAACTAATATCTTCTTCAGATAATCCTGATGTTGTTCAAGTTGGGGTATTTTAATTACCTATCAGACCTTGATCAACAACGTTCTTATCTTCAGGTAAATATAAGTTGTAATCCGAAAACCCATATTCCATTCCAGTTTCAAAACAAATACCATTTAACTATTGGATTTGGTTATACAACCCTGTGACCAATTTTTAGCCCAAATTCACTTTTACCAATCTCCTTTCAGGTCTATTCAACCATTCTCCGCTTTGAAATCTTATTTCAATCTTTCCCTTTTTACTTGATCTCATTTTCAAGTAACGTTAATTTAAAATTAACGCTTTTACACTTTAAATCTCATTTATATAATCCTGGTTTATTATAAACCCATTATCTTGATTTCCTTTGACTTAATTCAAATAACCAAGTAACATTGATCTCAAGCTATTTTATTCGCTTGGAATTCTCTTTATAACCTCGTTATAAAAGTTCGGATTTTAAATATAAAACCCGTTCGTAACTTCTTTCACCATTCAACTGGATTCCACTTCAACTTCGGTTATTCTTTAAATGAATTTCTATTAAAAAAACACTTTCCTAAATTATTGTTATTAAAATAATAACTTACTTTAATCACTAACTACTTCAGAAGTTAATTTCCTTACTACTCAAACAGATGGAAAATCCCTTTTGTAAAACTTATTAAAATTTAAAACAATATTCATTAACTAATTTATTAGATTAATTCAAATAAAACTAATTTAAAATCAATTTCAATTAGAATGGTTGACTTAGTCAACTCAAGGCGCGGTTATCTTGTTAATCCATTCCAATTCATTCCCACTTTAAATTAATTAATAATATAATTAATTTAAATAATCTCATTAAATAAATTCTTAACAAATCAAATATCCACATTTTTACCGTTACGGTTAATTTCTATTCCCATATTCAAAAATCTGATTATTCTCATATTTATTTTATAAAATCAATTTATAGTAAATCAAAGTTTTTAATAAATAAAATATATATTTATTTCCCTTTTCATAAACTTCTATCCAATATAATATATTTCAACAATCTATCTCCAGTTATAAAATAAACTTTATAACTTCATCTCTATTGACTCACCTGACGGTGAATCAATATTTATAAAACGATTGATTTTATAAGCCATACGCTGCCAAATACTCAACCAATATCGCCCACTGGTTTGAACACAACACAGGTTGAATTCCCAGTCCAAATCGATAATTTAATCAATCACCCAAATCAGAACAATTCATGTTTGATAATATGAAATAAATAATATATTTGAGGAATCCGGTTAGATCCCTCTAACCTGTTCTTCCCTGTACACAAACTTGTTATCACAAATCAGATTGTTCAGTTCCATTTAACTAATAACAATAAATAACGGCCATTTAACATCAACCACACGCCATTCAAACAATCCAACAATTCAAAACACGTTTATTTTATAAACGTGACCAACAAGGTAAGTTACATTTATTGGAACAAATCGTTAAAATAACGATTTGATATTTCACTGAAATTAAACAACGGTTTAATTTCATCATTTTAATCATCAAATAATATATACCGGCAAATAGTCAACCATAGCAAACAGAGCACACAATATAAAAACCCAATTTATATAAAATATAAATGGGAAAACTGAGTGAGTTTAACTCACCTTGATCTGATTCCATTATTAACGGCTCGTTTTAATTAAATTATACAGTCGTTTAATTTAATTAAAGTTCCGGTTGATTCCAATTCCGTCCAATTCTGATCCATAATGTCCTGCTCGTTTCTACGATCCCGATGCTTCTAGGGTTGTCTGATTCTGATAACATAGTAAAAAGTTATCAAAGTTATAATACACGATTTAAATACTCATGGTTAAGTTAAATAATTCTTTAATTATAACTAGGTTAGTCTAATTATGTTTTATTAACAATTAAACTGGACCAATTGTTTCTGTTACTACTTTAGAACAAAATAATCAGGTCCAAATCCTATATTTGTCTGTTCTCCGAGCTTGGTTGTCTCAATATTCCTAACCCACTTTTGTTAGATTATTAAACAATATATTTTCGTACATTAAAACTAATAATTGTCCAGTTGTAATAATTAACTTAAGTTATTATACGTTAAAAACATTCGACCGATTCTTACTGTGACACTTCGTCCTTGATTTCCACAGTTCTTTGTTTAATCATCATTCCTTCCAACTCGTTTCACCTTTTCCCTTGTTCCATGCTGTTTCATTCCAAATTCCATTTCTGTCTGTCGTTAAATTCTTTTTTCCTTCTCTTTTTATTCTTCTGACTATCGGAGAAAAACTGGTCCTTCATCTCAAATATTCCACCCAGCTTAGTCTCATTTCAGATGCTTACATATTCCTTTCGTTCAGTTATTACTCATGCTGTACCCAAGAATTCAAATCAGAACCGATATACTTGTTTACTACTCTTCATCTCATCGTAATACCCTTCACTTGTTTCTCTCTTCACGCGATCAAGACTGCAACATCTCCTTCATCTCATTTTCACTACTGACCTTCCTCCGTCCCTATGTAATTCATCCCATCCTGCCACATCTACTATCCAACACAACCATCCAATTCAAGACCACCGCACTCAATTTATGGCACCATCCCTTCATGCTTCGCACAGAAAAAATCCTCATCACCTTCATGAACTCACGCCGTATCCTTCTGTTCTCACGCTCCCATCTTGTCCTTCACTTCACGCCAACTCATGCATTACCTATGCAAAGAAAAATACCCAACTCCCAAACAGTACCCCCTTCTAACCATCGCACGGCCCTCCTTAACATCACTATGCTCACTACTCCAATGGTGCACCTTCTCTCCCCCGAAACCAGAGTCCACCGAAGTCCACCAGTACAAGTCAACGGTGTCCCTCCAGGTCACGAACTGAAGTACAGCGGTTCCCTCCCTTCCAACGTGCACCAGTGTTCTTTTGTTATTTTTATTTTGAAGGACTCTGGGTTTGCTTGTTTTGCTCGGAAAAGAAAATGAACTATGCACATGTATTTATAGGACAAGATATCCATGGCCATTACATAATTGTAGCCATAGGATAGGGTAGTGTCTGTGTGACAAATCACCTCATGAGTTAATTAGTTGATTTGAGAACACATGCGCTGTACATACTTGGATTACGGTGTGCAGAAGAAGAGATGGAATAAGTTGCTTCCTTTCAGTCCTTTCAGTTTTTTTTTCGTGAAAGGAAATATCAATAGGCATTAAATGTTCATTCTAATGATGATGGAAGAAATCTCATGCAGCTAAATATCATGGCAGATAATTTACAGTACAATGAAAAGAATGGGTAGGCTGAATTGTGTTTTCATTTCTGTAGGTTGGTAGCTATGAAGTAAGTAGCTGAGGATGAAAATATAGGCAGGCTCAGCTTTAATTAAATCGGAGGAAGCCTTATGCATGTGTTGTCTTTTCTTCGAGAGGGTAAAATGTAAAGGCTGTGCGTATGAACACAGCACATGCGAAGTAGGTTTGCAGACATAGTGTTGGGTTGTCATTTCCTTTGTTTTCCATGGTACTTGAGCTATTTATATAGTATAATATTTTTATACTTAATTATAACGAAACTTCAAGGTAAAGTAACACGTAAAACTAGCCACAATTGATTACTGTCTTCTGATATAAAAAACTGTTCTTAGTAAAAAAGTATTCCGGACAAAATGGGATAAGTTTTGTCGAATTCCGACATCGTTTGAAAAAAAATTCCTTTATAAAACCCGAAATAAACACGCGTTTAATTTTTCCACGATCACCAGACAAATCAAATGAACTTGAAATCTTGAAATCCTACAATAATTTGTTAATACGATCCCAACGACACTAGTTTCGTCGCATTCTGAGACTGTTTCCCCGGTAGGCCATTTTTATCGCGCATCGCAATACCATTTTTAAGGCCAAATTACCTGGTTTTCAATAATAGAAAACTATATACCTATCTTGACTCTAATCGACGATACGAACTCAACGGAATTTATTTCGTGGCTTAATTCGGTCGTCTGCTCAGGTCATACCCAAATAACCCTTTATTAAATTAAATACACGTTATAGAAAATGAATGGGCGTTTATGGCTACCGTGGTCACATACGATATCGGTTTTCCACGCCATTTAACATCATGCAATAATTTAACGTTACGGTCCCAATAAAAATGATTTCGTCGAAAACGAAGTCCGTTTGCAAAACATCTATTTTAACGCGTATATTTTAATAACGATTTCCATAACGACTATTTCAAAATTTGATTTGGCCATAACTTACTCTCTATAACACGAAATCTGAATTTTCCTCTTTTATATGAAAATTATAATGAATACGATTTCAACGTTTCTCGTTTTACAGAAATCAAACTTATATCGGATTCTGTATTCTCAGTTGAAGTTCAAAAACAAATATTACGAACTGCCATGCGATTTCAAGCTCGTTTTATATTTATAAATAAAATTAACATCCAACTTCGTTTTAAATAACGAATTAAAAATTAAAATTCGTTAATACTCCAAATATAATATTTAAAATAATAAATTGAATTAAATATTTGACGGTAAAAAATACGGGACTTTACATTTCCTCTCTAATGTATTAACAGGTCATCCATATGTGGTGAGGTTGAAAGATGTTGAACTTAAGACCGTGGAAACAATGACAAATAGTGGTGTTAGGCCACGAAATATTCTAACAACTATTAAAATAGATTGTTCGGAGAACCAATCTACCATAAGGACAGAAATCTGAAGGTAAATCTGTTATGCAGCAGTTCATGAAAATGTCTATTAATCATCATTATTCAGTGTACCATAAAGTTAATGATACAACCAATGAAGTTTCTGGCTTATTCTTCAGGCATCCTAAATGAGTTGTTCTTGCATAATGTTTTCATCAAATATTGTTTTTGGACTGCACATTTAAGACTAACTGATATAAGTTGCCTTGCTTTCATATGGTCTCTCAAACATCAACCGGAGCATCATTTGTAGTTGCTTTAGCTTTTATCAGTCGAGAGACAACAGAATCATATATCTGGGCTCTTGAATGCATTAAAAAGCATTATTGAGATAAAGAAATTCCAAGAGTAATCATCACGGATGCCGAAATTGCTCTTGCTAAAGTAGTGTTTGTTGTCTTCCCAACGGCTCGACATATTCTTTGTGCTTGGCATAATTCGAAGAACGTTCAAGCTAATTGTAAGCCCAATTTTATAAAAAAAGAGTGATGATTGGAGATAAAGAGGTGTTGCTAGAGGATGAGGAAGGAAAAAAGGAGTATGAATGTTTTTGGGATGGTTGGGTTGATGTAATAAATTTGTTGTCTGAAGAAGAATACTACAGAAACTTGAACTCGTTTCGTAAGGCATGGGCTGGGAAGCAAAAGAAATCATTCACGTATGTAACAAAAAATTGGCTCAATAAATATAAGGAGATGTTTGTGTTGGCTTGGACAAATAAAATAAAACACTTAGACAATGTGTGGAAAAGCATAGTAGAAAGTGCACATCATCGTTTGAAATTATATTTTGACTCCGTTGCAGGTAGTTTTGTACAATGTTGGACAAGTGCACATCTTTGCTGCAAGAATGAATTAGTAGCGATAGAACATGCGTTTGAAATGAGCGCATCACGGACAATGCATAGATTTCGAACGAAACCAATGTTTAAGGAACTTTTGGGATTTGTTTCTCATAAAGCATTAAACTTACTTCTAAATGAATTGAGCAACATTTCAAATATCGGCTTGAGTATAGAAAATTGTGGTTGTGTGTTATGGCAAGTTAATGGACTACCATGTGCACATATGCTTGTATATTTCAAACATTCACATGGTATCATACCTTGAAATGCCATAGACCCTTGTTGGAAGCAATTATCGTGTACTCTACCAACGTTGCATCATGCTAATGTTGAATTTTTAGATCTGCCTGAACTACATGCTTTGAAAGCCATGTATGATGAATCTCCGGACAATGTTCGAATTGTAATACAACAGAAGTTAAGAGTACTTGTCTTCCCTCAAACAACCACTGTTTTAGAACCACTAGTTGCCGCTCAAACCAAAGGTAGGCCTTTGAAAAAAGATAAGTCGACTAAACGATATCTTTTATACTTTGAACATGTCGAAGCATCTTTGTCTTGTAGCTCTAATATAACTACAATTAGTCGCTACCTAAAGAGACTTGGAATCAAAACCAAGACGAATGTGACCAATCAAGTGGATGAGAATTATTTGTCGCAAATGCCAAAATGTATGCAACCGTACATACTCGAAATATAAGACATGCCTAGTGATGGAAATTGCAGTTATTGGGTTGTAGTTAAGCAAATTAATCTCCATAGTCGAGGACCGGATAATCCATGCAAATTTTTATGGGAGTCGATGGTTGATAATTTTTTTCTTAATTCAGACATGTACAAAAAAAATGTGGGAAGAATGCGGGTTTAATGAAATGGTCAGTAGAATACAATGTGATAGTGGAGTTGGTTTAAGCAAGTGGATGCAAATGCCAGAATCTGGATTTATAATTGCGAAAACGTTTGGTACTATTATAGTCTTATTAAATGAGCATATGAGTTGTACATTTGTACCCACAACAGTCCGCGCAAGCATGTTAAATAATGACAGGATCGTAGTTACGGCTCACGTAAACAACTGTCATTTTGTCAGTATTAAACTAAAGTCTGAATCTCCCTTGCTACCTACACCTCAGTTTTCATACTTTCAGCGAATGTACGACATTAATGCAGAAGATTGGGTAAGACCGTATGTAGAAAGAATGAAGAAATACGTAGCCCTGACAGAAGATCTTGAGGAGGAAGCCACTATTGATTTAATTCAGCACAATGTAAATGGTATTATTCTGAAAAAGATTAATGTAATAGTTTTTGAACACGGTGTTTGGTTGCTTGTTTACGATGTTTGATTACTTGTCTACGAATTAAACAAAGTTTGATGTACTAATTGTTATAAATGTGTGTTTGGTTGCATCCGATACTTTGGTTTAGATTTCATTTATCTGTGCTGTTTTTCTCATTTTATCTTAACATATTTTCTTGGTTTTACAAGCATTTTTTCTCTGTTGATGTTGTAATTTACCGTTTTGTTTGTAAGAACAATTTAACTTTATGATTGGTCTAGCAGTACAGGAAATTATATAGAATATTTCTATAATGTGGTATGTGGCAAGGAATTGTAGATGGAATGGATTTTGATAGGAATTGTTTTTGAAAGCATACAAAAATGCATCTCATTAGGTTTTACCTAACGAAAAGAGATGTTTCGTTTGTGAGTCTGAGGTAGTCATGTTTCATGAACAAGTAGAATTTATGCCCAAGAACATGCTTTTCTATAAGATTATCATTTGGATGGAATAATATGTAATAACCCGGAAAATCTGGGCCAGTTTAAAATTTTTATTTTGGCAATTTTAGCGAATTTTGATTATTTAAAATAGATTATTTTAAATAATATCGACGAGAAATTTATTTTGAACAGAATATAACGTATATATTATACGCGTCGTCGTTAGAGTATAAATATTTATATATAAATATAAATAGAATTGAAAATGGCGTGCTAGTTCGATAATTCGATTTCAAACTTCAATTGAATGTACCGGGTGCAAAACAATCCGGATTTTAGTGAAACCAAAAATAATAGGATCTAATTGTGAATATCTTTACAACGAATCCGAAAAATTGAGATTTCATAGCGGGGATCAAAAGATATGTCCAGTTGAAAATTCTGAATAGTTGTTATGGAATTCAGGCCCTTAAAAATGGAAATTTTGCAAACGACCTCGGATTTTGACGAAACCACTTTTGTTGGGTCCGTGATGTCAAATTATTGCTAGGTTTCAAATTTCATAATTTTTCGAATCAATATGTGAGCGTGGCAAAGGAAAACGTGTTTGATCAGTTTGAGTTGATTTTAATCGACTGGAAATTGGCCATTTTTCCAACTGTCTCAGAATTCGACGAAACTAGTTTTGTTAGGACCATATCGTCAATACAAAGGTAGAAAATATTTTTCTGGGATTTATAGAGTTCGTATGTGACCCCGGTAAATTGAAATGCGCGTTCAAATTCAATGTATAGAGTTATATGTTGATTTTAACAAAAACTGATCGAAACGATCGAATCAGCCTACGATACATATCCCATTGTGTTCGGAATGGGGGTAAAACACTATGGACGACAGGCGGTGGGCCTCGTTTTGAGGTCGAAAATAAAAGTTGCATTTTGCTGAGAAATTAGATAATTAAAATAAAAAAAATAAAAAAAAACTTCCTTTCTTTCCTCTCCTTATTCCTTTAGCTGGCCCCCCTTCCTTCAGTCAGAATCGAAAACGAAAAAAAAAACGAACGAAATCGAAGACCCCCCCCCCAAGCGGCGCCGACCACCGCGAGGCCACCCCCCCCCCCCCCCCCGCGGCGCCGACCACCGCGAGAACCCCCCCTGCGCGCAACCGCGAAGCTCCCCCCCTCATCTGCACCCTCCTCCGCCTCTTCTTCCTCCTTCGCCGACAACCGCCGCCTGAAGCATCGAACCCCGACCACCAGCAAACCCCGCCTCCGACGGTGAAGCTCCTCCCCTCCCGCCAAGCCTTCCTCCGATCAATGTAAGATTTTATTTAATAAAGATTCGATTTTTATGGCTAATAAAGAGTTAGATTTTGATAAATAGAATGAAGAGGACAATAAAAATATGATTTTTATATTTTTAAAGTAATAAAAATATGATTTTTATGTTTTTAAAGTATTAAAAATATAATCTTTACTATATAAAAGATGTAAAAATATGATTTTTGTTTATGTAGAGAATTAAAAATATAATTTTTACATGATAGGAATATTAGAAATATCATCTTTATATGTGTAGAAAAATAAAAATGTGATTTTTATAATGATATATTTGAAAAGGCGAAATCTTTATATTTGAAAAGGCGAAATCTTTATATAGAGAATAGCGAGGTAAAAATATAATTTTTATCTATATAGTAGCAATGTAAAAATAGAATTTTTATCCATATAGCGTGATTATAAAAATTCGATTTTTATATATTGAATAGCATAGTAAAAATTCGATTTTTATATATTGAATAGCATAGTAAAAATTCGATTTTTATATATTGAATAGCATGGTAAAAATTCGATTTTTATATATTGAATAGTGAAGTAAAAATTCGATTTTTACATATGTAGTGAATACGGGCAACGAAGATGACAAAAAGGCGAGAATGATGAAGATTTCTATAAATGAAGTGTCGTGAAGTTGGGATAGCTTTCGGTGAGAACTTCTCACTCTTCAATTTCATTTTCTAGTTATATATATATATATATACTAGGATGCAGACGGTGTTTAGTAGCACCCGACACCCGTCATCCACAGACCATGGATGGCTTGTTTGTTTAATTGTTTGGTTGTGTAGTTGGTTAGATTATTTGGTTTGAATTGAATTGTTTGGTGAAATGGAATGGATTTGATTGATGTGTGAATGGCGTGGGCCTTCGCTAGACCGGGGATAAGGCTAGGCCTCGTCCCGTTTCTAGTATCGTGTCGTTATGCCGCCGAAATTTTCTAAAATAAGTTAGAAAAATAAAAATATCATTTTATTTAAAGAATGAACTGAATAGAAATTCATATGTTAAAATAAAATGTTTTATCGTTAAAAATATAATTTTTAATGTGAATGTGAATAAATAAATATTCATTTACAAACCGGACGGTTTGTTTATGTACACTGTTTTGACTGACATTGATTGGGACGATAAATTTTACACATCGCCCAACTGCACAAATAAAAATCTGTGTTTGATTGTTTGAAACCCCTCACAGGTATTGGGATAAAATACGGTATACACTAATCCCAATAATTAGTTGTATGTCAATCGATTGATTGACAGGCTGTTATAAGCGTTAGATATCTATATTTGATGCTTATACAGTGTAGTGCACTTTGGATGATGGTTGATTATTTATCGTTGCTATTATATACATTTGTTGTATGGAATCCATATAATTAACTTTATATGGTAATTGATTGGGCCTCATTCCAATCGGAAAAATAAGGAATATTATAAAATAAAGGTTCATGTGTTGACCGTACTCATCCGTTGAGATTAGTCATGTGTTGAACGAAATATTTTAATAATAAAATTTACATCTTTATCAATATAAAATAAAGGTTCACGTGTTGACAGTACTCATCCGTTGAGATTAGTCATGTGTTGAACGAAACATTTTGATAATAGAAATATAAGAAATAGAAGTATTTGAAATAGAAATATTTTGAAATAGAAATATTTGAAATAGAAATATTTGAAATAGAAATATTTGAAATAGAAATATTTTGAAATAGAAATATTTGAAATAGAATATTTGAAAATAGAAATATATGAAGCCGTGTTGATTAGATTGACGCCATTTTGACGTGAACGATATTTATATCGATTTTATTCATTTTAAAATGAATATTGAAAAGTGATTTCGAAATCGAATATTTTGAAATGAAATTTGAATCGAGTTGAATCGAAAACCAATTGAATTGAATCGAATAGAAAACGAATTCGAATTTAATTGAAAAGAAAATGAATTTGAATTGAATAGAATAGAAAACGAATTCGAATTGAATTGAAAAAAAAAACGAATTTGAATTGAATCGAATAGAAAACGAATTCGAATTGAAAAGAAAACCAATTTGAATTGAATTGAATAGAAAACGAATTCGAATTAAATTGAATTGAAAACGAATTGAAATAGAAGTAAAATCAATTTGAAATGAATTCAAATTGAATTGAAATTTGAATTGAATAGAAATGAATTTTAAAACGAATTTATAAAGCAAAATTTAATTTTGATTTGAATTGAAATGGAAGTTGAAAATGTTTTTGAAACGAATTCAAAACTATCTATATAATTCATTTTAGATAGAAATCGACGAAATATTTATTATATATATAATATATATAATATAATGGCCTGAATAGAACGCGCCGCGCCGCGGCAGTTCGTGAATTTCGACCATTTATTTCAAACGGACATTACGGGAGATCCGACCGTCGGATTCTCCTAAAACCAGAACTGTTGGGTTCGTATCGAAAAGAGCTTTCTAACGAATATTAGAAATTTGAAATCTAACTGTTGGATTTGGAGATACGTCCAAATCAAATTTGAGAAAGGTCGCTGTAAGTGCAGTTCGATGGCCGTTGATGGAAATCGACTGTACGACCTTGATAAAATTATTAAAAATAGTAAAAATTTGTATAGAATCATAAGAAATGATTTGGGAAAAATTAGGATGAAGAACTCCATATTTGAAAAGATAAAAATGGATTTTTATTGAAATGAACTAGTTTTGAACTGAAATTAAAACCCATTTATTTTTAAATAAATAAATTGGATTTGAAATGGGTTTAAATAGAATCGATTCATGGGTTTATCGTGAACTGTGTTTTAAATAACACCAGTTCTTTAACCCGATAATAAATAGAATGTGATTTTGGTTTATTGTGAACTGTGTTTTAAATGACACTAGTTCTTTAACCCAGTAAAAGGAGTTTTAATGAATCTACAATTAGATTGAAATGAGAATTGGTAATTTAAATTATCAAATTTAGAAATTGAGCGAGAATGGAGTATCACCAGTTTTGCTCCAAAGCGATAGATAAATCTTTAATTAGATTTGAACGTGAAATGGTAATTAATTTTACCGATAACACCATGGTGTTAGATATGGAGTATTACCAGTTTTGCTTCATGGGATGAATGGGTTGGGATTGGGAAATAAAATAAATAATTACTTTGGTACGGTTCGCTAATCTCGACTAGGTGAGAAAACCATAATTTGGTTTGAAACGACATCCAAAGGAAGATTAAAGGATAAATTTTAAAGAATTTATCTTGGATAAAATTAATGGGAACCTTTCCCTAAGAATGTGGAATTTAGAAACTAGCTGTAGGTTAGTTAAGAAGAATGGTTTCCTGGATATTGATCTGATGTTGGTTTCGGCCTTGGGGGTTAATATTTGGGAAATTGTTCTCTTGTAATTTGCGGTTAGTGACTAATGAACTAGAATGAGGCGTATGTTGTGTCTGTGTTACATTTGTTTTTAATATACGCGGGTTGTTCGGAAAGTCCGGGTTTATACCCATTCTGAATAACCGATTCGACGATATGTCGAAGATGAAGACTGTGGTCGAAGACCGGAAGTCTTCACATCGTTTGGATAATTATTGATGATCCTGATTGGGCTGTACACCCAAGAGGATGGAAATAGTTGGTGGTCGTCCAGACGTACCTGGAGATAGATGGATATGCGAGGAAAGTGCCTCCGGTTTCGTTCAGACCCAGAACGAACTTGTAAATGGATTGTGTGTCTGACATTGGATTTTATTCTGTGTTCATTGATTTCTATTAAATATATATCTGTTTGGCGGCGGAGAATTTATTCTCTTACTTAACGCCCTTCTCTGAGACGTACGAGCTTAGAGGTTATATATCGATAGATATCAATCGCATGGCATGAATTGCCTGTGTGGCACGCTGAGTTGCATGGATCAAGGCTTCTGTTGAAAAGCAAAGACTTGTGGTTGATGATCAAAGAACGGCCTTTGTGGCGTAGCTTTGTGTATTACGTGAATTCGCGAGCCTCACACCTCGGTATGAGTCAAAAACGGGATACGGACCGTTGGGAGAACACGACGTTTCTTTCTAGCTTTGGTGGTGTCAGTGACTTACCAGCCCTGACATTTATATACTTTTCACTTTTGTGGTTGTTGGAATGAGGCGCCTCGATTATAGGTCTGTAAGGACCGGGAAACGTGTGTTCAGGAATAAATAATCCTCTAACGTAAGTGAGGACCAGCCCAACCGATCCAGTGGCTGCCCAGAGTGCGTAGTCCTGAGCATTTGCTAGAGTGTCTCGAAGCGGAGAGGAGCTTGCCCCTTGCCTCGACTCATGACGGAAATCCAATTTCCAATACATGTGTTTCGGTTTTATTTGTAGAGCCTAGTATGGCGACATAGTAGATGGTAGCTATGCCGCCTATGATTGATACTTATGATTGAAATTGTTTTGACACTATACACCTATAACAGCATCAAATAATGTGTTTTAAACGTATCAAGCATGTTTGGCTATTATAAGGGAAAACCCTATCCTCCGGCTTGCGTTGCCTTGTGTGATGGGACCTGGGTCTTATAATAGCTTCATTTTTCGAAAAAGCATTGTGCTGTTTATTCTATGCACTGGTATTCTTGGGAGGAAACTCGTTCCGTGTTATACGGCGTGGTCCCTTGAATTACTCTCTTTTAAAGTAAAGTTTTAAATAACTGTTTTAGTTCTTACACCAGTCACATGAATGACCTGGAGTTTATTGTTTTAACCTAAACTCTGAGTGCCCCTATTTTCGACATGGGCAGCTAGTAGTTTTGGTTTTGCAGATTTATATTCACAGGATCCTGGTTTACAGCTGGAATGATATCCGGAAAGCTCTGTATCCGTATATCACCTTCAGTTGTGCTTTGTATTATTTTCCTCTGCTATGTAATTTAATGTAATCTCTGATATTTGTTGAATGTAATTTATTCATTTATACTCTGTATATTCTTGTATTCTGATGGAATTGTTGTAATAACAATGAAATGTTCTTCCATCTGCGTTCTGATTTGTCGTGTTCTCAAACGATCAGGGGTTTCGAATGGTCTAGATCGGTTTAACGACTGATTCGGATCGAGCGAAATTCCCGGTCGTCACATTTGGTATCAGAGCTTTGGTTTACAGAGCTCGAGAACAAGACACATCAGAACCCTACGAAAGAATTCATCAGATATTGGATTAGTAATATCCAATTAGAATTACTCGTTAGAGATAGGATCAGTAGTATCCTAGAATGAGTGTGAAGAGTATATTTTTCAAGTGAAAACAATTTTTGTTTTGAAAATTTAAATCAATTCTACGTATTTGAATATTTATTTATTTTGAATTTGGATAATCCGCTATATAAAGATTTTGCATATACGCGTCATGAACGTATATTCGAAGTTTTAATATACCGGATAGATATAGAACCGCACTCTAGTAGCCCGGAGATGTTCTGATGGTAGTTCGAAACATCATCAGCATTTATTTTCGAGTGACGAAGGTGTGATATCTATATATTTCCATTAGACTGGTGTGAGAACCAAAACTTATATAGCTAAAATGCATTGTTGTGAATTGACGTCAAAAACATGATTTTTGACTATATATCAAAATTATGAATTTGAAACTTTAATTCATTAATTGATTGATGTTTGTGTTGTTTGTTGATAATTTTAAACCATTTAGCCTAATTGAATCACATATTGAATAGTATTGAAAATTGGTCGCATTTGCTTGCATTTACATGTACTTACATTGAATAGGTCATAGCAAGGAGGCTAGAGCAGAGAATAAAATTTGTTTTCCCGACAAATAGGTACATGTTTACTATAATTTACTGTTTTGCTTGAGTGATGATGATTTTATGAGCCTATTGGCTTTTTCTTTTTCTTTTTGAGATCAGAAGGCCTGTATGGCAATTTCGGGATTTTCTCGTGGCTCCCGGTGCAGGGGAGGTTATGGCGAAATTTTTCGAAAATTTAGGGTGTTAGCCAATTTTTTGAAAATTTGAAAATTCTCAGAAACTAAAAAGTTGGAGAATGGAAGCCAGATCGAACGTAGAGTTGATTAATCAAACCACTTTCGACTATGTTCCTTTTCGGGGACGAAAAGTTTTAAGTGGGGGAGATTGTAATAACCCGAAAAATCTGGGCCAGTTTAAAATTTTTATTTTGGCAATTTTATCGAATTTTGATTATTTAAAATAGATTATTTTAAATAATATTGACGAGAAATTTATTTTGAACAGAATATAACGTATATATTATACGCGTCGTCGTTAGAATATAAATATTTACATATAATTATAAATAGAACTGAAAATGGCGCGGTAGTTTGATAATTCGATTTCAAACTTCAATTGAATGTACCAGGTGCAAAACAATCCGGATTTTAGTGAAACCAAAAATAATAGGATCTAATTGTGAATATCTTTCCAACAAATCCGAAAAATTGAGATTTCATAGCGGGGATCAAAAGATATGTCCAGTTGAAAATTCTGAATAGTCGCTATGAAATTCAAGCCCTTAAAAATGGAAATTTTGCAAACGACCTCGGATTCCGACGAAACCACTTTTGTTGGATCCGTGATGTCAAATTATTGCTAGGTTTCAAATTTCATAATTTTTCGAATCAATACGTGAGCGTGGCAAAGGAAAACGCGTTTGACCAGTTTCAGTTGATTTTAATCGACTGGAAATTAGCCATTTTTCTAACGGTCTCAGAATTCGACGAAACTAGTTTTGTTAGAACCGTATCGTCAATAGAAGGTAGAAAATATTTTTCTAGGATTTACAGAGTTCGTATGTGACCCCGGTAAATTGAAATGCGCGTTCAAATTCAATATATAGAGTTATATGTTGATTTTAACGGAAACTGATCGAAACGATCGAATCAACCTACGATACATATCCCATTATGTTCGGAATGGGGGTAAAACGCTATGGACGACAGGCAGTGGGCCTCGTTTTGAGGTCAAAAATAAAAGTTGCTTTTTGTTGAGAAATTAGATAATTAAAATAAAAAAATAAAATAAAACCTTCCTTTCTTTCCTCTCCTTATTCCTTTAGCTGCCCCCTTCCTTCAGTCAGAATCGAATATGAAAAAAGAAAAAAAAACGAACGAAATCGAAGACCCCCCCAGGCGGCGCCGACCACCGCGAGGCCACCCCCCCCCCAGCGGCGCCGACCACCGCGAGACCCCCCCTCCCCCGCGCGCAACCGCGAAGCCCCCCCCCCTCATCCGCACCCTCCTCTGCCTCTTCTTCCTCCTCCGCCGACAACCGCCGCCTGAAGCATCGAACCCCGGCCACCAGCAAACCCCGCCTCCGACGGTGAAGCTCCTCACCTGCCGCCAAGCCTTCCTCCGATCAATGTAAGTTTTTATTTAATAAAGATTCGATTTTTATGGCTAATAAAGAGCTAGATTTTGATAAATAGAATGAAGAGGATAATAAAAATATGATTTATATATTTTTAAAGTAATAAAAATATGATTTTTATATTTTTAAAGTATTAAAAATATAATCTTTACTATATAGAAGATGTAAAAATATGATTTTTGTTTATGTAGAGAATTAAAAATATAATTTTTACATGATAGGAATATTAGAAATATCATCTTTATATGTGTAGAAAAATAAAAATGTGATTTTTATAATGATATATTTGAAAAGGCGAAATCTTTATATTTGAAAAGGCGAAATCTTTATATAGAGAATAGCGAGGTAAAAATATAATTTTTATCTATATAGTAGCAATGTAAAAATAGAATTTTTATCCATATAGCGTGATTATAAAAATTCGATTTTTATATATTGAATAGCATAGTAAAAATTCGATTTTTATATATTGAATAGTATAGTAAAAATTCGATTTTTATATATTGAATAGCATAGTAAAAAATCGATTTTTATATATTGAAAAGCGAAGTAAAAATTCGATTTTTACATATGTAGTGAATACGGGCAACGAAGATGACAAAAAGGCGAGAACGATGAAGATTTCTATAAATGAAGTGTCGTGAAGTTGGGATAGCTTTCGGTGATAACTTCTCACTCTTCAATTTCTTTTTCTAGTTATATATATACTAGGATGCAGACGGTGTTTAGTAGCACCCGACACCCGTCATCCACAGACCATGGATGGCTTGTTTGTTTAATTGTTTGGTTGTGTAGTTGGTTAGATTATTTCGTTTGAATTGAATTGTTTGGTGAAATGGAATGGATTTGATTGATGTGTGAATGGCGTGGGCCTTCACTAGACTGGGGATAAGTCTAGGCCTCGTCCCGTTTCTAGTATCGTGCCGTTACGCTGCCGAAATTTTCTAAAATAAGTTGGAAAAATAAAAATATCATTTTATTTAAAGAATGAACTGAATAGAATTTCATATGTTAAAATAAAATGTTTTATCGTTAAAAATCTAATTTTTAACGTGAATATGAATATAGTGAATGTGAATAAATAAATATTCATTTACAAACCGGACGGTTTGTTTATGTACACTGATTTGACTGACATTGATTGGGACGATAAATTTTACACATCGCCCAACTGCACAATGTGTTTGATTCTAATCCCAATAATTAGTTGTATGTCGATCGATTGATTGACAGGCTGTTATAAGCGTTAGATATCTATATTTGATGCTTATACAGTGTAGTGCACTTTGGATGATGGTTGATTATTTATCGTTGCTATTATATACATTTGTTGTATGGAATCCATATAATTAACTTTATATGTTAATTGATTGGGTTTCATTCCAATCGGAAAAATAAAGAATATTATAAAATAAAGGTTCATGTGTTGACCGTACTCATCGTTGAGATTAGTCATGTGTTGAACGAAATATTTTAATAATAAAATTTACATCTTTATCAATATAAAATAAAGGTTCACGTGTTGACAGTACTCATCCGTTGAGATTAGTCATGTGTTGAACGAAACATTTTGATAATAGAAATATTTGAAATAGAAATATTTGAAATAGAAATATTTTGAAATAGAAATATTTGAAATAGAAATATTTTGAAATAGAAATATTTGAAATAGAATATTTGAAAATAGAAATATATGAAGCTGTGTTGATTAGATTGACGCCATTTTGACGTGAACGATATTTATATCGATTTTATTCATTTAAAATGAATATTGAAAAGTGATTTCGAAATCGAATATTTTGAAATGAAATTTGAATCGAATTGAAACAAAAACCAATTTGAATTGAATCGAATAGAAAACAAATTCGAATTGAATTGAATAGAAAACGAATTTGAATTGAATCGAATAGAAAACGAATTCGAATTGAATTGAAAAGAAAACGAATTTGAATTGAATCAAACAGAAAACGAATTCGAATTGAATTGAAAAGAAAACCAATTTGAATTGAATAGAAAATGAATTCGAATTAAATTGAATTGAAAACGAATTGAAATAGAAGTAAAATCAATTTGAAATGAATTCAAATTGAATTGAAATTTGAATTGAATAAAAATGAATTTTAAAACGAATTTATAAAGCAAAATTTAATTTTGATTTGAATTGAGATGGAAGTTGAAAATGTTTTTGAAACGAATTCAAAACTATCTATATAATTCGTTTTAAATAGAAATCGACGAAATATTTATTATATATATTATATATATGATATAATGGCCTGAATAGAACGCGCCGCGGTAGTTCGTGAATTTCGACCATTTATTTCAAACGGACATTACGGGAGATCTGACCGTCGGATTCTCCTAAAACCAGAACCGTTGGGTTCGTATTGAAAAGAGCTTTCTAAGAATATTAGAAATTTGAAATCTAACGGTTGGATTTGGAGATACGTCCAAATCAAATTTGAGAAAGGTCGCTGTAAGTGCAGTTCGATGGCCGTTGATGGAAATCGACTGTACGGGCCTTGATAAAATTATTAAAAATAGTAAAAATTTGTGTAAAATCATAAGAAATGATTTGGGAAAAATTGGGATGAAGAACTCCATATTTGAAAAGATAAAAATAGATTTATATCGAAATGAGCTAGTTTTGAACTGAAATTAAAACCCATTTATTTTTAAGTAAATAAATTGGATTTTAAATGGGTTTAAATAGAATTGATTCATGGGTTTATCGTGAACTGTGTTTTAAATAACACCAGTTCTTTAACCCAATAATAAATAGAATGTGATTTGGGTTTATCGTGAACTGTATTTTAAATGACACTAGTTCTTTAACCCAGTAAAAGGAGTTTTAATGAATCTGCAATTAGATTGAAATAAGAATTGGTAATTTAAATTATCAAATTTAGAAATTGAGCGAGAACGGAGTATCACCAGTTTTGCTCCAAAGCGATAGTTAAATCTTTAATTAGATTTGAACGTGAAATGGTAATTAATTTTACCGATAACACCATGGTGTTATGTGACGGCCTTGAATTTCGCTCGATCTGAATCAGTCGTTAAACCGATCTAGACCGTTCGAAACCCCTGAACGTTGAGAACATGACAAATCAGAACACAAACAGAAGAACATTTCATTACTATTACAACAATGCATCAGATTACAAGAATATACAGGGTATAAATGAATAAATATTACACAGAAATATCAGAGATTTAAATTACATTTAAATACATAGCAGCGGAAAAATAATATAAAGCACAACTGAAGGTGATATACGGATACAGAGCTTTCCGGATATCATTCCAGCTGTAAACCAGGATCCTGTGAATATAAATCTGCAAAACCAAAACTACTAGCTGCCCGTGCGGAAAATAGGGGCACCCAGAGTTTAGGTTAAAACAATAAACTCCAGGTTAGTCATGTGACTGGTGTGAGAACTAAAACAGTTATTTAAACTTTACTTTAAAAGAGAGTGATTCAAGGGACCACGCCGTATAACACGGAACGGGTTTCCTCCCAAGAATACCAGTGCATATCAATAAACAACGCAATGCTTTTCGAAAAATGAAGCTATTATAAGACCCAGGTCCTATCATACAATGCAACGCAAGCCGGGGGATAGGGTTTTCCCTTATAATAGCCAAACATGCTTGGTACGTTTAAAACAAATCACTTGATACTATAATAAGTGTATAGTGTCAAAACATTTCAATCATAAATATAAATCATAGACGGCATAGTATCCCATGCTACTATGTCGCCATACTAGGCTCTACAAATAAAGCCGCAATACACGTATTGGAAATTGGATTTCCGTCATGAGTCGAGGCAAGGGGCAAGCTCCTCTCCGCGTTCGAGACACTCTAGCAAATGTCCCCGGGATTACGCACACTGGGTAACCCCTGGATGCTTCAGGGCCGGTCCTCACTTACGTTAGAGGATTAGTATTCCTGAACACACGTTTCCCGGTCCTTACAGACCTATAATCGAGGCGCCTCATCCAACAACCACAAAGGTGAAAAGTATATATATGTCAGGGCTGGTAAGTCACTGACACCACCAAAGCTAGAAAGAAACGTGCGCTCTCCCTGCAGTCCGTATCCCGTTTTTAACTCATACCGAGGTGTGAGGCTCGCGAATACACGCTATACACAAAGCTGCCACGTAGGCGTGCTTTGATCATCAACCACAAGACTTTGCTTTTCAACAGAAGCCTTGATCATTGCATCTTAGTATGCCACACAGGCAATTCATGCCATGCGACTGATGTCCATCGATATACAACCTCTGAGCTCGTACGTCTCAGAGAAGGGCGTTAAGCAAGAGAATAAATTCTCCGCCGCCAAACAGATGTATATTTAATAGAAATCAATCAACACAGAATAAAATCCAATGTCAGACACACAATCCATTTACAAGTCCGTTCTGGGTCTGAACGAAACCGGAGGCACTTTCCTCGCATATCCATCCATCTCCAAGTACGTCTGGACGACCACCAACTATTTCCATCCTCTTGGGTGTACTGCCCAATCAGGATCGTCAGTAATTACCCAAACGATGTGAAGACTTCCGGTCTTCGACCACCGTCTTCATCTTCGACTTATCGTCGAATCGGTTATTCAGAATGGGTATAAACCCGAACTTTCCGAACAACCCGCGTATATTGAAAACAAATGTTACACAAACACAACATACGCCTCATTCCAATTCATTAGTCACTAACCGCAATTTAGCAAGAGAACAATTTCCCGAACATTAACCCCGAAGGCCGAAACCAACATCAGATCAATACCCAGGAAACCCTTCTTCTTAGCCAACCTACAGCTAGTTTCCAAATTCCACATTCTTAGGGAAAAGTTCCCATTAATTTTATCCAAGATAAATTCTTTAAAATTTATCCTGTAATCTTCCTTTGGATGTCATTTAAAACCAAATTATGGTTTTCCAACTAGTCGAGATTAGCGAACCACAACGAAGTAATTATTTATTTTATTTCCCAATCCCAACCTATTCATCCCATGAAGCAAAACTGGTAATACTCCATATCTAACACCGTGGTGTTATCGGTAAAATTAATTACCATTTCCCGTTCAAATCTAATTAAAGATTTAACTATCGCTTTGGAGCAAAACTGGCGATACCCCATTCTCGCTCATTTCTAAATTTGGTAATTTAGATTATCAATTCGAATTTCAATCTAATTGCAGATTCAATAAAACTCCTTTTACTGGGTTAAAGAACTAGGTGTTATTTAAAACACAGTTCACGACAAACCCAAATCACATTCTATTCGTTATCGGGTTAAAGAACTAGTGTTATTTAAAACACTGTTCACGATAAACCCATTTCAAATTTAATCAAATATATTAGAAATTCGATGATTTAAAACCCCTTTTTAAATCTAATTCATTTATTTAAAAATGATTGGGTTTTAAATTAGTTCAAAACTAGTTCATTTCGATAAAAATCTATTTTTATCTTTTCAAATATGGAGTTTTTCACCCCAATTTTTCCCAAATCATTTCTTATGATTTTACACAAATTATTGATATTTTTAATAATTTTATCAAGGCCCGTACAGTCGATTTCCAACAATGGCCATCGAACTGCACTTACAGCGACCTTTTTCGAATTTGATTTGGACGTATCTCCAAATCCAACCGTTAGATTTTGAATTTCTAATATTCGTTAGAAAGCTCTTTTCGATACGAACCCAACGGTTCCGGTTTTAGGAGAATCCGACGGTCGGATCTCCCGTAATGTCCGTTTGAAATAAATGGTCGAAATTTACGAACTGCCGCGGCGCGACGCGTTCTATTCAGGCCATTATATTATATATATAATATATATAATATATATTTCGTCGATTTCTATTTAAAACGAATTATATAAATAGTTTTAAATTCGTTTCAAGAACCATTTCAACTTCTATTTCAATCCAAAGCAAAATTGAATTCTTCTTTAAAAATTCGTTTTTAAAAATACATTTCTATTCAATTCAAATTTCAATTAAATTTGAATTTATTTCAATTCGCTTTCAATTCAATTTGAATTCGTTTTCAATTCAATTCGAATTCGTTTTCAATTCAATTCAATTCAAATTGGTTTTATATTCGATTCAAATTCATTTTCTATTCAAATCAAATTCGTTTCGTTTTCTATTTGAATCAAGTTCATCATATATTCAATTTGAAATCAAATTGGTTTTCTATTCCATTCAAATCGAAATCGTTTTATATTCAATTCATTTCGAAATCGTTATATATTCAATTCATTTCGAAATCGTTTTATATTCAATTCATTTCGAAATCGTTTTATTCGATATAAATCTCGTTCGCGTCAAAATGGCGCATCACTATTTAACACGGCTTTATATATTCTATTTCAAATATTTCTTTTTGTCAACACACGACTAATCTCAACGAATGAGTACCGCCCATGTGTGACTATTTTTGTTAAATTATTTCGTTCAACACATGACTAATCTCAACGAATGAGTACCGTCAACACATGAACCTTTATATTATATTGATAAAGATGTAAATTTTATTATAAAAATAATTCGTTCAACACATGGCTATTCACAACGGATGAGTATAGTCAACACATGAACCTTTATATTATATTGATAAAGATGTAAATTTTATTATAAAAATAATTCGTTCAACACATGGCTATTCCCAACGGATGAGTATAGTCAACACATGAACCTTTATATTATAATATTCTTTATATTTCAAATTGGAATGAGGCCCAATCAATTACCATATAAAGTTAATTACATGGATTTTCATACAACACATGTATATAATAGCATTGAAAAATAATCAACCATCAACCAAAGTGCACTACACTGTATAAGCATCAAATATAGATATCTAACGCTTATAACAGCCTGTCAATCAATCGATCGACATATTTAATCGATTAGGATGAGTGAACTTCATATTTCATCCCAACACCCGTGTAGGGTTTCAAACTATCAAACACAGATTTTATTCGTGCAGTTGGGCGATGTGTAAAATTTATCGACCCAATCAATATCAGTCAAATAGGTGTACATAAACAAACCGTCCGGTTTGTAAATGAATATTTATTTATTCACATTCACGTTAAAAATTATATTTTTAACGATAAAACATTTTATTTCAACTTATGAATTTCTATTCAGTTCATTTATTCAATAAAAATGATATTTTTATTTTTCTAACATATTTTAGAAAATTTCGGCGGCATAACGGCACGATACTAGAAACGGGACAAGGCCTAGCCTAATCCCCGGTCTAGTGAAGGCCCACGCCATTCACACATCAATCAAATTCACTTTCGTTATGCAAACCACAAAATTTGGAGTAAGGGTCTAACCTAGCCTTACTCCTTCGCCTTATAACGGCGCACGTCTAATCCTAATCAATTTATCGATTCGATTTTTCACACCACAAACCACATTCAAACCAATATCGCAATCAATCACCAAACAGTCAAACAAACAAGTCCATGGTCTGTGGACGATTTGTGTCGGGTGCTACTAAGCACCGTCTGCATCCTAGTATATATATATAACTAGAAACAAAATTGAAGAGTGAGAATTCTCACTTATAGCTATCCAAGCTCCACGGCACATCTTATGCAGAAGTCTTCGCCGTTTTCGCATCTTCGTCAGCTTCGTCGCCCGTAGCCTCTATATATATAAAAATCACACATTTTTATATTTCAATGTCTTAAAAATAAAAATCACATTTTTATTTATTCACTTTCAATTTAAAAATCATACTTTTATTTCGAAGGTCCATATATAAAAATCAAATTTTTAGTTCAGAGTTCAATATATAAAAATCGAATTTTTACTTTAAAGTTCAATATATAAAAATCGACTTTTCTATCGCTATGTCAAATAGATAAAAATTATATTTTTATCACGCTATTTTCCACATAAAGATTTCGCCTTTTCTAAAATAAAGTTTTCGCCTTTATAAAAAATAAAGTTTTCACCTTTAAAAATCACCACTTTATCTCAACGTATATAAAATAAAAATCAGATTTTTATTTCGTTACATACACAAAGATGATATCTTTATATTCTCTATCTTATAAAGATTATATTTTTAATACTTTAAAAATATAAAAATCCTATTTTTAATATTTCTATATAGTAAAGATTATATTTTTAATACTTTGAAAATATAAAAATCATATTTTTCTTTAACTAAAAATCAAATCTTTTTTTTTTCTAATCCGTTTTAATCCTTTTGAAAAATCAGTTTTTATTTTCTTTTAAAACAGTTTTTATAATTCTTTTAAAAATTCTGTTTTTAAAACCCTTTTAAAAATTCTGTTTTTAGAACTCTTTTAAAAAAAACAAAACAGTTTTAAAATTCCTAAAACAAAAAATAAAAATAGTTTTCTTAAACAAAAATAAAATCAGTTTTCTAACTAAAATAAAAACAGTTTTAAACTAACTAAAAATAATTATATATATAAAAAAAACGAATTAAAAAAAATATCGTATATAAAAAAAAACTTACAGTTAAACCGAGGGGGGGTTTGGCAGTGGTCTTCGTCGAAGGGGGGGGGGGTCTTCTGTCGCCGCGGTGGAGGTTGCGATGGGGCTCAGAGCAGTGGGGTCGGTCGTCTGCCTCGATTGGCTGCGCGGTCTTCGTTCCGGAGGAGGAGATGACGCGAGAGAGAGAGGGGAAAACCGAGGTGAGGGAGCGATGGCCAGGGAGCTCCGTCAGCGGTGGGAGGCTCCGGAGCAGCGGCGTCCATCGCCTGGAGAGGGCAGCTTCGATTTGGTGAGGAGCGCCCCTTTTCTTTTTTTTTCTTCTTCTTTTTTTTTCCGTTCGAATGAATCGGTCAAAAGGAGGGGGGGCTGAGAGTATAAAGGAAGAGAGAGAGGGTTTTTTTTTTTTTTTTATTTAATTATTTTATTTTTATAAAAAGTTGACTTTTACATACGACCTCTAAACGAGGTCCACCGCCTGTCGTCCATAGCGTTTCACCCCCATTCCGAACACAATGGGATATGTATTGCAAGCTGATTCGGCTGTTACAATCAGTTTTCGTTTAATTTATATTTAAATCAATATATTGAATTCTAAACGTACATTTCAAATTACCGGGGTCACATACTAACTAGAAAAATTCCAGAAAAATATTTTCTAGCTTCGTATTGACGATACGGTCCTAACAAAACTAGTTTCGTTGAATTCTGAGACCGTATGAAAAATGGCCAATTTCCAGTCGATTAAAATCAACTGAAATGGTCAAAACACGTTTTCCTTTGCCACGCTCACATATTGATTCAGAAAATTACGAAATTTGAAATCTAGCAATAACTTGACACCACGGACCCAACAAAACTGGTTTCGTCGAAATCCGAGGTCGTTTGCAAAACGGCTATTTTTAAGGGCTATATATTATATAAAATATATATAAATTCCACAGCGACTATTCAGAATTTTCAACTGGACATATCTCTAAATTTTTAAAGTGAAATCTCAGTTTCTTACATCCGTTAGAAAGATATTATCAATCAGATCCTAATGTTTTTGGTTTCACTAAAATCCGGATTGTTTTGCACCCGGTACATTCAATTGAAGTTTGAAATCGAATTATCGAACTACCGCGCCATTTTCAATTCTATTTATAATTATATATAAATATTATATATTCTAACGACGACGTATATAATATATACGTTCTAATTATATTCAAAATAGATTTCTCGTTCATATTATTTAAAATAATCTATTTTAAATATTCAAAATTCGCTAAAATTGCCAAAATAAAAATTTTAAACTGGCCCAGATTTTCCGGGTTATTACAATCTCCCCCACTTAAAACTTTTCGTCCCCGAAAAGGAACAAAGTCGAAAGCGGTTTGATTATTCAACTCTACATTCATTCTGGCTTCCATTCTCCAACTCTTTAGTTTCTGAGAATTTTCAAAATTTCAAAAATTTGGCTAACACCCTAAATTTTCGAAAAATTTCGCCATAACCTCCCCTGCACCGGGAGCATCGGGGAATTTCAAATAGCTTCCCCGGTCCTTCAGATCTCAAAAAGAAAAAGAAAAAGCCAAGCGGCTAGCCAATAGGCTCACAAAATCATCATCACCCAAACAAAACAGGAAATTATGTAGTAAACATGTACCTATTTGTCGGGCAAACAAATTTTATTCTCTGCTCTAGCCTCTTTGCTATGACCTGTTCAATGTAAGTATATGTATATGCAAGCAAATGCGACCAATTTTCAATACAGTTCAATATTCGGTTATATTAGGCATAAATGGTTAAAAATCAGCAAACAATTAAACAAACAACACAAACATCAATCAATTAGTGGATTAGAGTTTCAAATTCATAATTTTGATATATATACAAAAATCATGTTTTTGATGCCAATTCACAACAATGTGTTCTAACTATATATAAGTTTTGGTTCTCACACCAGTCGAATGGAAATATATAGAAAATCACGCCTTCATTACTCGAACATGAATACTAATGACAACTAGTCAATCATCAGAATCATCTTCGGGCCACTAGAGTATGATTCTATATCTATCCAGTATATTAAAACTTCGAATATACGTTCATGACGCGTATATGCAAAATCTTTATATACTCGATTGTCCATATTCAAAATAAATAAATAGTCAAATACGTTTTAAAACAATTTTAAATTTTCAAAACAAAATGATTTTCATTTGAAAAATATACTCTTCACACTCGTTCTAGGATACTACTGATCCTATCTCTAACGAGTCATTCTAATTGGATGTTACTAATCCAATATCTGATGAATTCTTTCGTATGGTTCTAATGTGCCTTGTTCTCGAGCTCTGTAAACCAAAGCTCTGATACCAAATGTGACGGCCTTGAATTTCGCTCGATCTGAATCAGTCGTTAAACCGATCTAGACCGTTCGAAACCCCTGAACGTTGAGAACATGAAAAATCAGAACACAAACAGAAGAACATTTCATTGCTATTACAACAATGCATCAGATTACAAGAATATACAGGGTATAAATGAATAAATATTACACAGAAATATCAGAGATTTAAATTACATTTAAATACATAGCAGCGGAAAAATAATATAAAGCACAACTGAAGGTGATATACGGATACAGAGCTTTCCGGATATCATTCCAGCTGTAAACCAGGATCCTGTGAATATAAATCTGCAAAACCAAAACTACTAGCTGCCCGTGCGGAAAATAGGGGCACCCAGAGTTTAGGTTAAAACAATAAACTCCAGGTCAGTCATGTGACTGGTGTGAGAACTAAAACAGTTATTTAAACTTTACTTTAAAAGAGAGTGATTCAAGGGACCACGCCGTATAACACGGAACGGGTTTCCTCCCAAGAATACCAGTGCATATCAATAAACAACGCAATGCTTTTCGAAAAATGAAGCTATTATAAGACCCAGGTCCTATCATACAATGCAACGCAAGCCGGGGGATAGGGTTTTCCCTTATAATAGCCAAACATGCTTGGTACGTTTAAAACAAATCACTTGATACTATAATAAGTGTATAGTGTCAAAACATTTCAATCATAAATATAAATCATAGACGGCATAGTATCCCATGCTACTATGTCGCCATACTAGGCTCTACAAATAAAGCCGCAATACACGTATTGGAAATTGGATTTCCGTCATGAGTCGAGGCAAGGGGCAAGCTCCTCTCCGCGTTCGAGACACTCTAGCAAATGTCCCCGGGATTACGCACACTGGGTAACCCCTGGATGCTTCAGGGCCGGTCCTCACTTACGTTAGAGGATTAGTATTCCTGAACACACGTTTCCCGGTCCTTACAGACCTATAATCGAGGCGCCTCATCCAACAACCACAAAGGTGAAAAGTATATATATGTCAGGGCTGGTAAGTCACTGACACCACCAAAGCTAGAAAGAAACGTGCGCTCTCCCTGCAGTCCGTATCCCGTTTTTAACTCATACCGAGGTGTGAGGCTCGCGAATACACGCTATACACAAAGCTGCCACGTAGGCGTGCTTTGATCATCAACCACAAGACTTTGCTTTTCAACAGAAGCCTTGATCATTGCATCTTAGTATGCCACACAGGCAATTCATGCCATGCGACTGATGTCCATCGATATACAACCTCTGAGCTCGTACGTCTCAGAGAAGGGCGTTAAGCAAGAGAATAAATTCTCCGCCGCCAAACAGATGTATATTTAATAGAAATCAATCAACACAGAATAAAATCCAATGTCAGACACACAATCCATTTACAAGTCCGTTCTGGGTCTGAACGAAACCGGAGGCACTTTCCTCGCATATCCATCCATCTCCAAGTACGTCTGGACGACCACCAACTATTTCCATCCTCTTGGGTGTACTGCCCAATCAGGATCGTCAGTAATTACCCAAACGATGTGAAGACTTCCGGTCTTCGACCACCGTCTTCATCTTCGACTTATCGTCGAATCGGTTATTCAGAATGGGTATAAACCCGAACTTTCCGAACAACCCGCGTATATTGAAAACAAATGTTACACAAACACAACATACGCCTCATTCCAATTCATTAGTCACTAACCGCAATTTAGCAAGAGAACAATTTCCCGAACATTAACCCCGAAGGCCGAAACCAACATCAGATCAATACCCAGGAAACCCTTCTTCTTAGCCAACCTACAGCTAGTTTCCAAATTCCACATTCTTAGGGAAAAGTTCCCATTAATTTTATCCAAGATAAATTCTTTAAAATTTATCCTGTAATCTTCCTTTGGATGTCATTTAAAACCAAATTATGGTTTTCCAACTAGTCGAGATTAGCGAACCACAACGAAGTAATTATTTATTTTATTTCCCAATCCCAACCTATTCATCCCATGAAGCAAAACTGGTAATACTCCATATCTAACACCGTGGTGTTATCGGTAAAATTAATTACCATTTCCCGTTCAAATCTAATTAAAGATTTAACTATCGCTTTGGAGCAAAACTGGCGATACCCCATTCTCGCTCATTTCTAAATTTGGTAATTTAGATTATCAATTCGAATTTCAATCTAATTGCAGATTCAATAAAACTCCTTTTACTGGGTTAAAGAACTAGGTGTTATTTAAAACACAGTTCACGACAAACCCAAATCACATTCTATTCGTTATCGGGTTAAAGAACTAGTGTTATTTAAAACACTGTTCACGATAAACCCATTTCAAATTTAATCAAATATATTAGAAATTCGATGATTTAAAACCCCTTTTTAAATCTAATTCATTTATTTAAAAATGATTGGGTTTTAAATTAGTTCAAAACTAGTTCATTTCGATAAAAATCTATTTTTATCTTTTCAAATATGGAGTTTTTCACCCCAATTTTTCCCAAATCATTTCTTATGATTTTACACAAATTATTGATATTTTTAATAATTTTATCAAGGCCCGTACAGTCGATTTCCAACAATGGCCATCGAACTGCACTTACAGCGACCTTTTTCGAATTTGATTTGGACGTATCTCCAAATCCAACCGTTAGATTTTGAATTTCTAATATTCGTTAGAAAGCTCTTTTCGATACGAACCCAACGGTTCCGGTTTTAGGAGAATCCGACGGTCGGATCTCCCGTAATGTCCGTTTGAAATAAATGGTCGAAATTTACGAACTGCCGCGGCGCGACGCGTTCTATTCAGGCCATTATATTATATATATAATATATATAATATATATTTCGTCGATTTCTATTTAAAACGAATTATATAAATAGTTTTAAATTCGTTTCAAGAACCATTTCAACTTCTATTTCAATCCAAAGCAAAATTGAATTCTTCTTTAAAAATTCGTTTTTAAAAATACATTTCTATTCAATTCAAATTTCAATTAAATTTGAATTTATTTCAATTCGCTTTCAATTCAATTTGAATTCGTTTTCAATTCAATTCGAATTCGTTTTCAATTCAATTCAATTCAAATTGGTTTTATATTCGATTCAAATTCATTTTCTATTCAAATCAAATTCGTTTCGTTTTCTATTTGAATCAAGTTCATCATATATTCAATTTGAAATCAAATTGGTTTTCTATTCCATTCAAATCGAAATCGTTTTATATTCAATTCATTTCGAAATCGTTATATATTCAATTCATTTCGAAATCGTTTTATATTCAATTCATTTCGAAATCGTTTTATTCGATATAAATCTCGTTCGCGTCAAAATGGCGCATCACTATTTAACACGGCTTTATATATTCTATTTCAAATATTTCTTTTTGTCAACACACGACTAATCTCAACGAATGAGTACCGCCCATGTGTGACTATTTTTGTTAAATTATTTCGTTCAACACATGACTAATCTCAACGAATGAGTACCGTCAACACATGAACCTTTATATTATATTGATAAAGATGTAAATTTTATTATAAAAATAATTCGTTCAACACATGGCTATTCCCAACGGATGAGTATAGTCAACACATGAACCTTTATATTATATTGATAAAGATGTAAATTTTATTATAAAAATAATTCGTTCAACACATGGCTATTCCCAACGGATGAGTATAGTCAACACATGAACCTTTATATTATAATATTCTTTATATTTCAAATTGGAATGAGGCCCAATCAATTACCATATAAAGTTAATTACATGGATTTTCATACAACACATGTATATAATAGCATTGAAAAATAATCAACCATCAACCAAAGTGCACTACACTGTATAAGCATCAAATATAGATATCTAACGCTTATAACAGCCTGTCAATCAATCGATCGACATATTTAATCGATTAGGATGAGTGAACTTCATATTTCATCCCAACACCCGTGTAGGGTTTCAAACTATCAAACACAGATTTTATTCGTGCAGTTGGGCGATGTGTAAAATTTATCGACCCAATCAATATCAGTCAAATAGGTGTACATAAACAAACCGTCTGGTTTGTAAATGAATATTTATTTATTCACATTCACGTTAAAAATTATATTTTTAACGATAAAACATTTTATTTCAACTTATGAATTTCTATTCAGTTCATTTATTCAATAAAAATGATATTTTTATTTTTCTAACATATTTTAGAAAATTTCGGCGGCATAACGGCACGATACTAGAAACGGGACAAGGCCTAGCCTAATCCCCGGTCTAGTGAAGGCCCACGCCATTCACACATCAATCAAATTCACTTTCGTTATGCAAACCACAAAATTTGGAGTAAGGGTCTAACCTAGCCTTACTCCTTCGCCTTATAACGGCGCACGTCTAATCCTAATCAATTTATCGATTCGATTTTTCACACCACAAACCACATTCAAACCAATATCGCAATCAATCACCAAACAGTCAAACAAACAAGTCCATGGTCTGTGGACGATTTGTGTCGGGTGCTACTAAGCACCGTCTGCATCCTAGTATATATATATAACTAGAAACAAAATTGAAGAGTGAGAATTCTCACTTATAGCTATCCAAGCTCCACGGCACATCTTATGCAGAAGTCTTCGCCGTTTTCGCATCTTCGTCAGCTTCGTCGCCCGTAGCCTCTATATATATAAAAATCACACATTTTTATATTTCAATGTCTTAAAAATAAAAATCACATTTTTATTTATTCACTTTCAATTTAAAAATCATACTTTTATTTCGAAGGTCCATATATAAAAATCAAATTTTTAGTTCAGAGTTCAATATATAAAAATCGAATTTTTACTTTAAAGTTCAATATATAAAAATCGACTTTTCTATCGCTATGTCAAATAGATAAAAATTATATTTTTATCACGCTATTTTCCACATAAAGATTTCGCCTTTTCTAAAATAAAGTTTTCGCCTTTATAAAAAATAAAGTTTTCACCTTTAAAAATCACCACTTTATCTCAACGTATATAAAATAAAAATCAGATTTTTATTTCGTTACATACACAAAGATGATATCTTTATATTCTCTATCTTATAAAGATTATATTTTTAATACTTTAAAAATATAAAAATCCTATTTTTAATATTTCTATATAGTAAAGATTATATTTTTAATACTTTGAAAATATAAAAATCATATTTTTCTTTAACTAAAAATCAAATCTTTTTTTTTCTAATCCGTTTTAATCCTTTTGAAAAATCAGTTTTTATTTTCTTTTAAAACAGTTTTTATAATTCTTTTAAAAATTCTGTTTTTAAAACCCTTTTAAAAATTCTGTTTTTAGAACTCTTTTAAAAAAAACAAAACAGTTTTAAAATTCCTAAAACAAAAAATAAAAATAGTTTTCTTAAACAAAAATAAAATCAGTTTTCTAACTAAAATAAAAACAGTTTTAAACTAACTAAAAATAATTATATATATAAAAAAAACGAATTAAAAAAAATATCGTATATAAAAAAAAACTTACAGTTAAACCGAGGGGGGGTTTGGCAGTGGTCTTCGTCGAAGGGGGGGGGGTCTTCTGTCGCCGCGGTGGAGGTTGCGATGGGGCTCAGAGCAGTGGGGTCGGTCGTCTGCCTCGATTGGCTGCGCGGTCTTCGTTCCGGAGGAGGAGATGACGCGAGAGAGAGGGGAAAACCGAGGTGAGGGAGCGATGGCCAGGGAGCTCCGTCAGCGGTGGGAGGCTCCGGAGCAGCGGCGTCCATCGCCTGGAGAGGGCAGCTTCGATTTGGTGAGGAGCGCCCCTTTTCTTTTTTTTTCTTCTTCTTTTTTTTTCCGTTCGAATGAATCGGTCAAAAGGAGGGGGGGCTGAGAGTATAAAGGAAGAGAGAGAGGGTTTTTTTTTTTTTTTATTTAATTATTTTATTTTTATAAAAAGTTGACTTTTACATACGACCTCTAAACGAGGTCCACCGCCTGTCGTCCATAGCGTTTCACCCCCATTCCGAACACAATGGGATATGTATTGCAAGCTGATTCGGCTGTTACAATCAGTTTTCGTTTAATTTATATTTAAATCAATATATTGAATTCTAAACGTACATTTCAAATTACCGGGGTCACATACTAACTAGAAAAATTCCAGAAAAATATTTTCTAGCTTCGTATTGACGATACGGTCCTAACAAAACTAGTTTCGTTGAATTCTGAGACCGTATGAAAAATGGCCAATTTCCAGTCGATTAAAATCAACTGAAATGGTCAAAACACGTTTTCCTTTGCCACGCTCACATATTGATTCAGAAAATTACGAAATTTGAAATCTAGCAATAACTTGACACCACGGACCCAACAAAACTGGTTTCGTCGAAATCCGAGGTCGTTTGCAAAACGGCTATTTTTAAGGGCTATATATTATATAAAATATATATAAATTCCACAGCGACTATTCAGAATTTTCAACTGGACATATCTCTAAATTTTTAAAGTGAAATCCCAGTTTCTTACATCCGTTAGAAAGATATTATCAATCAGATCCTAATGTTTTTGGTTTCACTAAAATCCGGATTGTTTTGCACCCGGTACATTCAATTGAAGTTTGAAATCGAATTATCGAACTACCGCGCCATTTTCAATTCTATTTATAATTATATATAAATATTATATATTCTAACGACGACGTATATAATATATACGTTCTAATTATATTCAAAATAGATTTCTCGTTCATATTATTTAAAATAATCTATTTTAAATATTCAAAATTCGCTAAAATTGCCAAAATAAAAATTTTAAACTGGCCCAGATTTTCCGGGTTATTACATGTTAGATATGGAGTATTACCAGTTTTGCTTCGTGGGATGAATGGGATGGGATTGGGAAATAAAATAAATAATTACTTCGGTACGGTTCGCTAATCTCGACTAGTTGAGAAAACCATAATTTGGTTTGAAACGACATCCAAAGGAATATTAAAGGATAAATTTTAAAGAATTTATCTTGGATAAAATTAATGGGAACCTTTCCCTAAGAATGTGGAATTTAGAAACTAGCTGTAGGTTAGTTAAGAAGAATGGTTTCCTGGATATTGATCTGATGTTGGTTTCGGCCTTGGGGGTTAATATTTGGGAAATTGTTCTCTTGTAATTTGCGGTTAGTGACTAATGAACTGGAATGAGGCGTATGTTGTGTCTGTGTTACATTTGTTTTTAATATACGCGGGTTGTTCGGAAAGTCCGGGTTTATACCCATTCTGAATAACCGATTCGACGATATGTCGAAGATGAAGACTGTGGTCGAAGACCGGAAGTCTTCACATCGTTTGGATAATTATTGATGATCCTGATTGGGCTGTACACCCAAGAGGATGGAAATAGTTGGTGGTCGTCCAGACGTAACTGGAGATCGATGGATATGCGAGGAAAGTGCCTCCGGTTTCGTTCAGACCCAGAACGAACTTGTAAATGGATTGTGTGTCTGACATTGGATTTTATTCTGTGTTCATTGATTTCTGTTAAATATATATATCTGTTTGGCGGCGGAGAATTTATTCTCTTACTTAACGCCCTTCTCTGAGACGTACGAGCTTAGAGGTTATATATCGATAGATATCAATCGCATGGCATGAATTGCTTGTGTGGCACGCTGAGTTGCATGGATCAAGGCTTCTGTTGAAAAGCAAAGTCTTGTGGTTGATGATCAAAGCACGGCCTTTGTGGCGTAGCTTTGTGTATAACGTGAATTCGCGAGCCTCACACCTCGGTATGAGTCAAAAACGGGATACGGACCGTTGGGAGAACACGATGTTTCTTTCTAGCTTTGGTGGTGTCAGTGACTTACCAGCCCTGACATTTATATACTTTTCACCTTTGTGGTTGTTGGAATGAGGCGCCTCGATTATAGGTCTGTAAGGACCGGGAAACGTGTGTTCAGGAATAAATAATCCTCTAACGTAAGTGAGGACCGGCCCAACCGATCCAGTGGCTGCCCAGAGTGCGTAGTCCTGAGCATTTGCTAGAGTGTCTCGAAGCGGAGAGGAGCTTGCCCCTTGCCTCGACTCATGACGGAAATCCAATTTCCAATACGTGTGTTTCGGTTTTATTTGTCGAGCCTGGTATGGCGACATCGTAGATGGTAGCTATGCCTCCTATGATTGATACTTATGATTGAAATTGTTTTGACACTATACACCTATAATAGTATCAAATAATGTGTTTTAAACGTATCAAGCATGTTTGGCTATTATAAGGGAAAACCCTATCCTCCGGCTTGCGTTGCATTGTGTGATGGGACCTGGGTCTTATAATAGCTTCATTTTTCGAAAAAGCATTGCGCTGGTTATTCTATGCACTGGTATTCTTGGGAGGAAACCCGTTCCGTGTTATACGGCATGATCCCTTGAATTACTCTCTTTTAAAGTAAAGTTTTAAATAACTGTTTTAGTTTTCACACCAGTCACATGACTGACCTGGAGTTTATTGTTTTAACCTAAACTCTGGGTGCCCCTATTTTCGACACGGGCAGCTAGTAGTTTTGGTTTTGCAGATTTATATTCACAGGATCCTGGTTTACAACTGGAATGATATCCGGAAAGCTCTGTATCTGTATATCACCTTCAGTTGTGCTTTGTATTATTTTCCGTTGCTATGTAATTTAATGTAATCTCTGATATTTGTTGAATGTAATTTACTCATTTATACTTTGTATATTCTTGTATTCTGATGGAATTGTTGTAATAACAATGAAATGTTCTTCTGTTTGTGTCCTGATTTGTCCTGTTCTCAAACGATCAGGGGTTTCGAACGGTCTAGATCGGTTTAACGACTGATTCAGATCGAGCGAAATTCCAGGCCGTCACATAATATTTCTTAAAAGATTATATTGTCATATGAAAAAATAGAATTTTTATTACATCATTAGAAAATCTTATGTATGTACAGAAGTTTATATTTTGAAATCGTGCTCACAAAAACAATAATAAATAATAAGTTTGTGTTTGAAATTACACTAGATAAGATCATATATAAGAAGTTTTGAATATGAAAAATAATAGAGGTATAAACTCAATTGTCAGATATGAATAGGACAAATGACATTTTTTGACACTATCCGACATGGCTGAAGTTATTTGTTGCATGCAAATTAACAAATACGACCGTAATATATTGTTTTTATTATTAAATATCGGTAATGTTGTCTTGTTTGAATTGTTATCACGTGAATCATAAAGTATTAAATCGGCCATGGTGGACCGTTTTTACAAATTAAAATCAGCAAAGTATGAACGACTGTGCAGGGACAATTTTCCACAATCTTCCTGCAACTTTGCATTCCCTGAGTCACCGTTTATATTATATAAAAAGGGCAAATACCTACTGTAAAGGTGCCTTAACATTGTTGGGTAGTATAAATAAATGCACACATGTTTATTTACATTCTTTAATACCAAACAGAAAATGAAATAGGTTGAAAATACAAAAAAGTCGGTAAGTTGATCCTTGAATAAATGTTCAAAAGTACATGTTTAGGAAAAGATAATTTCCATTATGTATTCAGTATGAATTTCCATGCAGTTTTTGGCAACAAGATTAGCTCCATAATATCATAGCAGTTTATATCAACTCAACATCGAAATTTTGATCAGTTTAACATCAGCACCATTTACTTTCAAGACCAAAGCGCCATACAATAGTATTGAAACACAGTATTGTCCAAATCCAATTTCAAGCATCAGCTGAAGTCATCTACACCAATATCCAAATCAACTACAATTTACATATACTGAACTTTATATAACTATTCATCCATATAACAAGTGTCATCTCTTAATAAGCAAACTTTCAAAAGTGCTTCAGGCACTAGTGCATGATCACCTATCAAGTATCATCACTAGCGTCAGGAATACCACTTCAGCCTTAGCATCACATATTAGATCCATGATCACGAATTTTGACTATCTGAAAGCATGAAACTGTTTCAACAAAGAAACTGTTAACAAACTGACCACTTTCCTCTACAAATGAAACAAGCCATAACAAAAGAAAATCATTTTCCCATCTTATTTTCCACATAGAGCTCCACAACATCTACAAAACACAGTAACCAAGCACCTTTTTGCTTGATATCGACAGCCTATCCTACATCTTTGACATTTCAATATTGGATCACTTCAAGGTATTTGATTTCTATTAATTAACAATATATATGAGCTAATACATGTTTAGGAAATGAAAAGAAATATATTAGGTGGTCAGGATAATATTCCAAAAAGCTTGTGCTTCTTCCATATAAATATTTGAAATGTTGTAGGTTTTCCAGATATTCATCATCTTATGATAAGAACATTGAATATAAGGTGCGCCAGTTGTGGATCCAGATCATGTGATCGAGTCGGACTCGGATAAATAGTGGTGCCTACATCCTCAGATCGGTGTCTTCGGGCCTGCCGATCCCTTGTTTGGTGCTGGTGCAGGTGCGAGTGTTGATCCCTTGTTTCGTCCTTTAGAAGTTGTAAAGAAGTTTGTACCACTCCCTTGATTTGCTCTTCTATTTTAGCTTACGTCTATTACTATCAACATATAAAAATAGATGTGTTATCCATTTTTGTGATGCATGCAATGTGTGTGTTCTATCTGTGTATGGAGCATGTTATGTTGCCTACCTTTATGCGTTATCTTGTTTAAATCAGTCTTTACAGTTTTTCTTTGGATTTACATTTCCTGACAATAGAGATCCAAAGTTTCAAAGCCCACAATATCAACACTTTGATTATATTTAATGGTGGCGTTGCTTGTAAGCCAATCCTAAATATTCTGCCATAGCTTTCAAATTGAGGTAAGTAATTAGCATTTAGTCAGCTAATGTATGAATTTTGTGTTTTGAGTTAGTCAAAAAGGTTGATTAATATTTGTGCTGCTAACACCGAAGATTGGGAGATATGTTTGTTTATTTATTTTCTTTAAAAAATACTGATAACTGCACAATTGAGAATGAGGCAAAAGCAACCTCCCAATAACCAAATTTCATGATGTAGCAATGTAATTGCTTTTATAGTTTTTCAAACTAACAGCAAGCAAAAAGAAAAATCTAAAGTTATCATGATCATCAAATATTTAAACAGTCATGAAAATAAGTTTGCATTGCAAGTAAAATGTTATATAACACATCATTAGATTTTTCTTCAACAAATGCATAACAAAATATTTCAATTTTGACATCCAAAACTTAGTAAAAGACGCGACGTACTTAAAAACAAAGTACAAACTGAATTCCACATCTTCATCTTAATTGTAGGTCGCAATAATTTATGATTTACAAGTCTTTGATAGTGAGCAATGTGGAGACATCATCTGCACTGGATTTTTTTAAGGAATATATTAAGTGCAGTAACATTAAGATTCGACCAAGATTTAACATTCTACAGTAATGCGAGAGCTAAACACAGATCGAAGTAAATGGTATGATTAACAACCGTCTATGAAGAGGAAACTAACTTCAAATTAAAATGGCTACGGTCTACTTATTTTTGACAATGAATTCGGTGGCTCTCCACCGCTTATTCAAAATGCATGGTCTGTTACAACATCAAAGCTAAATATCACAGACCCATAACACAAAATATATATATTATCCACAACAAAGTTCAATATTATACCACTGCAACACCAAATATTATATATAATTCATATCATCGAATATAATACCATACCATATCATTCCATTAGCTTACAATAGCATTACAACACCAAATACATAACATAAGTTCAATAGCAACTACTACCAAAATATTACACCAAAATAATCATCTAACCAAACCCCATTAATATATCATCCCAAAACAAATCAACCAGTATGTCAAATCTTCTTTTTCTTACTAGCAACTTGCTTGTGGGAAACTTTAACTTTCTTCCTATGCCTCCCTTTTCCTCTGTCGGTTTTCGCTTTAGAAGCCTCATCATCTTGTTCTACTTCCATGTTCTCCCCAAACAGAGCTGACGGTTCTAGTTCACAAACAGAGCTGATTTGGCGGACATTTTCTTCGGCCTTATCATAACTATGACTAGAACTTTCCTCATTCTCACTATCTGTTGGGAAACAATGGCTGAGTCGCGGACCAGGCCGCTCTCTTGAAGACGATTCGGCGATCTGGTCGGTGGTGCAAAACCAGTTCGTACTCTCGCCGCCGCCTCTAGGATAAAACAGCCTCGTAGAATAGTAACTGATTTGCTTGCACAACAAATTAGTGCAGATTTGCACTTTTGAAATAAATAACTGCTCGAAAATTTCTGTAAGAATATTTTAATGGCGGAGGAGAAAAAAAAATTCTGTACTAATCTCGTCTACAACTGAAGATAATATATAGACGGGGATTAGGGTTAATCAAAAATATTGGGCAGTAGGAGAAAATAGGATCTGCTGAAATACCGGGTCAAAAGTTTACCGCTTCAAGATAAAGTCGGCTCAGAAATATTTTTCATAAAAACGGTTTGAAAAAGTCAAGGTTTTCTGGTCCAAAAATATAAGTGTCTACACCACATAGCCAAGGCCTAAGTCAAAGCCCGAACCGAGCCCGGCCGGGTCGGTCGGTCACGCGCGCGTGTGTGGTGTTCATGATGCATGGTCTCCCTCCTCACAACAAAGCATGCATTGGGAGCCCAAGGCCCCAACATGACTTCTTAGAAACAAGTATAAATACATGCATATTTCTTATAATCCCATGATGTGGGACTATTCACATATAGGAGCCATCATACACTTATTTCTATATTTTAAATAATTCACATAAATTCCAACAATCCCCCACTTGAATTTTTAAAATATTATCGAGCAGTTTCTAAAAACATAAGACTGTGCATAAACAAAGGTGTCATCCGACTTGAACCTTTGCATAGTGAGTAAAATTCAGTTTTTACTAGAGTGACACGTAGTCTTGAACTCTATTCCTGACATCAAACCACACACAACCTTTTCTATAGTGCAATCAAATAAGCCCGTGTGTTTATGGTCATGCACGTCTATCCCAGTTTAGTGAACACTCTAGAAGTTCTGCCCAAAACTCCATAGGAAACAGCCACATTTCCACATTCACACAGGTGAGTCTATCAAGAGTACTCCTGAAGGTAGGTACTCCACTCCAAATAGAGTATAGATCTCATTAAGAGTTTCTATTAACTCATCCTCTAATCACTTCAGGAATACATGCTTCTTAGTTTATTAAATAGCATGTTCTACTTCTATCACTACACAACTTGTTTTTACCCATTGAACCTATTTCTTGGGATCTCCAGTCATTTAGGTCGGGTTACCATTATGCATGATTCCACAATCTCAGGGCAATAGTCCCATTCTTTTAGAACTATTAAGGACTTTCTTTCTGGTCAGTCCTTTCGTCAAAGGATCTGCCAAATTATCATCACTTCATATGTGATGTCCTCTAACAATACTGCGCATACGACTGTCATTTCTTACCGTTGTATTATCGGTTCTGTTTTTCTTTCAATAGTCGTCAAATCTTTCATCACTATATGTGTGATGTTCTTTTACAGTATTGCGCTTACGACGTCGTTTTCTACCGTTGTTATAACGGTTCTATGCTTTTTGTAATAGCCGCGGAACTATCACAATTGATTACACCACTGGTGTCTATCTTTCCTGTATAGGGATCTCAACTAGCAGATTTCTTTAGTTCTCTGCTTCTTCAGTAGCTGTGGCTAGTGCTCTTATCTCAGTCACTATAGTATACTAAGTCAAGATATTCTGTTTCTTAGATTTCCAAGAAACAGTTCTTCCAGCAATGCTAAATATATAGCCACTGGTCGCAATAGAATCATCAGATAAAATATTCCAGTCAGCATCGGAATATCCTTCAAGTACAGCTTGAAACTTTTCATAATGTAATCCAAGGTTCATGGTTCGTTTAAGGTATCTCATGACCCTTTCAATAGCATGTCAGTGCTCTATACTGGGTCTACTGGTAAATCTGCATAATAATCCCATGACATAGTCAATGTCGGGTCTAGTACATTCAGTGGCATACCGAAGGCTGCCAATGATGCTCGCAAAATCAGACTGTCTTACACCTTCATCAATGTTCTTAAATAACTTTACACTGAGACCATATGGTGTATATGCAGGTTTACAGTCAAAATAATTGTATTTCTTTAGAGTATTCTCATTTTAATGAGATTGATCCAAAGAAAATCCCCTTTTTACCCAGTAATCTTAATACCAAGGATTACACTCACCTCACCTAGATCTTTCATATCAAAAATTGGCATTTAATAAGGATTTGACTGAGTTTATGGCATGAATGTTTGACCCAAAGATGAGTATGTCATCTACATAAAGGCATATAATAGTGCAAATGTCATTCTCAGATTTGTAATAAATGCATTTGTCACTTTCATTAACTTTAAAACCATGTGAAATGATTAAAGTTATCAAAAAAAAAATTATGTCATTGTTATATGCTTGTTTTAAACCATATAATGGTTTATCTAATTTGCATACTTTATGTTCTTGACTATGTACTACGAATCCTTCAGGATGGTCCATATGAATTTCTTCTTCTAACTCACCATTCAAAAATGCGGTTTTAACATCCATTTGGTGCATTAATAAATTATGAATGGAAGCAAGTGAGATTAATACCCGGATGGATGTTATTCTAGTTACAGGTGAAAAAGTGTTGAAGAAATCTATATTTTCTTTTTCTCTAAAACCTTTAGCTACTAGTCGTGCTTTGTATTTATCAATAGGACCATCAAGTTTTAGCTTTCTTTTTAAGTACTCATTTACAGCCTATAGATTTACAACCAGAGGGTAAATATGTCAAATGCCAAGTCTTATTGGATTTCAAAGAATCCATCTCATTATTTATAGCCTCTCACCAAAAATCGGCATCTAAAGAAGATAAGGCCTCTTGGAGGTTTAAGGGATCCTCCTCTATAGTAAAAAATTCGAACCAAATTCGTTTACGGTTCTTGATCTTTTACTTCTTCTAGGTTCAATTTCAGAACTTTTATTAAGTTCTGTTCTAATAGGCGTACTTGATGTGCCCCCACTATTCCTTAATTTAAAAAGAAATTTCATTTCATAAAAATTGGCATCATTTGATTCAAATTATATTATGTGTATTTAGGTCATAAATTCTGTATGCTTTGCTATTAACAACATAGCTTATAAATACACATTCGTATGATTTACTTGCCAATTTTATTCTCTTAGGGTCTGGAATGCGAACATATGCTAAGCAACCCCAAGTTCTAAAGTGTGACATATTGGATTTATATTTCTCTAAAATTTCATAAGGCGAAATTTTATTCTTAGATTTGGGGATTCTATTCAGAACATAACATACAGTCTATAAAATATCCCCCCACTAATGTTTTGTTGCACCAAAATTTAATAAAATGACAATTACTAATTCGGTAAAGGTCCTATTTTTTTTAGCTTTACCTTCCATTTCAGGTGAAAATGGGGCAATTCTCTTATGTACAATATATCACATAAAAAATCCAGAATAGAATTTAATTCATATTATGTTCCTCTATCACTATGTAGTCTCTTAATTTTCCTATTTTCTTGATTTCAATTTTGAATGTTTCAAACATATCAAATGCATCACATCTTTAAGAATCAATGTCTTTCCAATCATATGTTTTATTTTCATATTACCAGTCTCTACAGCTTAAGTGGTGCGAGAATCTCACAACACACTTTCTGATCGTCAGCAACCGTGCATATTGTGAATATATCACGATCATAGCAAACATGGTGAGAAACACCAATGTCTACCCACCAACCTCTGATTCACCAATAAGGCGAATCTCAGTAATCATAGCCGTAAGAGGCTCCTCAGTCAGGTAAGCCTGCGGTGCAGGGCCTGGCTTGTTCCAATTCATTCGTGTCATATGATCTGGTTTTCTACAGTTATATTATAGAATAACTGTCCAAAAGCATTCATTTGGGTTGATTGCTGCTGTCATTTATGGTTTCCTTGCGGATTCCATTCTGTTATTTACTGGTCGGTTGTTGATGCTTACTATTTTTTTAGAGATGTTCATATGTTTGAGAATTTATATTTTCTCATAGGAAAATATTCATAAACTCAGAGACTAACATAAATTATCCACATGTATGCAACAAAGGTGTTATATATTCTATCTTTTCACTTGTATGCATATAAACTATGTCAATTTATTTGATGCAGAAAACCTATTCATCCAATTAATGTCAATTCTTAAGGACATTATCAAATAACATACACATTCTATTAATGTTAAATTTTTAGCGACATTTCCCAATATTATATGTGTTCTATTAATGTCAATTTTAATGACATTTCCATATAATCATATGCATTTCAAATGTATTGACCAATTATTTATTTTGGCCACTTCTTATCTTCCTTAAAAAAAATATAAATAAATCGAGAGATTCATGCATCATAATACAGTCTGAACATCGCAATTCATGCATTTCTACTTGCTCAACCTCGTGGTCATCACTTGAGTGTGTAATTACATTTAACCATGTATATGTGCTTCGGCATTCACAATCAATTTAACCAGCATTGACAAAGCACATTACTGTATAAGTTATCATACTTCAAACGTCACATGGAGCAAAAGAAACGATAAAAAATTAAAACCATATCAGGCATTAAGTTGCAAGTAGGAAACAAGTTCTGAAGCTTTACTTCTCTTTATGACTGCGCATCAGATCTCTCAACTCAACTATCTCATCTTCACCGTACATGTATTTCTTCAGATCCAGGGTATACCCGAAAGCTCAATCAGGCCAAATTATTAGATCTGGAATCTTTAGTGAATATCGAGAGTGGTAGCTGCGGTCTGGTATGTACAGATAAACATAGAAATGAATACAGCAAACCCTAGACGGGTATCAGAAATGAGCGAGGTTGAAGATGTTTGGTCGCCGAATGTAAATGGGGCAGTCGAAGCCATTGTTTCACGTATCATCTTCAAATTGTTGGGAAACAATGGCTGAGTCGCAGACCAGGTTGCTCTCTTGAAGACGATTCGGCGATCTGGTCGGTGGTGCAAAACCAGTTCGTACTCTCGCCGCCGCCTCTAGGATAAAACAGCCTCTGTAACACCCCGCGAATTCTAGAACTGTGAAATTAACAAATTAAAGTATAATTAATTTGAAATCAAAGAACTAAGGGAAACGGGATACGCCATTGCGTTCGTCTCGGAAAAATACGCGAAATAGAGTCCGAGTTTTCGAAAAACGGAGTCCGTATGAAGAAGATATGGCCTTCGGAAGTTTCTGAATTAAATTTAAAATTCAAACAGAATAAAATAAGCTCAGAAAACAAAAATGGGGCCCAATGGGCCAGGGCGGAAAAAGTCCCGCCTGACGCACCCAGGTCGACTGGGCTGTCGACCTGGTCTAACCAGGTCGACAGGCCTGTCGACAGGGCTGTCGACAGGGGTGTCGACCTGGTCCAGAGCCAGGTCGAACGCAGTCTAACCCGGCTGGCCTATTCTCTGTTGGTCGATTTTCTGTGGTCTGCTTTGTCATTAGGGCTAGGTGGCAGGCTCTAATTGGTCTCTCCTTAGGATGAACGGCTACGATCTAACCTAGCAACATCAATGGTCCTAATCAGTTTATAACCTCTATAAAAACAACCCTAGACTAAACCCTAATCTATTCATTCAAAAATAAGAACAAAGCCGCCATGTTGCTGAGGAACGACTAGGGGTAGCCACCAAATTCGAGAGAAGATTAGGAGGAAAATTCTAAACCCTAAAGAAATTCAAGCAAATCAAATCAAACCGCATCTTCTTATTCCTAAATTAGAGAATTCGCCGCAACCATTGTAAGTAGAGTATTATTTTGGTATGAACAAATAATTGTGTTGATATGTATACTTGATTTGTGGCGATAAAGTAATTCATATTTGTGCGTGGGAATATTGTATACGTTTGGATATTCTTGAATTATGTTATTCATTATGAAAAACTACATGCGGTAGTTTTATGCAAGTATGACGTTTGGATATTCGCAAAATATGTAATTTATGTTGAAGCTACATGTATGTAGTTGTTAAATTGAAAATTATGCAAGTTTGGGGTTTTGCTACTATGCCATCATAATGTGTATTTTTATACAAACATCATTTTTGTGAGGAAATTGGAATAAGTTTAGGTTGTTATAATCCATATGAAATTATGTTGATAATAGGGCATCATGGTCTATGTATTAAGCCATGCTTTGTATTAGAAAACCTATGTGCAAACTTATGAATAAGACTAGGCTATGATTGATATTTGACATAATTGAAAACCATGTTAGTTCTATATTGTTAGCAAGAATTATATGATGACATATGTGAGACATGGCTAGGTTAGACTCAAAAATCCCTTTTTGCAAGTTTGCTTGAATAAAGCAAACACCATGTTTAGGAATATTCATGCATAAGTATATCTATACCATCGTTATGTGATTAGACTTAAATCATGATTAAGTTGAACTATGCTTTTGTGTTAGTAACAAAGTAATCCCCTTTGTAAACATGTAGAAACCTTATGAACATGATTTGTTTATGTTTGACATTATGCCTAAATAAGAACATAGGTCTATATTGTAGTTAAGACTATGTGACACCTAATTTAGATTCTTATCTTAACTACAAGTTCACATGCTTTGATTCATGTCACCTATGCTTTATGACCAAAGTATATATGCAAGTACACCAGTTTCTATTTTGTATTTCCAACGTCATATTGCAAGTTCATGCGCTCACATTCCCCTCTTTGTGTATGTAATCACGCTTTAAGCCTCCCCTTTTCGCATGGCTAAGTTGGGCTTTAAAAGGCTAAGCCCAACACATATATAATAAACGGACGTGTAAAACGGGGGAAAATAACGTTGGGTTAAAATTACTAATGAATGAAAATATAAAATAGAAGGGCCCAAATTCAAGTATGGGTTGGGCCCATGATTGGTGTAACCTTTACACCATTAATAATTGGCCGCAAATATTTACATATAAGAAAATAAAGAAGAATGACAAAATATGTAAATGTAGAACATACGATGTGTTTAACCCGAGGTTGGATTGAGTTGTGATGTAAACCTGCCCGGAACCGCCCGGCTGTCCAGTAGTCACAACAATACCTATCCAATGTGGGAGGTTAAACATGGAGCCCAATAAGGACCCGAGGTTAGACTGAGTTGTGGCGTAAGACTGCCCGGAACCAACCGACAACAGGCAGCCACATCAATACCTGTCTAATGTGAGAGGTCAGGGCCTTAATAAGACAATTAAGGCTGAGTCAGGATTGTTAGGATTAAGTGAACTAAAGACTTAATCAAAATGGAACATGCTAAACTAAACGGACTGGTGGGGGTTAGGTTAGGAAATACTTAACCAACTTAGCATGTTGGCTAGAGATAGAAAACCTAGTAACGGGGGACCCTTTTCAGCAGTAACCCTAGAAGGTGTATCAGGAAACCCTGAAACTAGGCAAGGTGGGGCACGATTACTGGGCTGATTGTAAGAGGTCAAATCGACGGCGGTGGTGTAGCAGTGTAGGTTCTAACGGGGTGCGGGCGTGCACACACTCCGGCGCAGAAAAATAAGGCACTGGACACCAGTAGCATACCTGTGCATTCTAAGGTTGTGTCGGGCCGCCACCATGGGACTTGATACACCCCATGGTGGGACCAACATAGGTAACTACAACATCGGGGGTCGTAAGACACATGTAACTATGCGAGTAGGAGCCGATCATCATTGAATGGATCACATCACCCTGATTATGGGGTGCCAGTTGGAAACTAGTTTATATGTGTTCAGAGATTTACATGGGGTACGATAGTATATTCGACCCTAGACAACTTAACCAAGCTTAAAGTGCTTTTCCACTTCTTGTTTATACTTATCATACCCAGTTCTTTATTCATAGACAAAATAGTACTAGACTTACTCAGGCTTTATGTCTGACTCTGCTTTCTTTCGTCTTCTTTTCTTCCGTTCCCCCCCCCGCCCCCCAGGTCCACAGGGAGGAAACACTGCAGCTTGACCAGCCTTAACATCCAGCTTGAAAAAGAGAAATGTATTGCTTGGACCTTTTCGTTTGAAACTATGGATTTGGACAAACTCTATGGGGGCCTTTGCAGTTTATCTATGTTTTATTTATGCTTCTTTAAATAATGTAATCAAGACAGATTATGAAAGTGTTTTGTAAAAGATGTAAGACAATTATGGTGATGTGGTTGTAGCACGTATTTGCTTTATGAAATAAAAGTTTGTTGATTTTCCGCTGTTTACAAATATGTGTTCTTATATCTGTCTTGTATATCTGTGACTTATACTTATAAACCTCCACCAAAATTAGGGCATTCCCTTTGAGAGTGACCCTAACGGAGGTGGGGTGTTTCACTTGGTATCAGAGCATAGGTTTACCAGATAAGATAAAAAGTTTTGAAAAATTATTTTCAAAAAGGAATTTTAAAGAAGCATTTTTAAAAGAAAAATATTATTTTTTTTAAAAAAAAAGGCTAAGTCTCCCCAAAGCCATAGGTACTATCTCTTATCCTTCGTTTTGAATCTATCCCTTTTGTTTCAGCATGTCCGAAGATCTTAACTTGCCGGAAGGGGTACCAATACCTGGTTGGTTTAGACGATTCTTAGAAGCAAGGGCCACTCAGCCAGGTCCTACCATTCCTCCTCCCCCAGTGGAAGGAAATCATCCAGCTGCGGTAGCACCTTTTCCTCCACCTCCTCCTCGGGGAAACACGTTTTCTAAGATATGTAAAGATTTTAAAGCTATGGGAGGAAGGGATTTCCATGGAACTGAGTCCTTCGTGGCAGCTAGAAATTGGCTGAAAGAAACGGAGGACCTATTCATCATCTTTGAGGTAGAGGATAGACAAAAAGTACAATTGGCGGTATGGCTATTGAAGGGCGAGGCTTCCTACTGGTGGGAAGTCACTAATGCTGAAAGACCAGTGGAGACATGGGAGGACTTTAGGGCAAGGTTTGAGACAAAATTTCTCTCAGATGCGGAAAGAAGTTTGCAGTTGGAAAAATTCTTATTCCTTAAACAAGGGGACAAGACAGTCAGAGAATATGTGAATCAGTTTGATGAGCTGGCTAGGTTTGGGCTTGACCTAGTCAACACCCCGCACAAGAAGGCTCTCCGTTTCGTCAAAGGGTTGAATGAGCATTACACAGTTTGGCCATGACCCATATACCCATGGGAGCCACGTATGAAAGATTGGTGCAAATGGCATTGCTGAATGAAGAGGATAAGGGCAAGAAGGAGACAAAGGCAGAAAGCTCTCAAGGGAAGAAAGAGGGTTTGCAGCCTAAGAAGACAGACTTTAAGAAGGGCGGGAAAGGCAACAAAGAGAAGAGGAAGTGCAATTTCTGTGGCAAAGTGGGGCACTTAGTAAAGGACTGCCGGAAAAAGAAGGCCAAGGAGAATGGTGGGTGCTTTTCTTGCGGTGAGATAGGCCATAGGGCTAAGGACTGCCCAAAGAAACGAGGACAGGGGCAGAGGGCTGGATCCACCCCAGGGGCACAAGTTCATGTGCTGGAAGCGCCACCTCTGCAACAGCGAGGTATAAATACTTCTGTAGAAAGTGTAGTTTATCTTTATGATCACCCCGTTCGCACTTTATTTGACTCTGGCGCATCACACTCCTTTATCTCGTCTGCTCTAGTAGAATCTCTGCACCTAAAAACTAGTATGGTAGAGGACCCCTTAATTGTTTCAAACCCAATTGGGGGCCCAGCTCATTTGTCTATGATCTGTGTGGGATTGAAAATTTCTATTCTAAGTGTAGAATTTCAATGTAGTGCCTTTGTTTTGGGCTTTTCGGGTTATGGTTTGATTTTGGGTATGGATTGGCTATCCAGTAATGGGGCCATCCTTGATTGTGAGAAAAGGGTTGTTAAGCTCCTAACCCAGCTCGGTAATACTTTGGAAATTTCTTGTAATCCCTCATATGCGGTTATGCTTAGTTATCTTGAATCGCTAGATGCCTCTGTTGAAAATTTGCAATCAGTTAGAGTGGTCCGGGAATATCCGGATGTCTTCGAAGAGGTGAAGGGCTTGCCTCCGAAGCGGGAAATAGACTTCCACATATATCTTGTAGATAATGCAAAGCCCGTTGCGTTGCCCGTTAGACACAAGGCTCCACAAGAAAGGAAAGAGCTCAGTAAACAGATTAAAGAGCTTCTAGAAAAGGGGTTCATTAGGAGGAGCATTTCTGAATGGGGCGCTCCAGTGGTATTCGCTACAAAGGAGGATGGTTCACTCCGTCTATGTGTTGACTATAGGGAGCTCAACAAGCTAACGAAAAAGAATAGGCACCCTCTCCCTAGAATTGATGATTTATTTGACCAGCTTGTAGGAGCGTCTGTTTTCTCCCAGCTCGATTTAGCAACCGGTTTTCATCAGCTAAGGGTGGCTGAAGATAGCATCGATAAAACAGCATTCAGAACCCCAGACGGCTTCTTTGAATGGCTTGTCATGCCTTTCGGCTTGACAAATGCACCTGCTTACTTCGTGGACCTGATGAGTAGGGTATTTAGAGATTTCCTCAACAAATTCGTAGTGGTCTTCGTAGATGATATCCTTATCTTCTCAAAGAGTGAAGAGGAACATGCTCAGCACTTAAGGGCAATCATGGAAACTTTGCGAGTCCATCAACTAAAAGCCAAATTCTCCAAATGCCACTTTTGGAGAGAAGAGGTGAGGTTCCTTGGGCACATAGTATCCAAACAAGGGTTAGCGGTGGACCCTGCTAAGGTAGTGGCGGTACAAGATTGGAAGACACCAAGGAATGCAACTGAGGTCCGAAGTTTTCTAGGACTAGCGGGTTTCTATCGGAAATTCATAAGGGATTTTGCGAAAATCTCAGCTCCGCTCACGAAATTGACCAAGAAGAATCTAGTGTTTAATTGGGACTTGGATTGCGAGTTTGCTTTCCAACGACTGAAAAGGGCTCTCACAACAGCCCCAGTTTTGATGCTGCCAGATGGGAGCAAGATGTTCACTGTTTATACGGATGCATGTGGGACAGGGCTAGGCGCCGTCTTAATGCAAGAAGGAAGGGTAGTAGCTTATGGCGGGAGGCAGTTGAAAGTCCACGAAAAGAACTACCCAACCCACGATCTTGAGTTAGCCGCCATCGTCTTTGCACTCAAGTCTTGGCGACACTATCTCCTAGGTGAGAAGTTCGAACTTTACACTGACCATAAATCGTTGAAATATCTTTTCTCGCAGAAGGATCTTAACTTGAGGCAACAAAGATGGATGGAGTTTCTTGCCTCGTACGATTTCGAAATCTCCTACACTCCGGGCAAAGGAAACGTAGTGGCAGACGCGTTGAGCTGAAAGAAATTGACCCTAAGCCCGTTGTTTGTTGAAAGACAAAGCCTAGAGTTTATAGCCAGCTTCGACTTTAGGCCCTCCTCCGATTTCGTACCAGGCTTGCTAGCATCTCTCGAAGTGCGCCCAGCTTTAGTGGATTCGGTAGGGGCAGCACAACGTGAAGACCCTCAGCTTGTGGAAACAATTGATAGGCTAATTAGGGGTGAGACTTCAAGTCACCTCAACAGATACTCCATCGACGATAAGGGTTTGCTAAGGCGAGACGGAAGACTATGCGTCCCACAGACAAAAGATTTAATAAATAAGGTTCTCGAGGAAGCACATCACTCCAAGATGACGATACACCCAGGCGGAGATAAAATGTACAAAGATATAAAAAGGACTTTCTTCTGGAACGACATGAAAAAGGACGTGGCAGAGTTCGTTTCTAAGTGCATGGTGTGCCAACAGGTTAAGGCGGAACAGAAAAAGCCTGGCGGACTGCTACATCCTTTGGAGGTCCCGCAGTGGAAGTGGGATAGCATCTCAATGGACTTCATCGATGGGCTGCCTAGGTCTAGGAGAGGCAACACTAGCATTTGGGTAATAGTGGATAGGCTTACTAAAAGCGCCCACTTTTTACCTGTCAAAAGTAAGAGAACTGCCTCATCCCTAGCATCACTTTACCTCAAGGAAATCGTTCGACTCCATGGAATACCATCTAGCATTGTTAGTGACCGAGACCCCATCTTCACCAGTGAGTTTTGGCGGAGTCTGCAAGAAGCAGTAGGAACGCAGTTATGCTTGAGCACAGCCTATCATCCCCAAACCGACGGCCAAACGGAGAGAGTGAACAGAGTTTTGGAAGACCTTTTAAGGCTATGCGTCCTTGACTTCGGAGGGACATGGGAAGATCACCTTCCTTTGGTGGAATTTGCCTACAACAACAACTATCAAGCAACCATCGGAATGGCGCCCTTCGAAGCCTTATATGGAAGACCGTGCCAATCGCCCACTTGTTGGTGGGAGTCTACTGATAAGCTCATACTTGGACCAGATATGATCCGAGAGACTTCAGAGAAAGTAGACTTAATACGAAGAAGGATGAAGACGGCCCAAGACAGACAAAAGTCCTATGCCGACAAGAGAAGGACCGACCTTGAATTTGAGGTTGGAGACATAGTTTTTCTCAGGGTATCACCACTAAGAAACGTTGTCCGTTTTGGAACCACAGGAAAGCTAGCACCAAGGTTCGTAGGGTCATTCCCTATCATCGAGAAAATTGGGAAAATGGCCTATAGATTAGAACTACCCGAGAAGTTGGTTGGAGTCCACAACGTTTTTCACGTTTCACATCTCCGAAAATGTCTACATGAGTCTGCTGAAGTGGTAGAGCCAAATATCCTCGAAGAGGCCGAAGTGGAACGCGAAGCAACCATAAGGAAAGTTCCAACCCGCATATTAGGAACGGAAGTGAAGAAGCTACGCAACCGTGAAGTCAAGCTCGTCAAAGTTCAGTGGAGCGACGCCGAGGGAGACGCGACTTGGGAAACTGAAGCTAGAATCCGTATAGCCTACCCTTTTCTGTTCGAGGGTACATCCTTGATCTTTCATTTTCCTTAAGTTGCGCTTTTATCTATCTTTTTAGGTATATTTCCTCGACCTTATCTTTTAGGTAGAAACCCTTTGGATGGAAACATGTAATTGAAACATGTTATGGATGATGGTTGCAAGTGGTTGCAAGTGATTGCTAGTGGTTGCTCGTGGTTGCATATACACACACAATCTAGGTTTTAGATCGGCTCAATCACTTCATATTGCATATGCATATATGTTTGCATTCGTATGTGGTTGAACTTTAATGTGTTGTCATGTGGATGCTGCATTTATATTGAATGATTGTGCACTCATGTAGAATCAAGAATAGGAAAATTTGCATACATAATGGATTCATGGCACTTACATAATTCGCATTAAGGAGGTCAACTGAATCAGTAGACCGCCTGATTTTGCATTAGATAAGTACATGTACACACACACTTCGCATATGATCATGAAGCATTAGAAGTCTTTTAAGGACAATGGATGCTCGTGTTTGATGGATGAGTAGATGGATGATTGGATGTTAGGATATACATTCCTCCTAACTTGAAGATTTCAGGGACGAAATCCTTTTAAGTGGGGGAGAATGTAACACCCCGCGAATTCTAGAACTGTGAAATTAACAAATTAAAGTATAATTAATTTGAAATCAAAGAACTAAGGGAAACGGGATACGCCATTGCGTTCATCTCGGAAAAATACGCGAAATAGAGTCCGAGTTTTCGAAAAACGGAGTCCGTATGAAGAAGATATGGCCTTCGGAAGTTTCTGAATTAAATTTAAAATTCAAACAGAATAAAATAAGCTCAGAAAACAAAAATGGGGCCCAATGGGCCAGGGCGGAAAAAGTCCCGCCTGACGCACCCAGGTCGACTGGGCTGTCGACCTGGTCTAACCAGGTCGACAGGCCTGTCGACAGGGCTGTCGACAGGGGTGTCGACCTGGTCCAGAGCCAGGTCGAACCCAGTCTAACCCGGCTGGCCTATTCTCTGTTGGTCGATTTTCTGTGGTCTGCTTTGTCATTAGGGCTAGGTGGCAGGCTCTAATTGGTCTCTCCTTAGGATGAATGGCTACGATCTAACCTAGCAACATCAATGGTCCTAATCAGTTTATAACCTCTATAAAAACAACCCTAGACTAAACCCTAATCTATTCATTCAAAAATAAGAACAAAGCCGCCATGTTGTTGAGGAACGACTAGGGGTAGCCACCAAATTGGAGAGAAGATTAGGAGGAAAATTCTAAAGCCTAAAGCAATTCAAGCAAATCAAATCAAACCGCATCTTCTTATTCCTAAATTAGAGAATTCGCCGCAACCATTGTAAGTAGAGTATTATTTTGGTATGAACAAATAATTGTGTTGATATGTATACTTGATTTGTGGCGATAAAGTAATTCATATTTGTGCGTGGGAATATTGTATACGTTTGGATATTCTTGAATTATGTTATTCAATATGAAAAACTACATGCGGTAGTTTTATGCAAGTATGACGTTTGGATATTCGCAAAATATGTAATTTATGTTGAAGCTACATGTATGTAGTTGTTAAATTGAAAATCATGCAAGTTTGGGGTTTTGCTACTATGCCATCATAATGTGTATTTTTATACAAACATCATTTTTGTAAGGAAATTGGAATAAGTTTAGGTTGTTATAATCCATATGAAATTATGTTGATAATAGGGCATCATGGTCTATGTATTAAGCCATGCTTTGTATTAGAAAACCTATGTGCAAACTTATGAATATGACTAGGCTATGATTGATATTTGACATAATTGAAAACCGTGTTAGTTCTATATTGTTAGCAAGAATTATATGATGACATATGTGAGACATGGCTAGGTTAGACTCAAAAATCCCTTTTTGCAAGTTTGCTTGAATAAAGCAAACACCATGTTTAGGAATATTCATGCATAAGTATATATATACCATCGTTATGTGATTAGACTTAAATCATGATTAAGTTGAACTATGCTTTTGTGTTAGTAACAAAGTAATCCCCTTTGTAAACATGTAGAAACCTTATGAACATGATTTGTTTATGTTTGACATTATGCCTAAATAAGAACATAGGTCTATATTGTAGTTAAGACTATGTGACACCTAATTTAGATTCTTATCTTAACTACAAGTTCACATGCTTTGATTCATGTCACCTATGCTTTATGACCAAAGTATATATGCAAGTACACCAGTTTCTATTTTGTATTTCCAACGTCATATTGCAAGTTCATGCGCTCACATTCCCCTCTTTGTGTATGTAATCACGCTTTAAGCCTCCCCTTTTCGCATGGCTAAGTTGGGCTTTAAAAGGCTAAGCCCAACATATATATAATAAACGGACGTGTAAAACGGGGGAAAATAACGTTGGGTTAAAATTACTAATGAATGAAAATATAAAATAGAAGGGCCCAAATTCAAGTATGGGTTGGGCCCATGATTGGTGTAACCTTTACACCATTAATAATTGGCCGCAAATATTTACATATAAGAAAATAAAGAAGAATGACAAAATATGTAAATGTAGAACATACGATGTGTTTAACCCGAGGTTGGATTGAGTTGTGATGTAAACCTGCCCGGAACCGCCCGGCTGTCCAGTAGTCACAACAATACCTATCCAATGTGGGAGGTTAAACATGGAGCCCAATAAGGACCTGAGGTTAGACTGAGTTGTGGCGTAAGACTGCCCGGAACCAACCGGCAACAGGCAGCCACATCAATACCTGTCTAATGTGAGAGGTCAGGGCCTTAATAAGACAATTAAGGCTGAGTCAGGATTGTTAGGATTAAGTGAACTAAAGACTTAATCAAAATGGAACATGCCAAACTAAACGGACTGGTGGGGGTTAGGTTAGGAAACACTTAACCAACTTAGCATGTTGGCTAGAGATAGAAAACCTAGTAACGGGGGACCCTTTTCAGCAGTAACCCTAGAAGGTGTATCAGGAAACCCTGAAACTAGGCAGGGTGGGGCACGATTACTGGGCTGATTGTAAGAGGTCAAATCGACGGCGGTGGTGTAGCAGTGTAGGTTCTAACGGGGTGCGGGCGTGCACACACTCCGGCGCAGAAAAATAAGGCACTAGACACCAGTAGCATACCTGTGCATTCTAAGGTTGTGTCGGGCCGCCACCATGGGACTTGATACACCCCATGGTGGGACCATCATAGGTAACTACAACATCGGGGGCCGTAAGACACATGTAACTATGCGAGTAGGAGCCGATCATCATTGAATGGATCACATCACCCTGATTATGGGGTGCCAGTTGGAAACTAGTTTATATGGGTTCAGAGATTTACATGGGGTACGATAGTATATTCGACCCTAGACAACTTAACCAAGCTTAAAGTGCTTTTCCACTTCTTGTTTATACTTATCATACCCAGTTCTTTATTCATAGACAAAATAGTACTAGACTTACTCAGGCTTTATGTCTGACTCTGCTTTCTTTCGTCTTCTTTTCTTCCGTTTCACCCCCCCCCCAGGTCCACAGGGAGGAAACACTGCAGCTTGACCAGCCTTAACATCCAGCTTGAAAAAGAGAAATGTATTGCTTGGACCTTTTCGTTTGAAACTATGGCTTTGGACAAACTCTATGGGGGCCTTTGCAGTTTATCTATGTTTTATTTATGCTTCTTTAAATAATGTAATCAAGACAGATTATGAAAGTGTTCTGGAAAAGATGTAAGACAATTATGGTGATGTGGTTGTAGCACGTATTTGCTTTATGAAATAAAAGTTTGTTGATTTTCCGCTGTTTACAAATATGTGTTCTTATATCTGTCTTGTATATCTATGACTTATACTTATAAACCTCCACCAAAATTAGGGCATTCCCTTTGAGAGTGACCCTAACGGAGGTGGGGTGTTTCAGCCTTGTAGAATAGTAACTGATTTGCTTGCACAACAAATCAGTGCAGATTTGCACTTTCGAAATAAATAACTGCTCGAAAATTTCTGTAAGAATATTTTAATGGCGGAGGAGAAAAAAATATTATTTTCTATACTAATCTCGTCTACAACTGAAGATAATATATAGACGGGGATTAAGGTTAATCGAAAATATTGGGCAGTAGGAGAAAATAGGATCTGCTGAAATACCGGGTTAAAAGTTTACCGCTTCATGATAAATTCGGCTCAGAAATATTTTTCATAAAAATGGTTTGAAAAAGTTAAGGTTTTCTGGTCCAAAAATATAAATGTCTACACCACATAGCCAAGTCCAAGCCCAAGCCCAAGCCCGAACCGAACCGAACCGAGCCGGGCCGGGTCGGGTCGGTCGGTCGTGCGTGTGTGATGTTCATGATGCATGGTCTCCCTCCTCACAACAAAGCATGCATTGGGAGCCCAAGGCCCCAACATGACTTCTTAGAAATAAGTATAAATACTTGCATCTTTCTTATAATCTCATGATGTGGGACTATTAACATATAGGAGCCATCATACACTTATTTCTATATTTTAAATAATTCACATAAATTTCCAACACTATCATCAGGTTCACTTCCTGTTATTATCTTTTTTTTGCTGTTGTAACATTTTTTGTCTTTCCAAAGCTAATTTCCTCCGATTTGATGCCGTGGGAGGCACACGACCAATCGCAGATGCACTTTATGTACTGTAATTACGAAAAAAGCAAAGTAACAATGACATTTAGCCAAATTATATGATATATGAATATCAATGAACAAATTATAAGATATGTTATTTAATGACGATTCCGATTTGATGTTTTAAATTTGAGAAAAAAAACTCATCCATATAGAGTACTAATGCTAGTGTTAGTCCCAAACACTGTCTAGGATTATTCATCATATTTCATTAATCGAAGTGATGATGAATGAGTCATGACATGAATTTTGTCCGATGTACATATTAAAAGGGAAACTTAAAAATGGTAGCTAATCTTGTCAGTGACAGATTCTCAAGTACTGTAACACCCCGTAATTTGAACATAAAAATTCACAAATTAAAGTATACTTAATTAAGTGAAATGGGTTGCGTAGAGAAATATATATATATTGATATATATATATATATATAATTGAAAATTAAATAAATAAATATGCAAAAATGTTCAAAACAGCGAATTGGGAGAGGGGAATAACCGAACCGGCCGATTTTTGAGGTCGACCCGAGCCTGCTGGGTCGACTAGGGGTTAATCCGGGGTGTTTGGCTGTCAACCCGTGGGCTGATTCGCTCAAACGTAGATTTTGCATTTGAATGGTTCTCATGGTTCAGCTTTAATCTAAAGGCCCTAGATGGTTCCTACACTTGACTTCTTCCCCAAGACATGCTTTGATGGCTAGGTTCTAAACTAAGGTTAATCCTATGGCTAAAACTATCCTAGTGTTCTATAAAAAGACCCCTAACCTAAAGCTAAATGCTCATTATTCAATCCTATAGCTAAATTATGCCAAAATGTTCTCTCATGGCCTCCACCCTCATCCTCTTGTCATAATCTCCATCTCTAATCATATGAGAGAGTTTCTAAAGAAGTATAAGAGTTCCTAAGCTTGCTTAAGTGTTTCTAAGTTTGATTCAAGGCTTTTCTTCATCAAAGCTAGGATCTTTATTATTGATTTGGCTCAAGGGTTTTCATTTGGAGCATTCTTATTTGGAGTTTTTGAGTTGATAGCTTAGTGGCTTCGTCTCAATCTTTTAATATATTCATAAGAAGGCTAATCAACAAGTTGTGAGTTTTCTATAGCCTTAATGACCAATTATTGAAATGATTATGATAGGATATAATGAGGTTATGGCTATGAATGTGGATCAATGCAAGTTATGCAAGTTGTATGCTATGTGTTAATGATGTTATGCATGTTATGCAAGTTATGTGCTATGTGTTAATGATGTTATGCATGTCATGCAAGTTATATGCTATATGTTTGTGATATTATGCAAGTTATGCAAGTAATATGCTACATGTTTGAGATGCTATGCAAGTTATGCAAGCCATATGTTACATGTTCATGATGTTATGCAAGTTATGCAAGTCACAAGTTACATGTTCATGATGTTATGCAAGTTATGCAAACTATATGCTATATGATCATGATGTTATGCAAGTTATGCAAGTGTTCATGATGCTAGTTGCTATGATAAACATTGATCCACTATGACACCATGATTATGCAAGTTGGGTGTATGATGATATGCAAGTTCATGTATGATATGTATGCAAGTTTGGTGTATGATAATATGCAAGTTCACATATGACATGTTATGCAAGTATGATGTTTGATTATATGCAAGAGACATGTGCAAGTTTACACCTTAGTATGATATGCATACATATGCAAGTTAACCCCTTTACATGTCATACATACATATGCAAGTTTACCCCTTTGTATGACATAAGAAACTTATGCAAGTTACCCTCCTTATGACATATGTGATTCATGCAAGTTTGGGTTGATTATCTATGCTAGTTGGGTTTGATGCTATATGCATGTTGACACCTTTAAACCCATGTTGATGCTAATGTTATGCAAGTTGAACCCATTACATTTATGATGAATCTTCCCTTTTATGTCATGTTAGCGAATTACGTGGGGAACGATGGGGTTAATAAACATGTTAATGAAATGGTGTGAAGTTGGTATGATTATGCATACCATAAAGTGATGGACATAATTGAGTCAATTATGTACATCGTTAAAATTGGAATTAATTGGGGAAAATTAATTCGGGGGTGATTAATTAGGTGTAATTAATCGACTAAGACATGAGGTTGGACCCTTTTGTAGCATAAGACTGCCCGGAACCGACCGGCAAATCCAGCGGCTACAAATGGTTGGCCCAATGTGAGAGGTCTTAGGCACAAACCAAATACGTGACAAGTGTATAGACACGAGGTTAGACTCGGTTATGGTGTAAGGCTGCCCGGACCCAACCGGAAAATCCAGCTGCCATAAAAGATAGTCTAATGTGAGAGGTCTTTACAACGGTCACGTTCTTAATCAATTAAGAAACACTTAACCAGATAAGCACGTAGTGGGCATGAGGGGTTAAGTGGGTGCCATTGGTGGCATGTGGAAATCAAGTAGTGCCTTGGGTGGCATGTGAAAAAAATCTAGTGGGTTGCCTTGGGTGGCAATAGAGAATATGACAAGAATACTTAACCAAAGGGGAACATGTAACTAAACATGATTAAAGGGTTAAGTGGGTGCCTTCGGTGGCATGTAGGAATCTAGTGGGTGCCTTGAGTGGCAATTGAAATATGATTAGATGACTTAACCAAACCTTAACATGTAAGTGGGCATGATTATGAAAAGGGGTTAAGTGGGATGCACTAGATTAAATGACAAGCTTAAGTAGGGCCTTAAGTGGCAATTGAAATATGATTAAATGACAAGCTTAAGTAGTAGCTTGTGGGGGCCTTAAGTGGCAATTGAAGTATGATTAAATGACAAGCTTAAGTAGTAGCTTGTGGGGGCCTTGAGTGGCAATTGAAATATGATTAAATGACAAGCTTAAGTAGTAGCTTGTGGGGGCCTTGAGTGGCAATTGAAATATGATTAGATGACTTAACCAAACCTTAACATGTAAGTGGGCATGATTATAAAAAGGGGTTAAGTGGGATGCACTATATAAAATGACAAGCTTAAGTAGTAGCTTGTGGATAGGCGCGTCTTTACCGTTATCTTAGTTTATCCTAAGTCTAGTTGGCTACTTAGTGTAGTCATTTATCCCCAGTCGTACCGTACCAGGTTTATATCATACCCTAATTACTTTAATGATTGTATTGTTAAGGTTATAGGGCTCACTCAGACTTATGTCCGACCCCGTTGTTTTTATCTTTTTCTCAAACCCTCAGGTTCTCAGAGTGGGCCTAGCACTAGTGGGCTTTGATCAGATTGCTTTATCTATCTTTTGGAGCTTGGACTCTTGAAGAAAAGCTCGGTTATCTTTTCTTTTATGGCTATTAGTATGTAGTGGGATTAGGTACTTATGTTTTAACGAGATGGATATTTTGTACTTGACTCTTGTTGGTTTTTGAGATGTAACCAAACATGTTTACCTTCTGCTGCATTGAAATGATGTTTTAAATTTCAAGTATTACTTATATCTGTCTTGTTGTAATTTTTCAGTTCTATATTCACTTAAATACTCCACCAAAGCTAAGGCATTCCCTTTGTGAGTGACCTTAGTGGGAGTGGGGTGTTACACGTGGTATCGGAGCTTAAGGTTACCGGAACAGATAAAATTTTTAGAAAACTATTTTTCTGAAAACATTTTTGGAAGAAGTATTTTCAAAAACATGTCTTATGAGAGAAAAGTTTTTGAAAGAAAAGCATAATCCCCAATAGCCATATCTTTATCCTTCGGATTCTCCGTTTTCTATCTCTTCCTCTTTCTCTTTTTGAATTTCCCCTCCGCGTGTAGATGTCTTTTTAAGATAAATAAGGACTTCCGTATGAAGGTTGGAAGAACCACTTCAAGGGACTAAGACGTTTTCCAGGCCAAGAAGTTAGTCCAAGGAGGTGGAGGGCTTATGGGTACCTTTAAGATGGACGAGAGAGGAAGGTTCAAATAGCTATTAGGTAAATAAAGGACGAAACCTTATCATGGTAAGAAGGCCACGAAAGGAGAATGGGAAGGGGAAGGCTAGTTGTTTTGGAGAAATAGGACACCTTATTAGGGTTGTCCAAAGAGGTAAAGACGAAGTACAGGATCTTCGGGAGGGTAGATGTATTCCCTCACGACAGGTATACCTGATGGGGGTAGGACCATCTAAGTTGAAATTTGGTTCTCTCAATCATCATGTTCGAACTTTATTCGACTCTGGCGCACCACATTCGTTTATCTCATCATCATTAGTTGAGTCACTGCACCTAGACACCAGTTTGGTAGATGATCACGTGGTTGTTTCAAACCCAATTGGGAGGGCTCCACTTATTTGTCCATGATATGTTTGGGTTTGAATATTTCCATACTTAGCGTTGAGTTTAGAGGTGATGCTTTTGTTTGAGCTTCACGGGCTATGGGTTGATTTTGGGCATGGATTGGTTATCCAGTAATGGTGTCGTTCTTGATTGTGAAAGGAGAGTTGTTAGGCTTATGACCCGCTTGGGTAACACTCTCGAGATGTTTTGAAATCCCATAGATTCTTTTATGCTAAGTTATCTTGAATCGCTTGACGCTTCGGTCGAGAGTTTGCGATCTGTTAGAGTGGTCCGGGAATACTCGGATGTGTTTGGGGAGGCGAAGGGCTTACCTCCGAAGCGGGAGATAGACCTCCGAATTTATCTGGTAGACGATGCTAAACCAGTATCTGTGTCAGTGCGCCACATGGCTCCTCGTGAGAGGAGGGAACTCCATAAGCAAGTAGGGGAGTTGCTTGAGAAGGGGTTCATAAGACGAAGTATATCGGAGTGGGGTGCTCCAGTAGTTTTAGCCACGAAGGCGGATGGGTCCCTCAGACTTTGTGTAGACTATAGAGAACTCAACAAGCTCATAAAGAAGAATAGACACCCATTGCCAAGGGTTGATGATCTTTTTGATCGGTTGGTTGGCGCCTCAGTGTTTCGCAGTGGGACTTGGCCACGGAGTTTCATCAGTTGGGAGTGACTGAGGATAGTATAGAGAAGACCGCCTTTAGGACTCCGGATGGTTTCTATGAGTGGCTGGTGATGCCATTTGGTTTGACGAACGCCCCCGCATATTTTGTTGATTTGATGATTAGGGTGTTCAGGGAGTACCTAAACAACTTCGTAGTGGTCTTTGTGGAGGACATCTTGGTCTTTTCTAAAAGCGAAATAAGTTTTCATGTGTGCTGAACAGGTTAAGCGAAGACAGTTATTTGATCTACAGTGGTTCTGGAGTGAGACTGGCAAGGACATCCAGAGTTGGACAAAGGCTTAATTATTCAGCCGTTTTTACTAGTATCATCTCATGTAGGTCGTCTGAATTTGAAGGAGGTGTCCCTTGGGTGTTTGTCTGATATTGGTTTAGGCCTTTGGGGCTTGCATTTGGGGGATGTCAAGTTCGACTAGGATGGTCTGCGTGAGAGATGGATAGTTGTGACGATTTTGTATGAGAGAATATCCTGGTTTTCTCCAGAAGTGGAGAAAAGCATGCCCTACATCTTAGGGAAGTGTTGGAGGCTCTTCGAGCGCATAGTCTTGAGATAGCAAAGGTGGATGGAGTTCTTAGCATCCTATGATTTCGAGATAGCGTGGTGGCGGACGCCTTGAGCGGAAAAAGGTTGTCCTTGAGTCCATTGTTCGTGGAACGACGAAGCTTGGAATTTATCTCGATGTTTGATTTCAGACCTTCCGTTGACTTTATACCCGATTTGCTAGCATCCTTGGAGGTCAGACCTACCCTTTTGAGACGGATTGGCGAGGCACAGAGGGACGACCCACAGTTGGTTGAGTTGGTATAGAGGCTAATAAGGGGGGAGTCGTCCAGCCATTTGAGTAGGTACACCTTAGACGATAGGGGGTGCTTGCGTAGAGATAGTGGACTTTGCGTACCGCAAGACGAGGGTTTGAGGAAGGCTATTCTTGATAAGGTGCATCATCTTAGGATGACTATTCATCCCGGTGGGGACAAGATGTACCAAGACATGAAGCGAGTTTTCTTTTGGGCCGGTATGAAGAAAGATGTGGCCGAGTATGTCGCTAGATGCTTGGTGTGCCAACAGGTGGAAGCGAAGCAAAAGAAACCGGGTGGGTTGCTTCACTCATTGGAAGTTCCGCAATGGAAGTGGGATAGCGTCTCGATGGATTTTATTGATGGGTTACCAAGATCGAGGAAGGGTAATACGGGAATTTGGGTTATGGTAGATATACTTACTAAGAGTGCCCATTTCATACCCGTGAAGAGCAAGAGGACTGTTCCATGTCTAGCTTCAGTTTATATTCGAGAGATAGTTCGGTTGCATAGGGAACAGGACGTATTCCATGTGTCACATTTGAGGAAGTGCCTACATGAGACCGCAGAGGCGGTAGAGCCGAGCTTGCTTAAAGAAGTGGAGGTAGAGCGTGATGCGACTATTCAACGAGCTCCTACCCGCATCCTTGGGTCAGAGATTAGGAAGTTGAGAAACAGAGAGGTTCGACTAGTCAAAGTGAAAAGGGGAGAAGGTGAGAGTAAGGCTACTTGGGAGACAGAAGTGAAGATGCGTTCATTATACCCATTTCTTTTGAGGGTATATCTTTTAACTTCTCCTTTATCATTTGTCTAGTACTTATCTTATCTTTAGTATATCCTCTCATTAGTACCTTTGACCTTTAGATAGGATAAAAACTATGGTTGAAACATGTGTTTGAGACATGTTATGTTTGATGGATGCGTGTGGATGCAAGTGGTTGCTAGTAGTTGCTCGTGGATGCATATACACACACTCTAGGCACTAGATCGGCTCAATCACTTCATATTGCATAAAATTGTGTGTAGGTAGCTATATTAATGGATGTATAATGGTTGCGTTATCATATGGATGATGCATTTTGGTGTATGGTTGTGCACACATGTAGAGATAGTATGTGTCGATAGGGATCTTTCGCATACATATTGGATGCATGACACTATCATGGTTTGCATTAAGGAGGTCAACTAAATAAGTGGACCGCCTAATTTTGCATTAGACAGGGAACATATACACACACTTTTTGCATATGTTCATACGTCATTAGAAATTTTAAGGACAATGGATGCCAGTGTTTGATGGTTTAGTAGATGGTTGTTTGGTTGGTAGGATACGTTCTTCTTGACTTAGAGATTTCGGGGACGAAATCCTTTAAGGAGGGGAGAATGTAACACCCCGTAATTTGAACATAAAAATTCACAAATTAAAGTATACTTAATTAAGTGAAATGGGTTGCGCAGAGAAATATATATATTGATATATATATATATAATTGAAAATTAAATAAATAAATATGAAAAAATGTTCAAAACAACGAATTGGGAGAGGGGAATAACCGAACCGGCCGATTTTTGAGGTCGACCCGAGCTCGCTGGGTCGACTAGGGGTTAATCCAGGGTGTTTGGCTGTCAACCCGTGGGCCGATTCGCTCAAATGCAGATTTTGCATTTGAATGGTTCTCATGGTTCAGCTTTAATCTAAAGGCCCTAGATGGTTCCTATACTTGACTTCTTCCCCAAGACATGCTTTGATGGCTAGGATCTAAACTAAGGTTAATCCTATGGCTAAAACTATCCTAGTGTTCTATAAAAAGATCCCTAACCTAAAGCTAAATGCTCATTATTCAATCCTATAGCTAAATTATGCCAAAATGTTCTCTCATGGCCTCCACCCTCATCCTCTTGTCATAATCTCCATCTCTAATCATATGAGAGAGTTTCTAAAGAAGTATAAGAGTTCCTAAGCTTGCTTAAGTGTTTCTAAGTTTGATTCAAGGCTTTTCTTCATCAAAGCTAGGATCTTTATTATTGATTTGGCTCAAGGGTTTTCATTTGGAGCATTCTTATTTGGAGTTTTTGAGTTGATAGCTTAGTGGCTTCGTCTCAATCTTTTAATATATTCATAAGAAGGCTAATCAACAAGTTGTGAGTTTTCTATAGCCTTAATGACCAATTATTGAAATGATTATGATAGGATATAATGAGGTTATGGCTATGAATGTGGATCAATGCAAGTTATGCAAGTTGTATGCTATGTGCTAATGATGTTATGCATGTTATGCAAGTTATGTGCTATGTGTTAATGATGTTATGCATGTCATGCAAGTTATATGCTATATGTTTGTGATATTATGCAAGTTATGCAAGTAATATGCTACATGTTTGAGATGCTATGCAAGTCATATGTTACATGTTCATGATGTTATGCAAGTTATGCAAGTCACAAGTTACATGTTCATGATGTTATGCAAGCTATGCAAGCTATATGCTATATGATCATGATGTTATGCAAGTTATGCAAGTGTTCATGATGCTAGTTGCTATGATAAACATTGTTCCACTATGACACCATGATTATGCAAGTTGGGTGTATGATGATATGCAAGTTCATGTATGATATGTATGCAAGTTTGGTGTATGATAATATGCAAGTTCACATATGACATGTTATGCAAGTATGATGTTTGATTATATGCAAGAGACATGTGCAAGTTTACACCTTAGTATGATATGCATACATATGCAAGTTAACCCCTTTACATGTCATACATACATATGCAAGTTTACCCCTTTGTATGACATAAGAAACTTATGCAAGTTACCCTCCTTATGACATATGTGATTCATGCAAGTTTGGGTTGATTATCTATGCTAGTTGGGTTTGATGCTATATGCATGTTGACACCTTTAAACCCATGTTGATGCTAATTTTATGCAAGTTGAACCCATTACATTTATGCTGAATCTTCCCTTTTATGTCATGTTAGCGAATTACGTGGGGAACGATGGGGTTAATAAACATGTTAATGAAATGGTGTGAAGTTGGTATGATTATGCATACCATAAAGTGATGGACATAATTGAGTCAATTATGTACATCATTAAAATTGGAATTAATTGGGGAAAATTAATTCGGGGGTGATTAATTAGGTGTAATTAATCGACTAAGACACGAGGTTGGACCCTTTTGTAGCGTAAGACTGCCCGGAACCGACCGGCAAATCCAGCGGCTACAAATGATTGGCACAATGTGAGAGGTCTTAGGCACAAACCAAATACGTGACAAGTGTATAGACACGAGGTTAGACTCGCTTATGGCGTAAGGCTGCCCGGACCCAACCGACAAATCCAACTGCCATAAAAGATAGTCTAATGTAAGAGGTCTTTACAATGGTCACGTTCTTAATCAATTAAGAAACACTTAACCAGATAAGCATGTAGTGGGCATGAGGGGTTAAGTGGGTGCCTTGGGTGGCATGTGGAAATCAAGTAGTGCCTTGGGTGGCATGTGAAAAAAATCTAGTGGGTTGCCTTGGGTGGCAATAGAGAATATGACAAGAATACTTAACCAAAGGGGAACATGTAACTAAACATGATTAAAGGGTTAAGTGGGTGCCTTGGGTGGCATGTAGGAATCTAGTGGGTGCCTTGAGTGGCAATTGAAATATGATTAGATGACTTAACCAAACCTTAACATGTAAGTGGGCATGATTATGAAAAGGGGTTAAGTGGGATGCACTAGATTAAATGACAAGCTTAAGTAGGGCCTTAAGTGGCAATTGAAATATGATTAAATGACAAGCTTAAGTAGTAGCTTGTGGGGGCCTTAAGTGGCAATTGAAGTATGATTAAATGACAAGCTTAAGTAGTAGCTTGTGGGGGCCTTGAGTGGCAATTGAAATATGATTAAATGACAAGCTTAAGTAGTAGCTTGTGGGGGCCTTGAGTGGCAATTGAAATATGATTAGATGACTTAACCAAACCTTAACATGTAAGTGGGCATGATTATAAAAAGGGGTTAAGTGGGATGCACTATATAAAATGACAAGCTTAAGTAGTAGCTTGTGGGGGCCCATTTCAACCAGTAACCCATATGTATCTTATTGGGCTCGACCCATGTCGAGGACGGGACACGCGTACTGGGCTTGACTATAAGAGGCCAAAACGGGGTAGCGGTGGCAACGCGAGTCCAACGGGTTTCATATGCGTGTGTGGACCCGGGCTGGTAGGTAAGACGTTGTTGCATCATGTAGATATAAGCCGTGCACCATTTTCGGGTTGCCACTTTGGGGAGTGATACACCCCACTGTGGGGTCAGCACGGGTATCTACGGTAGGGAGCCGATCGCTTGGGGAGTAGCAGGTACACCTAGTGGAGATAGGGCCAGACGGCACCTATGTAGTCAGCTAGGGGTATACGAAACTACTATTAAAAATTACTAAGTACACTTAGTGGGGATCAACCTTTAAGTAGGAATTACACTTGGGTAGGTGGAACTGGTGTGGTGCAGTGTAGGAATTATCCTTGGGTGAGTAGATCTGGTGTGGTGCAGAATAGTATTTATCCTTGGGTGGATAGGCGCGTCTTTACCATTATCTTAGTTTATCCTAAGTCTAGTTGGCTACTTAGTGTAGTCATTTATCCCCAGTCGTACCGTACCAGGTTTATATCATACCTTAATTACTTTAATGATTGTATTGTTAAGGTTATAGGGCTCACTCAGACTTATGTCTGACCCCGTTGTTTTTATCTTTTTCCCCAACCCTCAGGTTCTCAGAGTGGGCCTAGCACTAGTGGGCTTTGATCAGATTGCTTTATCTATCTTTTGGAGCTTGGACTCTTGAATAAAAGCTCGGTTATCTTTTCTTTTATGGCTATTAGTATGTAGTGGGATTATGTACTTATGTTTTAACGAGATGGATATTTTGTACTTGACTCTTGTTGGTTTTTGAGATGTAACCAAACATGTTTACCTTCTGCTGCATTGAAATGATGTTTTAAATTTCAAGTATTACTTATATCTGTCTTGTTGTAATTTTTCAGTTCTATATTCACTTAAATACTCCACCGAAGCTAAGGCATTCCCTTTGTGAGTGACCTTAGTGGGAGTGGGGTGTTACAAGTACCATACGAAGCTTAAGTAAAAACTAGAATATATTTTCTAAACCATATAAGAATGCAAAACTAAATAAATATGTCAAAAACAGTCAAGCAATCCAAATTACAGTCAGGCTTACATAGCCCATCAGACATGCACAACACAACACACCCATTTTGCACTTCACACTATGTTAACTTGCTGGTTAAGTTTTCACTCTAGCCATTTTAGTTCCGAGACATGCACCACCATATATACCACCATACTCTTTACTTTTGTCCACTGTTCTAGTACATCTATACCTGCTATGTTAGCTAGCTGATGTTTATCTAGAATCAGTTTAAGTTCAGATTTCGTCTTTAGCCATTCAGCATTTTACCTGTAGCTCATCCTACAGTTACAACTTTAGAATACCATTTGATTTTCCTAGTTCAACTTTCTGCCGTTTGCCTTTTGTAGTTAATTTTGCTTTATGGTTCTAGCTGTTGATCATTAAATGATCTGTCTTGTTTTGTTTTGTGTGAGAATATGCTTCAGCACTATGTAATACGCTTATGGTTCCTGTCATTTTATTGTCTCTGGACTAAGCACTATGCAATATGCTTTGGATGAACTGGTATGTCTTAACCAATCAATGATATGCAAACCATATTGCAGAAAGTGAGAAAATACTTCACTCAATATTTCCACTTCTTACATTCAAATTCAAATAATTAGAAAGCACAAATAAGTAGCACATCTACATATCAACTGCACAGATCAAAATCAGGATAATATCATTACTAATGTATAATTTTTCCACCATTAACAAATTAAACTATCGATCCTAAAAAGAGAAAAAAACCATTTGAAATAACACATAATCAAATAACAAGTTTACTCAAATTTGTGTTATATATAAGCCTTATATCTACTATATAAAAAATATATTCCTATACGGTGTTGTTTAAACTGGCATGCACTTCCCTTATCATAACAGGAGGGACAAGGAGAAAAACCTTCAATTTTTAGGTGTACTTGTTTGTTTCTTGTTTTTCCTTTCATTTGCAGCCTTTCCTTGCAAAGTTCAAAATTTCTATTAGACCACTAGATATGTTTTTCGCTCGTCCTCTCCAGCAAAAATGAACCATTCAATGATTACAAAACCTTTCCTAACCCTAATTGAGTTCTAACCCTAATTAAAGATGGACACTAACAAAACCTAAAACAAGCATCGAATTAAAAAAAAAGTGAACCACAACCGGAAAATCGATTCACTTCACGTACCTTGGCGCATACCATTGCTCCTTAATTATGGATTCAACCATCTTCTGCTTTGTTTTCTTGTACCAGACCATGGTGTTGCTGCTTTCGACCCGCATCGCTGGGGTTAGAAGATTCACCGATGTTAATTTTGGAATCCCTAATCGTGCGCAGGACTTGTTTAAATTTAACCATCTGTTTTTGTTTTAATCTAATGTAAATAAGGAGGGTAGTTTCGGCACTATTTTTTTATCAGTAGGAACCCCTTATAAATTCTATTTTGATATGGAGTCCCCATAAAATTAGACACCCCTTATCTAAAGATGGAGTGTCAATAACAATACCCTTGACATAAATCATTCCCTCCATTTTATCATGTCAAAACTGTTCTTTTCGTTTTGCTCCATTTTTATTGTTGCAAATCTTAGATCTGATTCTTCAATTTAAATACAGTAAATCTTAGATCCGATTCTCAATTTGGTTTTATGAGATCTTTATCTCAAAACTACAGCGTCCTCATATCATCACTACAAGGTAAACATTACATTTGTATTATTTATTCTCACCTTCAAGGGAAAAAAAAGAAAAAGAAAAAAAGAAAAAAAAAACACACAACCTATTGAATCATCAGTGCAGCATTCAACATCCATTAACAAGTACATCCAAGTACAGGGTTGTAAATTTCAGTTGCATCAGTCAACAATTCATGGGAAAAACAACTTTACATGCAGTGCAGGTTGAACTGCAGATTTGACTGTCATTATTATTGTATGATGCAAAGAGAAAGCAAGAGGCCGGAAAATTTAGGTTTCAGTCCTATTACATATAACGGGAAGCCTTTCAAGCGTGTTTATGTTTTTCAGGAGCCTATTTTGCCATGCTATGTTGCTAAAGTACAGGTTACTTCTGAGGTCACAAAGTAAGAGAACTTACTATTAGTTTATCGGCTTGTGGCATATATATTTATGGCTTACTATATCTAAATGCTAGACTTTGGAGTGTTGTATTCCATAATGGGGATATCGATTTAACAGAAAAGATGGATTAGTCATCAGTCGTGGCTTTACTTGGATACTCGCTAATTTTATCTCTATTGCGAACATTTAGTATCAAGGATCGACGATGATTCTAGATTGGTGTTCATCTCCGCTCTTAGCCTTTGTGACCTTGCATATCATTTATCAACTTCTAAAACTTGAGTACGCATGGAACATGAAAATTTGTGTAGTGACGGGAGTTTGGCAACTATCAGCAAAGGACGGTGTGCAGGTGTTAGTCATCCTTCATCGAGATTCAATCCGATGCTGAGTTCGGGGCATTCGATTTGGTTCACAAAGTCAAGTCAGTTGAAAGAAGAGTAAACCATAAATCTTTGTCATTGTTTTATTTATTTATTTATTTATTATTTATTTATTTATTCATTTATGATATGATTTTAGGTTGTTATTTTGAATGAACTTGTCTTTTAGGGCTTTGTGTATTATTTCAATCTGCTAATTGCACATTCAAAAAAACAAAAACTAGATTATCATTGTTTGTGCAATTCCAGAATGTAGGTTCTTTTTTATGCTTTTGCTTACCTAAAAACTTGCTAATAAGGACCCTAAAAGAAAACTACTTTTACCTTGACATATGCAATAATTGCCATGTATATTTTAAGTGTCTTTTATATATTGCGTGAGACACTGCATGAAAATGATGCGATAAAAATAAATGGTTTAGTTGAAGAGATATTTCAAGAATATTTTATCTTACAATTCAAAATTTTCACTAATTTTTCTATGAGGGTTACCGACGGTTGTAATTGGTCAACTCTTTAATCTAGGGAGTCAAAGGGGTCAGGTATTAATATCTAAAAGGGTTGAGTCAAACTTTACTTGATCCAGATACGATTTTTGCTTACCCTTTTGACACCTTTATCTATAGATATTTGATTTATTTTGTTTGGTGTGTTATCTTAAAAAAATATGTCATGTTTATTCTTGTATTTGCATGAAACTAGTGTTGTTTGTATTTATGTTTTAATATTTTTTTTATATTTTATAGTTTAATAATTTTTTATCAAGCGTATTATCATTATATGTTTAACTAAGAGTAATGATAAACTATGATTTTCTTAAAATATTATATGATTCAATGTTCGGTTTTCTCACCGTTTTGCGGTTATATTAGTATGTATAAGTAATAAGGATGAATATGCTAATATGTTAAGGGACTTTACTGCAATTTACAGACATGTAGACTCTATAAATAGAGGGTTATTTACATTGTTTGTACACCTGAATCAATAGAAATAAAAGATCTTCCCTTATCTCTTATGTTCTCTCTTATGGCTTCTCTTTTATTTTCTGCTTTATTTTATTTTATAACACGTTATCAGCACGAGATTTTATCAATGCTATTGTTTGAAATATTCTATATCTACATCTATGATCTATCATGGAAGTAATTTTCATTTGGAGATTTTCATGGATTTCTAGATCTAATCTGCAATTATTCTCTATTTGAGAATCATTGATTAATGGATCTATGAATTTGTTATATTTTATGTTCTTCTAAATCTGATTCAATCTTCAAATCTGTTTTTCTATTTTTGTTGTTGTTGTAGACTAGATTGCGTTGTAATGGATCTATTTTTTAAATCTAATTATTTTTAGGGTACTGTTATTGACACTCCAAATATTGTTAAGTAGGGCCATTTTTTTTTTTTCAAAAATTGTTAAGGAGAGTACCAATGAGGAAAGTAGTCCCTTAACAAATAAAGATAATTTTACCTTATTACCCATTTAGCATCTTAACAAATAAAGGTAATTTTATCTTAACAAATGTTGCAAGGGCCATAGTATTTTTTTTTCAATTCGCATATATCGATTTTTTTAAATCCTAAAAGATAAGCATTTTCAGAGGAATATAATCAAACAATTTTTTTGTCGACATAAATATGCAGAATTTTATAATTACGAAGGCAATGCACCAAAATGATTATTTTTGGACATATCACTGTTGATTACATACATAAGTGATTACGTGCTGCATTCAGTGTAGTGGTGATGAGTTGCTTATTTTAATTCGGTTTTCCTTATCGTATATGTTTTTTTAATCTAATTTGAAGGGACAATCAGGGAATATTGAGTAGTGTGAAATAATATGTTTGTGTAGCCCCTTAACAATTTTTCAAAGAGTGGAGTGTTTTTTAAAAATGAACTCCCTCAATAATAATTGGAGTGTCAATAACAACACCCTATTTTTATTGACCCCAAATATGTGTCTAGATTTATTATTTAATTCTTTGCGGATCTAATTTTGAGTTTTCCAAATCCAGTTTGATGGAGATTTGATTATATATGTATGGTTTTCATTATTGGTAATATGGAGTTGATCTAATTTTATCTTTCTCGATCTACTGTTATTTTTCATATGTAATTCTTTTGGAAACACTGAATATAGAATATCTCTTTAAAAAATGATTTTTTATTCATACCCAACAGAATTATGGATATAAAATATAATGATGTAGCATTTAAACTCAATAGAAATATTGATTTATCACTGGAAGTGAAACTGAAACTCATGATGTAAACAATTTTTTTTTCAAATGAGGAACATGAAATGCATATACAAATTCTTTAAATGAGGAATCCTAAAGTTCATATGCAAATGACCTGAAGTTCATATACAAATTCTTTCAAATGAGGAACCTGAAGTTCATATGCAAATGAGGAACTTGAAGTTCAAATGCAAATGAGAAACATGAAATAAATTCTCAAAGCATATAATTGCATTTAATATTTGCTTATAGCAAATGACCTACAATAAGAAAGGAAAAGTTTCAACAAAATGCAAAAGGCTTATATTCCAGTTTTATGCTACACATAATTTCTTAAAGAAATTTATTGTTAGAAAAGATCATTATACTTATAATAAATAATATTTTCTTGAAGAAAAATAGTAAAATGACTCTCATATGTGAATAAAAGCACTTTCTAGAGAAATTGCTTCAATTTAAATTATACAATAGTAGTATATAAATTATGATAAAACTTGAAGTTTTATTATAGTAATTTTAGAACATATCATATTTTAGAAGAAATATTTTATTTTTCTTAGAAATACTTTTATAAAGAAAATACTCATCCCGAAGATCGTATAAAATTTAGATGCAACATTAATCTTGATCTAGCTTGGTTGAAGTGAATAAAAAACCTTTTTGCTTTAAAAAAACAATTTTTTGTCTATTTAAAAAAAACAATTTTTTTGTTGGTTTTTTAAAAACTTTTTTTTGCTTTGAAATAATAAGAACAATTTTTTTTTTGATTTAATTTCCTTATGAGGAAAAGAAAATTTGAATTTGAGACATGTAGTTATTTTTGTTTATAGTTGTGAAATTTATGTACAGATCTGTAAAACTTTAAACTAAGTTAGTGAATGTAAAGACTTCTAAAGTAGAAGTATGCAAAATGGCTGAGAACCCTAAATTCATCATAATAAGCTTGAAATACATATAATGCATTATGGAACTTAAAGTTCATCGATCAATGAATTTGAAATAATTCATAATTTAAAAGCCTGAAGCTTTATTAAAACTTTGTGAAATAATAACATTGTGCTTCTTAAAGAAGTTACTTCATATGGGGAAATGATGATGGATCTAAAGATTTTAAAATTTTCAAAATAAGTTTATCTTTCTTATACATTTAAATTTACATATTGTATTGAAGAAAAAAATTTAACGAATTAAGTTGTTTATATATTTTATTTGAACCAGAAGTTCAATACAATTCTGAACCAGATGTTTTGAATTTTATAATATCGTCATTAAGATTCGCATTGACATTGCTTGATAAACAATTTTTTAAAAAATTTGGAACCTTATAAACAATTTGGTCTAAAATCGATAACTCGAATGAGAAAGAATATGCAAATCAATTACATATGTAATACGTGGACGCACATATATACACATATATGCGAATATTTAATTAACAGCCTGAAGTTGTTATGAGCTCATATTATAAATTATACATATATTATTTAGTAATTCAAAAGTTGATTGACATCAATATTGAATAACCTGAAGCCATGTGCATATTCAAATGGTCTATATAATTAGAAAATTCCTCCAAGTTACCAGATCAATGAAAGAGAATAAGAAATACAATATGAATGCATCTTATCAACTAATAAGAGCATTATCCTCCTATAATTGAAATACATATAGTGTAATTGCTAGCAATAATGTGATAATGGATCAAAAATGAGAATCCATAGAAGGTTCATTATTTAATGTGACAATGTTTGTCAACATTGAGGGGGAGGGGTGATAAAGGGATATATGTTCATGTTGACCATTGATGTTAAATATTTGCTAACATATAGAATTATACAAAGTATTAAACAACTTGCATAAATTATCACTTATGTCCCTAAGAGAATTTCTCCAATATGGATTTGAATCCCTGAAGGATCAAAAAGTGTAAACCATAGCTGAAATAGGGTATAAAAGTCAGTTCAAAATATTTTGGGAGTAAGTCATAAAGATTTCAAATAAAGGAGGTGAGTGTTCCTGAAGAAACACTTAAGGGTGCTTTGAAAGAATCCCATAACATGATTGTCAAATAACCCTAGAAGTGGTTTAGGTACCTAAAATATGTTAAGTTATGAGATCTCAATAAATCATGTATAGAATTGACAAAAAAAAATCATCGATGATAAATTAATAAATAGTAAAGTGCTTATATTTACAAATGGATTAAAAATCCCATATTAGAGAGAAACATGATTGTCCATCATGAAGTTCTCCTAAATAAGATATATGGACTTACAGTCCATAAGATAAAATTAGAAATGTATTGACGAAAGCACACTAATGTTACCGAAGAACCATACATTGTCAAAATCATGTTATGTGCCATGAGCATTGTACTTTCATAGATAACTAAATTGATTAAAAGTATTTAAAACGTTTACAATACTCTGAAGGTATAAACGATGAAAGTATACAAATTCCAGAAGAATTTAAATAACATTAGTGGTGATAAAGAATGTTAAGAGCAAGAAATGTAGTGTAACGTCCCACCTTTTTGACCGATTCAAATTGATAATTAAACCAACTTAAAATGTTCAAATTGAAAGATCGTTATTTAACTTACAGAGTCTACGAACATAATCATCACATAAAACACAGAATAAATAAATAACATAGTATTGAACAACGAAATAAACTTTTACATATTAATCAGAATTTTTGAATACAATAATTTTTTCTTTACGGCGGAATTGAAAATACATTTGAATACAAAAGAATATTTACTGTTTTAAAAATCTTTAGAGTGCGCGTATCCTGGAATCCCCAACTTTGTCAATCTTCGAATCCTAAGCTGCAATCTTTAAATCTGTACTGCTCGGGTTTGACCCAAGCGTTCCATGCAAAAACATAAAACACTCGAGTCAGGATTAAATCATTGTTCAACTAAATTAACTTCAATATAAACTGAAATATAACAGTTAATCCTATCATCGATGTCATATATATAAAATAAAGGTTGTGGTACCTTTTCATATCAGTTCTATCTATTTCCAGCGACGAACGGTATCAACGTTTGCGAGTGTACATGTGTATATAATATACACGTGTGCACCGCCTCAACGTCCCGAACCGAATATAGACAATAACATAGGTGATTCTGGAAGCTTGCACATACACACATGTACAGGTACATGTGTGCACTGCCTCAGCATCACGAAATCGAATAATGGCACACGCAAATAATGATGGCAGCCCGACATGGTTCGATCACAGGTTAAAACATGCACTTACCATTTAAAATAAATTTAGTGATAAGGTTCGGTTACAAATAACCCATATATGTTGGTTACTACAAGTGTGTGTGTGTGTATATATATATGATGTATATATATATATACCTATGTTGACAACCATATATTTATTTCATCCCACTTCTCAAATATCGACTTTAACTCCAATCCCAATAAAACAAGAGTTCAAGTGCACTTGTCAGTGGAAGGGACAATCAAATGGAACAAAAGGAAACTCGTGTACATAGGTATATTGAACTAACATGTTCAATCCAAGTTGTACTGCAGAAAACAACAGAACCAAAGGGTTCAAAAGACTAAGTGAGTAACCCCACGAGTTAGGATAAAAAGTATGTGCAACAGCGCATATAACCATGGCAACAAAGGTAAAACATAAGTACGAACCCTATGCATTCGAAGTTTAACCCAGCAAAACGAGATAAAAACCCCAGGTGTTTTAAGTTTTGAAATCAAGGTAAAAGCAGATGTTAACACAACAACCAATGATATTCAGGTGCCAGCAAGTTCAGATTTTATATTTATCAAGTATTTAAAGTCAGCAGATGACCCAAATGTAGGCCCAATTGCACATGGCAAACAAAACAACTCAGAATTTAAGTATGCTTTCGAACATACAAATTTCAGTTTCGGGATATAGTAAGGGTAGTATATTGTACGTCCTATAAGGTGATCAACCCATTTCCTGCATCAATTATATAAGTTCGGGCATCTTACAACTCAGAAGGAACAAGTTTCGAGTTATCATCTACGTAGCATATATAGGTGGCTTAAGGGTGATTCATAAGTTAAAACCACATATGAACTGTAAGACTTCCTGCATATTTTTGTAGGTATAGCTTTGAGTTCAAGTCCAACTTGTCAAAATGTTTAAATATAAGAATCATTGTACTGTAACCTATATCAAATTATCATTATATCGGTTCTAAATAATCAACGCACATGAAAGATTTAAAAAAAATTGAAAAATAAATGCATAACAGTGCATGAGTGTGTAACACAATGAAGCCAATAATTCTAGGCTTCTCGTTCAAGGTTAATGAAAAACAAGAAACCAGAAGATATTATATATGAATGCAATATTTTCCTTTAGGTTAACTTTTTAAGAAAAAAAATTGAAAGGTATAACTTCATGACAACCAAAGGCAATTAACCATTAGCGTTGCAGTGTATTTAGTGATGTAAAAGCCAGATAAGAATATATATATATATATATATGTATGTATGTATATATATAAAGTATTAAATTTTGTTGAAATTTTCATACGTGAATGTCATCCTTCATGACAGCCATTTTAGTTTATAACTAATGTAGATTGATAGAACAGTGAAAAAAATGAGGTTGAGCTACACTAATCCCAAAAATCAACTAATACTGCTGCAAACACTTCTTGCATGAAATTATCAGATGACAAACTATGCAAACATTTTCTTAATAAAAATACGTCCAGTTACACGGGTAAAGGTAAGCAACACGGTAGGGTGTATGTACGGCTTCACAGCAAGTACAAAAATAATAAGAGCAATGCAGTCTAAAGTAGGTGAAGGTAGTAGTTGCGCTAAATATTATATATTTCAAATATCATATTACTGACAGACAAGACATTGGATATGTGTATGTAAAATGTTTCAAATTTTTTATTCCCATCAAATGTATACAGTAGGCACAACACGCAAAACAAACAGGTCGGTGGATGAAATACGCATTGGCAGCCAGGTCACCAAATCCACAAATTTACCCAAACCCCATTTTTATTCTATGTTGAAGTTAAGAGACTTGAAACAAATTTAATTATAAGATGAACTTACCTATAGCGGCAGAAAAAATGCAGGAGGTGGCTTTAAGGTCGGTGCGATCATCGAAGTTGGCTGAGCTATTGGCGTCAGGTGGAATCGCGGCTACTGCTGCTTCGTCCATCGTTTCCCTTTTTCTTTGGTTGGAGCTGGGCAGGGTGTAGATCTACTGTGACGAAATGGAATTTCGCTCGGTCCGAACCAGTCGCTAAACCGATCCAGGCCGTTCGAAACGCCCTATCGTTCGAGAACACGACAAAACAGAACGCATACAGAAGAACATTTCACTGTATATTACAACAACGCATCAGATTACAAGAATATACAGAGTATAAATAAATATTACACAGAAATATCAGAGATTTAAATTACATTTAAATACATAGCAGCGGAAAATAATACAATACACAACTAGAATGAGATATACGGATACAAAGCTTTCCGGATATCGTTCCAGCTGTAAACCAGGATCCTGTGAATATAAATCTGCAAAACCAAAACTACTAGCTGCCCGTGTCAAAATAAGGGCACCCAGAGTTTAGGTTAAAACAATAAACTCCAGGTCAGTCATGTGACTGGTGTGAGAACTAAAACAGTTATTATTCTTTATTTTAAAAGTTAGGTAAATCAAGGGACCACGCCGTATAACACGGAACGGGTTTCCTCCCAAGAATACCAGTGCATAAAACAGCAGCGCAATGCTAAATAAAGAAAAATGAAGCTGTTATAAGACCCAGGTCCCATCACACAATGCAACGCAGTCGAGGATAGGGTTTTCCCTTATAACAGCCAAAGAATGCTTGATACGTTTAAAACAAATCATTTGATACTATTATAAGTGCATAGTGTATAAAACACTTCAAATCATAAGTATCAATCATAGGCGGCATGAGCGTCCCATGCCACTATGCCACCATATATAGGTTTACACATAAAACCGCAAAGTCACGTATTTGGAAATTGGATTTCCATCTATGAACCAAGGCAAAAGATAGTCCTCAACCGATTCGTGACTCTCTAGCCCGAGCCACAGGCAAGCGCGCAGGCAAGCCTTTAGATCGTCAGGGCCGGTCCACACGGAGTGGATTATTATGCCTGAACAATACGTCTCCCCACCCTATGGGGTGTAAGTCTGGTCCGTCAGCCGACCAGAATGCATTCGGCCGAAACCGATATAACCGAGGCGCCTCGCAACCGCAACAACCACATAAGTCAAACTCGTCAGGGCGTGTAAAACCACTGACGCCACTTCTAGCTAGAAAGAAACGCAAGTCCTCCCTGATGTCCTCTCCCGTTTTTGGTTCATACCGGGTGTGAAGCTCGCGAATCAACGTTACACAAAGCTATGCCACAAAGGCCTTGCTTTGATCATCACCACAAGACTTTGCTTTTCAACAGAAGCCTTGATCATTTGCATCTTAGCATGCCACACAGGCAAACCATCATATGCAACCGATATCAGTCACACAGAATGAAATCCGATGTCAGACACACAGTCCATTTACAAGTCCGTTCTGGGTCTGAACGAAACCGGAGGCACCTAGTACCCCGCATATCCATCGATCTCCAAGTACGTCTGGACGATCACTAACTGTTTCCATCTTCTTGGGTGTACAGCCCAATCAAGATCATCAGTTATCACCCAAACGACGTGAAGACTTCCGGTCTTCGACCATCGTCTTCATCTTCGACTTATCGTCGTATCAGTTATTCAGAATGGGATAAACCCGGTCTTCCCGAATAACTCGCGTATATTTTATAAAAGTGTTACGCAAACACAACATACGCCTCATTCCAATTCATTAGTCACTAACCGTAAATTAATCAAGAGAATAATTCCCCAAACATTAACCCCGAAGGCCGAAACCAACATCAGATCAATATCCAGAAAACCATTCTGCTTGGCTAACCGACAGTTAGTTTCTAAATTTCACATTCATAGGGAAAGATTCCCATTAATTTTATCAAAGATAAATTCCTTGAATTTATTCTTTAATCCATTTTTGAATATCAATTCAAACTAGTCGGGATTAGCGAACCTTACCGAAGTAATCATTTGTTTTAATTTCCCAATCCCAACCTATTCATCCCATGAAGTAAAACTGGTAATACTTCATATCTAACACCACGGTGTTATCGGTAAATTCAATTACCATTTCACGTTCAAATCTAATTAAAGATTTAACTATCGCCTGGAGCAAAACTGGTGATACTCCACTTTCGATCATTTCAATCTAATTAAAGATTCATTAAAACTCCACTTAGTTTTAATCTTCGACTGGGTTAAAGAATCAGTGTCATTTAAAACACGGTTCACGATAAACCCAAAATCACATTCCATTAATTATCGGGTTAAAGAACGAGTGTTATTTAAAACACTGTTCACGATAAACCCAAAAATCAATATCATTCAATTCCAATTAAATATCATTTAATTGGTACACTTCATTAAATCTAAATAAAAAGATTTAATCTTTTCTCAACTGGGTTCAAGAACAGTGTTAGTGAAGACACAATTCACGACAAACCCAAATCACATTCGATATTCAATACAAGGCTCTGAATAGAAAATATATCGGCTTATATTCAATATCGAATTCTACGACTAACAAATGTCGTATTGGAAATAACGATATACATATATATCTTTCAAATTTCCATAACAACACCTGTATAATCACGAATTCCAACATCGAAATATTCCGAAGACAATTTCGATTCAAATCCACTCCAATGCAATCATTGGAATTTTGGTTACTTTTAAAACCCTTTTTCGAATTCAATTTATTTACTTAAAAATAAATAGAATTATATTTCTAGTTCAAAACTAGTTCATTTCGATAAAAATCCATTTTTATCTTTTCAAATATGGAGTTTTTCATCCCAATTCTTTCTAAATCATTTCTTATGATTTTACACAAATTATTGCTATTTTTAATAATTTTATCAAGGCCCGTACAGTCGATTTCCATCAATGGCCATCGAACTGCACTTACAGCGACCTTTTTCGAATTTGATTTGGACATAATTCCAAATCCAACCGTTAGATTTCAAATTTCTAATATTCGTTAGAAAGCTCTTTTCGATACGAACCCAACGGTTCCGGTTTCAGGAGAATCCGACGGTCGGATCTCCCGCAATGTCCGTTTGAAATAAATGGTCGAAATTCACGAACTGCCGCGGCGCGGCGCGTTCTATTCAGGCCATTATATTATATATATAATATATATATAATATATTTCGTCGATTTCTATTTAAAACGAATTATATAAATAGTTTTAAATTCGTTTCAAAGGCAATTTCAACTTCCATTTCAATTCAAATCGAAATTGAATTCTTCTTTATAAATTCGTTTCAAAATTCATTTCTATTCAAATTCAAATTTCAATTCAATTTGAATTCGTTTTCAATTCAATTCATTTCGAAATCGTTTTCAATTCAATTCATTTTGAAATCGTTTTCAATTCAATTAGAATTCGTTTTCAATTCATTTCATTTCGAAATCGTTTTCAATTCAATTCATTTCAAAATCGTTTTCGATTCAATTTGAATTCGTTTTATATTCGATTCATTTCGAAATCGTTATATATTCAATTCATTTCGAAATCGTTATATATTCAATTCATTTCGAAATCGTTATATATTCAATTCATTTCTAAATCGTTATATATTCAATTCATTTCGAAATCGTTTTCAATTCAATTCATTTTGAAATCGTTTTCAATTCAATTTGAATTCGTTTTCAATTCATTTCATTTCATTTCGAAATCGTTTTCAATTCAATTCATTTCGAAATCGTTTTCAATTCATTTCATTTCGAAATATTTGATTTCAAAATTACTTTTTAATATTCATTTTTAAATGAATAAAATCGATATAAATATCGTTCACGTCAAAATGGCGTCAATCTAATCAACACGGCTTCATAAATTTCTATTTTCAAAATAGTTGTTATTATCAAAATATTTCGTTCAACACATGACCAATCTCAACGAATGAGTACTGTCAACACATGAACTTTTATTTTATATCGATAAAGATGTAAATTTTATTACTAAAATATTTCGTTCAACACATGACAAATCTCAATGAATGAGTACTGTCAACACATGAACTTTTATTTTATAATATTCTTTATTTTTTTCAAATTGGAATGAGGCCCAATCAATCACCATATAAAGTTAATTATATGGATTTTCATACAACACATGTATATCATAGCATTGAAAGATAATCAACCATCAACCAAAGTGCACTATACTGTATAAGCATCAAATATAGATACTCAACGCTTATAACAGCCTGTCAATCAACCGATCGACATATTCAATCAATCAGGATGAGTGAACTTCAAATTTCATCCTAACACCCGTGTGGGGTTTCAAACAGTCAAACACATAGTTTATTTGTGCAGTTGGGCGATGTGTAAAATTTATCGACCCAATCAACGTCATTCAAATAGGTGTACATAAACAAACCGTCTGGTTTGTAAATGAATATTTATTTATTCACATTCACGTTAAAAATTATATTTTTAACGATAACACATTTTATTTTAACATATGAATTTCTATTCAGTTCATTCTTTAAATAAAATGCTATTTTTATTTTTCTAACTTATTTTAGAAAATTTCGGCGGTATAACGGCACGATACTAGAAACGGGACGAGGCCTAGCCTTATCCCCGGTCTAGTGAAGGCCCACGCCATTCACACATCAATCAAACCATTCAATTTCGTTATGCAAACCACAAAATTTGGAGTAAGAGTCTAACCTAGCCTTACTCCTTCGCCTTATAACGGCGCACGTCTAATCCTAACCAATTTATCGATTCGATTTTTCACATCACAAACCACATTCAAACCAATATCGCAATCAATCACCAAACAATCAAACAAACAAGTCCATGGTCTGTGGACGATTGTGTCGGGTGCTACTAAGCACCGTCTACATCCTAGTATATATATATAACTAGAAAATAAATTTGAAAGGTGAGAAATTCTCACATATAGCTATCCTAGCTCCACGGCTCTTCATTTGCAGAAGTCTTCGTCGTTTCGCCTTTTTGTCACCTTCGTTGTCCGCTTTCCACTACATATATAAAAATCGAATTTTTATTTCAAAGTTCAATATATAAAAATCGAATTTTTATTTCAAAGTTCAATATATAAAAATCCCATTTTTCTATCGTTATTCAATATATAAAAATTCCATTTTTCTATCGTTATTCAATATATAAAAATTCCATTTTTCTATCGTTATTCAATATATAAAAATTCCATTTTTCTATCGTTATTCAATATATAAAAATTCCATTTTTCTATCGTTATTCAATATATAAAAATTCCATTTTTCTATCGTTATTCAATATATAAAAATCTCGCCTTTTTAACTATAAAGATTTTACCTTTTTCAAAAATAAAGATTTGATTTTTATAGTTCCTACTAGGCAAAGATTATATTTTGACATCATCTATATAGTAAAGACTATATTTTTAATATTTTAAAAATATAAAGATCATATTTTTAATTCTTTTAAAAATATAAAAATCATATTTTTATTACTTCATATATTTAAAAATCGAATTTTTATCTCTATATCACTTCATATGAAAAGTTCAATCTTCTCTGTCGCTTCATATATAAAATAAAAATCTAATCTTTTTATTCTCTACATATAAAAATCATAGCTTTTTAAATTAAAATAAACAAGTTTTATGTTTAAAATAAATATATTTTCAGTTTTATAATCTAATTAAAATTCAGTTTAATAATCTTTTTTTCAAATCAGTTTTATAATCTAATTAAAATTCAGTTTAATAATCTAAAAAGAAATCAGTTTTTAAAAAAAAAAAAAAAAATCTTTACAGTTTTTTTTTAAAAATAAAATCGAAATTAGTTTTGAAATTTAAAATAAAAACAGTATTTAATTTTATTTCAGTTTATATAAAACAAAAAATAAAATAATAATAATAAAAAAAAAAGGAAAAAGGACTTACAGGGGGGGTTCTTGGCGTCGGCGGTGGAAGCGTTGGAGGCGGTGGTGGAGGGCGCGGTTGGTTGCAAGGCAGTGGAAAAGGGGGCGATTCGAAGGGGGGTTCCTCGCGATGGTCGTTGGGGCCAGGGAGGGGTCGCGGAGAAGAGGGGAAGAGGAGGATCGAGGGGAAGCTGGAGGAAGGGAAGAAGGGAGGAAGCGGCGGCTCTGGGGGGGGTGAAGTGGCGGCGGTGGTTGGACGGTGGGCGCGCCTCCGTCTTCTTCTTTTCTCTTTTTTTTTTTTTTATTTTGATTTTAGTTTTAACGGGGGGGCCTGGGTAGTTATAAGGAGAGGTATATAATTTTTTTTTTTTTAAAGTTGACTTTTTCAAACGACGTCTAAACGAGGCCCACCGCCCGCCGTCCATAGCGAAATACCCCCATTCCGAACACAATGGGATATGTACCGCAAGCTGAATCGACCGTTATAATCAGTTTCCTTTGAATTTACATTTAAATCACTATATTGAATTTTAAACGTACATTTCAAATTACCGGGGTCGCATACGAACTTTAAAAATTCTAGAAAAATATTTTCTAGCTTCGTATTGACGATACGGTCCTAACAAAACTAGTTTCGTCAAATTCTGAGACCGTTGGAAAAATGGCCATTTTCCAGTCGATTGAAATCAACTGAAACTGGTCAAACGCGTTTTCCTTTGCCACGCTCACATATTGATTCGAAAAATTATGAGATTTGAAATCTAGCAATTACTCGACATCACGGACCCAACAAAACTAGTTTCGTCGAAATCCGAGGTCATTTGCAAAATGTCCATTTTTAAGGGCCTGAATTCCATAGCGACTATTCAGAATTTTCAACTGGACATATCTTCTGATTCCCGCTACGAACTCTTGATATTTCGGATTCGTTGGAAAGATATTCACTATTAGATTCCATTATTTTTGGTTTCACTAAAATCCGGATTGTTTTGCACCCGGTACATTCAATTGAAGTTTGAAATCGAATTATCGAACTACCGCGCCATTTTCAATTCCTTTTATAATTATATATAATTATTTATAATCTAAGGACGACGCGTATAATATATACGTTCGAATTCTATTCAAATAAATTTCTCGTCGATATTATTTAAAATAATTCATTTTAAATAATCAAAATTCGCTAAAATCGCCAAAATAAAATTTTTAAACTGGCCCAGATTTTACGGGTTGTTACAATCTCCCCCACTTAAAACTTTTCGTCCCCGAAAAGGAACAAAGTCGAAAGTGGTTTGATTATTCAGCTCTACGACCGATCAGGCTTCCATTCTCCAACTCTTCAGTTTCTGAGAATTTCCAAAATCTCAAAAAATTTGGCTAACACCCTAAATTTTTGAAAAATTTCGCCATAACCTCCCCTGCAATAGGAGCATCGGGGAATTTCAAATAGCTTCCCCGGTCCTTCAGATCTCAAAAAGAAAAAGAAAAAGCCAAGCGGCTAGCCAATAGGCTCACAAAATCATCATCACCCAAACAAAACAGGAAATTATGTAGTAAACATGTACCTATTTGTCGGACAAACAAATTTTATTCTCTGCTCTAGCCTCCTTGCTATGACCTGTTCAAGGATATATATGTATATGCAAGCAAATGCAACCAATTTTCAATATAATTCAATATTTGGTTCAATTAGGCATAATGGTTAAAAATTATCAAACAATTTAACAAACAACACAAACATCAATCAATTAGTGAATTTAACGTTTCAAATTCATAATTTGATATATATATAAAAATCACGTTTTTGATGCCAAATCACAACAATGAATTCTAGCTATATATAAGTTTTGGGTTCTCACACCAGCCTAATGGAAATATATAGAAAATCACACCTTCGAGACACGAACATAAATACTGATGATGTCATGACAATCATCAGTACCATCTTCGGGCGACTAGAGTGTGATGCTATATCTATCCAATATATTAAAATTTCGAATACACGCGGATCAGACGTATACGCAAAATCTATATATACTGGATTGTCCACATCAATATAAATAGAAAATCAAATACGAATAATTGATTTAAATTTTCAAAACAAAAGTTTGTTTTCATTTTAAAAATATACTCTTCACACTCGTTCTAGGATACTACTGATCCCATCTCTAACGAGTCATTCTCATTGGATATTACTAACCCAATATCTGATGAATTCTTTCGTATGTTTCTAATGTGTCTTGTTCTCTAGCTTTGTAAACCAAAGCTCTGATACCAACTGTGACGAAATGGAATTTCGCTCGGTCCGAACCAGTCGCTAAACCGATCCAGGCCGTTCGAAACGCCCTATCGTTCGAGAACACGACAAAACAGAACGCATACAGAAGAACATTTCACTGTATATTACAACAACGCATCAGATTACAAGAATATACAGAGTATAAATAAATATTACACAGAAATATCAGAGATTTAAATTACATTTAAATACATAGCAGCGGAAAATAATACAATACACAACTAGAATGAGATATACGGATACAAAGCTTTCCGGATATCGTTCCAGCTGTAAACCAGGATCCTGTGAATATAAATCTGCAAAACCAAAACTACTAGCTGCCCGTGTCAAAATAAGGGCACCCAGAGTTTAGGTTAAAACAATAAACTCCAGGTCAGTCATGTGACTGGTGTGAGAACTAAAACAGTTATTATTCTTTATTTTAAAAGTTAGGTAAATCAAGGGACCACGCCGTATAACACGGAACGGGTTTCCTCCCAAGAATACCAGTGCATAAAACAGCAGCGCAATGCTAAATAAAGAAAAATGAAGCTGTTATAAGACCCAGGTCCCATCACACAATGCAACGCAGTCGAGGATAGGGTTTTCCCTTATAACAGCCAAAGAATGCTTGATACGTTTAAAACAAATCATTTGATACTATTATAAGTGCATAGTGTATAAAACACTTCAAATCATAAGTATCAATCATAGGCGGCATGAGCGTCCCATGCCACTATGCCACCATATATAGGTTTACACATAAAACCGCAAAGTCACGTATTTGGAAATTGGATTTCCATCTATGAACCGAGGCAAAAGATAGTCCTCAACCGATTCGTGACTCTCTAGCCCGAGCCACAGGCAAGCGCGTAGGCAAGCCTTTAGATCGTCAGGGCCGGTCCACACGGAGTGGATTATTATGCCTGAACAATACGTCTCCCCACCCTATAGGGTGTAAGTCTGGTCCGTCAGCCGACCAGAATGCATTCGGCCGAAACCGATATAACCGAGGCGCCTCGCAACCGCAACAACCACATAAGTCAAACTCGTCAGGGCGTGTAAAACCACTGACGCCACTTCTAGCTAGAAAGAAACGCAAGTCCTCCCTGATGTCCTCTCCCGTTTTTGGTTCATACCGGGTGTGAAGCTCGCGAATCAACGTTACACAAAGCTATGCCACAAAGGCCTTGCTTTGATCATCACCACAAGACTTTGCTTTTCAACAGAAGCCTTGATCATTTGCATCTTAGCATGCCACACAGGCAAACCATCATATGCAACCGATATCAGTCACACAGAATGAAATCCGATGTCAGACACATAGTCCATTTACAAGTCCGTTCTGGGTCTGAACGAAACCGGAGGCACCTAGTACCCCGCATATCCATCGATCTCCAAGTACGTCTGGACGATCACTAACTGTTTCCATCTTCTTGGGTGTACAGCCCAATCAAGATCATCAGTTATCACCCAAACGACGTGAAGACTTCCGGTCTTCGACCATCGTCTTCATCTTCGACTTATCGTCGTATCAGTTATTCAGAATGGGATAAACCCGGTCTTCCCGAATAACTCGCGTATATTTTATAAAAGTGTTACGCAAACACAACATACGCCTCATTCCAATTCATTAGTCACTAACCGTAAATTAATCAAGAGAATAATTCCCCAAACATTAACCCCGAAGGCCGAAACCAACATCAGATCAATATCCAGAAAACCATTCTGCTTGGCTAACCGACAGTTAGTTTCTAAATTTCACATTCATAGGGAAAGATTCCCATTAATTTTATCAAAGATAAATTCCTTGAATTTATTCTTTAATCCATTTTTGAATATCAATTCAAACTAGTCGGGATTAGCGAACCTTACCGAAGTAATCATTTGTTTTAATTTCCCAATCCCAACCTATTCATCCCATGAAGTAAAACTGGTAATACTTCATATCTAACACCACGGTGTTATCGGTAAATTCAATTACCATTTCACGTTCAAATCTAATTAAAGATTTAACTATCGCCTGGAGCAAAACTGGTGATACTCCACTTTCGATCATTTCAATCTAATTAAAGATTCATTAAAACTCCACTTAGTTTTAATCTTCGACTGGGTTAAAGAATCAGTGTCATTTAAAACACGGTTCACGATAAACCCAAAATCACATTCCATTAATTATCGGGTTAAAGAACGAGTGTTATTTAAAACACTGTTCACGATAAACCCAAAAATCAATATCCATTCAATTCCAATTAAATATCATTTAATTGGTACACTTCATTAAATCTAAATAAAAAGATTTAATCTTTTCTCAACTGGGTTCAAGAACAGTGTTAGTGAAGACACAATTCACGACAAACCCAAATCACATTCGATATTCAATACAAGGCTCTGAATAGAAAATATATCGGCTTATATTCAATATCGAATTCTACGACTAACAAATGTCGTATTGGAAATAACGATATACATATATATCTTTCAAATTTCCATAACAACACCTGTATAATCACGAATTCCAACATCGAAATATTCCGAAGACAATTTCGATTCAAATCCACTCCAATGCAATCATTGGAATTTTGGTTACTTTTAAAACCCTTTTTCGAATTCAATTTATTTTCTTAAAAATAAATAGAATTATATTTCTAGTTCAAAACTAGTTCATTTCGATAAAAATCCATTTTTATCTTTTCAAATATGGAGTTTTTCATCCCAATTCTTTCTAAATCATTTCTTATGATTTTACACAAATTATTGCTATTTTTAATAATTTTATCAAGGCCCGTACAGTCGATTTCCATCAATGGCCATCGAACTGCACTTACAGCGACCTTTTTCGAATTTGATTTGGACATAATTCCAAATCCAACCGTTAGATTTCAAATTTCTAATATTCGTTAGAAAGCTCTTTTCGATACGAACCCAACGGTTCCGGTTTCAGGAGAATCCGACGGTCGGATCTCCCGCAATGTCCGTTTGAAATAAATGGTCGAAATTCACGAACTGCCGCGGCGCGGCGCGTTCTATTCAGGCCATTATATTATATATATAATATATATATAATATATTTCGTCGATTTCTATTTAAAACGAATTATATAAATAGTTTTAAATTCGTTTCAAAGGCAATTTCAACTTCCATTTCAATTCAAATCGAAATTGAATTCTTCTTTATAAATTCGTTTCAAAATTCATTTCTATTCAAATTCAAATTTCAATTCAATTTGAATTCGTTTTCAATTCAATTCATTTCGAAATCGTTTTCAATTCAATTCATTTTGAAATCGTTTTCAATTCAATTTGAATTCGTTTTCAATTCATTTCATTTCGAAATCGTTTTCAATTCAATTCATTTCGAAATCGTTTTCGATTCAATTTGAATTCGTTTTATATTCGATTCATTTCGAAATCGTTATATATTCAATTCATTTCGAAATCGTTATATATTCAATTCATTTCGAAATCGTTATATATTCAATTCATTTCTAAATCGTTATATATTCAATTCATTTCGAAATCGTTTTCAATTCAATTCATTTTGAAATCGTTTTCAATTCAATTTGAATTCGTTTTCAATTCATTTCATTTCATTTCGAAATCGTTTTCAATTCAATTCATTTCGAAATCGTTTTCAATTCATTTCATTTCGAAATATTTGATTTCAAAATTACTTTTTAATATTCATTTTTAAATGAATAAAATCGATATAAATATCGTTCACGTCAAAATGGCGTCAATCTAATCAACACGGCTTCATAAATTTCTATTTTCAAAATAGTTGTTATTATCAAAATATTTCGTTCAACACATGACCAATCTCAACGAATGAGTACTGTCAACACATGAACTTTTATTTTATATCGATAAAGATGTAAATTTTATTACTAAAATATTTCGTTCAACACATGACAAATCTCAATGAATGAGTACTGTCAACACATGAACTTTTATTTTATAATATTCTTTATTTTTTTCAAATTGGAATGAGGCCCAATCAATCACCATATAAAGTTAATTATATGGATTTTCATACAACACATGTATATCATAGCATTGAAAGATAATCAACCATCAACCAAAGTGCACTATACTGTATAAGCATCAAATATAGATACTCAACGCTTATAACAGCCTGTCAATCAACCGATCGACATATTCAATCAATCAGGATGAGTGAACTTCAAATTTCATCCTAACACCCGTGTGGGGTTTCAAACAGTCAAACACATATTTTATTTGTGCAGTTGGGCGATGTGTAAAATTTATCGACCCAATCAACGTCATTCAAATAGGTGTACATAAACAAACCGTCTGGTTTGTAAATGAATATTTATTTATTCACATTCACGTTAAAAATTATATTTTTAACGATAACACATTTTATTTTAACATATGAATTTCTATTCAGTTCATTCTTTAAATAAAATGCTATTTTTATTTTTCTAACTTATTTTAGAAAATTTCGGCGGCATAACGGCACGATACTAGAAACGGGACGAGGCCTAGCCTTATCCCCGGTCTAGTGAAGGCCCACGCCATTCACACATCAATCAAACCATTCAATTTCGTTATGCAAACCACAAAATTTGGAGTAAGAGTCTAACCTAGCCTTACTCCTTCGCCTTATAACGGCGCACGTCTAATCCTAACCAATTTATCGATTCAATTTTTCACATCACAAACCACATTCAAACCAATATCGCAATCAATCACCAAACAATCAAACAAACAAGTCCATGGTCTGTGGACGATTGTGTCGGGTGCTACTAAGCACCGTCTGCATCCTAGTATATATATATAACTAGAAAATAAATTTGAAAGGTGAGAAATTCTCACATATAGCTATCCTAGCTCCACGGCTCTTCATTTGCAGAAGTCTTCGTCGTTTCGCCTTTTTGTCACCTTCGTTGTCCGCTTTCCACTACATATATAAAAATCGAATTTTTATTTCAAAGTTCAATATATAAAAATCGAATTTTTATTTCAAAGTTCAATATATAAAAATCCAATTTTTCTATCGTTATTCAATATATAAAAATTCCATTTTTCTATCGTTATTCAATATATAAAAATTCCATTTTTCTATCGTTATTCAATATATAAAAATTCCATTTTTCTATCGTTATTCAATATATAAAAATTCCATTTTTCTATCGTTATTCAATATATAAAAATCTCGCCTTTTTAACTATAAAGATTTTACCTTTTTCAAAAATAAAGATTTGATTTTTATAGTTCCTACTAGGCAAAGATTATATTTTGACATCATCTATATAGTAAAGACTATATTTTTAATATTTTAAAAATATAAAGATCATATTTTTAATTCTTTTAAAAATATAAAAATCATATTTTTATTACTTCATATATTTAAAAATCGAATTTTTATCTCTATATCACTTCATATGAAAAGTTCAATCTTCTCTGTCGCTTCATATATAAAATAAAAATCTAATCTTTTTATTCTCTACATATAAAAATCATAGCTTTTTAAATTAAAATAAACAAGTTTTATGTTTAAAATAATTATATTTTCAGTTTTATAATCTAATTAAAATTCAGTTTAATAATCTTTTTTTCAAATCAGTTTTATAATCTAATTAAAATTCAGTTTAATAATCTAAAAAGAAATCAGTTTTTTTAAAAAAAAAAAAAATCTTTACAGTTTTTTTTTAAAAATAAAATCGAAATTAGTTTTGAAATTTAAAATAAAAACAGTATTTAATTTTATTTCAGTTTATATAAAACAAAAAATAAAATAATAATAATAAAAAAAAAAGGAAAAAGGACTTACAGGGGGGGGGGTTCTTGGCGTCGGCGGTGGAAGCGTTGGAGGCGGTGGTGGAGGGCGCGGTTGGTTGCAAGGCAGTGGAAAAGGGGGCGATTCGAAGGGGGGTTCCTCGCGATGGTCGTTGGGGCCAGGGAGGGGTCGCGGAGAAGAGGGGAAGAGGAGGATCGAGGGGAAGCTGGAGGAAGGGAAGAAGGGAGGAAGCGGCGGCTCTGGGGGGGGGGGGGTGAAGTGGCGGCGGTGGTTGGACGGTGGGCGCGCCTCCGTCTTCTTCTTTTCTCTTTTTTTTTTTTTATTTTTTATTTTGATTTTAGTTTTAACGGGGGGGCCTGGGTAGTTATAAGGAGAGGTATATAATTTTTTTTTTTTTTTTTTTAAAGTTGACTTTTTCAAACGACGTCTAAACGAGGCCCACCGCCCGCCGTCCATAGCGAAATACCCCCATTCCGAACACAATGGGATATGTACCGCAAGCTGAATCGACCGTTATAATCAGTTTCCTTTGAATTTACATTTAAATCACTATATTGAATTTTAAACGTACATTTCAAATTACCGGGGTCGCATACGAACTTTAAAAATTCTAGAAAAATATTTTCTAGCTTCGTATTGACGATACGGTCCTAACAAAACTAGTTTCGTCGAATTCTGAGACCGTTGGAAAAATGGCCATTTTCCAGTCGATTGAAATCAACTGAAACTGGTCAAACGCGTTTTCCTTTGCCACGCTCACATATTGATTCGAAAAATTATGAGATTTGAAATCTAGCAATTACTCGACATCACGGACCCAACAAAACTAGTTTCGTCGAAATCCGAGGTCATTTGCAAAATGTCCATTTTTAAGGGCCTGAATTCCATAGCGACTATTCAGAATTTTCAACTGGACATATCTTCTGATTCCCGCTACGAACTCTTGATATTTCGGATTCGTTGGAAAGATATTCACTATTAGATTCCATTATTTTTGGTTTCACTAAAATCCGGATTGTTTTGCACCCGGTACATTCAATTGAAGTTTGAAATCGAATTATCGAACTACCGCGCCATTTTCAATTCCTTTTATAATTATATATAATTATTTATAATCTAACGACGACGCGTATAATATATACGTTCGAATTCTATTCAAATAAATTTCTCGTCGATATTATTTAAAATAATTCATTTTAAATAATCAAAATTCGCTAAAATCGCCAAAATAAAAATTTTAAACTGGCCCAGATTTTACGGGTTGTTACATCTACCCAGGCGGCGATGACCTATCTAAGCGGTGACTCAATCGCAGGCGCGGTAAAAGTAGATTGACTTTTGATTTGGAAAATGGATAAGCTTTGGTTGACTCAAGAATTTAAAAGGGAAAGATGAGTTGGTGATTCAACGATGGCCATTAACAATGAATAAAAGAGACATAAATGATTTTGCTGAAGGATGGAAAGAGGGCGTGATTTAATTTGGGAAAGGAGCAAATTTTTAGGGCCATCGGCCATTAGAAGGAACAAATTTTTGGGGAAAGCTGAAGAAATTTGGGGTTTGCATTGATTTTTATAGAAGTTAATATGGGATAATGACGATGTTAAATCAATAGGCTTTAGGGTACGCGAATTTCAAAGGGTAGGTCGGCGAAGTTAATTACAGAGGAAGGTTTTAACCGGGATTTAAATATTTAACATTAAATTTTACCCTTAATTATTGTTGAACGTTTAATGTTTTAATCATTAATCCAAACTCTAAGCACGAAAAAAATTATACGAACTTCTTCGTTATTGCGTACTAAATTCAATCAAATTATTCTGTTTGTAAACTGATTCCGCCTGTATGCAATGTTATTTTAAATTTTAGATTATTTATCGGTTCACCGATTTTATTCAATTTGTCCACCAATAACTCCGTTCGATTCCTGAAATATTAAATTTCAGTTTCTTTATATATACAAATACACACATATCCAAGACAATTTTCAATATATTTTAACAAATAAAATCTCTAATTTATTTAACGCCCACTACATTTATTTTCAAATTTAACCGTTTATATTTTCTAGTCAAATTTCAAATTCAATTCAAATATCCAACCAGATTCAATTCAAATATTCTACAATAAATATTTGATTCTCAATCAATCATTCTGAATTAAATATTGAATTCATTTCAACTCAAAACAATATATTCGATTTTAAATTTCTGACTCCAGTATCAATATAGAAATGATCATTAATAATTAAATCTTCAATAATTTTCTCATTCGAATTATCAAACTTTCTGGGACGATACAATCTACCCCCTTTAAAACTTTTCATCCTCGAAAAGGAAAGATAGCTAGGGTTATACCAGTGTATACTTCAAATTTTCATATATGTGCCGAAGAAAAAACTACTCGAAGAAGAGTGTAATTATCATTTTCCTTTCAAGTCACAAATTGTCGATTTGAAATTTTTCCAAAATTTGAAATCTTTTATAATCTTTATACGTAACACGAAATTCGTGCAAAATATCTGTATTATTATTACAAAGCTACGGATTTAAAAATACTTCAAAATTCTCTTTATTAACCTATTAAAGTAGGTATATTTTAATTTCAAATTATTGCCTTAATAACTCGAAGCTTGACAAGTCTATCGTAGTTCTCATAGATGTTAGGCATACGCTGGCCAGACGCACGACTAAAATCTACAAGTAGTAAATATCCTTGTCTCAACTCCCAATGAAAATATTTCAAAAATTCTTTTAAAAACAGATACAGAAAGTACCAATGTGATGTTGATTGTTCATGAATTGCAGATACACTGGTTTCATCTGGATCCCCCAGAAAACATCCGTATCCGCAGAAAATCATTTCCCTGCAAAATTCGTCATGGATAGATCAACAAAAGATATTTAAGTATCAAAAGAAAAACTGAGGTCACCGAGCGTTAGCTGCTTTATCTCAGGGTCATGAATTTTTTTTATCAAAATAAATCAAGACAGGAGGATAAATCAAGTCACAAAGACGAATCATGTCACAATGACAAATCATGTCATGAAGGCACGGTGTTGCATCAAACATGTGGCTCCATATCACTAAGATATCTCAACATCGCATGGCTCCATTCTACCTTTAGTAACTCTAGTGGTTACACTCTTTCACTTGTACACAATGGTTACGCCTGGGTCCCCTAGGAAACATTCATACTCATAAGCTTTCACAGCTCTGCGGAATATGCCATTATCACGGATGTAGATCGCAGCAGACACAATGATCACACTTGATTCCCTCAAGAAACATCCGTCGGCCGTAGGTCATCTGCAGCCCTGCGAATTTCGCTACACGGTCGTGTTCTTCCAGAAACAATGACAACTTGAGTTTTATGTCTGGACAACCTACTACCACCAGCAGCATATCTCAATTAAGCTCGGGATTTAAAGAAAGAAGGTACTTTCCTTATTTTGCTTTGAAAACATATAATACTATGTGCATATAGTAATTCATTTCATACTCCTCATAAATCATACATATTTCCAAACATCTCATTCTTATATAATTTTTTTTATATTAGATTTTATCTTAAATCGATTACTTTCCAATTCAGCAGTTTTCGAATTCATTAAATTCTTATAAGTTTCGGAACTTCTATATCTACTATCCAAAATCTAATATCCTCAAATTTCCATTCAAATTTCAAAATTTTAGTTTTGATCTCTCAATCAATTCAAATATTTGACATCTTTTTAAACCAAATTCTTCCTTCAATTTTCCAGTTACTAAGTTCCCAATTCAAATCTTAATGCTCTCACCATCTCGGAATTTTCATCCTTATAACACATTTTATCATTCACGCGTTATCACTCTCACATTCACATCCTTCGACTGTAAATTAGCAAGTGAACAACCCTCTAAGTATCAACCCCGAAGGCTGAAACCAACATCAGATCAACACTCAGAAATTCATCTAACTTGACTAATCTCCAGTCGGTTTCTAATTTTTAACTCCATTTCTTAATTTCTTATTAGTCTTTTGAAACACCCCACCTCCGTTAGGGTCACTCTCAAACGGAATGCCCTAATTTTGGTGGAGGTTTATAAGTATAAGTCACAAATATACAAGACAGATATAAGAACACATACTTTTGAACAGCGGAAAACATCAACAACTTTTATTTCAACAAAATACGTGTTACACAAACCATGTCATAATTTGTTTTACAATACTTCCAAAAACATGACATCTTCATAACTGTCTTGATTACATTATTTAAAGAAGCATAGAGAAAACATAAATAAACTGCATAAGTCCCTTAATTGTTGTACAAAGCCATAGTCCAAAACGAAAAAGATCCAAGCAATACATTCTTTCTCTTCAAGCTGGATGTGAAAGCTGGTCAAGCTGCGGTATTCCCTCCCTGTGGACCTGGGGGGGAACGAAAGAAAAGAAGGCGAAAGAAAAGTAGAGTCAGACATAAAGCCTGAGTAAGTCTAGGACTATTCAGTCTATGAATAAAGAACTGGGTATGATAAGTATAAACTGGAAATGGGAAAGCACCATAAACTAGGTTAAGTTGTCTAGAGTCGAATATACTATCGTACCCCATATTAATCTCTGTACCCATATAAACTAGTTCCCAACAGGCACCCCATAATCAGGGTGAAGTGATCCATTTCTGATGATCGGCTCCTACTCGCATAGTTACATGTGTCTTACGGCCCCCGTTGTTGTAGTTACCTATGCTGGTCCCACCATGGGGTGTATCAAGTCCCATGGTGGCGGCCCGACACAATTCTAGAATGCACAAGTATACTACTGGTGCCCAGTGCCTTATTTTTCTGCGCCGGAGTGTGTGCACGCCCGCACCCCGTTAGAACCTACACTGCTGCACCACCGCCGTCGATTTGACCTCTTACAGTCAGCCCAGAAATCGTGCCCCACCCTGCCTAGTTCAGGGTATCCTGATACACCTTGTAGGGTTAATGCTAAAAAGGGTCCCCCGCTACTAGGTTTTCTATTTCTAGCCAACATGCTAAGTTGGTCAAGTGTTTTGTAAACCTAGCCCCCAATCAGTCTGTATAGTTTAGCATGTTCCATTTTGATTAAGTATTAATTCAATTTACTTAATCCTATCAATCCTGACTCAGCCTTAATTGTCTTATTAAAGCCTTGACCTCTCACATTAGACAGGTATTGTTGTGGCTGCCTGTTGCCGGTTGGGTCCGGGCAGTCTTACGCCACAACTCAGTCTAACCTCGGGTCTTTATTGGGCTTCGTGTTTAACCACCCACATTGGATAGGTATTGTTGTGACTACTAGACAGCCGGGCGGTTCCGGGCAGGTTTACATCACAACTCAATCCAACCTCGGGTTAAACACATCGTATTTTATAAATTTACATATTTTGTCTCTTTTCTTTTTATATGTAAATATTTGCGGCCCATTATTCAAATTCATCTTTATTGGGTAAAATTTATTTATACCACTTAATTGTTTTTCAAGGTTGTTGGCATGCGTCAAACATGCCAACACATATGTTCTATATTTTAACCCAAACGTCATTACCCCCGTTTTACACATTCGCTACAATATAAGATATGTTGGGTTTAACATTTAAACCCAACTTAGCCATATGAAAAGGGGAGGCATATAACATGGTGTTTATAAGGTAACATAAAAAGGGGAGTGTGAATGCATGAACTTGCAACATAATGATTCAATTAACATGAATTAGGCACAAGTGAACTTGCATTGTAATAGCATATAATCATGGCATAAACATACTTAAACATGAATCATTCTATTCATATAATCATGACATAAACATACCTAAACATGAACCATTCTATTCATGTAAACTTGCAATTGGAATATAAATCTAACTTAATTATGTGTCATATATATCACCATATGATTTTGATAACAACTTAGGCCTAAAACATGTTTTCAACTAGGCATAACACCAAATATAGTTTAGTCATGTTCATAAAAATGCTTACTTTTGTTTCTAATACAAAAACATGATTTGCCAATTCCAACATAGATTCATATAAACCATAGTACTTAGTCGAGTCCAATTACACACTAAAAGTGATCATAAAAGTATGTACATCATATTGGCATAATAGTGAATCATATGCTTGCATGAATCCCAAATAAAATATCACAACATATGGTTGTTAACATGTATCATATACTTGTATGAATCCCTAAATAAAATACCACACATATGGTTGTTGTTAGACCAAAAAATGGTCCTAACACCCAATTGATAATGTTTTGTAGAGAATAATGAGGAATCATGAACAAAAAGCAAGAAAAATCAATCAACACACGGAATTTATAGTGGTCCGACGTTAACAAGCCTACATCCACTTCATAGCTTCTCAATTCATTCAGAAATTACAAATACAATGAGTATTGACGCTCAAGCACTCAATTACAATGAATAATACTCTCCGAATTCATTGATTTTATTAAAGAGGATGAAGTTTCTTCGTTGGTAGCCATGGCCGAAATAGATAGAGCTTCCTTGAGGCCAAAAAGTCCCCTTAAATGATGTGTTGTATGTGTATTTATAGGTAGAAATTCGGTTAGGGTTGAGTGGCCACGTGGCAGCTTCAGAGTAAATCTTGGAAGTAGTGGAGAACATGGGGAAATGGTCTTTAGCTGCCCAGAATTCGGTTAGGGGTAGAGACCCGATCCGGTTGGCCCGATCCGGATAACCCGATCCGGATGACCCGATCCGGTTTACCCGATCCGAATGACCCGATCCGGTTTACCCGACCCGGTTTGGTTGGTCAGAAATATTCGCTTTAGCTTGATCCGAAATGGTGGAATCCAACCCAAAGCTTATGTGCACAGAAATACGAGTTTTCCCATCCTTCGTTACTTCGTCCAAGCAGATGTCGATCTCTGGTAGTTCATACTCAAGCCCTGAGTGGCCTTCCTGATAGAGTTCTTCGGCTTTGGATAGTCTGGTCACAAAGCAGGCTAACATTTTCCCCCCCAAAGTACATCTTGTTGCAAATAAGATGTGCTTTGAATAAGTCGATATGAATCTTTTTGGATCTTTTTCTGTATAAATGGCTTGTCATATGCCGCATTGCTTCCGTTGATGCTTATCGGGCCAAATTTCATGGCTAGAGTGGTCAAGATGATCAAGTAATCGTTTAGACTTCGTCGAATCAAGAGGTAGAATTCCTTCATCATAGGTCATGCGGTATGTTTGGCTCCCGTGTGAGATCGTACATGTAAAAGTTGATGCCAAACGACGCCATCTTCCTAAACAAGTCAAGTGCATTACTAAGCTAAGATTTCTTTAATGTATAAGTCAATGTATACAATAGCTGTCCAAGTCATAGTATGGTGTCAGAATCTTCATATCTTAAGCTAGCATCTGGACCGTTCAGATAGAGTGCATCAGAGTCGGCATATGAATTTGTCATTTTTTCTTGGATTTGGACTATCTCGATATCAGGATATTAATCTAGGACTCCATGATTGCATCTAATCGTAATAATAGTGCATCCGAAAGCCATGATCACTTCAGATTGTTTTATAGTCCCGTGATCACATACGAGTCAGTACGAGATGTTGTTGAAAACATGCAAGCCAATAGCTGGTAGGATTATCACAATTGTAAGGCAGCAGAGGAGTTCATCATACTCTCCATTTGATGCAGTTGCATATCAAGTCTTTGAATTCTTGCTTGATCCGTAATTTCGCTCACTTGGATGGTCGGGATGAATCACGTCATATTCTAAAGATATAATATATATGTTCTGAATCATGCATTGAGTCAGGGTCATGTTTAAAGTCAATTTGTCGATTGAAGTTGATGTTCCTAGCATTAGTGGAGGATGAGCGAAGTCAGTGCTTATGCCCCCAGCATTGTTGGGGGTTATGATAGGTCAATCGGACATCCAATCTTTTAGCCTTTATACTTTTTTCTGCCGCATCGGGTTAGATATGTAGGTTCAACAATCTTAGTCACCCTGTGTCATTATGTGCACATTCCCAAGTCATCAAGGGTTGGAGTTGTATATGCGAATGGTCGAATCACATTCGCGTTGGGGTCAACCCATCTGTTTAGCCAGAAAGCAATGATCGCCTTATTGAGTATATCAGCAAACTTAGATACTCTCCTCGCATCAGCTGTAGAGTTGAGTAAGCTCGTCAATCTTGCAAGCGAGCGAATGTCGTTAGTGAGTTATTCGAGCTCCTTCGTTCACGCTTTGGCATAATCCGAAATGGCCACCATAGTCTTGTTGAGTCTATCACCCGTGCTTGGTTCCATTAAGCTTGACAATCAAGACCGCGGGCCCGATTAATGACATTGGTCATTTCCAAAATTGTAAATTCCTGTTATTCTTTCCTAGGGCTTTTCTTTTTCCTTTATTATTTCAAGAGTCAGATGGTGATTCATTCTGTCGTGAAGACATTGAGATCATCCATTTCAACATTAGCACACTCTTATTGCACGAATCTGTCTGTCTCAGGATAGGATTTTCCAATGTTTCTAGGAGAATCTCATGGTAGAGAGATACCGAGGTTTGTTTCAGAGGTGAATCCGTCAAGTCCTCTTGGTGGGTCTCGATGGAAAGAGATTTTGAAGTTTGAGATATCCAGAATACCGGATACTACAGCAATCAACGCTATATATGGTCCAGGTCGATTTACCGATGCCACTGTGGCGTTGAATCTTTCAAGGAATGCATGTAGGGTCTCGCCTGATCTCTGTTGAAGCATCAATTAATGTTGCCAATTTGGCCCTCATCTTTGAGAAGTTGTCGCTAATTACCTAATTTAGCGCTAGTGCCCCCGGTATGAAGTCTTAAATTTGGTGGAAGCCGGTTTCTGGCTTCTTGGTTGTGCATATGTAATAGCAGTCAATCAGGCTTCTGTTTTTTAATTCTGGATGGTGATCCGCTACTTGGATGTATGCAGGTTGCTCTTGAGGAGCCATTCTTCTGCTTATAGTCTGGGTTATTGTGAAGCTCAGATAATCGTAAATGTGCCTAAAGCTGGCAGATAGTCAGATGATGATGTTCGTAGCTCTTATCCTGTACTCCCCATCCATGGGGATTTTACTAAACGGTGGTCATCAAATCCACGTATTCTCTGAATTCATACTCCCTCATCGAGCTGTGAGTTAGAGTTTGATAAAAAATGATTTATTCGTGTCCAGCTTATGTTAGTCCTTGGTCTCCCATCCAAGCTTTGAGGTTCGGAGTCGGATGGCAATGAAGTTAGACTATAGCTTTCTCGAATGCTCTCGTCTTCCCCCTACATGGGGAGCCTCATGTTGAGGTTGAGCTGGATTTTAAACATTCCTCCGAATTGGAGCAAAGGTTGGTCGGGCTTCGTTTAATTTTTCGGTGGCTCTTGCATATCCATCGTTTTCATCCAAAATGTTACAGTCGGAAGTTGCATGCTACAAATGCCTGGGAGGAGGTTGGTTGCATCTTGTTTTATTAAAGACGACTATGCCAACTTGTCCTAGGGTCCCATATGATCTGGACCATGGAGCAGGGAGTGTTTGAGCCAAGCGTTGTCGCTTGAATTTCCATGGTGTTCGCTCCAGCGAGTAAGTCGTAATTACTTGGCCTTCCATCTATCCAAGTAGAAAAGTTATCCATCATTTTCTGTCGTTTCCAGAGAAGTTTGTCTCACCGAGCCATCTGAGTTCTCAAATCAGCGAGGGTACCACATATTTCATATCTAGCTTGACATGCTGAGGGATCATTGCAAGAAGAAATTTGCTGACTTCCTTCGTTCCAAGCGCCTTCTGCGCCAATATCCTCAGCACGGAAGAAATTTCTATCTTCCTTCTTCTTAGCCTTTGAGTTTGAGTGTCAGGCAATTTTCCTCCTCGCAAGTTAGAGGTCAAAGCAACGGCATCTCCCTTTACATGGGGTCTTTCAACTGGGAAGTCGGTCCGGACTAGCAAATGGACATTCACTCTGCATCCATTTCGTGGTCCTCAAGCAGCCTGTCAAGATCGAGGTATAAGTTAGACACAGACATATAACATTTATGAATATTTTCAGCAGTGTGGCCCCAGTCCGGGGGTAATAGAGAAAGGTCGGCAGTTATATCACATCCCTTTTAAATTTAGACGTGGATGCACGGAAGGGAGACATTGTTTTCAAAGCTTATGTGATTGAGTTATCCAAGTGCTCGAGTTATCGCGTTTTCTATTCAATATATTTACGAGGTGGCACTCTTCGTTGCACTTGGGCTATGGCTAGTCATACATGGGTGTGTATGTTTATTTGATATATCACTCTTAGGGCCTCCTTTCGGTCGTTGCCTTAAGTCGCGTGACACATTATTAAACAGTTCACTCTCAAGGCCTCCTTTCGGTCGTCGCCTTGAGTCGCATGAAAAGTTTAGCATTAGGCATCAGCGTCAGCCTTCTGGACGTGGCCCTTTGTTTGTTTTCCACCAGCCTGCTGTGGTTGTTGCGAGTGTGGCGCTCACATTCTTGTCATGTTATCTTGTACAAGCCTGCACTCAATAAACAAAGCAAATCCCAAAGCAATAGGTAATAAAGCACATCACAATCAAACAAGGGTTCCAATTCAAAAACCCCTGAAATCAAATAATATCTAGCTAATCATATAGAATTTATCTAAAAATGGGGGTGATGTGTGTCATGAATAAAGGGCCTGGCCAGGGCCTGTTTGGGATTGATTAAGATCGATAGTGCATTGCCCCCCATGCCCGGACATGAAGGGTTCGGGCTCAGCTTTCACTCTTGCCCCCGATACTACAGCGGGGTAGGAGCCCTTTTATGGCATTTAGTCAACATGCCTTTATACTCTCCTGTCGTATGCCTAGGATAGAGTTCGAACTCAGCTTTCAATCTGCTCCCCGATCCTTCAGCAGGGTAGGAGTTCTTGTGGAGCTAGTCTCTGGCGCCTTTATACTCTCCCGTCGGATGCCAAGGGTAGAGTGGAATCAGGGCGGTCTTTTAATCGTGGTGCACCTTCACGCCTTGAGGACGTCATCTTCCCGTCCTTTATACTCTCTCTCGAGTCATGAGAGTTAGAGTTACGGACGTCGTCTTCCCGTCCTTTATACTCTCTCTCGAGTCATGAGAGTTAGAGTTATGGACGTCGTCTTCCCGTCCTTTATACTCTCTCTCGAGTCATGAGAGTTAGAGTTACGGACGTCGTCTTCCCGTCCTTTATACTCTCTCTCAAGTCATGAGAATTAGAGTTACGAACGTCGTTTTCCCGTCCTTTACTCTCTCTCGAGTCATGAGAGTTAGAGTTACGGATGTCGTCTTCCCATCCTTTATACTCTCTCTCGAGTCATGAGAGTTAGAGTTACAGACGTCGTTTTCCCGTCCTTTATACTCTCTCTCGAGTCATGAGAGTTAGAGTTACGGACGTCATTTTCCCGTCCTTTATACTCTCCCAAAGTCAGTTTGGGTTAGAGTTGTGGATCGAGTGGTCTTAAATCTTGGCGCGCCTGTCACACTCGTCCTAATTTTATACTCATATCCAAGCTCTGAGGATTAGAGTTAGTCGGGCAAACAGTCGGGTCACATTTGCCTTAGCATCGTCCCTTTGCTCCCATGTCAAGGGCAAAGGTTGCCATCGGGGATGATCGGTTCTCACCCCTATTGAGTTTGTACTCCTCCCTTCCGAAGCATGGGAAAGAATTAGATACGTCGTTAGAGAGCGGTCGAGTCATACTCATCCTCGTCTTAACATATCTCTTTTGCCCCCACTTCGAAGGTAAAAGTTATCTCGTTCATGGTATTGTACCCGTCACTGTTGAACTCTTCCCATCAGATCAAGGGATAGAGTCGTCGATCTACCGAGTGATTATGTCACACTCGAATACATTTCTATGTCTTGCGTGGCGAATCAATGGATAGATGATGAGGAGGCCTCATTAGTATGTCCATATATGGATAACACAGGTCGAACTCGTGTGCATTTACTCTCTTGCCCCCACGTCAAGGGAAAAAAGTCGGTGAATGAATGGTCGAACTTCTTTTGCTTTAGAATGTTGTCGTTAGGCCAATAGTAAGCGGGTGAAGGGTCGAATCACGTTCGCCAAAGCTTTACATTCCTCCGATCAAACTATGGCAGGAGTTTTCGGTACCAAACCTCGGGTACCTGCAACATTCATATATGAATTTGCATGAGTTAATCATGTCAATAACTCAAGAAGTATGTAAAGGAAAAATGCATGATTGAAAAATAAGTATGTTGATAGGCGGTGCTGCCTCCTTTATTTGGATTTATGTAATTCGATGGCATCGACTGCAGGATCTGATTGTATGGACGGTCGAACCGCGTCCATCTGGAGTCGGATCTCAACTCTGAAATGCAATGATCGATGCAAAATTAACTTGTGATCTGCCACGTGTGAGCCAAGGAGTGGATGGTCACCTCAGATCCATCTTAAGGTATACAACTTCTCTCAGGCGAAGGACGTGGCTCTGTAAACGAGCAGTTCAATCGGGCTCGTTACGGCAATGCTCCATAATTCTTCCTGTAGGTGCTCAAAGTTTGATCGGTACCAGATTCGGGGTACCTACATCATCCACATATAAATTCATCTGAGTTATTTACATCAATAACTCATAAAGCATGGAAATATAAGAGTCATGGTTAAAAAGTAATCCTGTTAAAGGAATGAATATCATTCTGTGCGAAGATGGCATTGCACGCTCTTTGCAGGTCCATTTTTCCTTACTACATCTCTGTCAGGGGATGGCTGTCAAAATCTTTAGCTGGCGATGAATGTCTTTTCAAACCGTTGTGGGGTGGCGGTCCCAAGAATGAACAGACCTTAAAAGAGGACTTGGAGTGACAAAGGCAATTAGGTAAATACTATAAGCGAATGACGAGGTCGCATCTTATTTGAATCGCCTTCTTGCCCCCATGCTAAGGGCAAGGATTGAGTATAAGGGAGTCATGGCTGCTAGGGGGATAGTCATATCTCATCCATCCGCAGATACGCCTTTAGTCCCACGTTGGGAATAAGATCTAATCCACAGATAATCAATCAGCATCCAGGCTTAAGTGCTCTAAACCTTTAACTTGCCACCTCCATCGAGTAGCATCTCCTAATTAGCTAAACAGCAGGCTCTTCCAGTAACATGGTCGCCATGGACCATTCCCATTCCATCTTTCATTAGGAATTTTAGAAATAGATACCAGGGTGCAATGTAAGCTCTAATCGCCGCTAGAGCTAGTCAGTTTAGACCTTAGTCAGATAAACTTGACTACAATAGCATGGCTTCCAAGGCTTGAAGTAATGTTCACGTTTTCTATCACAATTTATGTATGAAGTCGAGAGCTAACGGTCGATTCATATTTGTTTTGATCTCGAACTCTCATCTCTTGACAAAGGTCATATGGTGACTGGTGAGCAGTCAAGTTGCTATCATCCGAGCAAAGATTCATATGTCCAATCGTGGCCTGTAGGGGTTCAGCTGTTACCTATCGCTGGGCACCAAAGTATGTTGACCTAACCCTTATTCGATGGAAACCAGTCTTCCTCAATGCGATTGACAGCAAATAGCCATTGCAAAGGTTATCTAAGTTCTTCGGGAGGTGAGACGCAGGACATTTTATTCATCACATCATACAATTGAAGTGTAGCTTTGGGATGTTGGGATCCTTAGCTGCTTTCTGGTATCCCACTATTGACAATCATGGTCACTAAGATCATATGAATCATCTTTGAAGTAGTGTTCGAACTGTTCTATATAACTGTCATTCGATGCTCCGCCGATGGGACAGGTTTAAGTCATATAAATGGGATGGTCACTACTCATTAGGGAACAACATCAGTTGCATTGCTGAAATTTACACTATCGGAGTTCCAGAAGATGAGGCTACTATTAGACAATCATTATCTCGTATACTGTCGTTGATAGCAAGCTGAATCTGACAGACAGCTCCTCTCATTGAATGGCATCGGCAAAAAGAGGCTATGGCTTCTGGAGGAATCCTAGTCGTTGCCATTTGGTTGTCATATTCTTTGACTATCCACCTTATCTTCATTAACAAACTTTGATGACTACTGTTGGTCAAAATATACGTCGAGCCGAAGGCGAGCCGTGCTCCGAGCCGAAGGCGAGGCCGTCAGCGGGTCCGGGCGCAGCGCCGGCGGGGGTACGGGCAGTCCTTGACCTCTCACATTAGACAGGTATTGTTGTTGCTGCCTGTTGCCGGTTGGGTCCGGGTAGTCTTACGCCACAACTCAGTCTAACCTCGGGTCTTTATTGGGCTTCGTGTTTAACCACCCGCATTGGATAGGTATTGTTGTGACTACTGGACAGCCGGGCGGTTCCGGGCAGGTTTACATCACAACTCAATCCAACCTCGGGTTAAACACATCGTATTTTCTAAATTTACATATTTTGTCTCTTTTCTTTTTATATGTAAATATTTGCGACGCATTATTCAAATTCATCTTTATTGGGTAAAATTTATTTATACCACTTAATTTTTTTTCAAGGTTGTTGGCATGCGTCAAACATGCCAACACATATGTTCTATATTTTAACCCAAACGTCATTACCCCCGTTTTACACATTCGCTACAATATAAGATATGTTGGGTTTAACATTTAAACCCAACTTAGCCATATGAAAAGGGGAGGCTTATAACATGGTGTTTATAAGGTAACATAAAAAGGGGAGTGTGAACGCATGAACTTGCAACATAATGATTCAATTAACATGAATTAGGCACATGTGAACTTGCATTGTAATAGCATATAATCATGGCATAAACATACTTAAACATGAATCATTCTATTCATATAATCATGGCATAAACATACCTAAACATGAACCATTCTATTCATGTAAACTTGCAATTGGAATATAAATCTAACTTAATTATGTGTCATATATATCACCATATGATTTTGATAACAACTTAGGCCTAAAACATGTTTTCAACTAGGCATAACACCAAATATAGTTTAGTCATGTTCATAAAAATGCTTACTTTTGTTTCTAATACAAAAGCATGATTTGCCAATTCCAACATAGATTCATATAAACCATAGTACTTAGTCGAGTCCAATTACACACTAAAAGTGATCATAAAAGTATGTACATCATATTGGCATAATAGTGAATCATATGCTTGCATGAATCCCAAATAAAATATCACAACATATGGTTGTTAACATGAATCATATACTTGTATGAATCCCTAAATAAAATACCACACATATGGTTGTTGTTAGACCAAAAAATGGTCCTAACACCCAATTGATAATGTTTTGTAGAGAATAATGAGGAATCATGAACAAAAAGCAAGAAAAATCAATCAACACACGGAATTTATAATGGTTCGGCGTTAACAAGCCTACATCCACTTCATAGCTTCTCAATTCATTCAGAAATTACAAATACAATGAGTATTGATGCTCAAGCACTCAATTACAATGAATAGTACTCTCCGAATTCATTGATTTTATTAAAGAGGATGAAGTTTCTTCGTTGGTAGCCATGGCCGAAATAGATAGAGCTTCCTTGAGGCCAAAAAGTCCCCTTAAATGATGTGTTGTATGTGTATTTATAGGTAGAAATTCGGTTAGGGTTGAGTGGCCACGTGGCAGCTTCAGAGTAAATCTCGGAAATAGTGGAGAACATGGGGAAATGATCTTTAGCTGCCCAGAATTCGGTTAGGGGTAGAGACCCGATCCGGTTGGCCCGATCCGGATAACCCGATCCGGATGACCCGATCCGGTTTACCCGATCCGAATGACCCAATCCGGTTTACCCGATCCGTTTTGGTTGGTCAGAAATATTTGCTTTAGCTTGATCCGAAATGGTGGAATCCAACCCGAAGCTTATGTGCACAGAAATACGAGTTTTCCCATCCTTCGTTACTTCGTCCAAGCAGATGTCGATCTCTGGTAGTTCATACTCAAGCCCTGAGTGGCCTTCCTGATAGAGTTCTTCGGCTTTGGATAGTCTAGTCACCAAGAAGGCTAACAGTTGTTAACATGAATCATGTACTTGTATGAATCCCAAATAAAATACCACAACACATGGTTGTTAACTTCCAACATACATCACATACTTGCAAATACCCAATCGTATACCATAACATTTCCAAATCATTTAGAATCAAAATAACATACAAATACAGATTATTATCGCCACAATTCCATTTCTCACTTTACACAAATCAAAACACAATTATTTTTTCACATCAGAATAGCACTCTACTTACAACGTATGATGAATCTTCAATTTAGGAATCTGAATTCTTAATTTGGAGATGCTATCCTTTGTTGTAGGCGTTGTTTTGATTTAATTGACATTGCTTTAAGCTTTTGAATTATCTCCTAATTGTCTCTCAATTTCTGACGGCTATTCCAAGTCTCTCCTCAGCAGCATGACGGTCTCATCTTCATTTTTGTTTGTGTGAATTAGGGTGTGTCTTAGGTCCTTTTTATAGAGTTTGTGAGTTGATTAGGACCGTCGATGGAGCTTGGTTTAATAATAGCCGTTCGTTTGAAGGAGAGACCAACCAGGAGCTGACACCTAGCCCTAGTGACAAGGCAAGGCTCAGAAAATCGACCAAACAAAGACCAGGCCAGCCAGGGGGCTGGGTTCGACCTGGCTCAGGGGCCAGGTCGACACGCCAGTCGACACCGTGTCGACTTGGCAGTCGACACGGGTGACCCAGGTCGACTACCCAGTCGACCTGGGTAGCCCCAGGTCGACTACCAAGTCGACCTGGGTGGCTTGGGCGGGAAAATTCCCGCCCTGGCCAATTCGGCCCGATTTTGAATTTTGAATTGGTTTTTCTGAGCTGTTTTGAATTTTAAATTGAATTCTGAAACTTCCGGAGGCCATATCTTCTTCATACGTAGTCCGTTTTACGCAAACTCGGACTCTATCTCAAGCAGAATTGCGAGATGAACGCAATGGCGTATCTCGTTTCCCTTAATTCTTTGATTTGAAATTAGTTATACTTTAATTTGTGAATTTCACTATTATAGAATACACGGGGTGTTACATTCTCCCCCACTAAAAAGGATTTCGTCCCTGAAATCTTCAAGTTTAGGAAGAATGTACATCCTAACATCCAAACATCTATCTACTCATTCATCAAACACGAGCATCCATTGTCCTTAAAAGACTTCTAATGCTTCATGATCATATGCGAAGTGTGTGTGTACATGTACTTATCTAATGCAAAATCAGGCGGTCTACTGATTCAGTTGACCTCCTTAATGCAAATTATGTAAGTGCCATGAATCCATTATGTATGCAAATTCTCCTATTCATGATTCTACATGAGTGCACAATCATTCATACAAATGCAACATCCATATGACAACACACTAAACTTCAACCATATACGAATATAAATACATTTATGCATATGCAATATGAAGTGACTAAGCCGATCTAAAACCTAGATTGTGTGTGTATATGCAACCACGAGCAACCACTAGCAATCACTTGCAACCACTTGCAACAATCATCCATAACATGTTTCAATTACATGTTTTCATCCAAAGAGTTTCTACCTAAAAGATAAGGTCGAGGAGATATACCTAAAAAGATAGATAAAAGCGCAACTTAAGGAAAAAGAAAGATCAAAGATGTACCCTCGAAAAAAAAAGGGTAGGCTGCGTGTATTCTAGCTTCAGTTTCCCAAGTTGCGTCTCCCTCAGCGTCGCTCCACTGAACTTTGACGAGCTTGACTTCACGGTTGAGTAGCTTTTTCACTTCCGTTCCTAATATGCGGGTTGGAACTTTCCTCACGGTCGCTTCGCGTTCCACTTCAGCTTCTCCTAGGATATTTGGCTCTACCACTTCAGCAGAATCATGTAGACATTTTCGGAGATGTGAAACGTGAATGACGTTGTGAACTCCGGCCAATTTTTCGGGTAGCTCTAATCTATAGGCCATTTTCCCAATTTTCTCGATGATAGGAAATGGCCCTACGAACCTTGGTGCTAGCTTTCCTGTGGTTCCAAAATGAACAACGTTCCTTAGCGGAGATACCTTAAGAAAAACTCTGTCCCCAACCTCAAATTCAAGGTCGGTCCTCCTCTGGTCGGCGTAGGACTTTTGTCTGTCTTGGGCCGTCTTCATCCTTCTTCGTATTAAGTCTACTTTCTCTGAAGTCTCTCGGATCATATCTGGTCCAAGTATGAGCTTATCAGTAGACTCCCACCAACAAGTGGGTGATCGGCACTGAAGCGACCCGAACTTCCCCGGTCTCCGAAGAGATGAGAAAGAACGAATTACTGTGAGGTCAAGACAAATCAGAACGCAGACTGAAGAACATTTCATTGCTAGTACAACAATTCCATCAGATACAAGAATATACAGAGTATATTGAATAAATTACATTTGATAAATATCAGAGATTACAATAAATTACATAGCAGCGGAAAAATAATACTAAGCACAACTGAAGGTAATACACGGATACAGAGCTTTCCGAGCATCGTTCCAGCTGTAAATCAGGATCCTGTGAATATAAATCTGCAAAACCAAAACTACTAGCTGCCTGTGCGGAAAATGAGGGCACCCAGAGTTTAGGTTAAAACAATAAACTCCAGGTCAGTCATGTGACTGGTGTGAGAACTAAAACAGTTATTTAAAATTTTACTTTAAAAGAGAGTAATTCAAGGGACCACGCCGTATAACACGGAACGGGTTTCCTCCCAAGAATATCAGTGCATAGAATAAACAATGCAATGCTTTTTCGAAAAATGAAGCTATTATATGACCCAGGTCCCATCACACAATGCAACGCAAACCGGAGGATATGGTTTTCCCTTATAATAGCCAAACATGCTTGGTACGTTTAAAACAAATCATTTGATACTATAATAAGTGTATAGTGTCAAAACAATTTCAATCATAAATATAAATCATAGACGGCATAAGTGCCCCATATCACTATGTCGCCATACTAGTTCTACAATTAAAACCGCAATATCACGTATTGGAAATTGGATTTCTGTCATGAGTCGTGGCAAGGGGCAAGCTCCTCTCTGCGTTCGAGACACTCTAGCAAATGCCTCAGGACTACACACTCTGGGCAATCCTGGATGCTTCAAGGCCGGTCCTCACTTACGTTAGAGGATTAGTATTCCTGAACACACGTTTCCCAGTCCTTACAAACCTAAAATCGAGGCGCCTCATCCAACAACCACATAGGTGAAAAGTATATAAATGTCAGGGCTGGTAAGTCACTGACACCACCAAAGCTAGAAAGAAACGTCGTGCTCTCCCTGTAGTCCGTATCCCGTTTTTGACTCATACCGATGTGTGAGGCTCGCGAATTCACGTTATACACAAAGCTGCCACATAGGCCGTGCTTTGATCATCAACCACAAGACTTTGCTTTTCAACAGAAGCCTTGACCCACGCAACTCAGTGTGCCACACAGGAAATTCATGCCATGCGATTGATATCTATCAATATATAACCTCTAAGCTCGTACGTCTCAGAGAAGGGCGTTAAGCAAGAGAATAAATTCTCCACCGCCAAACAGATATATATTTAACAGAAATCAATCAACACAGAATAAAATCCAATGTCAGACACATAATCCATTTACAATTTCGTTCTGGGTCTGAACGAAACCGGAGGCACTTTCCTCGCATATCCATCGATCTCCAGGTACGTCTGGACGACCACCAACTGATTCCCTCATCTTGGGTGTACAGCCCAATCAAGATCATCAGTAATCCCCCAAACGATGTGAAGACTTCCGGTCTTCAACCACCGTCTTCATCTTCGACTTATCGTCAAATCGGTTATTAAGAATGGGTATAAACCCGGACTTTCCGAACAACCAGCGCATATTAAAAACAAATGTTACACAAACACAACATACGTCTCATTCCAATTCTTAGGGAAAGGTTCCCATTAATTTTATCCAAGATAAGTTCTTTAAAATTTATCCTTTAATCTTCCTTTGGATGTCATTTCAAACCAAATTATGGTTTTCCAAAACTAGTCGAGATTAGCGAACCACACCGAAGTAATTATTTATTTTATTTCCCAATCCCAACCTATTCATCCCATGAAGCAAAACTGGTAATACTCCATATCTAATACCACGGTTTTCTCGGTAAAATTAATTACCATTTCACGTTCAAATCTAATTAAAGATTTAACTATCGCTTTGGAGCAAAACTGGTGATACTCCATTCTCGCTCACTTTCTAAATTTGATAATTTAAATTAACAATTCACATTTCAATCTAATTGCGGATTCATTAAAACTCCCTTTACTGGGTTAAAGAACAAATGTCATTTAAAACACAGTTCACGATAAACCCAAATCATATTCTATTTATTATCGGGTTAAAGAATTAGTGTTATTCAAAACACCATTCACAATAAACCCACAAATCTATTCTATTTAAAACCCGTTTCAAATCCCATTTATTTATTTGAAAATAAACGGGTTCAATTTTAGTTCAAAACTAGTTTATTTCAATAAAAATCTATTTTTATCTTTTCAAATATGGAGTTTTTCATCCCAATTTTTCCCAAATCATTTCTTATGATTTTACACAAATTATTGATATTTTTAATAATTTTATCAAGGCAAGTACAGTCGATTTCCATCAACGACCATCGAACTGCACTTACAGCGACCTTTTCTGAATTTGATTTGAACATATCTCCAAATCCAACTGTTAGATTTCAAATTTCTAATATTTGTTAGAAAGATCTTTTCGATACGTACCCAACGATTCCGGTTTTAGGAGAATCCGACGGTCAGATCTCTCGTAATGTCCGTTTGAAATAAATGGTCGAAATTCACGAACTACCGCGGCGCGTTCTATTCAGGCCATTATATTATATATATAATATATATTTCGTCGATTTCTATGTAAAACAAATTTTATTAATAGGTTTAAATTCGTTTCAAAAACAATTTCAACTTCCACTTCAATTCAAATCAAAATTGAATTCTTCCTTATACTTTCGTTTTAAAATTCATTTGAATTCAATTCAAATTTCAATTCAATTTGAATTCATTTCAATTCGTTTTCAATTCAATTCGAATTCGCCTTCAATTCAATTCAAATTCATTTTCTTTTCAAATCAAATCAAATTCATTATATATTCAATTGAAATCAAATTCGTTATATATTCAATTCAATTCAAATTCGTTATATATTCATTTCAAATTCGTTATATATATTCAATTCAAATTCGTTTTCTAATTAAATCAAATTCGTTTTCTATTCAAATCAAATTTCGAATTCGTTTTCTATTCAATTCAATTCAAATTCGTTTTCTATTCAATTCAATTCAAATTCGTTATATATTCAATTCAAATTCGTTTTCTATCCAAATCAAATTCGAATTCGTTTTCTATTCAATTCAATTCAAATTCGTTTTCTATTCAATTCAATTCAAATTCGTTTTCTAATTTAATCAAATTCGTTTTTTATTCAAATCAAATTCAATTCGAATATAATCGATATAAATATCGATCGCGTCAAAATAGCGCATCACTAATCAACACGACTTTATATATTTCAATAAATTCGTTATTCTATTCAACAAATGAATATTTATTCTATTCAATATGTGAATAAAATATTTCGTTCAACACATGACTAATCTCAACGGATGAGTACGGTCAACGCATGAACCTTTACTTTATAGTGATAAAGATATAAATTTTATTGTTAAAATATTTCGTTCAACACATGACTAATCTCAACGGATGAGTACGGTCAACACATGAACCTTTACTTTATAATGTTCTTTATTTTCTAAATTGGAATGAGGCCCAATCAATTACCATATAAAGTTAATTATATGGATTCCATACAACACATGCATATAATAGCAACGATAAATAATCAACCATCATCCAAAGTGCACTACACTGTATAAGCATCAAATATAGATATCTAACGCTTATAACAGCCTGTCAATCCATCGATCGACATACAACTAATTATTGGGATTAGTGTATATCATCTATTACCCCCATACCCGTGTGGGGTTTCAAATCAACAAACATAGATTTTATTTGTGCAGTTGGGCGATGTGTAAAATTTATCGTCCCAATCAATGTCCTTCAAATAGGTGTACATAAACAAACCGTCCGTTTTGTAAATGAATATTTATTTATTCACATTCACGTTAAAAATTATATTTTTAACGATAAAACATTTTATTCAACCTATGAAAATATTCTATTCAGTTCATTTATTAAATAAAATGATATCTTTATTTTTCTAACATATTTTAGAAAATTTCGGCGGCATAACGGCGCGATACTAGAAACGGGACAAGGCCTATCCTTATCCCCGGTCTAGTGAAGGCCCACGCCATTCACACATCAATCAAATCAATTTAATTTCACCAAACAATTCAATTCAACCCAAATAATCTAACCAACTACACAACCAAACAAACAAGTCCATGGTCTGTGGACGATTGTGTCGGGTGCTACTAAACACTGTCTGCATCCTAGTATATATATATATATATATATATATAACTAGAAAAAAAGAAATTGAAGAGTGAGAAGTTCTCACCGAAAGCTATCCAATACCACGAGTCTTCATTTATAGAAATCTTCGCCATTCTCGCCCTTTGTCGCTTTCGTTGCCCGTAGCCACTATATATATAAAAATCACATTTTTATATTGCTATTCAATATATAAAAATCAAAATTTTACTTCGCTATTCAATATATAAAAATCCTATTTATACTTCACTAATCAATATATAAAAATCGAATTTTTACTTCGCTATTCAATATATAAAAATCGAATTTTTACTTCGTTGTTCAATATATAAAAATCAAATTTTTACTTCGTTGTTCAATATATAAAAATCCTATTTTTACAACGCTATTTTATATAAAGATTTCGCCTTTTCAATTTTAAAAATCTAATCTTTTCTATTTTAAAAATCTAATCTTTTCTATTTTAAAATCTAATCTTTTCTATTTTAAAAATCTAAACTTTTCTATTTTAAAAATCTAATCTTTTCTATTTTAAAAATCTAATCTTTTCAATAAAATAATCTAATCTTTTCTATTTTAAAAATAAAAATAATAGCCTTTTAAATAAATAAAAATCAAAATTTTAAACTATATAAAATTCAGAAATTTAAATTACAGTATTACATAATAAAATCGAAAATTTTCACACGACTAAATAAAATAAAATATGGAAAAAAACAGTAAAACTTACTTTGGCTTTCGGATCGGAGGGGGGATTTTCGGGTTTTAACAGTGGAGGGGGCTGGAGGACACGCGACAGAAGGAGAGGAGCGGTTGGCGGTGGGGGTTGCAGCGTCGATGCGGGGTGGCGGGTTTGGGTGGCTCGCGAGTTTAAACGGGGAGGAGGAGAAGAAGGATCGAAAGGGGGGGCGGGTGGCGGCGCCTGAGCTGGAGGGGGGGCTGATGGGGAGGCGCGGCTGTCTCCCTTGGCGGCGCGTCGATCGATTAGGGCATAGTTTTTTTTTTCGTTTTGAAATGAACGGGGGGGGGGGGGGGTCGGCTGATAAAAGGAGAGAAGTTATATATATATATTTTAATTTAATTATGAAAAAGTTGACTTTTACATACGACCTCTAAACGAGGCCCACCGCCTGTCGTCCATAGCGTTTCACCCCCATTCCGAACTCAATGGGATACGTATCGTGAGCTGATTCGATCGTTTCGATCAGTTTCCGTTAAAATCAACATATAACTCTATATATTGATTTTGAACGCGCATTTCAATTTACCGGGGTCACATACTAACTCGAAAAATTACGGAAAAATATTTTCTAGCTTTGTATTGACGATACGGTCCTAACAAAACTAGTTTCGTCGAATTTTGAGATCATTGGAAAAATGGCCAATTTCCAGTTGATTAAAATCAATTGAAACTGGTCAAACGCGTTTTCCTTTACCACGCTCACATATTGATTCGAAAAATTATGAAATTTGGAACCTAGCAATAATTTGACATCACGGATCCAACAAAAGTGGTTTCGTCGAAATCCGAGGTCGTTTGCAAAATTCCCATTTTTAAGGGCTTGAATTCCATAGCGACCATTCAGAATTTTCAACTGGACATATCTTTTGATTTCCGCTATGAAATTTTGATTTTTCTGATTCGTTGGAAAGATATCATCATTTAGATTCTAATATTTTTGGTTTCACTAAAATTCGGATTGTTTTGCACCCGGTATGTTCAATTGAAGTTTGAAATCGAATTATCGAACTACCGCGCCATTTTCAATTCCAATTATAATTATAAATAATTATTTATATTCTAACGACGACGCGTATAATATGTACGTTCGATTTATATTCAAAATAAATTTCTCGTCGATATTATTTAAAATAATTTATTTTAAATATTAAAAATTCGCTAAAACTGCCAAAATAAAAATTTTAAACTGGCCCAAATTTTCGGGTTGTTACAATCTCCCCCACTTAAAACTTTTCATCCCCGAAAAGGAACAAAGTCGAAAGTGGTTTGATTAATCAACTCTACGTTCAATCTGGCTTCCATTCTCCAACTTTTCAGTTTCTGAGAATTTTCAAATTCTTCAAAAATTTGGCTAACACCCTAAATTTTCGAAAAATTTCGCCATAACCTCCCCTGCACCGTGAGCCACAGGAAAATCCCGAAATTGCCATACAGGCCTATTGATCTCAAAAAGAAAAAGAAAAAGCCAATAGGCTCATAAAATAATCATCACCCAAGCAAAACAATAAATTATATAATAAACGTGTACCTATTTGTCGGGCAAACAAATTTTATTCTCTGCTCTAGCCTCCTTGCTATGACCTGTTCAATGAAAGTACATGTATATGCAAGCAAATGCTACCAATTTTCAATACAATTCAAAATTTGATGCAATTAGGCATAATGGTTCAAAATTATCAAACAAATAAACAAACAACACAAACATCAATCAATTAGTGGATTTGAGTTTCAAATTTGTAATTTTGATATATATACAAAAATCATGTTTTTGATGCCAATTCACAACAATGTATTCCAGCTATATTAGTTTTGGTTCTCACACCAGTCTAATGGAAATATATAGATATCACACCTTCGAAACACGAACATAAATACTGATGATGTCATGACAATTATCAGTACCATCTCCGGGCGGCTAGAATGTGATTCCATATCTATCCAGTATATTAAAACTTCGAATATACGTTCATGACGCGTATATGCAAAATCTTTATATATTAGATTGTCCATATCAATATAAATAAATTATTCAAATACGTATGCTTGAATTTAACTTTCAAAACAAATTTTGTTTTCAAATTTTTATTTTAAAAATATACTCTTCACACTCGTTCTAGGATACTACTGATCCTATCTCTAACGAGTCTCTCTTATTGGATATTACTAATCCAATATTTGATGAATTCTTTCGTATGGTTCTAATGTGTCTTGTTCTCGAGCTCTGTAAACCAAAGCTCTGATACCAAATGAAGCGACCCGAACTTCCCCGGTCTCCGAAGAGATGAGAAAGAACGAATTACTGTGAGGACAAGACAAATCAGAACGCAGACTGTAGAACATTTCATTGCTAGTACAACAATTCCATTAGATACAAGAATATACAGAGTATATTGAATAAATTACATTTGATAAATATCAGAGATTACAATAAATTACATAGCAACGGAAAAATAATACTAAGCACAACTGAAGGTAATACACGGATACAGAGCTTTCCGAGCATCGTTCCAGCTGTAAATCAGGATCCTGTGAATATAAATCTGCAAAACCAAAACTACTAGCTGCCCGTGCAGAAAATGAGGGCACCCAGAGTTTAGGTTAAAACAATAAACTCCAGGTCAGTCATGTGACTGGTGTGAGAACTAAAACAGTTATTTAAAATTTTACTTTAAAAGAGAGTAATTCAAGGGACCACGCCGTATAACACGGAACGGGTTTCCTCCCAAGAATACCAGTGCATAGAATAAACAACGCACTGCTTTTTCGAAAAATGAAGCTATTATAAGACCCAGGTCCCATCACACAATGCAACGCAAACCGGAGGATATGGTTTTCCCTTATAATAGCCAAACATGCTTGGTACGTTTAAAATAAATCATTTGATACTATAATAAGTGTATAGTGTCAAAACAATTTCAATCATAAATATAAATCATAGACGGCATAAGTGCCACATACCACTATATCGCCATACTAGTTCTACAATTAAAACCGCAATATCACGTATTGGAAATTGGATTTCTGTCATGAGTCGAGGCAAGGGGCAAGCTCCTCTCCGCGTTCGAGACACTCTAGCAAATGCCTCAGGACTACACACTCTGGGCAATCCTGGATGCTTCAGGGCCAGTCCTCACTTACGTTAGAGGATTAGTATTCCTGAACACACGTTTCCCGGTCCTTACAGACCTAAAATCGAGGCGCCTCATCCAACAACCACATAGGTGAAAAGTATATAAACGTCAGGGCTGGGAAGTCACTGACACTACCAAAGCTAGAAAGAAACGTCGTGCTCTCCCTGCAGTCCGTATCACGTTATACACAAAGCTGCCACGTAGGTCGTGCTTTGATCATCAACCACAAGACTTTGCTTTTCAACAGAAGACTTGATCCACGCAACTCAGTGTGCCACAAAGGCAATTCATGCCATGCGATTGATATCTATCGATATATAACCTCTAAGCTCGTACGTCTCAGAGAAGGGCGTTAAGCAAGAGAATAAATTATCCACCGCCAAACAGATATATATTTAACAGAAATCAATCAACACAGAATAAAATCCAATGTCAGACACACAATCCATTTACAAGTTCGTTCTGGGTCTGAACGAAACTGGAGGCACTTTCCTCGCATATCCATCGATCTCCAGGTACGTCTGGACGACTACCAACTGATTCCCTCATCTTGGGTGTACAGCCCAATCAAGATCATCAGTAATCCCCCAAATGATGTGAAGACTTCCGGTCTTCAACCACCGTCTTCATCTTCGACTTATCGTCGAATCGGTTATTCAAAATGGGTATAAACCCGGACTTTCCGAACAACCCGTGCATATTAAAAACAAATGTTACACAAACACAACATACGCCTCATTCCAATTCTTAGGGAAAGGTTCCCATTAATTTTTCCAAGATAAATTCTTTAAAATTTATCCTTTAATCTTCCTTGGATGTCATTTCAAACCAAATTATGGTTTTTCGAAACTAGTTGAGATTAGCGAACCACACGGAAGTAATTATTTATTTTATTTCCCAATCCCAACCTATTCATCTCATGAAGCAAAACTGGTAATACTCCGTATCTAATACCACGGTTTTCTCGGTAAAATTAATTACCATTTCACGTTCAAATCTAATTAAAGATTTAACTATCGCTTTGGAGCAAAACTGGTGATACTCCATTCTCGCTCACTTTCTAAATTTGATAATTTAAATTATCAATTCACATTTCAATCTAATTGCGGATTCATTAAAACTCCCTTTACTGGGTTAAAGAACTAATGTCATTTAAAACACAGTTCACGATAAACCCAAATCATATTCTATTTATTATCGGGTTAAAGAATTAGTGTTATTCAAAACACCGTTCACAATAAACCCACAAATCTATTCTATTTAAAACCCATTTCAAATCCCATTTATTTATTAAAAAATAAACGGGTTTAATTTTAGTTCAAAACTAGTTTATTTCGATAAAAATCTATTTTTATCTTTTCAAATATGGAGTTTTTCATCCCATTTTTTCCCAAATCATTTCTTATGATTTTACACAAATTATTGATATTTTTAATAATTTTATCAAGGCCCGTACAGTCGATTTCCATCAACGGCCATCGAACTGCACTTACAGCGACCTTTTCTGAATTTGATTTGGACATATCTCCAAATCCAACCTTTAGATTTCAAATTTCTAATATTCGTTAGAAAGCTCTTTTCGATACGAACCCAGCGGTTCCGGTTTTAGGAGAATCCGACGGTCGGATCTCCCGTAAGGTCCGTTTGAAATAAATGGTCGAAATTCACGAACTACCGCGGCGCGGCGCGTTCTATTCAGGCCATTATATTATATATATATATATAATATATATTTCGTCGATTTCTGTTTAAAACGAATTTTATAAATAGGTTTAAATTCGTTTCAAAAACAATTTCAACTTCCACTTCAATTCAAATCAAAATTGAATTCTTCCTTATACTTTCGTTTTAAAATTCATTTGAATTCAATTCAAATTTCAATTCAATTTGAATTCATTTCAATTCGTTTTCAATTCAATTCGAATTTGCCTTCAATTCAATTCGAATTCGTTTTCTTTTCAAATCAAATCAAATTCGTTATATATTCAATTGAAATCAAATTCGTTATATATTCAATTCAATTCAAATTTGTTATATATTCAATTCAAATTCGTTATATATTCAATTCAAATCAATTCAAATATGTTTTCTAATTAAATCTGTTAGCTCACTTTGTGAACTGGATAACACAAAGTCAAGATATGAAATATTGAAGAACTTGAAAAACTCTGAAGCGGGTCGGATCGGTGCAGGATAGCGGTTCGGATAGGGTAAAGTCTGCTGTTCGGATCGGTGAACTAATACTCTTGGAGTTAAAGAAGCACAGCTATTCGGGTCGGAGGGGAATCTACTTCCAGTCGGATCAGAAAGCCACCCAATTGCTACAGAGATAGGTCGGAGCGGAGCGGAGCAGAATAAAGAGAAGAGAGAATTGTTTCCAAGTCAATCCAGGTCGGATCGGATATCCCGATCCGAACCCCTTGTACATGTCCCTCCGACCTGAACCCATTTTCCATATCATTCCCCTGCATAAGCGCATGGATATCCGGATCGGCTATGACCAGTTCCTGCCCTTAACGTCCATTATTCTGATGCGTTGTCAACATAGAAATCCATCCGAACCCGATGCTGATGGGATGGGTGACATGTGGCTCCGATCCGGATCGGGCTCTGAGCAAATTCACACCTATAAATACCCCGTCTGGAGACAAAGAAAAGGATCTTTTTTCTGGCACTTGGAGAGTTCAACCACCTTCATAACCCGAATTCCAGCAATCCCGGAGAATCCAAATCTTCTTTCATTATTTGTTTTCTATAATTGAGTGATTATAAGTGAGTTGTGAGAGGAATCAAGTGAATATTTCATTGTACTTGCAACTAAATCAGAAAATATAGTGAGAGACAAGTGGACGTAGGCATTTCTTCACCGAACTACTATAAATCATGTGTGTTCATTTTTATTTTTATCTTATTTCATTTGCTTTTGATCAATTTGGGTGTTAGAACCACTTTTTGGTCTAACATTTTGGTGCTTTCACTGAGAACTCATCTGAATCCTTTGTTTTCCGGGATTATCATTCTATTTTTTGGACCATTGAGTTCAAAGAAGCTAATCCTTAAGTCTCAACGCCCTTGGATATTTGTCGAAGAATCATGGCCAAAGGAAAAGGCAAAGAAGTTCAATCTGGTCGAGGAAATGGAGCTGGCGAAGATCGGCAAAATGCGGTGGTAACAAGGTCTCATGGGCAGAGTTCAGCAGCAGGACGAACCAATGCAGGAAACCCGAACCGCCTTCAGGGGGAGAGCTCCGATCCGATCCGGGTAGGAGATTCTGAAGCAGTGCATTCCCCCAACCTGAATCGACCCGAGCAGCTTGCCACGTACCGACCCGACCAGGCTCCCCAGCTCCGAACCGACCCGACCTCCTATCTCCGATCCGATCCGACACTTGGTGAGGTTGGAACTTCTACTCGAGTCCCCACAAATGCTCCGATTCCAGCCACCAGGGTCAATGATCAGGTCAATTCATCTGCGCCCATTACTCAAGGAGATTTCTCGCGCTTACTTGACATGCTTGAGAGCACAAGGGGGGCTATGAATGTCCACGAGCGCACTAATCTCATGATGCAGGAAGATATGAGGCTCATGAGTCGGGAGATTAGCGAACTCCATCGACAGAGGACCCCATCACCGGTTCGTCACACACCAGTGGATCAGTCTTCATCTTCCGACGAAGAGCGGCCCCGTGAACGAAGGCCGCTCGAACGACCTCAGAATGTGGAGCAGCTTACATTTGGATCTTTGGGATCTCGTGAGGATATTGCACGAGCGCTAGGAAATAATGACCCCACTCGGGGGCAAAGACTCCAGTCCCCTCCTCCCCAGATCGACCGGGAGCGCAGGGAACGGAATAGAGCAGAAGCAGCTCGAAGAAGAAGGGCATCTCCTGAACAAGAGCCCAGAAGGAACTCGGATACTAGGGCTAGGGAACCTGAGCGGCCCCTAACTAATGCTGATGTACAGGAAATGGTTCGCCAGATCATGTCCGAGAGCCGAAACTATACAAATGAAGATTATGGCATCGAGCGAAGCCATACTCCTTTCACCGACGATATCCTCGACTTCCAATTTCCCCGGCGCTTTAACTTGCCACAGATGGACAAGTACAACGGAAGGACTGATCCGGGACAGCATTTGATGCGATACTCGTGGCTCATGAATGCTGCTGCTGCCCCTGATGAAGTGAAGTGCAAAGCATTCCCAATCTACTTAGAAGATGTGGCGCTGTTCTGATTTACCCGACTTCCTCCTCATTCGATTTCGAATTACAGGGAACTAAGCGAACGTTTTATGAACCAGTTCCGACTCCATGCCCGAAAGTCCAAAAGTGTTATTGAATTATCCAGAATCAAGCAGGCACCAGGAGAGTCTTTGAGGGCATATCTTGACCGTTTTAACCTAGCTGTGACTGAAGTTAGTGACCCACATGAGCCCACCATTCTGATGGCATTAAAGGAAGGAGTCGATCCTGAATCTGAGTTCGGGGATTACCTTTCTGGGAAGACACCCTCCACAAGAGAGATATTCTATGAAAAAGCCGATATTTATTTAAGGCGAGAGGAGGCCAGGGCAAACCGAAAAAGAAAGTCTGAGGCGGCTTCAAAAGAAAATGTGCAGAGTAATATCGCCGTGAAGCAGTCTGGGGAAAGTTCTGGCAAGGTTGAAGTGAATGTGGGAAACAAGGGTGGAAACAACAATGCTGGAAGCGGGGGTAACAACAACAATAACCGTAATCTGAACGGTAACAGAAGAAACAGAAATAGGGGAAGTGATCCTAACAAAAGACCCCGATTCCAGACCTACGAGAATTATACACCATTGAACGACACCCTGGAAAATATTTACCTGGATACGTACAATGTGTTGCAGTACTAAAGACCGCCACCTCGTGATTCGACCAAGAAAGAAATGGCGACAGGGAAATTTTGTTTGTTTCATGGAACTCATGGGCATTCAACCAATGAATGTCGGCATTTGAGGGATGTGATTGAGAAGCTGCTGCGTGAAGGGAAGTTGGATGAATACAAGGTTGCCCCGAGGGACAGGGGGCAAGGAGAGCAGGCTCCAAAACAGATTCTACCTGCTCCCAAGCCTACAGCGCAGCAGAAACGTAAAGGAATTGTTATCAACTCCATAGTGGGCGGACCTCACCCGGCAATCCGAAGTTTCAGATCAATGGATCAATATGTAAATGCTGCCAAGCACCTAGATGTGAATGAAGGTGATGATTTGGAAGATATCACCCCCATAAAACAACATAAGACCATGTTTGACGACGTGGTATTCCGCAGCCGAGATAATACTGGGATCCAATCACCCACTGATGATCCGTTGGTTATTACTACCACTATTGGGCCGGCCTTGGTCCATAAGGTATTAGTAGACAACGGAAGTTCTGTCAATATTTTATTTAAAAAGTCATTCGATCAGATGAAGCTTAAATATGAAGATTTGAAGCCGTGTGAAGGATGGATCAGAGGCTTCAACGGGGCGTCAACAGCTCCCATGGGATACATAGAATTGCCCGTGACCTTGGGGCAAGGAGAACGCAGAAGAGTGCGGATGCTTCAGTTCGTAGTATTGGACGTAGATTCGCCTTATAATCATTTTCGGGGAGGCCTGCCCTTGCTGAATTCAGAGTTTGTATCGCCCGTTGGTGTTTATTACTTAAGTTCCCAACCGAAGCTGGAACTGGAGTAATGAGAGGGGATCAAGTTTCCGGACGGGCCTGCTATGTGGCCGAATTAAAGATGTTGATGAAAGGACTTAACGTCGAGAGTAAAGATGCCACGTCTCCCTCAAACGGGGGCTCGGCATAGCAATTAGAGAGATTGACCCCGAAGGAGTTGCCCAAAGGAACGCCTGAAGACCTGGATCCCAGAAAAGACGAGGAACCAGAGGCTAGGAATGCAACTCCTAATAAAGCGACAGTGGAAATTCCCATTGATGAAGCTGATCCGACAAGAGTTTTGAAGATTGGTTCTCAATTGGATCCACGTCGAGCCAAAGAACTAACGGACTTCTTGAAGGCAAACTTGGACGTGTTTGCCTGGACCCACGCTGACATGTGTGGGATATCGCCATCCATTATAAGTCACAAATTGAATGTAAACCCGAAACATCTGCCTGTGAAGCAAAAGAGACGCATGCTGGGCCCAGAGAGGTCGGCTGCTCTCAAAGAGGAAGTGGAGAAGTTGGAGCAGAATGGATTTATTCGAGATTCGACATATCCCGACTGGATATCGAATCCCGTCTTGGTAAAGAAGCCGAATGGAAAGTGGCGGACTTGTATTGATTTTTCAGATTTGAACAAAGCCTGCCCTAAAGATAGTTTCCCACTTCCCAGAATTGACTAGCTTGTAGATTCGACAGCAGGTCATGAACTTCTCTCTTTCATGGATGCATACTCTGGGTACAACCAAATTCCTATGCACGTGCCAGACCAAGAACATACGAGCTTCATTACAAATTTGGGATTATATTGTTATGTTGTAATGCCATTCGGATTGAAAAACGCTGGAGCTACTTATCAGCGCTTGGTGAACAGAATGTCATATAATCAAATAGGAAAGACTATGGAAGTTTATGTGGATGATATGCTTGTCAAATCGAAACAGTCCTCCAGCCATACGCAAGACTTGGCGGAAATGTTTGGTATCCTGCGAAAGTATCGGATGAAATTGAATCCTCTGAAATGCTCATTTGGAGTGGCATCAGGAAAGTTCCTTGGCTTCATTGTGAGCTCCCGAGGAATTGAAATCAACCCTAGCCAGATAGCAGCGATTAGAAATATTGAAGAGCCGAGGAGAATTAAAGACGTCCAAAGTCTTGCAGGGAAAGTAGTGGCGCTGAGTAGATTCATCTCCAAAGCCACAGACAAATGCGTTCCGTTTTTTGATCTAATTAAAAGGGGAAAGAAAAACTTTGAGTGGACTCCGGACTGTGTTGAGGCCTTTCGAAATTTATTGGAACTGCTAGAGAAACCGCCGATTTTGTCAAAGCCAGTGGATCACGAAGAATTGTTTGTTTACTTGGCAGTCTCGGCTCACGCCGTTAGCACAGCCCTGGTTCGAGAAGAAGACAAAGTACAAAGGCCAGTGTATTATGTAATCAAGAAATTAGCAGCGGCAGAGCGCAACTATCCAAAGATTGAGAAGCTCGCTTACAGCCTCCTAATCACATCCCGAAAACTTCGTCACTATTTCCAAGCTCATCCAATAACCATATACACCGACCAGCCCTTGAGGCAGGTGCTGCAGAGACCCGAAGCATCGGGAAGGTTGATCAAATGGAATATAGAATTAAGTCAGTTTGATTTGAATTTTCAACCACGAAAGTCGATCAGGGGGCAAGCTCTGGCAGACTTTATTGCGGAGTTCACCATCCCAGAGGAGGAAGTAATCGATGACAGAGTGGTTAAGTCCGAGGATGAGTTAAAGATGGATCCGTGGAAACTATACACAGATGGAGCCAAGAACGGCCGAAGGTCCAGAGCTGGAATCGTCTTAGTCACTCCCGAAGGACGGTCGTTATATTATGCCCTGCGATTAGAATTTTCGGCGACTAACAATGACTCTGAATATGAAGCCCTGATTGCCGGGCTGAAGCTTGCTAAGGACCTCGGAGTAAAAATGTTAGACATATTCTGTGACTCTAAAATCGTTGTTTGCCAAGTGCGAGAGGAATTTGTGGCTCGGGGACCTCGACTCATCGCCTACCTCAGGAAATTGAGAGAGCTATTGAGTAGCTTGGAGCGGTACAACATAACACATATCCCAAGAGCTGAAAACCAGAAGGCGGATAGGCTGGCAAAGCTGGCTAGTTCCGACAATCCAGAAGAGACTGAAATAATTCCAATTGAAACGTTGGAATCGCCAAGCTTTGAGTCGATGGAAGTTGAGTTCGCTTTCGAAGCAGAACTAGAGAAGGAGTCGTGGATGACTCCAATTAAGAATTTCCTTAAGAATGGGACACTCCCATCAAAGAAGAGTGAGAAAAGGGCTGTAGTTCGCAAGGCTACCAGATATGTCATACAAGATGACACTCTTTATAGGCAAGGATTTTCTATGCCCCTGTTACGATGTATAACACACGACGACATCAAGCGTGTACTAAGAGAAGTACACGAAGGTGAGTGTGGAGATCATACAGGAGGTCAGACTTTAGCAAAGAAGATATTGCGATACGGATACTTCTGCCCTACAATTAATAAAGATGCAGCTGATTATTCACGACGCTGCGATAAGTGCCAGAGATTCGCCAAAATCCCCAGAGCACCGTCGACCCAACTTAAATCAATGGTGAGTCCTTGGCCATTTGCCTCATGGGGAATTGATATCATTGGAGTTCTACCGATTGCTAAAGGAGGAGCTAAATATGCAATAGTGGCCGTGGACTATTTTACGAAGTGGGTGGAAGCTGAGCCCTTGACCAAGATCACTGCAAGAAAGGTGATAAGTTTTGTGGTCAGAAATATTATATGCCGATTCGGGATCCCAAGGACGATTATAACTGACAACGGAACCCAATTTGATAGTACTGAATTCAGAAATTTCTGCCAGAAGTATAAGATTGACAAGCGATATACTGCAGTTGCCTACCCGCAGTCGAACGGGCAAGTAGAGGCAATAAATAAAGTTATAAAATCCATCCTCAAGAAACGGTTAGGGCGTGCAAAAGCAAAATGGGTTGACGAATTGCCCCTGGCTTTGTGGGCATATCGAACAACATTTAAAACGGCCACCGGTCATACCCCTTTCTCTCTCTCCTTTGGCTCAGAAGCTGTAATTCCAGTTGAACTGGAAGTTCCTTCCCACAGGGTGATATATTATGACCCGATGACGAATCGGACGCTCTTACTTGAGTCTCTTGATGAAGTCGAAGAAAAAAGGGAAGAAGCAGGTTTGCGTGCGGCAAGACATCGACATCAGATGGCACGCTATTACGACAAAAAAGTTCGCCTCAGGACTTTTGAACAAGGAGATTTGGTGCTAAAGAGAGTCTTTCCATCCCTTCCTCACCTCGGTCCAAAGTGGGAAGGACCCTTTGTCATCCAATGGAAACTTGAAAAAGGAACCTTCAAGTTAACGACCGTAGATGGCGAAGAAGTCCCTCGAGCACGGAATGCCCAACACTTAATGCGATATTTGGATTAGAAATGCTATACTCTTTGTTACTTTTCTTATGAACTCTGTAATAAGGCACGACTTGCCTTGGGAAAACCTGATGATATGAATAAAGAACTATAAAGTGGATGTAGGCTACGACTCAGCCGAACCACTATAAAAATATTGTGTGTTATTTACTTTTATGCATTACATATATACATTCATCGATTATTCTGTTGTGATTATAGAATACAGGATGACTCAAAACCTGAAAAGGTTGAAGACAGTTTAGACATAAGAAGAAGCACAACGACTATTTGTGCGACAAGACATAAAAGAATGAGAAAACGACATTCTTAACTCTAACTCTCCAGAGAGAGAGAGAGAGTATAAAAGCGTCTCCGACTGAGCGCTGAAAAAGAAATTCTTCCCTTAACTCTAACTCTCCAGAGAGAGAGAGAGTATAAAAGCGTCTCCGACTGAGCACTGAAAAAGAAATTTTTCCCTAACTCTAACTCTCCAGAGAGGGAGAGAGAGAGTATAAAAGAAATGCCAGAAAAACGACAGGCACTGACGACACAGGAAATGCTATCCCGTCGAAAAATCGGGAGCATTCAGATTGCTTGATTAAGCATTAATAATTTATTAGAATTAACTGGGGGAATATATGTATACACATATTCCCTCGCTCCGTGACTTCATTTCGTAACTATAGCAAGACATGCATTTTTACATAAGTGCAGAAGTGCTGACAAATAGACATTGTAGAAAATGAGTCATTTTTTATTTACAAATGAATGAATTTGTACAGGAAAATAGCTAAAAAAGAAAGTGCAGGAGCCACTCTTGTAGCAGCAATTATTGGTTCATTAAATGCTAAAACCATACAAGGCAATCCACTATTTAGATTTCGAATGAGCTTTGGACTTCTTGGCGGCTTTCTCCGGTTCCTTTGCTTCTTTCTCAGCCTCTGTCAAGATTCGTTTTGATTTCTTCTTTCCTGAAGATGCAGTGCTGGAGCCAGTAGACTTCTTCCCGGAGGGCGGAGCGCTGGAATCAAGAGAAGATTTTTTAGCTAGTTCCTCTGTAATAGATCTAGTTAAGAGCTTAACAACTAACCTTGATCCCGCATCCATAACTGCGAGGGGATTGAGGGCTTCGGGGTCTAGTTCTTCGGCTTTTAATTGCAAGCTTTTGTTTTGATCAGCTTTCATTGCAGCCAAGGTAACATCATCAGCATTTTTTGACTCCCCGACTATTGCAACTTCTGGTTCCTCTTCATGCCCCCCGTCACCGCCATCATCCTTTGAAGCTGCTATCATTTCTTCATCATGGGGAGTGGCGACCTTAGTTGGCTCACTTCCTTCTCCCAAGTCTATAGGAGCAGCCTTATCCTCCCCTCTTTTGGCCTTTTCTGCGGGCTTTGCCCCGGCGGTGGCTCCCTGAGTCACATCTGTCTTTTCGGATGGCTCAACACCTACAGAATGAGAAGCAACAGTTATCAACTCAGGCGAAAACAATGTGTTTTTCATCGATTGCTCAATCACGTGGCGAAAGGTAGAAATAGCCTTGACAAATTGAGGAGAAAAGGTAGGGATACCTTCCGAAGACTTCTCGGCAGGGGTGACTACTACCTCTGATGCTGTTTCAGGAATAGGGGATAGTAGAGTTGTTCGGGCAATTCCTGGATTTTCAGGATCATACACCTCTACTTCAGAAGTCGCAGGGGCAGAAGAAGAGGAACTAGCTTCGAGAACATTCTTCTGTTTAGACTTTCGTCTCTCTTCTTCCATGGCCTCAGCAATGAGGCGGCGCCCTTCGGCTAGGCGCTCTGGTTCATCATCTCTCAAGTATTTCTCCATTAGCTTATCTTCATCGATGGAATCGACCTTAAGTTCCTCTTTTTCCCACTCGACGATCTGATTCCATACTTGAACCAGAGTGGATGGATAATCCTCGATCCAAGAAATGTTTCGGCGACGGATGATATGTGCGAAGAATTCAATCATTAATTCGCCGAAACCCTGAATATCAGCCTCTGCCTCAGATAATTGTTTGCGGACTTCCTCCGCAGATTTGATAGCACACTCAACATTGCCCTCAGCCAGGGCAGCTCTGTTCTCCGCCTCCAATAGCTTTGAAGCCAAGTCAGCATTCTTCTTTTCTAGTTCAGCACTCCTCTTTGCTAACTCGGCATTTTTCCGTTCAAGCTCAGCATAAGCAAGGCGTGTCTTAGCAGCTTCTGACTTAGCCTCATCAGCTTGCTTTTTTAATTCAGAACGCTCTTGAGTGTGAGATTCAAGCAAGTCATGATAACGTTTTTGCATGTCCTCAAATTGTTGTTTGAAGTTAGAAGCGTCCCTTTGAGCGACAGCTAGCTGAGCTTGAGTGTCTTCCAAATCTTTTCCTAGAGCTTTTAAAGCCTCGGCATCCTCCTCCGCGGTCTTTTGCATTGAATCAGTATTCGTGATTAGAGTGCGGATAATTCTGGAAAGATTGCGTGAATATTTAAACATCTCAGTATATTGTTTTTCAACCGCATCTATCTTTGCTTTGGCCTCATCTGCCCACTTAGAAGAAACAGGTTCAAGGGCAGGTAAAAAAGTTAAAGTCTCGAAGTAGTGTTCGGGAAATTGCTCCTCCAAATATGCCCGCTTTACTGCAGTTTCCGCATCTAGTGGGGGAGGAGCGGGGATTGTCAATTCGGTGTCCCTGTGTGAGGAGGATTCGGTAGTTTCTTTGTCTGTCCTAGGTCGTTTAGTAGCAGGGACCTTGTGCTTACTCCGAGACCCGGTTTCTTTCGGAGGACTTCTCTCTCTACTGCGCTTTTCATGGGAAGAAGTGGAGTCTTTAGATTGTGGTCTGTCCTCTTCCCTTCGGCTTTGATAACCCTTGTATTTCTCTTGTTCCGGCCGAATTGGTGAGCCAGAATGTGAGGGTCGAGAACGATAGGGATCATAAGGCCTTCTCTCATCCCTGCCCCGATCATCATGACGATCATACTCGACATCCTGAGGAGGATTGGACATGCTGCGGCGAAGCTTCCTGATATCGTAGTAGGATCGAGACATCGTACCTGCATAATAAGACAAATGAAATTTAGAATTAATGGATTCACGGAGAAAGAGGTGCAATGAATGCTAATGTTGTTGTATAAAGTGTGTCCTAAGTGGTGTGTTTCCCCCCAACCAACCCGAGTCTGAAGCTAGACTAGTACAGGCAGGCTCTTTGGCCTTAGCAGGAGTGGTCTCTTCAGAAGAGGTGAAGACTAAAGGATCCTTCCTGAAATCCTCTGAAGTGTATATAGTTTCAAGTAAGGGGAGATCCCCCAAACCCTGAAATATTTGCTCATCAGTACTAGGGACATTTCACTCGGAAGCATTAAGTGGCGACTTTTGGGAGGATGTTGACTTTTCCAAAGAAGTAGCCTCCTCGGGGGCAGTATATCCTTCACGATGCCTTTCGGCCAGGTTATCCAATTCGTCATCTTGTGTAGAAGATGGAGAAGGTGAAGTTTGAAGAGGCACTGTAGGAACTCCCGAGCCTTCTCCTGTCTCTGGGACTACCTCCACTGGAGGAATATATACGTATGGAGCCGTCCCATGACCAATGCTACGAAAAACGGATAACAGCCCATGAAAGTGAAGATATTCGTCTTTAAGGACTTCGTCGATAGTCAAGAATTTTTGATCGCCATTAAGAAGTTGGTGCATCCGGTCAAAGAACACTTGATCTGATATTTGTTTTGGATTGTCGACTGCAAACAAAGAGGAAAACAAGTTAAGGTGATGATTCAAGTGTATAGAGCCCGGATTTAGAAAATCAGTGCTTTACTTGATTTTGTCCACCTCCTGGCGCATCCAGGCTGTCGCTTCACGTAGAACCATTCTAGTCTGGAATCTCCGGCTTTACTGCTGAATGGTGCTGAGATTATCTTCCTTTTTGGAACTGACTCAAAATAGCAGAAAGATGGAGTCTCTCGAGTCCGATGCTTGAAGTTATAGAAGAAGTGAACATCATCGAACGTGAGCTCTATGCCTAAGATCTCACGGTATGCTATGTACAAAGTGTGCAAGTAGGCATAAGAATTGGGATGCAGTTGCATGGGGGCAATCCGCATTTGTCTTAAAAAGTCAACGATGAAGGGAGAGAATGGAGGAATAGCGCCGACCATACACATCAACCGAGTGACCGCCATATATCCTTCTGGAGGGTTGTGGGGACGGTCAGAGCTTGAAGGCACTAGAGTGTCCCTTTTCATTATCCCGTACTTTAAGCAAATTCGGATAAGTCGATCGTTGTCGGTTGTTGATTCAACGGAATCTGGAGGTGATTCCAATATAACGGCCGATTCAAATTCATCGGGGGCTCGATCGTCACCAATCCCTCCTTCCTCCTCAAAACCCAGAGAAACTTCATTCTCTGAAGACACCTCGTTACTTTCTCGATTTCCAACCCCTTAGTCTGGACCCTCATTGTCCCATTCTGGATCTGACGGAGAAGATATGTCCTCGAGAGTGATTTTGTTAGAGGTTTCCGGGGCTTCTTTCCTCTCAGCTAGTCTGGAAGAGCGGCTGGGTCTCATGGTCATAGAACTATTGAAGAAGCAATAGCACGAATTAGAGTAAATTAGCCCGTACCCCCCTGTGCATGTGCGTGAACTAAAATGTGTGCAGTGAATGTGAGAAATGCAAAGTAAAGATGCAACAATGTAAGGCGAAACTTTGAAGAGAAAGTGGTGGTCAGAGTAGTTCTTAATGTTCATTTATGTCCGCAAGGCACTATCCTAACTGTTCATGAAGTTGGAAGTAATATCTAGCATTGTTTTAAATAGTTGGACAAAATTTTGTGCTTTAGATTGAGTGGTTCTCGGTTCGGTTCGGGCAGGCATCATAGGATCGGACTGAAGAAAAGTTGTGCACTGGATGAAAGGTTATGTTCAACCGGATCGGCTCGGAGACATGTAATAGGAACAGATCGGATGAGTTTGAATACCGACGCCCCCTATTTGTCTGTTTTCACCCTCCGATTCGATCCGATAGGCTATCCCTTGTTTTCCATTTCCACTCTTCCGACCCGAACCGGAAAGATAAAACTTTGCTCTCCTCCTCCATCTTCCATGTTTCCTCGCCCGAACCGATTTCTCATGTCTTTCATCTTCTTCTTCTTCCTCAATCACCTCCGAACCCAATCCCATATCAACAGCTCCAATTAGGAGCAAGCGTACGCCTTCTTCAACCTATCAACGCCTCGAGGTGGTAGCAGAGATATCAGCGACGGTGGTAGAGGAGGGGATGGCAGTGTCATTGAGATTGAACCGTAAATATGCTCAAATCATTCATATTAAACCGCAAATTACAACTGAAATCAGTTAAAGAGAAGCTTAATTGAAGTTATGACCTACCGATACAATTGATTTAAGGATGCGAAAAGGAATTTTGATTTTCTTTTTGGGAAGTTAGGGTTTTCGTTTTTCCTTTGGAGTAATTCCTGGAAGAAAAGCGAAAATAAAAGAAGAAAGAAAGAAGGAGATATGGGCAGAGGATCTATACAGGAGGGAGGTGGCTACTCGTATTCCCCTCCTATTTTTCCGCTCGGTCCGGAGTACGAGCCCAACAGCCCACACCTTCTGGCCCATTGACGCAGTACAAAGCAAAATAGGAAGAAGAGGCACCCAGGTCGCACTCCGAACCGAAGTAGGATTCACGTGTTGACTTGGCATCTGAATCAAATAGAATTCAAATGAAAAATAAAAGAAGAGTATACCTGAGAGAAACACTGTATGTCGAGAAGAACTTCTGGATTTGACTCAAAAACAAAGAAAGTTGTTCGCAAATTCTACGACCTATATATAAGGAACAAAAGACATGATTTTATGAAGCAATGCATCTCTACAAACGAACAGAAGTGACTTTCTGACTATTCAGATTCAAGAACCAATATTCGGGCAACATCAAAGCACACTTCGTTTTCAACAGAAGCATCCTTTGAGGGGGGCAAAATGTTAGCTCACTTTGTGAACTGGATAACACAAAGTCAAGATATGAAATATTGAAGAACTTGAAAAACTCTGAAGCGGGTCGGATCGGTGCAGGATAGCGGTTCGAATAGGGTAAAGTCTGCTGTTCGGATCGGTGAACTAATACTCTTGGAGTTAAAGAAGCACAGCTATTCGGGTCGGAGGGGAATCTAATTCCAGTCGGATCGGAAAGCCACCCGATTGCTACAGAGATAGGTCGGAGCGGAGCGGAGCAGAATAAAGAGAAGAGAGAATTGTTTCCAAGTCAATCCGGGTCGGATCGGATATCCCGATCCGAACCCCTTGTACATGTCCCTCCGACCCGAACCCATTTTCCATATCATTCCCCTACATAAGCGCCTGGATATCCGGATCGGCTATGACCAGTTCCTGCCCATAACGTCCATTATTCTGATGCGTTGTCAACATAGAAATCCATCCGAACCCGATGCTGATGGGATGGGTGACACGTGGCTCCGATCCGGATCGGGCACTGAGCAAATTCACACCTATAAATACCCCGTCTGGAGACAAAGAAAAGGATCTTTTTCTGGCACTTGGAGAGTTCAACCACCTTCATAACCCAAATTCCAGCAATCCCGGAGAATCCAAATCTTCTTTCATTATTTGTTTTCTATAATTGAGTGATTATAAGTGAGTTGTGAGAGGAATCAAGTGAATATTTCATTGTACTTGCAACTAAAACAGAAAATATAGTGAGAGACAAGTGGACGTAGGCATTTCTTCGCCGAACCACTATAAATCCTGTGTGTTCATTTTTATTTTTATCTTATTTCATTTGCTTTTAATCAATTTGGGTGTTAGAACCACTTTATGGTCTAACAAAATCAAATTCGTTTTCTATTCAAATCAAATTCGAATTCGTTTTCTATTCAATTCAAATTCGTTTCCTATTCAATTCAATTCAAATTCGTTATATATTCAATTCAAATTCATTATATATTCAATTCAAATTCGTTTTCTATTCAAATCAAATTCGAATTCGTTTTCTATTCAATTCAATTCAATTCAAATTCGTTTTCTATTCAGTTCAATTCAAATTCGTTTTCTAATTTAATCAAATTCGTTTTCTATTCAAATCAAATTCAATTCGAATATAATCGATATAAATATCGATCGCGTCAAAATAGCGCATCACTAATCAACACAGCTTTATATATTTCAATAAATTCGTTATTCTATTCAACAAATGAATGTTTATTTTATTTAATATGTGAATAAAATATTTCGTTCAACACATGACTAATCTCAACGGATGAGTACGGTCAACACATGAACCTTTACTTTATAGTGATAAAGATATAAATTTTATTGTTAAAATATTTCGTTCAATACATGACTAATCTCAACAGATGAGTACGGTCAACATATGAACCTTTACTTTATAATGTTCTTTATTTTCTAAATTGGAATGAGGCCCAATCAATTACCATATAAAGTTAACTATATGGATTCCATACAACACATGCATATAATAGCAATGATAAATAATCAACCATCATCCAAAGTGCACTACACTGTATAAGCATCAAATATAGTTATCTAACGCTTATAACAGCCTGTCGATCCATCGATCGACATACAACTAATTATTGGGATTAGTGTATATCATCTATTATCCCAATACCCGTGTGGGGTTTCAAATCAACAAACACAGATTTTATTTGTGCAGTTGGGCGATGTGTAAAATTTATCGTCCCAATCAATGTCCTTCAAATATGTGTACATAAACAAACCGTCCGGTTTGTAAATGAATATTTATTTATTCACATTCACATTAAAAATTATATTTTTAACGATAAAACATTTTATTCAACCTATGAAAATATTCTATTCAGTTCATTTATTAAATAAAATGATATCTTTATTTTTCTAACTTATTTTAGAAAATTTCGGTGGCATAACGGCGCGATACTAGAAACGGGACAAGGCCTAGCCTTATCCTCGGTCTAGTGAAGGCCCACGCCATTCACACATCAATCAAATCAAATCAATTTCACTGAACAATTCAATTCAACCCAAATAATCTAACCAACTACACAGCCAAACAAACAAGTCCATGTTCTGTGGACGATTGTGTCGGGTGCTACTAAACACCGTCTACATCCTAGTATATATATATATATATATAACTAGAAAAAAAGAAATTGAAGAGTGAGAAGTTCTCACCGAAAGCTATCCAATACCACGACTCTTCATTTATAGAAATCTTCGCCATTCTCGCCCTTTGTCGCTTTCGTTGCCCGTAGCCACTATATATATATATATATCACATTTTTATATTGTTATTCAATATATAAAAATCAAAATTTTACTTCGCTATTCAATATATAAAAATCCTATTTTTACTTCACTAATCAATATATAAAAATCAAATTTTTACTTCGCTATTCAATATATACAAATCGAATTTTTACTTCGTCGTTCAATATATAAAAATCAAATTTTTACTTCGTTGTTCAATATATATTTTTACAACGCTATTTTATATAAAGATTTCGCATTTTCAATTTTAAAAATCTAATCTTTTCTATTTTAAAAATCTAATCTTTTCTATTTTAAAAATCTAATCTTTTCTATAAAATAATCTAATCTTTTCTATTTTAAAAATATAAATAATAGCCTTTTAAATAAATAAAAATCAAAATTTTAAACTATATAAAATTCAGAAATTTAAACTACAGTATTACATACAAAAATCGAAAATTTTCACATGACTAAATAAAATAAAATATGGAAAAAAACAGTAAAACTTACTTTGGCTTTCGGATGGGGGGGAGGGGGGATTTTCAGGTTTTAACAGTGGAGGGGGCTGGAGGACACGCGGCAGAAGGAGGGGAGCGGTTGGCGGTGGGGGTCGCAGCGTCGATGCGGGGTGGCGGGTTTGGGTGGCTCGCGGGTTTCAACGGGGAGGAGGAGAAGAAGGATCGAAAGGGGGGGCGGGCCGCGGCGCCTGAGCTGGAGAGGGGGCTGATGGGGAGGCGCGGCGGTCTCCCTTGGCGGCGCATCGATCGATTAGGGCATAGGTTTTTTTTCTTTTCGTTGTGAAATGAACGGGGGACGGGGGGGGGGGGGGGTAGTCGGCTGATAAAAGGAGAGAAGTTATATATATTTTTTAATTTAATTATTTAATTATGAAAAGTTGACTTTTACATACGACCTCTAAACGAGGCCCATCGCCTATCGTCCATAGCGTTTCACCCTCATTCCGAACACAATGGGATATGTATCGTAAGCTGATTCAATCATTTCGATCAGTTTCCGTTAAAATCAACATATAACTCTATATATTGATTTTGAACGCGCATTTCTATTTACCGGGGTCACATACTAACTCGAAAAATTACAGAAAAATATTTTCTAGCTTCGTATTGACGATATGGTCCTAACAAAACTAGTTTCGTCGAATTCTGAGACCGTTGGAAAAATGGCCAATTTCCAGTCGATTACAACTGAAACTGATCAAACGCGTTTTCCTTTGCCACGCTCACATATTGATTCGAAAAATTATGAAATTTGGAACCTAGCAATAATTTGACATCACAGATCCAACAAAAGTGGTTTCGTCAAAATCCGAGGTCGTTTGCAAAATTCCCATTTTTTAGGGCCTGAATTCCATAGCGACTATTCAGAATTTTCAACTGGACATATCTTTCGATTTCCGCTATGAAATTTTGATTTTTCGGAATCTATTGATTTATGGGTTAGAATTATTTTGGGACTAAGGTGATTGATTACCAATGTTACTTAATAAAAAAAGGTGCACAGTGATTGTTTTGTAGATTACAGTATGTTTTTTTTTTTTTTTTTTTGCCCTTTCTTATTATTATACATTGGTTTTGTAATGTTGTTTTAAAGGATTCATTTATATTTTTTTGAGTAGATTCCGCGGAATGAATCACGAGAAAAAACATATGAAAATGAGTATTGCTTAGAGTTTGATGAAGGTGATGACAGCGGTTCTAAAAACGATGAAGGTGATGGCGATGAAGCTGAAAACGTTGAAGGCGATTGCAATGATTTGAAAACGATTATGACAATGGCAGTCTAAATGAGAATGCGTACATGCCGTACAGTGATTATCCCGATTTAACTTCTCAATTTACTATAGATGAGGTATGTTTAAAATTTTGATGTAGTATGTATTATATAGAAAATATTTCGAAATATCTTAATCGTTGTAGCTAAACATTATTTTTTGATGATGCAGTTATTTGATTCAAAAGAAACTTTAAGAGACTAGTGCATGAATCGTGGAATTAATTCAAATTGTATTATTATTATTAAAAGAACAAGAATGAGAAATATGCAAACTAGTGGAAAAGGATCGTGGATGGTGCTAGCATGTGAAAGAAGTGGAAAGTACATCGATCATAAGGCAAAGGGTCATGTTCATAAAACACAACAAAATAGGAGACGAACGGGAAGTCGGAAGTGTGGATGCCCATTTGAGTTAAGCGCACATTGTGATAATGATGGAAGATGGACATTGAAAGTCAAGAATGGACGACTTAATTATTTTCCTCTCTAATGTATTAACCGGTCATCCATACGTGGTGAGGTTGAAAGATGTTGAACTTAAGACCATGGAAACAATGACAAATAGTGGTGTTAGGTCACGTAATATTCTAACAGCTATTAAAATAGATTGTCCGGAGAACCAATCTACCAGAAGGATAGAAAACAGAAGGTAAATATGTTATGCAGTAGTTCATGAAAATGTCAATTAATCATCATTATTCAGTGTACCATGGAGTTGATGATACAACCAACGAAGTTCCTGGCTTATTCTTCAGTCATCCTAGATGTGTTGTTCTTGCATAATGTTTTCATCAAATATTGTTTTTGGACTGCATGTTTAAGACTAATCGATATAAGTTACCTTTCTTTCATATGGTCTCTCAAACATCAACCGGAGCATCATTTGTAGTTGCTTTAGCTTTTATCAGTCGAGAGACAACATAATCATATGTCTGGGCCCTCGAATGCGTTAAAAAGTGTTATTGAGATAAAGAAATTCCAAGAGTAATCATCACGGATGCCGAAATTGCTCTTGCTAAAGTAGTGTCTGTTGTCTTCCCAACGGCTCGACATATTCTTTGTGCTTGGCATATTTCGAAGAACGTTCAAGCTAATTGTAAGCCCAATTTTATAAAAAAAGAGTGATGATTGGAGATAAAGAGGTGTTGCTAGAGGATGAGGAAGGAAAAAAGGAGTATGAACGTTTTTGGGATGGTTGGGTTGATGTAATAAATTTGTTGTCCGAAGAAGAATACTACAGAAACTTGAACTCATTTCGTGAGGCATGGGCTGGGAAGCAAAAGAAATCATTCACGTATGTAATGAAAATTTGGCTCAATAAATATAAGGAGATGTTTGTGTTGGCTTGGACAAATAAAATAAAACACTTTGACAATGTGTCGAAAACATAGTTGAAAGTTCTATCGTTTGAAATTATATTTTGACTCCGCTGCAGTTAGTTTTGTACAATGTTGGACAAGTGCACATCTTTGCTGCGAGAATGAATTAGTAGCGATAGAACATGCGTTTGAAATGAGCACATCATGGACAATGCATAGATTTCGAACGAAACCAATGTTTAAGGAACTTTTGGGATTTGTTTCTCATAAAGCATTAAACTTACTTCTAAATGAATTGAGCAATATTTCAAATGTCGCTTGAGTATAGAGAATTGTTGTTGTGTGTTATGGCAAGTTAATGGACTACCATGTGCACATATGCTTGTAGATTTCAAACATTCACATGGTATCATACCTCGAAATGCCATAGACCCTTATTGGAAGCAATTATCGTGTACTCTACCAACGTTGCATCGTGCTACTGTTGAATTTTTAGACCTGCCCGAACTACATGCTTTGAAAGCCATGTATGATGAATCTCCAGACAATGTTCGAATTGTAATACAACAGAAGTTAAGAGTACTTGTCTTCCCTCAAACAACCACTGTTTTAGAACCAACAGTTGCCGCTCAAACCAAAGGTAGGCCTTTGAAAAAAGATAAGTCAACTAAACGAGATCTTTTATACTTTGAACATGTCGAAGCATCTTTGTCTTGTAGCTCTAATCTAACTACAATTAGTCACTACCTAAAGAGACTTGGAATCAAAACCAAGATGAATGTGACCAATTAAGTGGATGAGAATTATTTGTTGCAAATGCCAAAATGTATGCGACCGTACATACTCGAAATATAAGACGTGCCTAGTGATGGCAATTGCGGTTATTGGGTTGTAGTTAAGCAAATTAATCTCCATAGTTGAGGGCCGGATAATCCGTGCAAGTTTGTATGCGAGTCGATGGTTGATAATTTTTTGCTTAACCCGGACATGTACAAAAAAAAATGTGGGATGAATGCGGGTTTAATGAAATGGTCAGTAGAATACATTGTGATGATGCAGTTGGTTTAAGCGAGTGGATGCAAATGCCAGAATCTGGATTTATAATTGCGAAAACGTTTGGTACTGTTATAGTCTTATTAAATGAGCATATAAGTTGTACATTTGTACCCACAACAGTCCGCGCAAGCATGTTAAATAATGACAGGATGGTAGTTACGGCTCACGTAAACAACTGTCATTTTGTCGGTATTAAACTAAAGTCTGAATCTCCCTTGCTACCTACACCTCAGTTTTCATACTTTCAGCGAATGTACAATATCAATGCAGAATATTGGGTAAGACCGTATGTAGAAAGAATGAAGAAATACATAGCCCTGACAGAAGATCGTGAGGAGGAAGCCACTATTCATTTAAGTTAGCACAATGTAAATGGAATTATTCTAAAAAAGATTAATGTAATAGTTTTTGAACACGATGTTTGATTGCTTATTTACGATGTTTGGTTACTTATCTACGAATTAAACAAAGTTTGATGTACTAATTGTTATAAATCTGTGTTTGGTTGCATTCGATATTTTGGTTTAGATTTCATTTATCTGTGCTGTTTTTCTCATTTTATCTTAACATATTTTCTTGGTTTTACAAGCATTTTTTCTCTGTTGATGCTGTAATTTACCGTTTTGTTTGTAAGAACAATTTAACATTATGATTGGTCTAGCAGTACAGGAAATTATATAGAATATTTCTACAATATGGTTTGTGGCAAGGAATTGTAGATGGAATGGATTTTGATAGGAATTGGTTTTGAAAGCATACAAAAATGCATCTCATTAAGTTTTACCTAAAGAAAAGAGATGTTTCGTTTGTGAGTCTAAGGTAGTCATGTTTCATGAACTAGTAGAATTTATGCCTAGGAACATTCTTTTCTATAAGAATATCATTTGGATGGAATAACATTTCTTAAAAGATTATATTGCCATATGAAAAAAATAGAATTTTTATTACATCATTAGAAAATCTTATGTATGTACAGAAGTTTATATTTTGAAATTGTGCTCACAAAAACAATAATAAATATTAAGTTTGTGTTTGAAATTACACTAGATAAGATCATAGAGGTTTTGAATATGAAAAATAGTAGAGGTATAAACTCTATTGTCGGATATGAATAGGACAAATGACATTTTTTGACACTGTCCGACATGGCTGAAGTTATTTGTTGCTTGCAAATTAACAAATACGACCGTAATATATTGTTTTTATTATTAAATATCGGTAATGTTGTCTTGTTTGAATTGTTATCACGTGAATCATAAAGTATTAAATCGGCCATGGTGGACCATTTTTACAGATTAAAATCAGCAAAGTATGACCGACTGTGTAGGGACAATTTTCCACAAACTTCCTGCAGCTTTGCATATCCTGAGTCACCATTTATATTATATAAAAACGGCAAATACCTACTGTAAAGGTGCCTTAACATTGTTGGGTAGTATAAATAAATGCACACATGTTTATTTACATTCTTTAATACCAAACAAAAAATGAAATAGGTTGAAAATACAAAAAAGTCAATAAGTTGATCCTTGAATAAACGTTCAAAAGTACATGTTTAGGAAATGATAATTTCCATTATGTCTTCAGTATGAATTTGCCATGCAGTTTTTGGCAACACGATTAGCTCCATAATATCACAGCAGTTTATATCAACTCAACATCGAAATTTTGATCAGTTTAACATCAGCACCATTTACTTCAAGACCAAAGCGCCATATAACAGTATTGAAACACAGTAGTGTCCAAATCCAATTTCAAGCATCAGCTGAAGTCATCTACACCAATATCCAAATCAACTCCAATTTACATATACCGAACTTCATATAACTATTCATCTATATAACAAGTGTCATCTCCTAATAAGCAAACTTTCAAAAGTGCTTCAGGCATTAGTGCATGATCACCTACCAAGTATCATCACTAGTGTTAGGAATACCACTTCAGCCTTAGCATCACATATTAGATCCATGATCACGAATTTTGACTATCTGAAAGCATGAAACTGTTTCAACAAAGAAACTGTTAACAGACTGACCACTTTCCTCTACAAATGAAACAAGCCCTAACCAAAAAAAAATCATTTTCCCATCTTACTTTCCACATAGAGCTCCACAACATCTACAAAACACAGTAACTAAGCACCTCTTTGCTTCATATCGGCAGCCTATCCTACATCTTGGACATTTCAATATTGGATCACTTCAAGGTATCTGATTTCTATTAATTAACAATATATATGAGCTAATATATGTTTAGAAAATGAAAAGAAATATATTAGGTGGTCAGGATAATATTCCAAAAAGTTTGCGCTTCTACCATATAAATATTTGAAATGTTGTAGGGTTGTCAGATATTCATCATCTTATGATAAGAACATTGAAGATGAGGTGCGTCCAGTTGTGGTTCCAGATCATGTGATCGAGTCGGACTCGGATAAATAGTGGTGCCCACATCCTCAGATCGGTGTCTTCGGGCCTGCCGATCCCTTGTTTGGTGCTGGTGCAGGTGCAAGTGTTGATCATGTCCATGCTCATCATTCCTCAGATGCATCTACTTCTTCAATGTTGAACGAGACCGTTTGGTTTCGTCCTTTAGAAGATGTACAGAAGTTTGCACCACTCCCTTGATTTGCTCTTCTAGTTTAGCTTATATCTACGACTATCAACATATAAAAATAGACGTGTTGTCCATTTGTGTGATGCATGCAATGTGTGTGTTCTATCTGTGTAAGGAACATGTTATGTTGCCTACCTTTATGCGTTATCTTGTGTAAATCAGTCTTTACAGTTTTTCTTTGGATTTACATTTCCTGATAATAGAGATCCAAAGTTTCAAAGCCCACAATATCAACTCTTTGATTATATTTAATGATGGCGTTGCTTGTAAGCCAATCCTAAATATTCTGCCATAGCTTTCAAATTGAGGTAAGTAATTAGCATTTAGTCAGCTAATGTATGAATTTTGTGTTTTGAGTTGGCCGAAAAAGATTGACTAATATTTGTGCTGCTAACACTGAATATTGGGAGATATGTTTTATTTATTTTCTTTAAAAAAGACTGATAACTGCACAATTGAGGATGAAGCAAAAGCGACCTCCCAACAACCAAATTTCATGACGCGGTGCTTTTATGGTTTTTCAAACTACCAGCAAGGAAAAAAAATCTAAAGTTATCATGATCATCAAATATTTAAACAGTCATGAAAATAAGTTTGTATTGCAAGTAAAATGTTAAATAACACATCATTAGATTTTGCTTTAACAAATGCATAACCAAAATATTTCAATTTTGACATCCAAAACTTAGTAAAAGACGCGACATACTTAAAAACAAAGTACAAACTGAATTCCACATCTTCATCTTAATTGCAGGCCGCAAAAATTTATGATTTACAAGTCGTTGACAGTGAGCAATGTGGAGACATCATCTGCACTGATTTTTATTTACAGAATATATTAAGTGCAGTAACATTAAGATTCGACCAAGATTTAACATTCTACAGTAATGCGAGAGCTAAACACTGATTGAAGTGAATGGTATGATTAACAACCGTTTGTGAAGAGGAAACTAACTTCAAATCAAAATGGCTATGGTCTACTTATTTTTGACAATAAATTCGGTGGCTCTCCACAGCTTATTCAAAATGCATGGTCTGTTACAACATCAAAGCTCAATATCATAGACCCATAACATAAAATATATATATTATCCACAACAAAGTTCAATATCATAGCACTACAACATCAAATATTATATATAATTCATATCATCAATATAGTATCATAACATATCATTCCATTAGCATACAATAGCATTACAACACCAAATACATAACATAAGATCAATAGCAACTACTACCAAAATATTACACCAAAATAATCATCTAACCAAACCCCATTAATATATCATCCCAAAACAAATCAACCACTATGTCAAATCTTCTTTTTCTTACTAGCAACTTGCTTGTTGGAAACTTTAACTTTCTTCCTATGCCTCCCTTTTCCTCTGCCGGTTTTCGCTTTTGAAGCTTCATCATCTTGTTCTACTTCCATGTTCTCCCCAAACAGAGCTGACGGTTCTGGTTCCCAAACAGAGCTGATTTGGCGGACATTTTCTTCGCCCTCATCATAACTGTGACTAGACCTTTCCTCATTCTCACTATCATCAGGTTCACTTCCTGTTATTATCTTTTTTTTTTTTTTTGCAACAATTTTTGTCTTTCCAAAGCTAATTCCCTCCGATTTGATGTCGTGTGAGGCACACGACCAATCGCAGATGCACTTTGTGTACTACAATTACGAAAAAAGCAAAGTAACAATGACATTTAGCCAAATTATATGATATATGAATATCAATGAACAAATTAGAAGATATGTTATTTAATGACGATTCCGATTTGATGTTTTAAATTTGAGAAAATAACTCATCCATATAGAGTACTAATGCTTGTGTTAGTCCCAAACACCGTCTAGGATTATTCATCATACTTCATAGATCGAAGTGTTGATGAATGAGTCATGACATGAATTTAGTCCGATGTACATATTAAATGGGAAACTTAAACACGGTAGCTAATCTTGTCAGTGACAGATTCTTAAGTACCATACAAAGCTTAAGTAAATACTAGAATATATCTTCTAAACCATATAATAATGCAAAACTAAATAAATATGTCAAAAACAGTCAAGCAACCCAAATCACAGTCAGGCTTACATAGCCCATTAGACATGCACAACACAACACACCCATTTTGCACATCACACTATGTCAACCTGCCGGTCAAGTTTTCACTCTAGCCATTTTAGTTCTGAGACATGCACCACCGTATATACCACCATACTCTTTACTTTTGTCCACTGTTCTAGTACATCTATACCTACTATGTAAGCTAGCACATGTTTATCTAGAATCAGTTTAAGTTCAGATTTGGTCTTTAGCCATTCAGCATTTTACCTGTAGCTCATCCTACAGTTACAACTTTAGATTACCATTTGATTTTCCTAGTTCAACTTTCTGTCATTTGCCTTTTGGTAGTTAATTCTGCTTTATGGTTCTAGCTATTGATCATTAAATGATCTGTCTTGTTTTGTTTTGTGTGTGAATATGCTTCAGCACTATGTAATATGCTTATGGTTCCTGTCATTTTATTGTCTCTGGACTAAGCACTATGCAATATGCTTTGGATGAACTGGTATGTCTTAACCAATCAATGATATGCAAACCATATTGCAGAAAGTGAGCAAATACTTCACTCAATATTTCCACTTCTTACATTCAACAAATTCAAATAATTAGACAACACAAATAAGTAGCACATCTACATATCAACTGCACAGATCAAAATCAGGATAATAGTATTACTAATGTATAATTGTTCCACCATTGACAAATTAAACTATCAATCCTAAAAAGAGAAAAAAAACATTTGAAATAACACATAGTCAAATAACAAGTTTACTCAAATTTGTGTTATATATAAGCCTTATATCTACTATATAAAAAATATATTCCTATACGGTGTTGTTTAAACTGGCATGCACTTCCCTTATCATAACAAGAGGGACAAAGAGCAAAACCTTCAGTTTTCAGGTGTACTTGTTTGTTTCTTGTTTTTCCTTTCATTTCCACTCGTTCCTTGCAGAGTTCAAAATTTCTATTAGACCACTAGATATTTTTTCACTCGTCCTCTCCAGTAAAAAAGAACCATTCACCGATTACAAAACCTTTCCTACCCCTAATTGAGTTCTAACCCTAATTAAAGATGGACGCTAACAAAACCTAAAACAAGCATCGAATTAAAAAAAAGTGAACCACAACCGTAAAATCGATTCACTTCACGTACGTTGGCTCATACCATTGCTCCTGATTATGGATTCAACCATCTTCCGCTTCGTTTTCTTGTATCGGACCATGGTGCTGCTGCTTTCGACCTGCATCGCTGGGGTTAGAAGATTCACCGATGTTAATTTTGGAATCCCTAATCGCACGCAGGACTTGTTTAAATTTTAACCATCTATCTTTGTTTTAATCTAATGTAAATAAGGAGGGTAGTTTCGGCACTATTTTTTTATTAGTAGGAACCCCTTATAAATTCTATTTTGATATGGAGTACCCTTAAAATTAGACACCCTTATCCAAAGATGAAGTGTCAATAATAATACCCTTGATATAAATCATTCCCTTCATTTTATCATGTCAAAAATGTTCTTTTCGTTTTGCTCCACTTTTATTGTTGCAAATCTTAGATCCGATTCTTCAATTTAAATACAGCAAATTTTAGTTCTTCTCTTTTACCTAAAAGAGTACGATAAAGCAATGGATGTTGAGAGTTTGAATCTTGGCAAACCAATAATGTGCTTAATCTTTATTTAATAGTTTGGTTATGTTAATACTATCTTGGATTCATTAACTTCGAGTTTCTGTTTTCCTATCTTCTTATTGAAATCTGGATGTTTGAAAAACTAATTTCTAGGGTGTATTTTGATAAATTGTTTTAAGAGTTTTGTGCAGGTTGTTTCTTTGGAAGTTGCTTTTCTTGTGAATACCATCCCCGCGATGAGCTTCTACTTCGATTCTCGTTACGGTATGTTTAGTCATTTAGAATAAATAAATTAAAATCTTGGAATGTTGTTCCATAGTTTTGAAACTAAGAGGTCTACAATAACACCAAAAGAAACAATCTGCGAAAAACTCTTATATTTATTTTCGCTACCTTCTACTTTTTCTTTTTATTAGATATGAACTGTTGAAAGTTTTTCCAAAACCTTTGTCGAATATGATCCCTTACGGAGGGGGTCCAGGGGGGTGGCAACCCCCCTAGGTGGGGCTGCGGGGGCAACGCCCCCACTAACGGGGTTTGGACTATGAATCGTGATTTGGTTTTCAAAGGACTATGAATCTAGGAACCCCGCTAACGGGGAAAACCCACTTGTAATCCAGGAAGAGAACATTGGAATGCAATATTACGAGTTCTAAGATATCTGAAATGGACTATGAATCATGGTTTGGTTTTCAAAGGAGAACCATCAGTACTTGAAGGTTACAGCGATGCAAGTTGGAACAACATAGAATCTAACTCTAAATCCACTTCACGATGGATATTTGTAACACCCCGTAATTCTGTAACACTAAGATTCGCAAATCAAGGAAGAATTAAAAGTTAAAGTCAAAATCAAGGGAAACGGGCTACGCCATTGCGTTCGTCTCGGAAAAATACGCGAAATAGAGTCCGAGTTTTCGAAAATCGGAGTCCGTATGACCAAGATATGGCCCGTCAAAGTTTTCAGAAAAATCCAAATTCAAAACAGTTTAAAATAGAGTTAAATTCGAATTCAAACGCGGAGGGGGCAGGGCGGGAAAATTCCCTCCCAGGTCAAGTCGACAGGGATGTCGACTGCACAGTCGACACCCCCCCCCCCCATGTCGACTGCCCAGTCGACATGGGTGTCAACCTGCCCGCTTTTTCCAGCTTTCTGCACCTGGTTCGTTCTGCTGTATTTGGTCATGTTTTCTGACCAGGTTCGTCTGCCTAACACTATATAAACAGCCCTGGTCTTCTTCTCTATTCACAATTCTTTTCTATCCTTATGCTGCCTCTGAGAAAATATAAAAATAAGAAAATAATACAAAAATCCAAGACAAGGTTATGCTGCTCAAGTTGTCTAAAAGAGATTCAAAGCTTCAAGATAAGGATTGAAGGCTAAACGTCGCACGAATCATAGCAACGCCTCCTTTCTATTCTAATCGAATCTCTGTAAGTCAGTTATTTTTAGATTTGAACGTTTTGTTTTTATTCGTGACATGAAATTAAAGGGATAAAAGACTATGCCTAATCTTTCTACTTAAATCAGTGCTTGTACCTTTGGACCTAATTAAGAACTGTTGTGATTCGATGACCAATAAGACTGTGACTTTGAAACTATGGACTTTGGAACCATATGCCTTGGAACTATGAACATAAGCCGTTGATTTTGGGACATAAAACATTGCCTATGACTATGAACATTTCCTATGACTATGAACGTTGCCTATGATTATGAACATCGCCTATGACTGTGATTCATTGAACTGTGAGGATTATTGCCTATGACTATGGATATAAGATTATTATTTATGCCCATGACATTGTAATTACAAAACCATGTTGTTTAACAAACTGACATTATTTTGGATCTAGGCCTGACTTTCTATTCAGTTTATTCTTGGTCATCCTTGGATCTTGATCTTGGGAATTTACCTATTAAGTTAGGTCTACCCATGTTCATGAACCTAGGATATTTATTCAACCCTTTTTATGTTCATAGCATTATCAGATCTATATGCATGTGACGTTTTAGTCGATTTAATTTGTTAGATCTGAAACAAGTGAATTTGAAACTATCATCTTATGTCAGTCGTTATGTCTATCCTTTCATGTTCGTTCCCTTTTTCATTTACGAACCTAGATTTATTTATAATCTAGGTTGAATCACGATCATACGAACGGTGGGAATACGATTTGGGAAAAACATGAAAATGAACATGAACATAGTTGTAAGTTTGGAAAACGAACATGATTTTGATTTATATGATTTAGAACATGTGTTAAGACATGCAAATTGGGTAATTTTGACATGAATTATAGGTTATGAAATTTAGATCTAGTATTGGCTTGTAAACTGAAAACTAGAATAATAAATCTAGTTTGTACATAGATTGTAAACTAGAGAAATAAATCTAGTTTTGGCATAAACGGCGAACTAGAATATTAAATCTAGTTTTGGCATAAACGGCGAACTAGAATATTAAATCTAGTTTGACATAAACTATAAACTAGAATATATAATCTAGTTTTATCATGAACTGTAAATGAGGACGTTAGATCTAAATTGCTATGAACTGTAGGTTAGACAAATCAAGATTTGGGCCTAGAATATAAGTCTATTAGTGATAAATGAATATGATATAGGCCAAATTTGTTTAAAAGGGGAAATGGGCTTTTAAAATAGTTAACAATTTATAAACAAAAGAAAGGTATTTTGATGACATCCCTTTTAATAACACATACACCAGAAAGTTCTAGGATGACAGAGAGGATAGTGTCTAGGCTTGAGTTTGGAAAATACAAGTTTCCTGCTCTCCTTGGCTATCCCTAACTGATCCGACGGACGAGATGGTTACTTTCAAAACCTGATTTGAAAATTAATCAAAACCCTTTGAACTAGAAAACACGAATAGGCCTAACCCGAGGTTAGACTGAGTTGCGATGTAAACCTGCCCGGAACCAACCGGCACATCCCGTAATCGCAACAATATCTGTCTAATGTGAGTGGTTGTGGCTTTAATTTATTTAGTTAAAGCTAGAACAAGAATGCTAGGGTTAAGTTAACTAAGACACTTAACCAACTCAACATGATAACAAGACTGGTAGATGGGGTTAGGTTCATACAGTTAAGCTAGAATTAAGTCCATAGGAACACTTAACCAACTTAACACAGTTAAGCTAGAACGGTGGGCTAAGTCCACAGGGACACTTAACCAAACTCATGGTAACAAGACAAGATTTGTAGAGGTTAAGTAACTAAGAAAATACTTAGCCAAATTAACATGTTAACTAGTCTAGAAAGTGGGGTTAAGTAAAGTTAATACACTTAGCCAAATTAACATGTTAACTAGACTAGAGGTTGGTGTTAAGTAAGATTTAATACACTTAGCCAATTTGATATGTTAGCTGGGCTAGACCGTAGGGTTAAGTAAACTTGAACACTTAACCATCAGATTTTGATAAAGGAATAGGGTTAAGTCAAAAACATGAAGGGATAATACTTAACCGTTAATAACAGGTTAGTTAAAACAGACGGGCAAGGTTAAGTTAAAAGGGAACACTGAACCAATACAGGGTGAATGGGTAAGGTTAAGTAATAAGAAATACTTAACCAATATAACTTGGTTTGTGGTGGGGTTAAGTCAACATGAATTACTGATAACACTTAACCAGTTTGACAGGATAAATGAAGAGGGTTAAGTCGGCTTGAATTGACTAATGACACTTAACCAATCCAAATTGACGGGAAAGGGAACTAAGTAGTAAACCTTAGTTAAGAAAACAACGATTCTGGAAACTAAGTGGTAAATCTTAGTTAGTAAAACTAAGCAGTAATTCTTAGTATAACACGGGAAGGAGCGAATGTCCGTCTGAGTAAAAAGAATGCTCCAACGAATTGGGTTACGAAGCCCGAGGCTTCGACGGGACGTGAGGGTACTCTTGGTATCCCTCTGTGAGGCTGCAGATGATTCTCCTGGGCTCACAAAGGTTAAGTTCTGCGTAGAAGAACCAGGAGTATGCCTTGGTTGCAATATATATGGCAACCTAAAGACTAGGATGGACCGGCGTGATTCGGCGAGAAAACGGTAGCCCTGTGATAGCAACTCGTCGTCTACCATCCATCTTGAGTTAGTCGAGATACGTGAAGCGGAAAGGCGGAGAACTCCAAAAGACCATAATTGCTATCTAGTTATGGGTGAGGATGGCCAAAGGATAGTGGGGCACCGGGGGCCGGCGTATAGTTCTCATTTTACAAAGGGTGTCTTTCATTAGTTGAGGGAGGGGTCAAGTGGGACCATAGCCACTGGAATAAAAACAGACCTTAGCATCTGCATCGGCAGATATCTGAAAGCTCCCGACCGAGTTCTGTATTCCTTGATTTGCCCTGACACAGGACTCGGGTCGCACATTACATGACATGTGCATCTAGACAAGCGATAACGATTCGCGATATAGGCGTGGGGAAGTATAGGAACATATACCACTCTAGGTAGTGTGTCCTAGACTTAGGGGCATCGTTCGACAGGTAGCATAATTCCTAGTTGAACTAGGTGGCATAAATCCTGAATCCGAGAAGCGTTCAGCGGATAGCGTAAACTCTAGTTAAATCTAGAAAGCACTTGATAGAAAACCCTAGATTTGATCCAGATAACAAATAATGAATGTATGCCGGAAGGCAATGGAAAATACAGGGATTGGGATCACGTTATCGTTACTAGTTGGGACACTAGTTAGGTGGTACAGAGATATAGTATAACAAGGAAATAGCGAAGCGGCGAAAGTATTAAAGCATATCCAGTTAGTCTTATCTTAGCATATCTTGTGATTACCTTGTCTAATCTTGTTGACCCTATCGTCATGGTGTAATCTTGTATTCAGTTAATTCATGTCGTTTTGTTTTTCCATGTTCACATGCTAGAAGTTACTGAACTTACTCAGGTTTTATGTCTGACTCTGTTTTTCCTTCGTCTTCTTTTCTTCCGTCCCCCCCCCCTCCCCTAGGTAGTAGAGGTGGGAATAGTATAGCTCAGATTAAGTTGGAATGTCACCCTTTCCCAGCTTGAAGATTTGTCGAAGTTTGCTTGGATTCTCTTTTCAAATGCTATGGCTGGCTCTTGCTAAACTTAGAGAATATAAATGTATTTTCATGCTTCTTTATTTTGTAAGACAGATGATACTCTGATATCATTGTACAAACTATCTATCAATAAAGCAAAGTTTTATTTTCCGCTGTTTAATTTTTGTCTGTCTTGTAATTTATCTGCATCTTTTACCCTAAATGCTCCACAGAACTTAGTGCATTCCCTTTGTGAGTGACACTAACGAACGTGGGGTGTTACAATATTCACAATAGATGAGGCTGCCATATCATGGAGTTCTAAGAAACAAACATGCATCTCTGACTCGACTATGTTGGCAGAATTTATAACACTTGCAGATGCATGTAAAGAGGCTGAATGGCTAAGAGAGCTATTGATAGATATTCCAATTTGGATGAAACCTACTCCAGCTATTAAAGTACATTGCGATAGTCAAGTTACTTTGTACAAAGTGGCATAAAAGACTTACAATGGTAAACAAAGACATATTAACCTCCGACATCAATTTATTAGAGGATTACTCTCAAATGAGGAGTAATTACAGTCGACTATGCTGAATCAAAGAATAATTTAGCAGATCCTTTGACGAAAGGACTGACTAGAGAGATGATTGCGAAAACATCAATAGGAATGGGATTAAGGTCTATGTGAATTCATTCCTCAATATGAGCCCTACTTATGTTTTGAAAAACAGACAAAGTTCAAAGGGTAAAAAACAAGTTGAAGTATGAAATTGGTGATACATTCGAGTACAATAATAAGATCCCATTGTAAAAGAAAAAAATCTCTAGTGTATAAATTGTGCAAGATTGAGGATGATGTAAATTCTTAATGGGTTAAATTATAAGGAGTAACTCGCAGAATCACTTTAGTTAAAACCCCCTATATGAATGAGAAAGTTAGGCCGCTTTCTATGAGATTGGACCGTCTCTATAACATTCATGAAATCCGGATATTACGCAAGACCATTAATGCGTAGGAACAAAAAACTGCACTTTGCTATGAAATTAGTATGTGTGATGACTCCGGTAAGTCATAAAAAGGGTCCTTGGTTCAAGACACGTTCACCATAGCACCTTGACAAACTTTGAGTTGTTTACACTAAGTGAAAGTTCTAAGCCGTAAGCTACTTTCATATATGCACCATATTCTATGGTGATGCTTAAGATATTGGTTTATAGGTGAAGTTTTGAAAAAAGGTGGGGAATGTTGAAAGTTTTTCCAAAACCTTTGTCGAATATGATCCCCTACGGAGGGGGGGTTCCGGGGGGTGGCAACCTCCCGAGGGTGCGGGGGCAACGCCCCCGCTAATGGGGTTCAACCTGCCCGGTCAGGTTGTGGAGGCCGGGGGCAGCGCCCCCGGCGAGGTGCGGGGCAGCGCCCCGTCCGAAACGGTATATTTTGTGTGTTGTTGAATTCGAATTCAACAACCAATGGGAATAACTGTTAGACAACGGTCACTCCCGTTTAAATCCAATGGACGCACCTGTAGACGAACAGATGTTACGTCGCCTATATAATAGAGCGTTCTCTCATCACGACTTCACTTTTATTCTCTTTCTCGAATTCCTCTATCTTCTACATCATCAGATTAATTCTAAGTGCTTCTTTTGATCTGTGCAAGTAATCACAACTTGCATAGATAATCTACATTGTATCCTGAAATAAGGTTTTCAATCAACTCATTGTGCTTTAGAAAGGGGAAAATATTCTTGAAAGATCATGAATCTTTCGTGGCTTGGAGCGAATCTTAATCAATAAATAACAACATGAACTTGTAAATATTTATTTTAGTCCTTATGAGTTCCATTTTGGACGAAAGACAAACATTATGCTTTTCTTAATTACTTTGAGGAAGTCCTTTGTTTGGAAAATAAACAAGTTTGGCTTAGGCTTGCCTGGTTTGACCTCGGCTATGTGGCTAAAAGCTATTAGGCTGAGCGGTAACACTGACTATGGAGTTTGATTTAACAGTAAGTTTTTATACATCGTCCACTGTTGCATGCTTCAACATACTAGATGTGTACTTAAACCTACATGCAGGTGCAGTCTTACTCTTATGTTAGACTAAATATGGGTTATCCCTTCAAAACCATGCACTGAGTTATTGCCATACAGTAGTGATCTGGAAAAAATATTATACCATCTTCGAATTAGTGGTGCTTTGAAAAAGCTATGGTTTTATGGTGAATATCTTGGTTTGTAATTTCCTATACAAGACTATGGTTAAAAGTTGTCGTTGGTACCAATATATAGCACTTTGACGTATCCTAAAATGAGACTTAACGGTTATGTGTAATAGATATCCGTCGAATTGAGGTTTGGATGTTCTTCATACGAATTATTTTTGGTGTTACGCCCCATTATGTGGTTTTTTGCATGTTTGTGAAAGTATAAGCATTATTATCCTAAATTTTTCACAACCCCTTTTATATAGGTTATAACCCATTTTCGATGTTTTTATGCAGGTAATCTCGCCGTTCAAAATGTTATATCATAAGAAAGTGCTGTGGTAAGTTTACACGCAACACCAACATATATTCCGATTAAAACTGTTGATTTTCAAATGTGTTTGAGTATTAGCAGAATAATCTTAAGAGTACATTTAACCAATGTCTTAGTACAACATTTAACACCCGGATGGTCAGTAATTCAACATATTCTCAATTTGTTGATTACATGTTGATTATATTTGCACCATACAAGTTAGAAATTAGGTAGATATAATGCATATTTTGGTTTTATGAGATCTTTATCTCAAAACTACAGCGTCCTCATATCATCACTACATGGTAAACATTACATTTGTATTATTTATTCTGACCTTCAAGAAAAAAAAAAAAAAAAACCTATTGAATCATCAGTGAAGCATTCAACATCCATTAATAAGTACATCCAAGTACAGGGTTGTAAATTTCAGTTGCATCAGCCAACAATTCATGGGAAAAACAACTTTACATGCAGTGGAAGTTGAACTGCAGATTTGACTGCCATTATTATTGTATGATGCAAAGAGAAAGCAAGAAGGAAAGTTTAGGTTTCAGTCCTGTTACATATAATGGGAAGCCTTTCAAGCGTGTTTATGTTTTTCAGGAGCCTATTTTGCCATGCTGTTTGCACTCAACCAATTTGCACGTTTGATCGGTTGGCTCTCTTTTGCTATGTTGCTAAAGTACAAGTTACTTCTGAGGTCACAAAGTAAGAGAACATACTATTAGTTTATCGGCTTGTGGCATATATATGGCTATATCTAAATGCTAGACTTTGGAGTGTTGTATTCCATAATGGGGATATCGATTTAACAGAAAAGATGGATTAGTCATCAGTCGTGGCTTTACTTGGATACTCGCTAATTTTATCTCTATTGCAAACATTTAGAATCAAGGATCGACGAGGATTCTAGATCAGTGTTCATTTCCGCTCTTAGCCTTTGTGACCTTGCATATCATTTATCAACTTCTAAAACTTGAGCACAGATGGAACATGAAAATTTGTGTAGTGACGGAGTTTGGCAACTATCAGCAAGGACGGTGTGCAGGTGTTAGTCATCCTTCATCGACATTCAATCCGATGCTGAGTTTGGGACATCCGATTTGGGTTCACAAAGTCAAGTCAGTTGAAAGAAGAGTAAACCATAAATCTTTGTCATTGTTTATATATATATATATATATATATATATATATATATATATATATATATATATATTATTCATTCATTTATGATATGATTTTAGGTTGTTATTTTGAATGAACTTGTCTTTGAGGGCTTTGTGTATTATTTCAATCTGCTAATTGCACATTCAAAAAAATAAAAACTAGATTATCATTGTTTGTGCAATTCCAGAATGTAGGTTCTTTTTGATGCTTTTGCTTACCTAAAAACTTGCTGATAAGGACCCTAAAAGAAAACTACTGTTTACCTTGACATATGCAATAATTGCCATGTATATTTTAAGTGTCTTTTATACACTGCGTGAGACACTGCAAGAAAATGATGCGATAAAAATAAATGGTTTAGTTGAAGAGATATTTCAAGATATTTTATCTTACAATTCAAAATTTTCACTAATTTTTCTATGAGAGTTACTGAGGGTTGTAATGGGTTAGCTCTTTAATCAAGTGAGTCAAACGGGTCGGCTATTATTAATATCCAAAAGGGTTGAGTCAAACTTTACTTGATCCACATACGATTTTAGCTCACCCTTTTGACACCTTTATCTATAGATATTTGATTTATTTTGTTTGGTGTGTTATCTTAAAAAAATATGTCATGTTTATTCTTGTGTTTGCATGAAACTAGTGTTGTTTGTAATTATGTTTTAATATTTTTTATAGTTTAATAATTTTTTATCAAGCGTATTATCATTATATGTTTAACTAAGAGTAATGATAAACTATGATTTTCTTAAAATATTATATGATTCAATGTTCAGTTTTCTCACCGTTTTGCGGTTATATTAGTATGTATAAGTAATAAGGATGAATATGCTAATATGTTAAGGGACTTTACTGCAATTTACAGACATGTAGACTATATAAATAGAGGGCTTATTTACATTGTTTGTACACCTGAATCAATAGAAATAAAAGATCTTTCCCTTATCTCTTATGTTCTCTCTAATGGCTTCTCTTTTATTTTCTGCTTTATTTTATTTTATAACACGTTATCAACACAAGATTTTATTAATGCTATTGTTTGAAATATTCTAGATCTACATCTATGATCTATCATGGAAGTAATTTTCATTTGGAGATTTTCATGGATTTCTAGATTTAGTCTGCAATTATTCTCTATTTGAGAATCATTGATTAATGGATCTATGAATTTGTTATATCTTCTGTTCTTCTAAATCTGATTCAATCTTCAAATCTGTTTTTCTATTTTTGTTGTTGTTGTAGACTAGATTGTGTTGTAATGGATCTATTTTTTAAATCTAATTATTTTTAGGGCATTGTTATTGACACTCCAAATATTGTTAAGTGGGGTCAAATTTTTCTTTTTCAAAAATTGTTAAGAGGAGTACCAATGAGGAAAGTAGCCCCTTAACAAATAAAGATAATTTTACCTTATTACCCATTTAGCATCTTAACAAACAAAGGTAATTTTATTTTAACAAATATTGCAAGGGCCATAGTATTTTTTTTTTTCAATTCGCATATATCGATTTTTTTAAATCCTAAAAGATAAGCATTTTCAGAGGAATATGATCAAACTATTTTTTTGTCGACATAAATATGCCGAATTTTATAATTACGAAGGCAATGCACCAAAATGATTATTTTTGGACATATCACTGTTGAGTACATACATAAGTGATTACGTGCTGCATTCAGTGTAGTGGTGATGAGCTGCTTATTTTAATTCGGTTTTACTTATCGTATATGTTTTTTTAATCTAATTTGAAGGGACAATCAGGGAATATTGAGTAGTGTGAAATAATATGTTTGTGTAGCCCCTTAACAATTTTTCAAAGAGTGGAGTGTTTTTAAAAAATGAACTCCCTCAATAATAATTGGAGTGCCAATAACAACACCCTATTTTTATTGACCCCAAATATGTGTCTAGATTTATTATTTAATTCTTTGCGGATCTAATTTTGAGTTTTCCAAATCCAGTTTAATGGAGATTTGATTATATATGTATGGTTTTCATTATTGGTAATATGGAGTTGATCTAATTTTATCTTTCTCGATCTACTGTTACTTTTCATATGTAATTCTTTTGGAAACACTGAATATAGAATATCTCTTTAAAAAAATGATTTTTTTTATTCATACCCAACAGAATTATGGATATAAAATATAATGATGTAGCATTTAAACTCAATAGAAATATTGATTTATCACTGGAAGTGAAACTGAAACTCATGATGTAAACAATTTTTTTTTCAAATGAGGAACATGAAGTGCATATACAAATTCTTTAAATGAGGAATCCTAAAGTTCATATGCAAATGACCTGAAGTTCATATACAAATTCTTTCAAATGAGGAACCTAAAGTTCATATGCAAATGAGGAACTTGAAGTTCAAATGCAAATGAGAAACATGAAATAAATTCTTAAAGCATATAATTGCATTTAATATTTGCTTATAGCAAATGACCTACAATAAGAAAGGAAAAGTTTCAACAAAATGCAAAAAGGCTTATATTCCAGTTTTATGCTACACATAATTTCTTAAAGAAATTTATTGTTAGAAAAGATCATTATACTTATAATAAATACTATTTTCTTGAAGAAAAATAGTAAAATGACTCTCATATGTGAATAAAAGCACTTTCTAGAGAAATTGCTTCAATTTAAAATATAAATAGTAGTATATAAATTATGATAAAACTTGAAGTTTTATTATAGTAATTTTAGAACATATCATATTTTAGAAGAAATATTTTATTTTTCTTAGAAATACTTTTATAAAGAAAATACTCATCCCGAAGATCGTATAAAATTTAGATGCAACATTGATCTTGATCTAGCTTGGTTGAAGTGAATAAAAAACTTTTTTTGCTTTAAAAAAAACAATTTTTTGTCTATTTAAAAAAAACAATTTTTTTTGTTGGTTTTTTAAAAACATTTTTTTTTTGCTTTGAAATAATAAGAACAATATTTTTTTTTTTGATTTAATTTCCTTATGAGGAAAAGAAAATTTGAATTTGACACATGTAGTTATTTTTGTTTATAGTTGTGAAATTTATGTACAGATCTGTAAAACTTTAAATTAAGTTAGTGAATGTAAAGACTTCTAAAGTAGAAGTATGCAAAATGGTTGAGAACCCTAAATTCATCATAATAAGCTTGAAATACATATAATGCATTATGGAACTTAAAGTTCCTCGATCAATGAATTTGAAATAATTCATAATTTAAAAGCCTGAAGCTTTATTAAAACTTTGTGAAATAATAACATTGTGCTTCTTAAAGAAGTTACTTCATATGGGGAAATGATGATGGATCTAAAGATTTTAAAATTTTCAAAATAAGTTGTATCTTTCTTATACATTTAAATTTACATATTGTATTGAAGAAAAAAGTTTAACGAATTAAGTTGTTTATATATTTTATTTGAACCAGAAGTTCAATATAGTTCTTAACCAGATGTTTTGAATTTTATAATATCGTCTTTAAGATTCGCATTGACATTGCTTGATAAACAATTTTTTAAAAAATTTGGAACCTTATAAACAATTTGGTCTAAAATCGATAACTCGAATGAGAAAGAATATGCAAATCAATTACATATGTAATACGTGGACACACATATATACACATATATGCGAATATTTAATTAACAGCCTGAAGTTGTTATGAGCTCATATTATAAATTATACATATATTATTTAGTAATTCAAAAGTTGATTGACATCAATATTGAATAACCTGAAGCCATGTGCATATTCAAATGGTCTATATAATTAGAAAATTCCTCCAAGTTACTAGATCAATGAAAGAGAATAAGCAATACAATATTAATGCATCTTATCAACTAATAAGAGCATTATCCTCCTATAATTGAAATACATATAATGTAATTGCTAGCAATAATGTGATAATGGATCAAAAATGAGAATCCATAGAAGGTTCATTATTTAATGTGACAATGTTTGTCAACATTGAGGGGGGGATAAAGGGATATATGTTCATGTTGATCATTGATGTTAAATATTTGCTAACATATAGAATTATACAAACTATTAAACAACTTGCATAAATTATCAATTATGTCCCTAAGAGAATTTCTCCAATATGGATCTGAATCCCTGAAGGATCAAAAAGTGTAAACCATAGCTGAAATAGGATATAAAAGTCGGTTCAAAATATTTTAGGAGTAAGTCATAAAGATTTCAAATAAAGGAGGTGAGTGTTCCTGAAGAAACACTTAAGGGTGCTTTGAAAGAATCCCATAACATGATTGTCAAATAACCCTAGAAGTGGTTTAGTTACCTAAAATATGTTAAGTTATGTGATCTCAATAAATCATGTATAGAATTGACAAGAAATAATCATCGATGATAAATTAATAAATAGTAAAGTGCTTATATTTACAAATGGATTAAAAATCCCATATTAGAGAGAAACATGATTGGCCATCATGAAATTCTCCTAAATAAGATATATGGACCTACAGTCCATAAGATAAAATTAGAAATGTATTGACGAAAGCACACTAATGTTACCGAAGCACCATACATTGTCAAAATCATGTTATGTGCCATGAGCATTGTACTTTCATAGATAACTAAATTGATTAAAAGTATTTAAAACGTTTAGAATACTTTGAAGGTATAAACGATGAAAGTATACAAATTCAGAAGAATTTAAATAACATTAGTGGTGATAAAGAATGTTAAGAGCAAGAAATGTAATGTAACGTCCCACCTTTTTGACCAATTCAAATTGATAATTAAACCAACTTAAAACATTCAAATTGACAGATCGTTATTTAACTTACAGAGTCTACGAACATAATCATCACATAAAACACAGAATAAATAAATAACATAGTATTGAACAACGAAATAAACTTTTACATATTAATCAGAATTTTTGAATACAATATTTTTTTCTATACGGCGGAATTGAAAATACATTTGAATACAAAAGAATATTTACTGTTTTAAAAATCTTCAGAGTGCGTGTCTCCTGGAATCCCCAACTTTGTCAATCTTCGAATCCTAAGCTGCAATCTTTAAATCTGTACTGCTCAGGTTTGACCCAAGCGTTCCATGCAAAAACATAAAACACTCGAGTCAGGATTAAATCATTGTTCAAGTAAATTAACTTCAATATAAACTGAAATATAACAGTTAATCCTATCGTCGATGTCATATATATAAAATAAAGGTTGTGGTATCTGTTCATATCAGTTCTATCTATTTCCAGGGACGAACGGTATCAGCGTTTGCGAGTGTACACGTGTATATAATATACACGTGTGCACCGCCTCAACGTCCCGAACCGAATATAGACAATAACATAGGTGATTCTGGAAGCTTGCATATACACACATGTACAGGTACATGTGTGCACTGCCTCAGCATCACGAAATCGAATAATGGCACACGCAAATAATGATGGCAGCCCGACATGGTTCGATCACAGGTTAAAACATGCACTTACCATTTAAAATAAATTTAGTGATAAGGTTCGGTTACAAATAACCCATATATGCAGGTTACTACAAGAGTGTGTGTGTGTGTGTGTATATGATGTATATATATATACCTATGTTGACAACCATACATTTATTTCATCCCACTTCTCAGATATCAACTTTAACTCCAATCCCAATAAAACAAGAGTTCAAGTGCACTTGTCAGTGGAAGGGACAATCAAATGGAACAAAAGGAAACTCGTGTACATAGGTATATTGAACTAACATGTTCAGTCCAAGTTGTACTGCAGAAAACAAAAGAACCAAAGGGTTCAAAAGACTAAGTGAGTAACCCCACGAGTTAGGATAAAAAGTATGTGCTACAGCGCATATAACCATGGCAACAAAGGTAAAATATAAGTACGAACCCTATGCATTCGAAGTTTAACCCAGCAAAACGAGATAAAAACCCCAGGTGTTTTAAGTTTTGAAATCAAGGTAAAGGCAGATGTTAACACAACAACCAATGATACTCAAGTGCCAACAAGTTCGGATTTTATATTTATCAAGTATTTAAAGTCAGCAGATGACCCAAATGTAGGCCCAATTGCACAAGGCAAACAAAACAACTCAGAATTTAAGTATGCTTTCCAACATACAAATTTCAGTTTTAGGACATAGTAAGGGTAGTACACTGTACGTCCTATAAGGTGATCAACCCATTACCTGCATCAATTATATAAGTTCGGGCATCTTACAACCCAGAAGGAACAAGTTCCGAGTTATCATCTACGTAGCATATATAGGTGGCTTAAGGGTGATTCATAAGTTAAAACCACATATGAACTGTAAGACTTCCTGCATATTTTTGTCGGTATAGCTTTGAGTTCAAGTCCAACTTGTCAAAACGTTTAAATATAAGAATCATTGTACTGTAACCTATATCAAATTATCATTATATCGGTTCTAAATAATCAACGCACATGAAAGATTTAAAAATAAATTGAAAAATAAATGCATAACGGTGCATGAGTGTGTAACACAGTGAAGCCAATAATTCTAGGCTTCTCGTTCAAGGTTAATGAAAAACAAGAAACCAGAAGATATTATATATGAATGCAAGATTTCCCTTTAGGATAACTTTTTAAGAAAAAAAATTGAAAGGTATAACTTCATGACAACCAAAGGCAATTAACCATTAGCGTTGCAGTGTATTTAGTGATGTAAAAGCCAGATAAGAATATATATATATATATATATATATATATATATATAAAGTAGTAAATTTTGTTGAAATTTTCATACGTGAATGTCATCCTTCATGACAGCCATTTTAGTTTATAACTAATGTAGATTGATAAAACAGTGAAAAAAATGATGTTGAGCTACACTAATCCCAAAAATCAACTAATACTGCTGCAAACACTTCTTGCATGAAATTATCATATGACAAACTATGCAAACATTTTCTTAATAAAAATACGTCTAGTTACACGGGTAAAGGTAAGCAACACGGTAGGGTGTATATACGGCTTCACAGCAAGTACAAAAATAATAAGAGCAATGCAGTCTAAAGTAGGTGAAGGTAGTAGTTGCGCTAAATATTATATATTTCGAATCTCATATTACTGGTAGACAAGACATCGGATATGTGTATGTAAAATGTTTCAAATTTTTTATTCCCATCAAATGTATACAGTAGGCACAACACGCAAAACAAACAGGTCGGTGGACGAAATACGCATTGGCAGCTAGGTCACCAAATCCACAAATTTACCCAATCCCCATTTTTATTCTATGTTGAAGTTAAGAGACTTGAAACAACTTTAATTATAAGATGAACTTACCTATAGCGGCAGAAAAAAACGCAGGCGGTGGCTTTAAGGTCGGTGCGATCATCGAAGTTGGCTGAGCTGTCGGTGTCAGGTGGAATCGCGGCTACTGCTGCTTCGTCCATCGTTTCCCTTTTTCTTTGGTTGGAGCTGGGCAGGGTGTAGATCTACCCAGGTGGCGATGACCTATCTAAGCGGTGACTCAATCTCAGGCGCGGTAAAAGTAGATTGATTTTTGATTTGGAAAATAGATAAGCTTTGGTTGACTCAAGAATTTAAAAGGGAAAAAGGAGTTGGTGATTCAACGATGGCCATTAACAATGAATAAAAGAGACATAAATGATTTTGCTGAAGGATGGAAAGAGGGCGTGATTTAATTTGGGAAAGGAGCAAATTTTTGGGGCTTTCGGCCATTAGAAGGAACAATTTTTTGGGGAAAGCTGAAGAAATTTGGGGTTTGCATTGATTTTTATAGAAGTTAATTGGGGATAAAGACGATGTTAAATCAATAGGCTTTAGGGTACGCGAATTTCAAAGGGTAGGTCGGCGAAGTTAATTACAGAGGAAGGTTTTAACCGGGATTTAAATATTTAACATTAAATTTTACCCTTAATTATTGTTGAACGTTCAATGTTTTAATCATTAATCCAAACTCTAAGCACGACAAAGATTATACGAACTTCTTCGTTATCACGTACTAAATTCAATCAAATTATTATGTTTGTAAACTGATTCCGCCTGTATGCAATGTTATTTTAAATTTTAGATTATTTATCGGTTCACCGATTTTATTCAGTTTGTCCACCAATAACTCCATTCGATTCCTGAAATATTAAATTTCAGTTTCTTTATATATACAAATACATACATATCCAAGACAATTTTCAATATATTTTAACAAATAAAATCTTTTATTTAACGCCCACTACATTTATTTTCAAATTTAACCGTTTATATTTTCTAGTCAAATTTCAAATTCAATTCAAATATCCAACCAGATTCAATTCAAATATTCTACAATAAATATTTGATTCTCAATCAATCATTCTGAATTAAATATTGAATTCATTTCAACTCAAAACAATGTATTCGATTTTAAATTTCTGACTCCAGTATTAATATAGAAATGATCATTAATAATTAAATCTTCAATAATTTTCTCATTCGAATTATCGAACTTTCTGGGACGATACAATCTACCCCCTTTAAAACTTTTCATCCTCGAAAAGGGAAGATAGTTAGGGTTATACCAATGTATACTTCAAATTTTCATATATGTGCCGAAGAAAAAACTACTCGAAGAAGAGTGTAATTATCATTTTCCTTTCAATTCACAAATTGTCGATTTGAAATTTTTCCAAAATTTGAAATCTTTTATAATCTTTATACGTAACACGAAATTCGTGCAAAAATATCTGTATTGTTATTACAAAGCTATGGATTTGAAAATACTTCAAAATTCTCTTTATTAACCTATTAAAGTAGGTATATTTTAATTTCAAATTATTGCCTTAACAACTCGAAGCTTGACAAGTCTATCGTAGTTCTTACAGATGTTAGGCATACGCTGGCCAGACGCATGACTAAAATCTCCAAGTAGTAAATATCCTTGTCTCAACTCCCAATGAAAATATTTCAAAAATTCTTTTTAAAACAGATACAGAAAGTACCAATGTGATGTTGATTGTTCATGAATCGCAGATACACTGGTTTCATCTGGATCCCCCAGAAAACATCCGTATCCGTAGAAAATCATTTCCCTGCAAAATTCGTCATGGATAGATCAACAAAAGATATTTAAGTATAAAAAGAAAAACTGAGGTCATCGAGCGTTAGCTGCTCTATCTCAGGGTCATGAATTTTTTTTATCAAAATAAATCAAGACAGGAGGATCAATCAAGTCACAAAGACGAATCATGTCACAATGACAAATCATGTCTTGAAGGCACGGTGTTGCATCAAACATATGGCTCCATATCACTAAGATATCTCAACATCGCATGGCTCCATTCTACCTTTAGTAACTCTAGTGGTTACACTCTTTCACTTGTAGATATGCCATGTGGACCGCAGGTACATAATGGTTACGCCTGGGTCCCCTAGGAAACATTAACACTCATAAGCTTTCACAGCTCTGCGGAATACGCCAATATCACGGCTGTAGATCGCAGCAGACATAATGATCACACTTGATTCCCTCAAGAAACATCCGTCCGTCGTAGGTCATCTGCAGCCCTGCGAATTTCGCTACACGGTCGTGTTCTTCCAGAAACAATGACAACTTGAGTTTTATGTCTGGACAACCTACTACCACCAGCAGCATATCTCAATTAAGCTCGGGATTTAAAGAAAGAAGGTACTTTCCTTATTTTGCTTTGAAAACATATAATACTATGTACATATAGTAATTCATTTCATACTCCTCATAAATCATACATATTTCCAAACATCGCATTCTTATATAATTTTTTTATATAAGATTTTATCTTAAATCGATTACTTTCCAATTCAGTAGTTTTCGAATTCATTAAATTCTTATAAGTTTCGGAACTTCTATATCCCTATCCAAAATCTAATATCCTCAAATTTCCATTCAAATTTCAAAATTTTAGTTTTGATCTCTCAATCAATTCAAATATTTGACATCTTTTTAAACCAAATTCTTCTTTCAATTTTCCAATTACTAAGTTCCCAATTGAAATCTTAATGCTCTCACCATCTCGGAATTTTCATCCTTATAACACATTTTCTCATTCACGCATTATCACTCTCACATTCACATCCTTCGACTGTAAATTAGCAAGTGAACAACCCTCTAAGTATCAACCCCGAAGGCCGAAACCAACATCAGATCAACACTTAGAAATTCATCTAACTTGACTAATCTCCAGTCGGTTTTTAATTTCTTTAGCTCCATTTCTTAATTTCTTATCAGTCTTTTCTTACGAAATTCTTGGATTCAATTTACAAATCCACTTCTCTTACGTTCTGACGTCTTGCGTTCTCGACGTGCGACACTTTGTTTTCTATAATTCTAGAAAATCTCTTATTACTATTGGAAAACATTTCCATAAATTCGCGAATCTTTTTTTTATATAGAAAACATACATTATTCTCATGGAAACATTTCTAAAATTTATTTTTGCATTAAAACAGATGTTAAATAAAGTATAGTTATTTCCACTTAACTATTTGTTGTATATAACGTTGTTGTATATAACAATTATATGATTTTTGTTTGATGATAACAACCAAATAAATATTATTTTAAATGTGTTTGTTATTGTACTGTTTCATATATACATCACAGAATGGAATATAATATTATATTTAAATGGAACACTACTGCACAAGAATTAAAATATTCAAACGGTAGTTTATTTAAATATTACATTTTATTTCAAATATTTCAACAATACAAATTTTATAACTCCACTATTTGTATACTTCAGTAATACAACACATTTCACATTCAATGTATGTTACATCAGTTCCTCTCTACAACACTCAATCACAGTAATACAGTCACTTGTCTATACATTGACACATATACATACTGACACTTATATACACTTGTCATTCAATCTTTAGCCTTCTGTCTTCACAACTTTCAGTCAATCTAGTCATCCACACCTGTCACATGCAGAAACACACACACACAAAGTAATCTGGAATAGAAATAATATTTTAAATTCTAGCATATATAATTTTATTTTTAAAATTTATTTGCCTCAGAAATTTGGTGTGTTTCTCATCATTTTTCATGACTTGAACCGATATATATATATATATCCATTCGTGTCTAGACAGCTTGTGATATTTACAGTGATACACTGTAAATACCACAAGGTAGACAATACTTCTAGTGCTCGAAGATCAGCCTTAACACACTACATCGGTTTGCTAATCAGAACCAGTAGCTGATTTTGAATAGCCTCAACACAGTGTGGCGGTCTGCTGATTATATATTCATGTCTGACATAGACACACATATACACACACAAATATATATACACATACGTGTATATATACACATATGTATACATGTCAAGACAGTGCAAAATAGCTCAAGGCAGATTCACAAGTCAAGCATTCATATGCATATACAAGACAGCTTTATAAGTCGAGCAAGACTGTGCTCACATGGACAAGTTTTGGTTGATCAAGCATGGATACATGGGCAGTTACATGGATGAAGCAGGGAAAACTAATACAAATGGACAATGTAGCATAATACTCAATGGACACTGAACAACATGGATATAACAGTCACAAGTATCATATACACTTCAGCCAGGTCAAGCACAAAGGCATGTCACATAGTTTTGTTTGAGAGGACATACAAATGAAAGAGCAAATAGTAAAACATGTCAAACCAAAGTCAAACAGCAAGTGAATATTGCACACAGCAAAACTGTATGTACACAAGGCATTTCAAGCTAACATGAGCATATGAACCAAGCCAAGTCAGGTTACAAGCACAATTTTCATGCAGCATTTATACACTGCAATTAAACAAGGAATGGGCCGAGGATATTTTACATAGCATGAATGGTGAATGGAGTTACAAGCAAAGCAATAGTTCAAGAGTGCAAACAAGATCATCATGAGTATCTTCATACATTATTTGAACATGTATGTATGCCTCAGCAAAATTTCAAAATGGTTCAAGCTTCAGGCATATTCATATATGCACAACAGTAATCAAGAGTGAAGCTCAAATTATGTCGAGCTAGTTATATGGTGTTAATGGCAGAACATTGTTTCAAGTGTTTACACAGGAAATCTAAGCCAAGTTATACATGACTAGAAGAAGCAAAGTTAATGTATACAGTAGTTTCAATAAGCATGCATGAAAACAAGTTTTAAACCAATGGAGGCAAACAGGTGAAACAGTTCAAATCATACATGGGATGGTTTCAATACTGGAATATACACCAAGGAATCATTCTATGTTTTCCAGTAATCAATCAGAAAATGCATAGAGTAGATTTGGAATTTTGGCAAAGTCGATTTCAATAATTTTATATTTCCACGTTTGAACAAATTTAATTCGGCCAGGTTCATCACATTTTGGAAAGAGCATCAATTCATATATGGCAAAGAGTTTTACAAATCATATTGTTTATTCCCAATAATACATGAGACAAGTTTTGGACAAAACCATCCAAATCTTTTTCTAGAAATTATCATGACATTCAAGGAAGTTTTAAATCAAGGCAAGTATCATTTTAAATGGGCCAAGAAATCAATAGTATTGTTTCCAGAAATACGCAAAATCACAGAAGCCTTCAAAGCCGATTTAATTTCACATCAAGGAAACATTATTCACGAAAGGGGCATGATGATAAATCAAGTAGGAAAATCATTTGCAGAATTCCATTCAATCTCAAAGCCGATGGAAATCACGTAAAAGATCAACCAAGTCATCATGCTAAATCAGAGGTAGTTAAGGGTTTTCGATAACCCCATTTAACTTACCATTTCATCATAGGCAATTGTGATCAAAACCATAAGCATTGAAAACCAAGCATAAAGAATTCAAAGAGCAAAGAAATTTAAATTCAGATTTACTCACAATTTTCAAAAGTTTTCGATCGCAACATTAAGCCCAAAATCATTGACCAAAGATGAACAACTTCTTGAAGAATATCAGAGAAGATTTCCAGAGCATTTTATCATAACGTCGATTTGATTTGGGGAAAATTAGAAAACCCTAATTTTCTTTTCCACCGGCCGCCATTGTTTAAGAGAGAAAGAGATTGGGTTTAACCAAATAAAGAAGAGGGCCGACCTGTTTTCAAATTAAAGGGATAAAGGATTTCTTTGTTTATTTTATTTAAATGTTTTTGTTTTAATTTCCTTTGTAAGCGGATTTGTTTCTAGTTTTTTCTGTAAAAACTAGCAGTTTACTAGAGTTTGTAAAAAATTAGGGTTAACTAGCTACGGGGTTGTAGCTGGGGAAAATCTGATCTAGGGGATACAAATCAGTCTAGGGTTTTGAGCGTAGTACTAGAATAGGAGCGAGGGGTTCGCGAGTTTACATGGTCTTGTAAGTGGGATCTGTTCTGTTACCTAGTAGAAACCTTAGGAATGCAGCAGTAGGCATGATTTTGTTGAAGCTGGGTATATCTTTGTGTCATTTACTTTCTGCATTTTTATTTTTGCTGCATTCTGTGATCAGATATCTTTTATATCTAGCTAAAATTCAATAAACCCTATTCACCCCCCTCTAGGGTTAATCAAGATCCAACAAGTGGTATCAGCGCAGGTATTTCATTAGCTCTAGAGTCATGGTGATCCATAGTTGTCAGCCTGTAGAGAGTCAGTCTAGTCATATTCCAACTATTTTTAATAGTACATATTTTTAAATTGGAAGTCAGGAATGGAATCCTATTTAAAGTCTATTGATATTAAATGTTGGAATATCATTATAAATGGGTATGATATTGTCTTTAATTCTCATGCTATTCACATTTTATAGCCTTATATTGATGATGTCCAATATACCATTATCTCTCATTGTTTAAATGTACAGGAAATCTAAAATACTCACGATACAAATTATGGAAAAACTGTCAAAAGCAGCTCAAAACCCAAAATGGTCAACTCAGATTCAGATCTATGCTTGGAAGAAGAAACAGATGAAAATTCAAGTAGATCAGACAATAGAGACTCAACAAACAATGAGATGAAAGCTTCTCATATGAAGATTTGGTTTATATGTGTGCTGATTTAACAAAAACTGTTGATAATCTCCATCAGAAAAATAAATCTTTAAAATATAAAAATCATGAGTTGAACAGCAAAAATAACTGTTTGGAATCATAACTTTCAAATGTCATGAAATTAGAAAATTCCGACTGTGAAAATTGTTTGAAATTGAAAACTAATCTCATTCATCTCAATAAAAACATTCAAAAGCTTGAAGAAGAAATTCTGATTTTAAAAGATAACGAGATTGAGTTAAAAGGTACAAACAATTCTTTGCAAAAAGAATTTTATAATTTTAAGACCATCAAAAATTCTAAACATGAAATTGCTGGAAAAGAAAGCTTGTTGAAAAGTGATTTGATTTTAAATGAGCTTGAAAAAAAGATTGAAAATTTCAAGAAACTTGAATTTGAAAAACAAATTAAATTTGAATCTGAAATCTTTGAGTCCAAGACCAAAATCAAACTACTTGAAAACGAAAATTTGATTTTGAAACACAATGATACTGAAAGGAGAATGATAAGCATTAATCGTTGTTCAAACATGATAAAAGAAAATTCTGGTCTTAAATCCAAAGTCAACGATCTTGAATTGAGTTTAAAACGATTTTCAATAGAAGAAAAATCTTTGAATATGTTGTTGAGAAATCAAACCTTCTCCAGGAAATAAAAATGGTCTTGGTTTTGGAAAAACAAATGGTTTTGAAAAACTGAATTCTTGTGATTCTAAAAATCCTTTAAATTGCTTCAGAAAGGGTCATTCTTAAAATTTGAACTCTGGATATTCCAAAAGATATTTGAATCACAAACGCTATAAGAATTCGTTTGATAACAATTTATTTGATCCATTTTGGACTCCAAAAAGAAATAAAGTGAATTCGTCTAAATTCAAACAAGTTTGAGTTCCTAATGGTACAAAAATAAATTCAGATAGATTGTTATATAAACAGATTTGGGTACCTAAAGTCGTGAATAAAACCATGAGTGGTTTTACAAATTTTGTTAGACCACTCGATCCCCTAAACTGTTAGGTACCGGAGGAGGCTAAGGAACTGCTTTGCAAATTTGTATTCAAACTGCTTCACGTCTTTGAATTATTCGGAGTTCCTTAGCCAAGTATGTTGAGTTTGAGATTCATTTGTTCATATCGAATTCTGGTATGATCTCTAGACTCATCTTTGTTAATATTCGTTTTTTTCTTCTTTGTGTATTCCTCCTTCTACTTCTTTTGTTTATTTGATTTTTCTGATTTGATTTGTCACTGCTATATTATTTTTTTCCTTTATTCTGGGCTTTCTTAACTTCAAATTGCAGAATTCACGATCTTTTGGAAATTCGCTTTATTTGTATAAAACTCTGATGTTTTAATGATTTCCAGATCTTGAATATATATCTGTAATTATCTGCAATTATTTTGAAGTTTAATTGATTTCTAATTTTTGGATTCCTAACAGTGCTGAAGCATAACTGTTATATCTTGAACACTGTAAATTTGAATTTTAAATTCTTGAAGATCTGAAAAATTAATGAAATTTCACACACCTCTGCTGTTTTGAATTTCTTCTAATTCATTTTGGAAAGACTTGAAAATTTATACTCATTACAGCGCATTAGTATTTTTCAGTTGTGATAATTTCATTGAATTTTTGGATTGGCTTGATTATTTCTGAATTGAAAGTTTGGTCACTTGAATCATTGTTTACATCTTGAAATTCATCTTTATTCATGATCATCTGTAACGACGCGTATTCTACGTATCGAAAGATCATAGAATACTTATTTTATTTTCATAAGAAGTCAGATGGTCATGTAACTTCGGGAAACGACTATTGAGATCATTTCTCATGTTCACGATTTTTACCAAATTTTAAATGACCGTTTTACCCCTAGCGAATATTTTTTCGCCTATAACTTTTGATTGGTAAAGAGTTTTGACCTAAAACCACTTATGTTGGAATCAAATGATGGTTTACCTTTCCGTAGAGTGATCACATTAATTAAACGGACTTACCGTTTGGGAGATATCACCACACCAGAAATGCCAATTAGGCAGTGCTCATGACCGTATCTAATTCGATTTGGCATGAGCCATATCAAATTGACAAAGACGCCAAAATTTGATACGGCTCATGGCCGTATCAAATTGATAAATTTGATACGGCTCATGATCATATCAAATTTAAAAAAAGATACGGTCAACTCTTGTACCAAATTTAAAAAAAGATATGGCTAATGGCCGTATCTTTTTTTAAATTAGATATGGTCATGAGCCGTATCTAATTTAAATAAAAAAAATAAAAAAAATATACTTCGCCATTCAATTAGCAATGGCCATGAACAAAACTAGGTAGCAACATCAACAAATGGACGAACAGAAATGAAAACTAAACATAGATCATTTATCATTTAACTTCAAGCACAAAGAATTATACAGCATATTCCACAAACATACTCCACAAATCAAAATTGCATACTCCACAACAAAACTGCATTTCATGTTGAGTCAAAGCTTCGATGGTTATTTTGATTTATGACAAGAAGAAGCTTCTACATCGACAAAAAGAAGACGAGATGACTTCATAGGTTAGAAGTTGATTATTTTAGAGTTATATAATGTTAAAATCTATCCTCAAATGATCATACTTCTAATTGCTTAAAAATATCACTCATGAAAACATTTTTTATGCATATGGTCAAAAACATGTCGACCTACAATTTTTTATAGGTCAACAGGATTTTAAAATGTAACGGTCAAAAATAGGTCGACCTACAAAATTTTATAGGTCAACAGGTTTTTGAACTCCAACGGCTAAAAACATGTCGACCTACAAAATTCTATAGGTCAACAGCTTTTTGAATTTTCATGAAAAGTCATCTTCTTCCTTTAAGAGTTACATCCATTTCTCTTCATGAATAATCACTTATTTTAGATGCAACTTTTCATCAACAATTGCAACCTCTCGATTTCTATAAATACATGAGTTTGCAATCATTCAAATCATCGAATTTACTCTCTATTTTCTGATCTATCTTGCATTATCCTTTTCTCTTAAAAAGCACTCAAAAGCATTCAATTATCGTTTGAATCTCCAAGCATATTTAATACACTTGTGATTCAACTCGATAATTTACTTCCTAATCTTTCTAAACATCAAAATACATTTGAGGATAAGATTATAGGAAGGGTGTACTCAATCATTGACTATTCAGTGTTGAAGAAAGAACACATTCAAGGTCAAACTCTTGTAATCGTCTTGTGGGTAAGCTTGTAGCCCGTGAAATCAAGTGGGTAAGCTTGTAGCCCGTGAAATCAAGTGGGTAAGCTTGTAGCCCGTGAAATCAAGTGGGTAAGCTTGTAGCCCGTGAAATCAAGTGGGTAAACTTGTAGCCCGCAAATCAAGTAGTGAACCTGTTCCTCCGGGTGAAGTGAGGGTGTTGTTTAGTGAAAAGCCGAAGAGGAGCTTCGGGACTGGACGTAGGACGGGAAGTCCGAACCAGTATAAAATCCTGGTGTCTTTACTTTACTTTACTGCATTTAAAGTTATCTGTGATATATATATATATATATATTGTTATCATATTCTGCATAGCCATATTATAGATCCTGCACAAGTCGTACACACTCGACTTTTCAATTGGTATCAGAGCGCGGTCATCTTATAACCGTAACACAGTTATTTGATATATTCTAGTAATATGGCAAATAACGCAAGCACCAGCACTAACACTTACACTGAAGGTCAATCTACACAAAGACCTCCTTTCTTTAATGGCCTAAACTATAGTTATTGGGCAACACGTATGGCTTTCTATATGCAATCAACAAGTTATGATGCTTGGAATGCTACTCAGAAAGAAATAGTTAATCCAACTACTGAGTATGCAGAATGGACTCCTGCTGAGAAAACAGCAGCAACAGTAAATGCAAAAGCAATAAATATGTTGTTTTGTGCATTAGATCAAAATGAGTATAACCGTGTTAGTATCTGTACCACTGCTTATCAAATTTGGCAAACGCTAAAAACCACTCATGAAGGTACTAACAAGGTTAAACAAGCAAAAATAGCTTTGTTGAAAAGCCAATTCCAAAATTTCAAAATGAAGCCAAATGAAACAATCAATGAGATGTATTCAAGGTTTCAAACCATTCATCATGCTCTTATTGGATTAGGACAAAAATATTCTGACTTTGATGTAGTTTCAACAATCCTACATTTACTGACTAATGAATGGGAAGGAAAAGTATTAGCCATAGAAGAAGCTAATGATCTTTCTACCATGAAGCCAGATGAATTGATAGGAAATCTAATATCCTACGAAGCAAATTTACAGGCTAGAAGAGAACAAAAAGAAGAAAAGAAAAATGTTGCTTTTCATGCCGAAAAAGATGAAGACATTTCAGATTCTGAAGATGAAGACTTAGCACTTATTGCAAAAGGTTTTAAGAAGTTCTTGAAGCAAAGAAAAGCTAGTCGATACGACAAAAAGAAGTTTGGATCAAATAAACCATCATCTTCAATTATGGAATGCTTCAACTGTCACAAAAATGGACATTTGCAAAAAGATTGTCCGGATAAAAAGAAGAAATCCGAAAAATTCAAGAAGGACAAATCAAAGAAAAGAGCATTCTCAGTAACATGGGATGATTCAGACTCATCTTCATCTGATAGCGAAAGTGACTCAGACACTGAACAAGCAAATGTATGTTTTATGGCAACAGAGGATGAGGTACAAATTCCTACTCTTGAGGATATGCTTGATATTTATGATAAATTAATGGTTAAATTTAAAGATACAAAACATCAATTAAAAGAAGTCAAGACAATGTTGAATAGATCAGAATTAGAAAGAGATATGTTAAAAGATGAGAAGAAAATATTAGAAGAGGAACTTGAAAAGGCTCAAGAATCATCTTCTAATTCTAATTCTCAACTATCTCTTTTGACTCAAGAAATTGAAGTTCAAAAAGAAAAGAATGATATTCTCACTACTGAAAATCATGAGCTTAAAGCTAAAGTCAAGATTCTAGACCTTGAAAAAGCTAGTTTACAATCAAAGTTAGACGACATTACTAAAAATGTTTCTAACTTTAACAAAGGTCGAGAAAATCTGACAAAAATCATTGAGAATTCACAATCAGCTACAAATAAGCAAGGATTGGGATATAAGAAACAAGTTATCAAGAAACATCTTGGTAAAAGAAGAAAGAAAAATAAGTTAGTAAAAGAAACTGAAGCTAAGAAAAATCTGAGTTTATTATATTTCAAACCAAAACCGAGTGTGAAATCTCAAAAGAAGAATGTCAAAGTATGGGTTCCTAAAACAAATAATATTTTGATTAGGAACAAGTACATTCAAAATTTCTTGAGTACTGTGCATCATAATCCAAATTATCTGTATAAAGGGGATACCGGACCCGTATGGGTTTGGACTCCTAAGACCTAACTCTTAGGACCCTATAAAAAGTGGGTACCATGGATTTAACTTTATTTTTTGCAGGTCCCACTAAAGAAAAGAGGAAGATGGATTTTGGACAGTGGTTGCTTGAAGCATATGACTGGAGACAAGAGCATATTGACGAATATTACATACTTTGATGGGGGCTCAGTCACTTTTGGAGATAATTCAAAAGGCTTCATCATCGGCAAAGGCGATGTGAGCAATTACGGTACATCTAATTTACCTCTTATTACGAATATCATGCTAGTTAGAAATCTAAAACATAACTTACTTAGTATTAGTCAGTTATGTGATAAAGGGTTTACAATTTCCTTTTCAAATGACAAATGTAACACTCATGGCACACATCTGTGAGAAATGTGCTGAAAATTCCCACATTTCAATCTCAAGTTCCGAACCGACTGAATATAACTCCCCAAAAATACCAGAGCATCCACCTGGCTTTCATCCGCCTTCTCGAACGCTAGGAACTACTCCTACTTCTAAGAAGAGCAAGAAAGTTTTATTTTGTTCTCCACGAACTAAGGAGAAGATAGATGAAATGCATTATTATCAACAACAAATGTTTTATGAGCAAAAACTGACGACTTCTCGTTTGACGTACCTCGAACGATTAGCTACTCTCTTTTGTGGCTCTGACAGACATAATGTACATGAGCCAATGCGAATACCATCGTCTTCACGAGCTCCAAATTCATGGGATAGAAATTATCAAAACAATGAAGGAGCTAGTGGAAGGTTTAGCCATTGGGAACCAAAGAATTCATGGGAGCCAAGGAAATAATTTATATCGTTTAAACTCTTCTTTAAAAAATAAATTTGTATTTTGTTCTTCAAGTATTTGGTGTTTTGAAATCTTGTTATTGAATAAAATTTGTTTTAATATATATATATATCTTTTCAAAAGCCAGAAAAACAAATTTTCTCTGCACCTGTCGACCGATCTTGTTCACGCTGTCGACCGGTTAAGGACTCTTAGCCTTTATATTGAAATCAGAATTAAAAACGGTCGACCGCATCATACTCCCCTGTCAACCGTTATGCCTAAAGAATTGATTTCAAACATTTCCAGAACTAATAACTGTCGACCGATCATTTAAATCATGTCGACCGCCATAGTTCAAGTTTAAGTTCTTTATCAAACAGAACTTTTACCTGTCGACCGCTCCTTATTCCTCCTGTCGACCGGTCAGACCAAACATATGTATGTTTGTGTTCCAGAACTATTTCCTGTCGACCACCCAAACTCCAACCTGTCGACCGGTCAGTTCGAAAACACGTGTATCAATTTTTCCAGAGATTTTACTGGTCGACCGGCTCATTGATATATGTCGACCGGTTTCGCTGGAAACTTCCTTTCCACCCAATCAACACGTCCATTCCCTTTTCAAACTTCACAACTCTTCATCAAAGGTCATTTCCTTTCATTCTCTATACTCTTTATAACCTGATCTATTAGAATTTTCCAAATTTCCTAACCTCTCCAATGGCTCCAAAGCAAAAGAAGTCCAAAACATCATCTTCTCAAGCCCCTGTTCAACCTATTGATACTCAAATCAAACAATGGCTAATGGATCCTCTTGCGGTGAAGAGATGGAACAAGATGAAAGACTATACAATTCACCACGGTTCTTTTCTCAAATTCTCTGATTTCGCCCTCTACAATGTTAGTGGACTATCAAACAGAGCGGGTATAGAGTCTCTTCTAAATTTTGAAGACAATCATGTTGAGATAAGCCATACTTTGATAAAACTATTCTATGCTAATCTCAATTTAGACAAATTTAAACCCCAAAACTCGGATGATTGCTTATGGTCCGTTGTTTGTGGTCAACACATCTTTCTCTCCAAAGACCGGATGGCAGAAATTCTTCGAACCCATAACGAAGGTATTCAATTCGGTAGTGATTTTTGCCCTATACATATTCGCGACAAAAATAGTCACCTTTTCATAGAAGACCATAAGTCAAGTACTAAAGGTATCCATCTAAGACCATCTGCCAGACTTCTACACCTTTGTATCACACACTCTCTTCTTCCAAGGACTGGAAACTTTGATGCAGTTTACAGAGAAAACTTTAAGGCACTGTATGCCATTTATGCAAATATCAAGGTAAATTGGATTGAGATGATTTTCGACGAGATTGTGATGGTAAATAAACGTTCAAGGCCACACTTGTTTTATAACGAGTATATTATGCGTTGTCTCATGGAATGTCACGTAAGATCTCCCGAATCTAAAATCTCAATACCAAAATGTATTGATAAAGCATCTAAAAAGAGGATGAAGCTACCGTTTCCTTATTTGAATATTATTCCTTTTGAGCGATATGTCGAACAAGGACCTCCACAGACTTCCTCTTCTCAAGTTCCCACGCAAAGACCTGAAGACGTTTTAATTCCGCCTCCTACTTCTTCAACTAAGGACACTCTTGAGCAAATTGCACGTAATCAATTCTTACTCGAAGCTAGACTCAAAAGAACTGATAATAAAATTGACCGCTTAGATTCTAAACTTAATAAGCGGTTCAACAAATTAAAGTCCTTCTTTGGAACGATTTGGGATGTAATCTCTTGTGCATCAACCTCCGCACCGCTTGCTCAAGACCCAGGAAAACGACCAATGCCACCTACGTTTACACGGTCCTCATCTGAAGAAGGTACTAGCTCTGGAGCAAGTACCCAACATACTCGTGGTCGTGGACTGTCGCATATTGAAGAAGGAGCTCATGACGATATTGAGAAGGACAATGGTGATAGCAACAATGAGGAACAAGAAGAGGAAGGAAAAAAAGATGAAGAAGAAGATAGTGATTCAGATTGGCCATCACAATAGTCGTCTCGTTTTTATCTTTCAAGTTTTTTAATTTGCTTATGTATTTAACTATGCTACTTCCTGGTACTTCTGGTGTGTTTATTTTTGGTTTGCCTTGAATGTATAACACAATCTATGTATTTTGTTGTATGGTTTCTCTATGAATTATTGCTTTCTCTTATAGACACCATTTTTGTCGATGACAAAGGGGGAGAAAATATTACTAACGAATGCTATGCAGATTATATATAATTCAAGGGGAGCATATATACAGGGGAGCAATATACAAGGAACAATACCTTTATTAGGCCATGTTGTCATCAATCAAAAAGGGGGAGAATGTTGAGTCAAAGCTTCGATGGTTATTTTGATTTATGACAAGAAGAAGCTTCTACATCGACAAAAAGAAGACGAGATGACTTCATAGGTTAGAAGTTGATTATTTTAGAGTTATATAATGTTAAAATCTATCCTCAAATGATCATACTTCTAATTGCTTAAAAATATCACTCATGAAAACATTTTTTATGCATATGGTCAAAAACATGTCGACCTACAATTTTTTATAGGTCAACAGGATTTTAAAATGTAACGGTCAAAAATAGGTCGACCTACAAAATTTTATAGGTCAACAAGTTTTTGAACTCCAACGGCTAAAAACATGTCGACCTACAAAATTCTATAGGTCAACAGCTTTTTGAATTTTCATGAAAAGTCATCTTCTTCCTTTAAGAGTTGCATCCATTTCTCTTCATGAATAATCACTTATTTTAGATGCAACTTTTCATCAACAATTGCAACCTCTCGATTTCTATAAATACATGAGTTTGCAATCATTCAAATCATCGAATTTACTCTCTATTTTCTGATCTATCTTGCATTATCCTTTTCTCTCAAAAAGCACTCAAAAGCATTCAATTATCGTTTGAATCTCCAAGCATATTTAATACACTTGTGATTCAACTCGATAATTTACTTCCTAATCTTCTTAAACATCAAAATACATTTGAGGATAAGATTATAGGAAGGGTGTACTCAATCATTGACTATTCAGTGTTGAAGAAAGAACACATTCAAGGTCAAACTCTTGTAATCGTCTTGTGGGTAAGCTTGTAGCCCGTGAAATCAAATGGGTAAGCTTGTAGCCCGTGAAATCAAGTGGGTAAGCTTGTAGCCCGTGAAATCAAGTGGGTAAGCTTGTAGCCCGTGAAATCAAGTGGGTAAACTTGTAGCCCGCAAATCAAGTAGTGAACCTGTTCCTCCGGGTGAAGTGAGGGTGTTGTTTAGTGAAAAGCCGAAGAGGAGCTTCGGGACTGGACGTAGGACGGGAAGTCCGAACCAGTATAAAATCCTGGTGTCTTTACTTTACTTTACTTTACTGCATTTAAAGTTATCTGTGATATATATATATATATATATATTGATATCATATTCCGCATAGCCATATTATAGATCCTGCACAAGTCGTACACACTCGACTTTTCATTTCATACTACTCACCCGAATATATTTACAGGTTCAGTTCCGCTTGGATTTCAAGAGCTGGAAGAAGGAGGCTTCACTGTTAGTTGTCTAGAGTTTATTTCCGTTGTGTCTGGTGTATGATGTATCTAATGATTGGTATGTATATACAGATTCTTTTTGTATAAAGATACTAGTGTGTAACCCGTGCATTGCACACGATAATATTATAAGTTATAGTATTTATAATTTTAGTGTTAAAATTGGAACTTCATTGTACAACATACGATAAATCCGGCAAAATAAATATACTGTAAATTACTATTGCTGCATATATGTGGTATGTGTCATGTAACTTATTTTTCTTTGATATAAAACAATAATCTTACCTTTCATATTATATGAGAAAGTATTCATGTTGAAACTGGGAAATTTAAATTATTTTCGATTAATTAACAAATGTTACTTTACTAATTTTATTAAATATGATAAATTTGAAATTATGTAGAAAATATATTAATTTAAGAGTAAAATAATATGAATAAGTCAAGAAGGATTTTGTTGAAAAAAACATACAGATTTTAATGCGGATTTATTTAAAAATAAAAATAAAATATTTTAACGTAGTGCATGATAAAATTATTGTTTATATGCTTAAATGATTATGCTTAATTTACAAATTAACTTTGTCGTTATTGTTTATGTATATAAATTTACGTATAAGACCTATATAGTTAAACATAAATTTTTGTTGTGATTTTTATTAGTATGTACGTGTATACATATACGACTAATATTTAGATTATTAACATACTTTAAATTTTGGATTTCATAAAGCAATTAAATACATGGATCCAAAACATGAAAAAATAGGAAACAACTGATTAAGTTGTACATAAATGAATAGTAAATTAGATTTGTTAATGTTATTCACGTGTGTTACTTATGATATTTGGATTATATATCTAATTTTAAATGGAAATTTTATTTGAATACTTTTTTAATATGAATATGTATACATATTGAAGCCACCACATTCAAAAATTTATTGGATGAAGTAATGAATACTTATAATTAAACTTATTAAAATAAATTAAAATCAAAATTACATGATTAATAAAAAAATGTATAATAAGTCAAATATACAATGTCAAAAGGAAACTGAGATGGTTCGATAAAACGTTGTACGAATATAAAAAATGAGGTTTTTGCTATATAAAAAGCATAATTTTGTACTGCATGCCAAATTTATTGATACATTTTATGATTTTATTTTGCTAAAATTATATTTGTATTTAATATCACGTTTCTATATACAATCTTTTTTTAATTTTTCTTTGCAAAAGTGCAATATTGTTTTTGTAAAAGCGAAAAGATTTTTTGTTTTTACTACAATTATTTATATATTGGCTGGACTTAAAAGTATTAGTGCATTCCAAACATGTTTTCATCCATTCACCATGCAAAGTGGAAAAATCAATTTAAAAATAATGGCTTTTAGGTAACTGAAAATATATACATATGTAAATAGTGAAGTTATACTGATATTATAAAATATAATGATAAAAAATTTAATAGTACAATACAATGATAAAACTACACTTTTTTTGACTTTATAAGAAGTATATTATTATATGGTCAATATGATTTAATATCATCTTAAAGAGAACTTGACTGAAAGTAACAATGATCTTTATTACAGTCATACAATTATTGGAAGAATCAAATCAATTATAAAGTAAAATAAGCTGTGATAAATCAACAATGTATTAGTAGAATCACATCAAGTGTTAATAAAAAAAAGTGTGAATTTTCAGAACAGTAACATAGCTAATGGAAGATTGTTCGATTTATTTAGATTTTGCGTTAAGCTTATGCTCTCTAAACGAGTAGAAAATATAACAATATGTTGAAACAACTAAGATGATCTTTGGAACCATGGCACTTTTCAAAAAACTTGTTTAGTTGAAGAAGCATAAAGGCTTCAACGCTCGGATAATAGTAAAATGTTAGTCTAAAGCCCCTCTGATGTTCCATCTTTTTTGTGAATTGTACCGACAATTGTGCTAGTTGTTATGTAGCATCACAAAAAGTACTTGCCCAAAATCCGAACACATAGGAATCCAGTAGTCGACAATTCTTGCATTTTAGCGCAATTATTATACCAGTCAAACGTGTCCCTTTTTAATATGTAATAAAGTTTAACATCAAAACGTTCAATTAGGGGTTAGATGGTTTAAATAATTAATTGAAGCCTAATTTGTTGTATTATTTTAAAGGGATTGTTAAAGGGAATCCTTTTTTGTTAAAGAGGAAGGAGGACAATTTTTCAATTTTTGATAAATTGTTAAGAGGGGAACAAAATAAGTTGGCCCTTAACCATATAATTAAAAATTCTTGTACTATCCCTATAATCCTCTTATACCTGCACATACACATGAACTCACACCAGCATTACCCATATACATACAAATACATAACACATAAGCCCTCCTAACAGAGAAAAGCTAATGCATACCTGCAAATAACTATATAAATTTAAACACTTAAGCATAATTCAGATCACACTTGCATGAATTCAAACACTTAAGCATAAGTCAGATATCACTTATTAACATTTCTTGGTCTAATAAAATACATGAATAATTAACTCTGCAAATTGCAAAATAAATTTAGAAACAATATACATCGACCTTCTATAATTCAACTTAAAACGAAAATAAAAAGAAATAACAATCAAACGAAGATCCACCTCCTTCAAATCTCCCTGATTCAAACAAAGTTCATATTATTTCAGTAATCTGGTTTAAATCATGCTTTTATCACTCATATATATAAATAAATAAATAATAGAGAAAATAAAAAACGATAATTTCAGTTGTATGCATCTTGTATTTGGTAATGATATAAATAGTGTAAATGATTCTACGCAAGTGTCCAAAGAAAGTCAATACCAAACATATCCAAAATTTAGCTTGGAATTATAAGCAGTAACAAATTAAAATATAGTTAATCATTGCATGTCTAATTAATTAAGGTTACGAAGTGCAGTCTAGTCCATGTTTATTTTAAAATTAAAAAAAGCAAACTCTCCTTCAACAATTTTTTTTAAAGGTGAAATCCCCTGAAAAATGTCTCCTTTTAATCAAAAGTGGAGTCCCTTTAACAATTCCCTATTTTAATTTGAATATCCGAGCTGAAAATAGATATAAATGTTTAGGGCCAAAAAAATTTGTTGAAACAAATAATAACACAAGGTAGCATCACGTAGGCCCTATTGGATGCAGATGAAAAACGGTAGTAGGCAAACCTAAACAGAATAGGGGTGAGCGTTTGGTTGGTTTGGTTTATCCGATGATAAATTTTTCAAACCAAACTAAACAACAACAACAACAACAACAAAGCCATACATCCCAAACAAGTTGGGGTTGGCTAGATATGGAACCCAAAAAATAAAATAAAATAAAATAAAATAAATAATGATGATAATTATATATATTTATATAAAAAGGGTTTAAAATAACCAATCAAATAAAAAGTCGTCCGATAAAGGGTTTTTTTAAATAATAATAATAATAAGTAAAAATGTTCAATAAAAGTGAAATAAAATCTAAAATAGTAAATAAAAAGTAAAAAGGTTCAGTAAACATGAAATAAAGTCTAAAAAAAAAAATCCTATGGTTCTGGTACATGGATTGCCAATTTCCATGCACTCCTATCAACTACCAGCTCTTCCGATAAACTCCAGTTACTTAAATCTCTCTTTATTATCTCCTCCCATGTCATTTTAGGTCGACCTCTACCTCTCTTTGGGCCTTCGGCGCGACCTAGAATTCCAGCGCGTACAGGTGCATCGTATGGTCTACATTGGATATGTCCAAACCATCTCAAGCGGTATTGGACTAACTTCTCTTCAATAGGTGCAACTCCAAGTTTTTCCCGAATATCCTCATTTCTAATCTGATCTCGTCTGGTATGCCCACAGCTCCAACGCAGCATTCGCATCTCTGCTATACTTATCTTCTGGACGTGTTGCCTCTTAGTAGGCCAACATTCTGCACCATATAACATTGCAGGTCTGATTGCTGTCCTATAGAACTTTCCTTTAAGCTTCTGAGGAATCTTCCGATCACAGAGAATGCCAGATGCTAGTCGCCATTTCACTCATCCTGCTTGAATTCTAAAACTAACATCCTTATCAATCTCTCCATCAAACTGCAACATAGATCCTAAGTATCGAAACGATTCCTTCTTGGGTACTACTCTACCGGCCAGGGTAACATCTCCGTCATCTGACCTGACGCTGCTAAACTCACACTTCATATACTCTGTTTTAGTTCTGCTAAGCCTGAAACCCTTTTATTCCAAGGTCTCCCTCCACAACTCCAGTTGTCGATTAACCCATATTCTACTTTCATCAATCAGCACGACATCATCGGCAAAGAGCATACACCAGGGAATCTCCCTTTGTATATCTTCTGTGATTTCATCCATCACTTATGCAAAAATATAGGGGCTCAAAGCCGAACCTTGATGTAACCCTATGTTAATTGGAATGTCTCTGGTCTCACCATCGCATGCCCTAACACTAGTCACAACCTCCTCGTACATATCCTTAATAAGGGTAATATACTTTGATGACACTCTCTTCCTTTCTAGCGCCCACCACATAACCCTCCTCGGTACTCTGTCATAAGCTTTCTCCAGGTCAATAAAAACCATGTGGAGATCTTTCTTTTGCTCCCTGTATCTCTCCATAAGTTGCCTAACCAAGAAAATCGCCTCAGTGGTTGACCTTCCCAGCATAAAACCAAATTGATTCCTAGAGACACTTGTCAACCTCCTCAAACGCTGCTCGCAAACTCTCTCCCAAAGCTTCATTGTATGACTCATAAGCTTAATTCCTCTATAGTTTGTGCAACTTTGAATATCTCCTTTATTCTTGAAGATTGAAACTAAAATGCTTCTCGTCCACTCATCTGGCATTTTGTTTGATTTGAAAATATTGTTGAACAACTTAGTTAGTCATTTTATCCCTGCATCTCCAAAGCATCTCCACACCTCAATAGGAATAAATTTTTCAAACCAAACTAAAACCAATAAAAATGAAAACCAAAGCAAACCAACCAAATTAAGTTTGGTTGGTACGGTTGGTTATTCGATTAAACCGAACGAAAAATGTTTTACACTTTGTGTTTGAAATATTCACTACAATTTGAAACAAATTATAAATATATGATTACAATATTATTATAATTGATTTTTATGCTTTTTAATATTAAATTTGACACATAGGTGATGATTAATATATTTTTAAATAACTAAACTAACCTAAAATATTTATTATAATACCGATACTTTTGAAAATATAGTAAAAATTCGGTTAATTTGACTAAACCGATAACCGAACTTAATTTTTTTTCGGGCCGATTACAAACCGATTTAATTTCAAAACCGAACCAAACAAAATAAATTGGTTTAACCCCTAAAACAGAATCGCATACTCACATAGATTATCTTCAGAATTTATACAATTTATAATATTTCTTAAAGAATCTAGAAACATTAATAAGACCATGCAATATTTGCAGTGATTTTTCAATGCACATGAGCCTATCTAAATAAAAAAATATTAAATGTAGTGCTACATCATGATCTTGGAATCGAAAAAGATTTATTGTATCTTGTATTTGAAAACTTTGTGGCAACCCTTCCCTCTCTATAACGCCTGCTAGTAGACTTCAAGTCTTCAATACATGGTAATCTGTATTGAACTTGCTGGCAGTGACTCCCACTAATGATTTGAAGCTTGGAGTTTCATCCCACATTATAATATATCAATAAAAAAATATTTCATGTTGAGAAATGGGTAATTGAAAAGTAACATAATTGTTGAAAGGAATCAAAACAAATCCCTATCTATCTAAATGAAAGACAGAACAAAAATCTTGGGTGAACATCATACACATTACTCGACAATTTTACAAAAATGAACTAACTATTTTATTATATATATTTTAGTAAAAAATACTCGGCTGTTTGACATAGAAAGCATAACAAACATGTAAAAGTTGTCAATGCAGCAGGGCCAGGCACTTGATTTTAAATTTTTGTTGAAAGTGTTTTTTTTTCCACATTTGGTTGTACTTAGCTGTCCATAGATTTTGGCTTAAATACCTTCTTGTTTCACTTTTTTTTCCTTTTCCGTAAAAGTATTAAGAAAATGTAAAAATCTAAACCTACATCCAGCTCTCATAATCAATGCAAATGGAAATAAAAGATGGTTATTAAGGTAGTAAAGGTAACTATGCATATAAAATAAAAAGAGATGAACTTAAAACAAAAATGGTATTTACTCACGGTTATCAAATCAAAATTTGCGGTTTATGCCAAAATTGTGCACAACAAAATGGCCATATAGTCACAGTCAGGTAATAAAAATTAAATAAGAGTATGAATATTAATGTTGAGTACGGGAGAAAGTTTAGTGATGAAGAACATCTATCACGTGCCCATGGGCAGGGACGGAGCCAAAAATTTGACAATGGGGGGTGGGGGGGGTTGGGGGGCATTTTATATATTTTTTTATAGTGATTTGTGCGGAATATAAATCAAATCGATTAGTCAACTAACCGCGAATTTAAGTGCAACTCGACTTAAATTTTTCTAAAATACTTCACGATGTACTGTTCAAATTAAAATAGAAGGACAAATTTGTTAATGAGTTCTCATCTCTCCCTACACCCAATGTCTATCCAAATTTATTGCTATTACTTAATTAGACACATCTCTCCAATATTCTTTAGTCTTTTTGACCAACTAATGACAATTTGTTAAAGAGGAAAACCAAAGTCTACAAATACGCATATGTGCACATGCATGCACAAAGTTAGTAGTTGCTTAAATTTTTGAAGGAATTTTTTTACGAAAAGGGTTTAATTTTGGTCATATTAATCCGGTTAAGATCATACTTGATTTTCTGGGGGAAAAATAATAACTGTCAAAATAATTTTAGTGGGTAATTTTGAATCATGTTTTTGAAAAAAGTTTTTATTTATTAAGTTCACAAATAAGGGAAGGGTCCTTAATTCAAACTTTAGAATATAAGTTGTAAGAACATGGAAGTTTCAATTGACAAAATCAGAAAAAGTTATCAATTAATCGCCAAGTGGTTCAAAATAGTGAAAGTAGGATATTGATACAATAGCAAACATGTGGTACAAAAGAGATAAAGATGAAAAACTGTTGTATTGATTTGACATCAAGCACAGTAACGTAAACTAAAATGAAATATAATGCATCAAAATTTAATCATTCAGTTCAAGTTCATGTTTTATGCTGAACTGTTTTGGCATGTTTATTATCCTATGTTTAATTTATATATGTATAGTGCATGATTTTCGGTGTATTTGAACATGGTTGCTCTTTGGCGATCAAGAACACAGTGATATATTTTTGCACTATATGGAAACGCTGGTGGGAAAACCGAAACGATAAAAATTAATAAAAAAAATACTTACTTCATTAGCATCCAGGGGTAAAATTCTGGAGATCCAGATAGTTTATCATCAAAATCATTGCCTGTCAAATCAAATTATAATAAATTAAGAGGAAAAAAATGAACATATAATCCAAAAAAAAAAAAAAAAACTAAACTAAACCAAAAAAGAAATGCATAATGAGAGCTCTTTTTCCTTTTCCTTATATAAGCTTGTGCCTTGAATACGTTAACACTAAAGAGTGCTACAGGAAAAAGAGAAGAACAAAAATCTACAAATCAGATAATTTTTTGCCTTGTATGAATCAAGACTAAACAATACGATAGAAAACGGTAAGAAAATGAAAGCAGATTCTTGTCGTTCTATTTTTTTTAATTACACATGCCAAAATGAGAAATGATCATCTTATTTACTTAAATTTGTTGTAATAACTAATGAAATGCTCATATATATATATATATATATATATATATATATATATATATATATATATATAGAGAGAGAGAGAGAGAGAGAGAGAGAGAGAGAGTTGGTGGGGTGCACAAATGCATAATTTTGTACATATACTTTAAATGCACAGTAGGATAAGTTAAGCATGTAATTGCAAAATGGAACCTTGTGCAACAATTACTTGGAAAATAAAGGTTGGACGTAACCTGCTGGTTTGACTGTGCATTTTTTTCTTTCCTGGGTTTCGTAATTGCACAGAAGTAGAACAAAAGCTTAGTAATATTGATATCTAAAATAGGGAAACCCATCACAAGCAATGTGATGAAGATATAAATCATGACCTATATCATATCAATTAACAAATATTACATTCCTATAAAATTAAATTCTTAATCAAAATGAGCATCAAAGATTCTTTTCTGATCCATCAACAAAGTATATATAAAAGATAATAGCAACCAACTGCCATTCCTAACAATATATCTTTTAATTAGCATGCTTGTGATTTTCAGATAACACATACACTGAAAATTTGGCTTCTAATATGTAGCTTTATTTTGCAATACCCGTGACTACATAAAATTTGAAGCAACTACAATGTACATGAATGCCCAACCCACTTTTCCCGTACTATAGACGCACAAAAAAATATGTTTGAAGTATAAACCTGCGAATGTACAACCAATTAATAAGGGAGAATAGTATAGGAATTTTTAAAATTTCTCACATAAGACATGAAGTAAACTAAATCAAATCTATAGTTTCCTATAAGATACAGGACATTCCATTTATCCCTATAGTTGCGACTTTTAATTTTGCTTAACTCATTAAAATCTATGACAAAATTCCAAAAAATTCAAGCACTCTAAATTATAAGACACATAAAAGTCATGTATTAGTACCTTTTTAAGAAATCAGGTTGATAGCGTATAAAGTTTGTATCAAATCCATGATTAACTAACTTACTACTTATCGATTTTACGTAATGTTGGGGTTGATGTAGAAAAACAATGAGACAATAGTAGTCAACATGGTGTGACCTTTTTGAACGTTCTGAAGAGAAATAAAAATGAGTAACATGCAAAGATATACCATTCTCTAGTTCGTTTCATGTATAATAATTAATATCATACCTTGTAGCTTCATATGGAGATGATCTCTTGCACCAACAACACAGTTTCTACGTCACTTTCAGCAACAAAGGTGAGACCTTGTGTAGAAGTAATGCATCCAGAAGGCCATGATCTGTTATATAGTCAAAACCATAATAATAAGTATAAATAAAAAAGAAAAGGTTCTTCTTAGACACATTACTAAAATATTTATGTGCCTTATACTATATGTACATATAAAAATGTATGCATACCTTTGTTGAATCAAACTGAAATCCCCACAAATCAACATAAGAATATTTGTGCTAACGGGAATTTTTCTTAAATCCTTTTAAAAGGTTAAAAAATATGAGTCTATAATTATTTTATATGGAAACATGGTCAAAAAAGATGTACAGTAAATTTCAAAAAAAAAATTATGCAGACCTTTCATAGCTTGACATCATTGCGATGTTGTTGAATGTTTATTTGTCTATTTGCCTGTAGCAGAAATAAATTAGCCAACAGAACAAAATTGACATTGAAACATTTAAGCCATTAACTACAAAATGTCAAATAATAATCATCAGTTTATATAGACAGTGAATTACCCGTATGATTTCAGAATTTGTATCAGATGGATTTTAATATCAACAGTTCACATTAACAATTTATGGATATCAAACATTTCTCCAAATACAATTACTCACTATACATAGGAGCTATCTTTTTCGAGGAGTATTCTACCCATGAATATCAATTTTTCCATCAAGGAGCACGATAAGGACTTCATTATTCTACAGAATGAAGCGAGTAAGTTATTTTGATTCAATAATCACGTAGAGAAATAATGCATGTCACAATGAAATACAGTAGACGGTCACTAACCTTGAGTAATCTAGTTAAAATAATAGCTTTCTTCTGATTGACTGGAGTCAATGCAACAGTCAAAGATTGTGCAGCTTTGTTAAACTTAACCTGCAACAAAAATCATCAGTCAAAGATGACAGTGGATTTAATACATAGGTTATAAATCCAAAATATCACCGCGCTCCTGGGAGGTTTCAAAATTAATACAATGTAAGAAAGCATGATCCAGTTTGTGTTGAGTAGCAACTTATACTACAGAGAATTGTATTAAAATTCAAAAAATGTTTATATACATGCAACGACCCAAAGCGAACATGGTCGCAAAAGAGAGAAGGTTTAGTAACTTATAATACATTGGCAAGATGAAGAAAAATAGGTGCTTACATGAGTACATCAGAAGAACTAGCGGCCTTGCAGATATGATTGGATGAACCGACTCCAACCATCACTAATTTGTGAAGCGACGCTGGTAGGAAGTGTAGGCGATGGCAGCAGAGGTAGGAAAAGTTAAAACGGCTGACCTTATTCTTTAGGGCAGAAACAGGAAGAGGTGCGATCAAAGAAGGGCAAACTGGAAATGAAAGAAGAAGAAAGCATCTGCGTGACCATTGAGTTTTAAATTTATGGAGCTTCTGCGTCCTTGAAATTGAATTCAATTATAATATAATAGTGTATACACACGCACACGCATACATACATATATATACACATAGATACCTCCTTGCAAGTACCAGTAAACGGTTAAAAAAACACAATAATCAATCCTACCATTGAAGAATGTTGTAACAAACATTTTCAACACCCTAAAAGGAAAAAAATACCGTACTAAATCCATGGAAAAAAAATTACGAACATAAATTTTATTCCTACCTATAATGAAAAGTGTCGGATGAAATAAACCAAAATACTTTGAAGCCTATGCATAATAACGAAGTGAATCTGGTAGTAATGAACGTTATGCTGTATAGAGGCTTAATACCAATGGAAAATCAAAGGGGCTAAAAAGAAATGAAAATAGCATGAGGTAAGAATGTAGCTAAAATCATATGCTTCGTTTATAAAAGGTAGCAAACCAAGGAAACTACATCTGTTTTGATTTAGTAAACTAACTCATCTATAATGAAAAATTGAGTTGAAGCTTTGGAGCTCTAATCAAGGAATATTTAATTAAAGTTCTTAAAATAAAATGTCTGCTAAACAACAAAGAGACAGTCTAAAAAAAATTGCAACTAAGCTGAACTGACATCCTAACGGAAATATACGTGGTAGAAGCCATTGAACTGACTTATGTATAATCAGTAACCTAGTTGAAGCCATGAAGATCTACCAAAAAAACACAGAAAGCTATAAATACATAAATGCACTAAATAGCATAATAGATCCAAATTTAGCAAAGTAAGAAGCAGATTACACATATTGTTGCTACTATACATATATGTATATACATACATCAAATTAAAAGCAACAAGAATAAAAATCAGCCTAAAGCCACGACATGCATAAGCTACGAAGCATCTGCTTGAAGGAGGAAGAATGAAGGCCATACAATAATAGTCTGACAATCATTAGCAACTAATATCCAAAGGAAAATGGTAGTAGATCAAACCTGTGGCACCTAATTGATATAGTCGTTCATTTTGTTATGGTAGAGCACAAAAAGCAAACGTGAAATTAGGGCTAGGTAAAATGTGTGTGTGGTGAAGGAGCTAAATCGTGAGAATCTTTGTTAAATCGAGATTGTGAGTAGGTAAATTAATTAATTAAGGGTTCCTGCAGGAAAAACAAACCTGGTTATTGATTTGAATCCATGGATTCCGATCTTCTGAAAGGAGAGCCAAAGAGGACATAGAAAAAGTAGCAGTAAATAATTAGAAGAAGAAATTTTTTCGGATCGCTTAAAATTTGTTCGAAAAGCAGCAGTAAATAAATTATTTAATAGATTTATATTTGTATTATTTTGATTTAATAAAAATATCTTAAGAGTTTTAAGGAGACGTGAGATAATTGAGAAAATTAAGGGGAATTGAGAGAATAAGGAGAGAGCTAGAAATTCTTCTGCTTTACTATTATTTAATAGATAGCGTGTAACCCGTGCGTTGCACACGATAATATTATAAAATATAGATTTAAAAATTTTAAAGTTAAAATTGGACTTTATTATACAATACATGATAAAATCGACAAATTAAATATAACGTATATTGTTGTAATTGTTTATACATGCTATGTGTTATGTAACATATTTTTTTTATCTAACTTGTTTCTTTTATATATGTTAAATTTGAAAAACATGTAAGTATGTTGACACAAGAGTAAATAATATGAATAGATTGAGAATAATTTTGTAAAAAAATTATAGAGATTTTAATGTAGAGTTATTTGAAGTTGAAAATAGAACTTTTTAACATCGTGTATGATAAATTTATTTCTTATTGTACATAAATGATTATAGTTATTTTATAGATTAACTTTGTTATTAGTATTTATGTACATAAATATATGCATGTGATCTATATATTTATATAAATAAACATAATTTTTTTGTTACTGTTTTTATTAGTACGTGTGTGTATACATATTCGGTTGATATAGATTATAAAAATATTAGTTTTGTTTATATTATTCATGTAAAATATTTATGATATATGTATTGTATATCGTTATATTTAAATGCAAACTCTATTTAACAGCCTTTTTTGATATGAGTGTGGCATACAAATTAAAACTGTCACATTTATGAATTTATTAGAAGAATTAATGAATATTTATTAATTAAATTTATTCTTAATAAAGTAAAACTAAGATTACATGGTTAATTAAAAATATATTGATGTAAATGTATAAAATTATATGACATCAGGGTGGGCTTTTTATAAGCAATCCTAGAAGTTTTGGAATGTAAGCGCTTTTAGTAAAAAAAAATTTTTTTTTTTACAACATACTGCATCAATATAGATGATTCATCAATAAAATTTACGATTATTGCTTACGTATGTAATTATGTTATGAACTGATGTATTTGTATATGGATTTTATATCATTTTTTTGGTTAATTTGAATACTATGCAAATATTGAAACTATTATATTTTCATGATTTATTTGACACACTAACGACTAATAGTTTACTAAGGTTATTTATAGTTTTAAGATTATTGATTAACTCTAATATATGAAGTCAAATATAAAATATTAGAAGAGAATTGAGGTAGCTCGGTAAGAGGTTGTACAAATTTTAAAATTAAGGTTTTTGCTATTAAAAAAACATAATTTTTAATGCATGACAAATTTATTGATAATTATTCTTATTTTTTTACTATTATTTTTTGTTTTATCTCAAAAGTCAAATTTGCACTTAATCTCACATTTCTATAAACAATTTTTTTGAATTTTCTTTGCTAAAGTGATTTTTCTGTTGTGATTGCCAAAATATTTTATGTTTCTATTGCAACTATTTAAAGATTGGCTAAAACTAAAAGTAATAATGTTTCTTAAACATGTTTTTTAAGAAAAACAATCTGTATATTTCAAAATTTAAAAGGTATATATATTTTATAAAAGTTCCTTATTATTTATGTTATGTTGCATGTCATGTGACTTATATGTTTTAGTTTAATAAAAATGACATTTTATCAAATTTTACTGATATAACTATGATGTGTATTGTTGAAATTTTCATATTGTCATTAGTGATAGAGCTAAAAAAATATCACATAATTACATTTATATTATTATTTTAAACTTAACACTACATAATTAATTTATGTATATGAACTGAAATGTAAATCATAGGAGAAAGTGATGTGAGTTTTCTAGATAATTGTAGTAATTTTAAATATATGTGTTTTAAGTTAAATGTAGAATTTTAATGCAATGCATGATAAATATATTTTACCATTTTAATATAGGTATTTTAAGTTAAATTACAAACCGGATAAAAAAAATTTAAACTTGTTGTTTTATGTGATTTACACATCGTAATTGAATAAAAAGATTAATCAATTTTATAATTCCAATGGTCGTATACGCATTGAGTTATGATTCTTCAAAATCTGTAAGAAATATTCATAAATGTATTAGCTGACAAAATTTAATTAAATAGTTTAAATTTTATATAATGTAATCAATATAAATATATGGACCAGAATACAAATTGTTAGAAGTTAATCAATGAATTATTTGTAGATAATTTTATGCAAGTCACACACACACACACACACACACACGAATACATTTGCACGTGCAATGCACGTATGCCGGAGGAATTGTATTAAAAAGTCCTTTCGTAAGGCAGTTTTAACATCACAAAATGACTTTGACGTGTATGTCATATTGCATGTTTTTATCCGTGTACATGTACAAATCAACCATTCATCAAAACATGAATGTAGACTAAGTTATTTTAGGAAATTTTCAAATAGGGAAAGAAAATAATCAACCATTACATGGATATTGAGAGAAATGTAATAAATACTAACTTAGAAAATTTGCGTTGTTTCTGTTTTAAAAAGTATATTAATACAATTTTTTTTTCTTTTCAATCATAAAGAGTGGACTTCCTATGATGCTAACTTCCCCATAAACCTTTAGCACTTGCTAAAGTAAAAAATTACTTGGTGCTAGTTTATGGATTTCAAATTTTAATTTATGTTAATATGCGTAACAAAAAATTTTAAGGTTAAAATTGATTTAACAATTTTTCTAGAGGCTTTCTCAAAGTTGGTGTCAACGACAATAGCTTGTAAGTAATATGTAAAAATAAAATACAGTTATAGTCATCGATTTTTCCCGCACGTCCCGAGCTTGAGGCTAACATCTGTAACATGTACATGGTGCAGTTAAAAAATTTGCATACGGGTTTGGTTACGTTCATTATAATCCTACTTTAGTAATAAACTGAAAAATAAATTCATAACTATATGATATAAACTTAATTTGGAGATGTAACTTCTAAAACGTTGGTAGAAAATACAACCAAAAAAAACAAAAAAACAAAAATGAACGTGGTGTTAACTATAGCTTATAACCGTTCATAATATAACCTCTGAAAATGAGTAGGTGGCCTTATTGTTGCGCTAAAGGTCCAAAAATTACGCATTGCGGATTTTTAGTAATTGTTATTGCTAATTGGTTTAACATATTTTATTTTACACGTTTATTTGTGAACATGGTGATATTGTTGCGTTTGAGATTAGTTATGCCACCTCTTTAATAGTTAGTTTAACTATATAATATATAACACGAACCACAAAGTAAAAAACTAATATATAACAGGTGCACCAGTAGGAGAAAACATATAATGGCTAGTAGATGTATCATTTCCCTAAGAGAAACACCATATGTTTGAATGAAGTAATATGCCGAATGTAAAACTGTATTTTATTTGAAAGGTAGAAATTCTTGTTTGGACGGAGTGGAATTTAGAGTAACCGATGGTATATTTATGAAAAGTGATAATGGGAGTAGGTGGGAAAGAACAGAATTATAAATATATACATTTGCTAATTAATTGTTTAATGTGCTAAGAAATTCAAATAGCTTTGGTAACAATACCTCAGTAAATTTAAAAATATTAATTTGTTAATTAATTTCCAAACCGAACATACTTATAAATATGAGTATGCGTATGCACTTGGGTGAATCTATGGTAATAGTTAATAGTTCAATTATCAGTACTTTTTCATATATGAGTAATCAATATAGTAATAATTAAATAGATATTTGCAAATATAGTAATAGAGAATGAGCACATGCAATAGGTAACAGATATAATAGTAGCAAATGCTTGTTAACATATGTAAAATATTTAACAATCTACCAATCTATGCATACACAAAAATAATGTACTAATCCCAAATGAATGGTGCATCATATGATAAAAAGTTAATCGTATTATTATTTCTAGAAGTTTTTATCTTGCCTTAAATTATGGCAGCTTCATTGGTGAATATTCCATTAATAAGTAGATTTTTGGTAGTAGGTAGTTGCTCCTATTAGTACATTAATAAATTAATTATACCTTCCTCCTTTTTTAAAACATTAGAAATAAATGATATATTTGAGCATAAATTATAACACATTATTATGCATTATTTTAAGTTTCAACCTATCTATCGTTGATAGCGTGACCGCTAATTTTATTCAAGGTTAAAAAAAGATAAAAATAATTTTCTTTTGGCCATGAGTTTCAAGATTTCAACTTCTTTATATGTAATTGTTAGAATGTTAACTAAAAGATAAAAATAAATTAATCAACAAAATCTGTATCGAACATTTTTGTCTTGCTATTTCAAAACTTGAAGTATAAATTGAACATATTTCATAAAGATCTAAATTCTTACTCAATTCTCGTACACTAAAACAAAATGATTTAATCAGACATATGCTTAAACATTAATTTTGCTCCGGTTAGCATGCATCATTGTTTCCTTGTGACCGCGACAATTAACATCTATCACTGCAATGAAATACAACAATAATTTTGGGTATATAATTGGGTAAAATTACTTACCTCAAAGTAAAATTTAATAGAGCGAATGTAGCAGGAGATTAGAAATTTTGTACCATGTTATATTGTTCCAGCAAAAAATCTAGTCACAAGTCGCAACAAATTATGAGAATTCGTTTCGGCTACAGCAATATTGGCTGCCATGCATTTTCAGATCCGCATTTCGCCATTTCGTCTCAGAAGCATTTAGCTTCTTTTGCTATTGGAATCAATATTATCTTTACTCAATTGGTAAAATAAAAATCATAGTTTCACAGTTGCCATAAAACATAAATGCAATTCAATAGAAGAGAATATTCATAGTTCATAGAAAACAAAGAAAAGACATAGACCGAACCTGAGTAAACAACACCTACCTTTTCTACTCTAATCGAAGAAGCCCTCCATCTATTCAAATTCACAGTTTTCAGTTTTATCAAATCAGTTCATGTAGGAGATCGATTTGAATTTTGAACGTATCGCCACGGGATTCTTTGTAAAAGTAACAAAGTAGAAAATTATGATTTTAGTTTGAGATAAATAAGAATAAGTGGAAGTCGGTAGAAGAATTTGGGAATTACAACCGTCATTGGTAGGGCGAATAAGAAGATGAACAGTTAAGAGAGTGGTTGAGAGAAATGGGAATGCACTTACCGTGGTGAAGAGTGGAATTGTTCCAACGTTGGAAAGATAAATGGCGTAAGTATCCCGGCAGCGAGTTTCTTGTGCGTTAAGGTAATTAGGCTTAATTTAGAAAAGAATAAAAAGGCATAGTTAAATATTTTAGTTGATAAATTAAAATAATTCAAATAGTAAATATCAATAGAAAATTAGCTCCTAGAATTAAGGACAGAACCAATAGATAGATATTATTTTGATTTAATAAAAGCATTTTAGAGTTTTAAGGACATTTGAGAGAATCAGATAATGGAGAGAATTAAGGAGAATTGAGAGAAAGAGAAAATTAAGGAGAGCGCTAGAAATTCTTCTGCTTTACTATTATTTAATAGATTTGAGATATTATATTTTATTCGTTCTGCTATGAAATTCTGATGTTCTTCTTATTCTTCTATTCTATTATTTCTTTCTTTCTATTTCTCATCTTCTAACTTCTTTTTCTTAACATTCTGCTTTTCTGTATAATTTGGATTGACTGTAGAAGTAAAATGTCAGCTTAAATTGGTACGGAAAAGTGAGACTTTACAACGTGACAAGCACAAAGAATATAAGCAACTAAATATTTATAGAAAACGAATAAACATCTGATCTTTCAGTCAATTTCCAGCTAGATGCATATTCTGGGGCCAAATATCTGTTCAAATACTTAACATTACTTCCCGATTCAATATATTCATAGAAAGGGTTTGGAACAGACAAAAAATCGAACCCCAAGCAAGTTCTGCAGCCATCAAATTGTGCTATATTTACTTGGAAAGCGGTATTATTATATGAAACATAACCCTGTAAAATTTATTGTGTAAGAATGTAAACTAGCGAAGGCCAATGGGCATGATATAAAGTATAAACTTAATGCTAACTGAGGAACCATGAAACTCAAATTGAACAGATTTAATGCCACAAGAATGTTGAAGAAACTGAGGAACAAAAGACTTACATTTGTTGGTGATTCCCTAAATAGAAACCAATGGATCTCAGATTCAGTAATACCAGCTCCACATCTGTCTTTCAGTGAGATAGTGGTATAATTATCTTTTATATGAAAGATTTCGCCCTTTTTCTTTGTTTTTAAATTAATTTTTATGCATCATATATAGACGCAATACATCACAGTAAGACGAAATACATCATTTATTCATCTAGCAGGAAGAAGACAGATAAGAAGTTCTCTTTCAAAGTCGTAACTGCTAGTATAAAAATTTAATGCTATTGAATAAACCTTAGTAAATGACATAGGAAACAAAATTCAAATACATAAAATCAAATTTTGTAGCAAATGTTTTAGTTCTTTATCCAAAGCAGAATAGAAGGGAGATTGCATCAATTTAATTGCATTCCAGCGTGCAAGTTCAAGAAATAAATACAACACCAGTAAATCATGAACATGTGCACGGAGAGTCTTGATCTTAACTGAAAAGTAAAGTTTTGACGAAGAACCAGAAATCATTATCTCGCCTGTCACGAATACAAATATAGAGTACTTATACACTCAGCTGGGCCTGGACCTTCATTCCAGCCCAAATAGCAAAACCAAAACACAAAATATAAAAGCCTACAGTCATATACAAACCGAAATCAAAAAGTATCAACATACAAACACACCATAAACTCTACACCCTCCCCTCAAGATTGACATACACAAACAAATGACAATCTTGACATTAAGAAAAATTCTCCAAACCAAGCTTTTGCACCAAAATTTTGTGTTGATCAGAAGAAAGGGGTTTTGTCATGATGTCAGCCAACTGTGAAGCTGATCTAACATACTTTGTCACCAAAAATCCAGACTGCACATTTTCTCTAACATAATGCACATCCAGCTTGTGATGCTTGGTTCTCATGTGCTTTGTTTTCTCATGAAAACATGGATCCTGTGCAATATGCATTGCAGAAATGTTATCACAGTTTAAAACAACTGGAAATGAAACAGTTACCTCCAAATCAGCAAGTAATCTCTCAATCCAAACTAATTCACTGGTTGCATAACTCATGCTCCTATACTCAGCTTCAGTACTACTCTTGGAAACCACTTTCTGCTTTTTAGTTTTCCATGAAATCAATGAATCCCCTAAGAAAATACAATACCCAGACAAAGACTTGCCTGTATCAGTGCACATTCCCCAATCAGCATCACAATAACCTTGAAGAATGAATTCAGAACTGGATGGCAAAGACAATCCCAGACTTACAGCGCCTTTTAGATATTTTAAAATATGAACAGCAGCATTATAATGAGGAATCCTTGGACTTTGCAAAAACTGACTTAATTGTTGAACAGAATAGGAAATATCAGGTCTTGTTAGATTGAGATATAAAAGTTTACCAATCAATCTTCTATAAACTTCAGGTTCTACTAAAACTTCACCTTCAAAATTACTTAACTTAAGTCCTTTTTGCATTGGAAAAGCTACTGGTTTGCAATCTTCTAGTTTATAATCTCTCAAAAGATCAAGTATATATTTTCTTTGATGAAGACAAATAGCAGATTCTGACTTTGTAACCTCAATACCAAGAAAATATTTAATCTGCCCTAAATCTTTCACTATAAAAGCTTGATGAAGATCAAGTTTTAAAGCATCAATAGTAAGTTGATCATTCCCTGCAATAAGGAGATCATCTACATAGGCAACCACTACCACAAACACATTAGATCTTTTGAAAATAAACATAGAATAATCTTGCAATGACTGATGAAAACCCCAATTAATTAAAAATTTGCTTAACTCTTGATTCCAACATCTAGAAGCCTGTTTTAAACTATAAATGGATTTCTTAAGTTTGCAAACTTGATTAGAATCTGCTTTATCATACCCAGGTGGAGGTAACATATATACTTCTTCTTGGAGATATCCATGTAGAAAAGCATTATTAATATCTAATTGCTGAATTATCCAATTTCTTATTGAAGCTACAGCTAAAACAGTTCTAACTGTAGTAAATTTTGCAACAGGACTAAAAGTGAATTTATAGTCCTTACCAGAAATTTGCTTATCTCCCCTTGCAACCAATCTAGCATTATGTCTTTCAACTTCACCATTTGGTCTAAACTTTGTTTTAAAAACCCATTTGCATGCTATAGGTTTTTTGTTTTGAGGAAGCTGAACTAAATCCCATGTATCATTCTTATCTAAAGCAATTAACTCTTGTTCCATTGCTTTAACCCACTCTGGAAATTTCTTGGCTTGTTTATAAGAAGAAGGTTCATAGGAAGACAATACATTCAAAAGACTATGCATTTCAATGCTATCTAAATGTGTAAAATTTGATGCAGAAAACACATTAAAAGAATTTGAATTGTGCACTTGTCTAGTAGGGAATTTTCCAACAATATAATCATCATACTTTTGTGGCACTTTACATACTCTAGAAGAAGTTCTAGGCAATATTTGCTGATCATTGTCTAAATGAATAGATAAAGACTGATTTTCAGTGACTGGAGAACTTGTTTGAACAGTGTCATTGAGCTGATCTTCAGGTGTTGGAACATTTGAACTAGAAGGATATGAAGAAGACTCATGTGGACTGGAATCCAAGTATGAAGATTGAATGCTTGAACTATGTTGATCTAAAGCTGGATTAACTAGCTCTATTTTCCCAGGAGAAATTTCATTCATTGGAATGTGATCTATTTTCTTTTTAAAAGGGAAGATGTTTTCAACAAAATGCACATCTCTACTCAGAACAACCTTATGTGTCTCCAAATCATACAATTTATACCCTTTCTGTCCATGTGGATATCCAATTAAAACACATTTCTTAGCCCTTTCAGCAAACTTGTCATGCAATTTTTGAAAGGAAAAAACTAAGCATCCAATAACTCTAAGATGTGTATAATCTGGAGCATTATTCATTAACAGTTCATATGGTGTTTTCCAATTTAACACAGAACTGGGCATGAGATTTATTAAATGAGTAGCAACTAATAAACACTCACCCCAAAATCTGTAAGACATACCAGCATGCAATCTGATTGTTCTTGCTGTCTCTAACAAATGTCTGTGCTTCCTTTCTACTCTGCCATTCTGCTGTGGATTTCCTGGAATAGATCTGTGATGCACTATTCCTTTTGATGCAAAAAGCTTTCTACATGCATCTTGAATTATCTCAGTGCCATTGTCAGACCTAAAAACTTTTATCTTTTTCTCAAATTGTGTAGAGACATATTCAATGAAGTTAGTAATCACAGAAAATACTTGTATTTTAGAATGAAGTAAAAATGTCCAAGTATTTCTAGTGTGATCATCAAGAATAGTCAGAAAATAAGTTTCTCCATTAAGAGCTGGTCTATGATATTTTCCCCACAAATCAATATGAATTAAATCAAATGCAGAAATAGCATAAGAATCAGAATGAGGAAAAGGAAATTTATGTTGTTTTCCTAACACACATGCTTCACAAGAAAATTCCTTAAGTATTTTGCCTGACAAAGAAGTTTGAACATATTTCATTTTATTAAGAGAAGGATGACCAAGCCTAGCATGAAGAGTATCAACACTAGGTGTATTACAAGATGTGATAGTATTGTTGCTAGAAGCATGAAAACAATTATTTTCAATTACAGAAGAAACATTTGAAACTGCTGTATAAGAAAAAGAAGAGGAATACAGTCTGTATAGACCAGAAATTCTTGATGCAACAGCTTGAATTTCATTTGATTCAGGGTCCTGAAAATAACAATGAGAACTTGTGAATTTTGCAATGATTTTATTCTGATCAAGAAGCTTTCCTACTGATAAAAGATTATTTTTAAAAGAGGGAACATACAGTACATTTTGCAACTGTATATTTGGATTGAATTTAATAGTTCCAATGTGGTGAACAAGAATTATAGAATCATCAGGCAAAGTTACTTTAATAGGATTTTTAATTTTCTTGAGTGAAGCAAAAAATGTAATGTTAGATGTCATGTGATCAGTAGCTCCAGTATCCACTATCCAATATTTCTAATCAACATTATTACTAACATTCTTTTGAAATGTTGAAGGAAATATACCTGCATGGTTAACAGAAGAAACAAGTGGATTATCTTCCATGCAAGAACTAGATCCAGATTCATGTACCATCTTCATCATATGATTATACAAGGCAGAAATCATTACTGGATCAAAATCTTCATCTTCAGCGGTAGCAACATTAGCTTTTACACTCTCTTTTGACTCTGGTTTTCTTCCAAGAATTCCTTTATCAGTACTGTTATTAGTCTTTAAATTCTGTTTACCCTTCATAGCTATTTCTTTACTCCACCACTCTGGATAACCTATGAGCCAGAAACACTGATCCTTCAAGTGCCCTTTCTTTTTACAATAGTCACAAAACAATTCACTCTTCTGTCTTTTTGCATCCTTTTGAATACTCTGAAAATTCTGTTTTGAAACATTGAAAGCATTTGTTTCAGGAGGATTAGAATTCTTTTCTCCAAGCTTATTCTGATGCTCCACTTGCTGAAGAAAGTAATAAGCCGTATGTACAGTAGGAAGTGGATCTGAACTCAAAATGTTTGTTGTAACTTGATCATACTCCTTCGTAAGACCAGACAAGAGTTGCATAAGTTTATTCCTTTGATCATTTTCAAGTACCTTTTTAAGAATTCCACATGAACAATTTCGTAGAACACCACACGTGCATTCTGGAAATCCTTCAAGAAGCTGTAATTGATCCCAGATCCCTTTTAATTTCCCATAATATTCAGCAATGGTTAACTCATTTTGATAAGTCGATGTCAAATTCTGATGTAATTCGAAGATTCTTGGTGCTGTAATCTGACCATATCTTTCTGCTAGCTCCTTCCAAAGTTGCATCGAAGAATCAACGAAAATGAAGCTTTCCGACAAAACCTTATCCATGGAATTCAGGATCCACGACATCACCATGTAGTCGTTTCTCACCCATTTCTGATAATCAGCAGATCCAATTGAGGACATAGGAAGAGAACCGTCAATAAATTGTAACTTGTTTCTAGCAATCAAGGCCATTCTAACCGTTCGACACCAATTCATGTAATTCGAACCAGTTAGAATGTGATTTCCAAGTTGCATTCCAGGGTGATCTGAATTTGAAAGGTAATAGGGATCATTAAAATTGATCAGTTGATTACCTTGAAGAGGAGACTCAAGATGAGTTGAATCAGAACTTTCGTTCACCATTTTTAGAAGAAAGAAGAAGAAAAATCGAAGAAGAAGAAAAGGAAAAAAAAAATCAGATCTAGATCCGTAGCTCTGATACCATGAAAAGTAAAGTTTTGACGAAGAACCAGAAATCATTATCTCGCCCGTCACGAATACAAATATAGAGTACTTATACACTCAGCTGGGCCTGGACCTTCATTCCAGCCCAAATAGCAAAACCAAAACACAAAATATAAAAGCCTACAGTCATATACAAACCGAAATCAAAAAGTATCAACATACAAACACACCATAAACTCTACATTAACAAATCAAGGCAATGATGAATATTAGTTTATCAGGCATTTGAGACAATGCTAGTAAATTTTAACCTGGCATACTACAGCTTATACTGCTGCTCAGCTTGTTCTAGCTTTTAAAATGCTAAATTGCATTATGTTATACAATTACAAATCATGATGTGGATTAAAACTGTTTATACTAGTCAAAAATCGGTTTAGTAAGAAAAGTGAGGTCAGTTGAATTTATAATAAAAAATTATTCGTAAAGTATTCAATTCTTATTCTTAAAAAAATTCAACTAAGCCTTCAAAGTAAAGCGAAAACAAATTAGTCCACTGAATACTATAGAAGTTAATAATATAAAAACAAAGCTTTAAAACAGATCAAGCAATCATCACTTGACATTACTATAAATTCAATATCTTATTTTCTCGCACATGTCTCATTTGCAATTAAAGCCTCTGAGCTTCACTTCCAAAAATCGGTAGCTACAAGTTTGAATTTTGATTCTACTGTTTATATCAAGATTTATTTTATTATCACCAACAAAAATAAGGCTGAAGTTAAAATATATTTACACTTTATTTACAGAAATTGATCATGGCATTCTAATTTCATACAAGTTACGTGTAGTTCCTTCGTCTACCACAGCATGCTAGATAAATGCAGGCAAACGCACTTGTTGGTTACTCTTTGAACATTTACAGATTACAGTTTTTTGATCTTATACTCTTACTAATGCCGGAAAATACTCTTTGAATTTTTACATATTATATGCAGGCAAATACACTTGTTCCTATGTCTACCACAAGAGGATGCAGATCAGAAAATTTTAGCATCTAAAAGTACTTTTACGGGTGTTCTAATGCAACAGGGGTTTCAAATTACAGTTTCTTGATCTTATACGCTTATTCATGCTATATGTCTTAGCTACTATAAACAGGGGTTTCAAATTACAGTTTCTTGATCTTATTGATGCATCAATTTATACTAACAATAGTTTCTTTCATCTTATATTATGTACAAAAATAATTTCTTTTATCTTATAATGTACTAAGGTTAAATAGATTCAACTGCCAATTTTATTTATTTTGTTGAAAATGGTGAACTTTTTCGGACAAAGATATTAGTATATCATAAATCCAAAAGAAAAAATAGTTAATTAGATTTAAATGCGTTTCTACAAGAACTGACCTAGGATGATTCCTAAATGACTGCAGGGAATGAAGATCACGTTATGTATAGCAGCAAACGCATCGCATTTTACATTTCAACATAAAAAAAATTATCTTTTAATCAGAAGACAAAAAGAAAAAGAAAAAAAGGTCATGGTGAGGAAACCATTGTGCTAATTATTCTGTTTCAATTTAACGGCAATATATAAAATGAGTAGCTGAAATAAAATGTAATGCAAACGGTTACTGAAACCATATTGAACATAGGGCAGAAAATGAAGTATAAAAATAGGGAGGAAATAGACAGGCACAAAAAGGAAATGAAGAGTTGACATTAAATGTGATAGGAAAATATCGTCACCTTTATAGAGCTTGGTCATCCTACATCTGAGAAGCGTATATTAATTGAAAATCAGGGGCCTTCGTGACGTTGCATCCCATTGCCATATTGAGCCATCTTCACAGCAGCAAAGTATGGTGCTGTGATAGAGGAAAAGGAAATATGAAACAGGAATGTTAAATTAAATAAAAACATTGTCTATGCTAGACTATTTTCATTAGATAGCAGCTTAAGAATAAAGATTGAAGTTGATGAGTAACATTCCAAAGTGGAGAAGGATTGCAAAAAAACCTTAGAAGCCGGAACCTTGCAGCATACCAAGTTACTTGTAAGAACCAAAAATACATAATATTAGTATTTTCTATTTTCAATCAAATGAAGCAAATATATCTTATGTATTTGGTAGTTCGTTATCTTATATCACATCATCGATTTTTTTTACTAACTTGAAAACAAGATCAGTACGTGAGTTGAATCTCATATATTATGTAATGAAAGCATTGGAGAATAATGTTAGGCACAGCAGAGCAATATGTGGAGAGATAGATAAAAGATTTAATTTTTTTTTCTTGATGCTTGATTGATTACATGAGATACAACTTGTCTTTTATAATATAATGCGTTCTCTGGAATATTCCAGATAAAGCCTTATCTAGATTTATCTAATTATGTCATATATAGGAATAAATTATTCCCTACATTAATACAAAAGCATATTTGTCAATGCATTTAATTGTTGCCTAATAAAATTACAAATTAACTTTTAACACTCCTCCTTAATTTGTAATTCTTAATTGCTTCTTGAACTTTTCAAACTTCTCCAATGTGACTGCTTTAGTGAGGAAATCCGCTGGCTGGTCTTTTGTGCTTTGGTAGAAATAAAGAAATCATCTACAATTTCTTTTTCTTTTCTTCTTCTTTGTCATTGTCATAGTCTTCGATGCAGTTTCACAAATCTTTGTTGCGGTGTTCCATTCATCTTTCTTTCTTTCATCACCATGCGATACTTCAAAAAATTGCTTGTGCTTCAAATCTCCACCAAACTCTTCAATTTCTTCTTGTTCCATGTGTTCTTTGCTATCATCTACTTTGATTCTGCACTTCTCATTATTTGAGTCATCTTCACTTACTTTGTTTTCTTCAACTTCTTTCCTTTTATGATTTACACATTTTCTTTCTTCTTTCAATTCTTCCTTTTTTGACTCCTTAATTTTTGGCAATATTATCACATCTTTCCCCTTTTCAGCAATTTTCTTTTCTTCTTTCACGTCACTCAATTTGCCTTCTTCTTTTATTTTTTCAATCCACACATCTTCTTTGCTTGCATCTTCAAATAACTGCGGTTCACAAGAAAAAAGAACAACATTGCTTGAGTCATAAATATCTTGTAAAGAACGCACCTTTCGAATAGGAGAGTCCAAGTCTTCATATTCATTTTCATCATTTGAGCCGTAACTAGGAGCAGTATCTACATGGATACTTTGCTAAGATCGGACAGGTTGTGAGCTATTATTTTGAGATCTTTTAGGCTTCATAGAATTTGATTTTTGGTAGCCATCATGATCCCACTGCCATGCTGCCATTTCATCAATGACAACATCTCTTGAGACAATGAGTTGATCATTTTTGGGATTTAATAGCCGATATCCCTTCGACTCTTCGCTGTAACCAACAAAGACATATTTCTCTCCTTTCTTCTCAAATTTATCTTTGTTTGGGCTCTGGTTCAATGCATACGCTACACTTCCAAATACTTTCATGTGATCTACTTTGGCCTTTCTTTTATGTCAGGCTTCAAATGGTGTCATATTTCTAACAGCTTTAGTTGGCGAACGATTCAATATATAGACAGCCGTGTTAACAGCTTCAGCCCATAACTTCTTTGGCATGGATTTTCCTTCCAGCATACTTCGAGCCATTTCAACAATTGTTCGATTTTTCCTTTCTGCGACGCCGTTTTGCTGCGGTGTATATCGCACAGTAAGCTGCCTTGCAATCCCTTCTTTCTTGCAATGATTCATGAACTCGCTGTAAATAAACTCTCCTCCACGATCAGTTCGAAGAGTTTTTATTAAGTGTCCACTTTGGCGTTCTACAAGAGCTTTAAACCGTAGGAAACTTGAGAAAGCTTCTGATTTTTCACTTAAAAAATAAATCCACATCATACGAGTGTAATCATCAACAAAAAGAATGAAATATCTCTTGTTATTTAGTGAAGGAGTCCTTGTAGGACCAAAAATATCAGCATGTATCAACTCCAAAGGAGCTTTTGCTCGCCATGAAGTTTTCGGAAAAGGAAATCTATGCATTTTGCGAAAAATACAACCTTCACACACCTTATTTTCTTTCATGATGATAGGAAGTCCAATGACCATATTCTTTGATTTCAGCAAATGCAACCCCTTGTTGCTTAAATGGCCATATCTCAAATGCCATAAATGAGACACATTAGAATTTTCAGATTTGAATGCACAATTCTCATTTAGAGACATAAATAGGCGGAAAATTTTATTTGGAGTCATGTCAATATTTGCCACTGTTAAATTACTTTTCTTATCAATGATCTTGCAAGAATTATTATCAAAATTCACCGCATAACCTTTTTGAACAAGTTGTCCAACACTTAAGAGATTTTGAGCTAAATTTGGCACGTAAAGCACATCATGAATAAATTTCTTACATTTTTTATTGTGGACTGCAATGGTCCCTTTTCCTTCAACTTTTTGTGCCTTTCCATCTCCAAGCTTTATCTCTGATGAAAAATTTGCATCAAGTTCTACAAAAATGTCTTTGTTGCCGGTCATGTGGTTGCTGCAACCACTGTCAATATACCAAGCATCTTGTGATTCATTTTCAGCAGATAAACAAGAGTAGAAAACCTGCTCTTCATTTTCTTCACTTGTAAAATTTGCTTTGTCCTTCTCTTTTTTATTTTGATACCAACAATCTCTTTGGGAATGATTAGGAATTCGACATCTCGTGCATTTGAAGTGACAATTTTCAGAATTATGATTTGATTTATTGCAAATAATGCAATAAGTGGCAGAATTACCTTGAATTTTCTGCTGTTCTCGTCGTTGTTCTCCTTTGCCTTGATAATTTCTTTCGTTGCCCTTTCTTTGATTTTGATTTTGCTTTTGAAATGAGCCCTTCTTTGAGTTGTAATAACTTCGTTTCTTTTCTGAAAAACTGAGGGTGGATTGGAATGCTTGCTCCAATGAATTTGCTGATGTTCTATTAATTCTTTGTTCATGAGCTTGAAGTGAACTCATTAGCTCATGTGTTGACATCTTGCCAAGGTCCTTTGATTCCTCTATTGCAGCGACGCAATGATCGAATTTTGGAGGAAGACATCTCAATATCTTCTCTACCACCTTCTTTTCTTGAATGTTATCTCCAAGGCATTGAATTTGATTTACAATTTCAGAGACTCTGGAGAAGAAATCTCTGATATTTTCAGATTCCTTCATTTGCAGGTTGTCAAAATCTCTGCATAAAGATTGAAGTTTAATGGAGATAACTTTGTCATTGCCTCGAAATTCTTTTTGCAAAACTTCCCATGCATCCTTTACTTTTCTTTTATTGAAATTTTTTGGATAGATAGATTTACTCACTCCTTGTTTGATATACCGAAGTGCAGTTGCATCTTTCTTTTGATTTTCTTTGTACAACTTCTCTTGTGCAGCCGTCCATCTAGTAGAATCTCCATCTACAAGTGGCTCCGGATAATCTTTTTCGATGACATCCCATAAATCATGAGAGATGAAGAAGTCCATCATCTCACTGCTCCAATAATCATAATGCTCGCCTTCGAATATTGGCACTTCACTTGGAGAGTACTTGAACATTGTAGGGACTACTGCCATTGTTTTTTGAGTGACAGATTAATGCTGTTGATATGGCTCTGATACCAAATTTGTTAGGCACAGCAGAGCAATATGTGGAGAGATAGATAAAAGATTTAATTTTTTTTTCTTGATGCTTGATTGATTACATGAGATACAACTTGTCTTTTATAATATAATGCGTTCTCTGGAATATTCCAGATAAAGCCTTATCTAGATTTATCTAATTATGTCATATATAGGAATAAATTATTCCCTACATTAATACAAAAGCATATTTGTCAATGCATTTAATTGTTGCCTAATAAAATTACAAATTAACTTTTAACAAATAAAACACCAAAATTATAATGAATATGAACTAAAATATTTATAAAAACACTATAAATAATATTGGTCAGTTGTTTTTTACAAAATACTTGCAATAAATATCTAACTACTCTGTAACATTCAAAATTCACATCCATGATAATTGCTTAAAAATAATTAAATATAATTCCTTTTATAAGTGTGTTTCCATCTCCTTCCTACCTTTAACCATTACTATAACTTTGAAGCCATGTTTTCCTGTTGTGTAACAATTTCTATCTCCACTTAAAAGGTAAAAACCATGGATGTATGCATATAGTGAGACTACAGACCTTTTTTGATGCAGTTATCATGCTTGTAGAATATTTTGTACCCAACATAAGTTTTACATGGAACAACCACTGGCAAAGTACATTAACCAGAATATTTTTGAATCAAATGCACTGGTAGATATGGGATATTATTCCAGTTATGAGATGGTACTAACAGTTTGCTTCTTGTTACAATTTCCATCCTTCAATTTAAATTGAAAAATAATGCTAGACAATACAAAGGAAAAAGTTTTCATTTTTTATTCGGTCCACGTGAAGAAAAACACCAATACTGCAGAAAAGGTGTCTTGTTACAATTTCCATCCTTCAATTTAAATTGAAAAATAATGCTAGACAATACAAAGGAAAAAGTTTTCATTTTTTATTCGGTCCACGTGAAGAAAAACACCAATACTGCAGAAAAGGTGTCATATTTTGTGATATTTGACGTATATCTCATAGTAAAATTGAGTCAAATCATAATTAATTGAATTTATATGATGGTATTGTTCAAGGACCCTAGGACCAAGACACAGGACTAAAGTTTTAAAGGTGATATTTTAATATAGGGGGTATTTAGTTTAAAGGACAAGTTTCAAAAAAAAAATTAGATCAAAGGACAACCAAGTTTAATAATTAAATTAAGGACAAAGGCCAAATTCTATTATGTAACATAAAATGCACTTCAACTCTCATTATTAACGAATTAATTTATAAAACAAAAAACAACCCTCAAAATTGAAAGAAAAATATGATTTTAAAATTATTTTAGTCAATTAATGCACTTATAACACTAGCGCCAAAACAGTTACAAACCCACTAAATCAGTAGAAGCCTATTGAAATATGGTATAGATATTTTATTATAATCAGTTTATGGAGCAATTAACACTTCAAAATCAAAATTTGTCATGCTGATGGTATCGCTTCGCAGTTTACATGCATTGTGAACCAAGAAATTATAATTAGTTGCTAAAAAGGAACTGACAGAAATCAATTACCAACAACATAATGTTATGGATCATACGTCACCAAAACACACCATAACATCGTCAAACATACCATATCGTCATGAAAGCAAAGTATATGTACATACCTAAGCATAAACCAAAATATATGTCATCCAAACTAATCTTCCGCCGCCTCGTCGTCGTCGTCTTCGCCTCCTTCACTTGTAGCATCTCCTCCCTGCCCAGGCATAAACCCATACTCCTGAAGGTAAGTTGCAATGCGCTCATCTACGTCATGTTGTATCTGGGTTTTTCGCCAGTCCATCATTTCGTTCATCTGCTCTTGCATCCGAGCAATAGTCTCCTCCTCCATCGACCTCCTAAAAGCACTCTGAGTAGCCTGCGAAATAATTAAGTTCACATTAAATTTATTAGCTCCTGATTGTAAAATAAAACGCGTTATGTTTCCAATTCAAAACATTAATATAAAGTGAACTAATTAATACCCACAATTTATATATTTATGGCATCACATCGTTGTAAATTATTAAGTTTGTAATTTAAGTCTTACCTCCTGATTACCGTATCCATATCGCCTATTACGAGAAGGCGGCTTTATGATAGAGTCCCATATACGATCAGACTGCGCGACTGTAAGCTCCTCTTGTCCACTAGCCTGCAACACTCTAGTAGACTCTGTGTAGTACCTCTCCTACATATCAATATAATTTTAACGTTAATGTTGTAAAATTTACTTATACATTGTGATATGAACGAATATGAAACATTTTAATTCATACGGATAAACATATTTACCATTACACCCGCACTCTTCGAATCCGCTCATTCATACGTAATATTTCCTTCCTCGTCGGTATGCTCCACCGCATGTGTACGTCTGAATACCTCTGCCATCGAAGGCTCTCTTCCGATCTTTGCATGCTGAGTAAACATAGAGTAATAAAATTATTGAAAATATGAATAAATGATATACACTAAATTTTAACATGAACATAAGCTACAAATATTTAAAATTTATACCAATTCTCTCCTATGATCTTGAAATGATTTAGAGCCACCACGGTGTAGACCAGGATTCTTTTCTCTGTTCGCTTTATTTCTGGATGCTACTTCCTATTACATTTGATACACGATTATGTAAAATACTGCAATCAATATAAATGTAAATATTTTCATTATATCTTACTTTAGCTTTTTCCGTCTGCCAGTACTGTTGAAATGCTGCCCAAACATCATCACTCATCCACGAAGGCTTTTTTCCACCTGTCTTCGCCCTTGAAATTGTCTCCCGATAATTTTTACGCATCTTCATATTCCAAATATCCAAAAAAGTGTTCATGTCATGCTCCTCAACACGGACAACGGCCTGCATATTAGATTTATTTTCAATTATTTACATGAAATAACATGACAGTGAAAATTATGAAGTATAAATTAGTTTTAGTTAATTTTAGTTTAATGTATAAATTATGAAGTTAATTTTAATAAATTAGTTTCAATTTTTGAAATACAAACTAAGCTTTCAAGTTAATTATTTAATTTCAATTCAAATTTAAGGTGTTACGTTATAAATATGTGATAATCATAATCAAGTTACTACAGCAAACCAATCACGTTTACATACATGATAATCGTCGTTTTCATGCTCCTAAATCAAAGTACATATGTGATAATCAATGATTTCAACCTTCTAATCAATTCCACTTATTCCCAAATCAATGTAAGACAAAAGCAACATCATATGCATCTCACAAGACAACCAATTTCATGTCCATAGACAATGAATTTACAACCCAATTTAAACATACAAATTAACCCTAAATAACTCTAAATAACCCTAATTAAACATGAAATAGAGTTTAGAAGACATACCGGCACGATTTGAGAGGATTGGAGTGGATGAAATCGGAGCAAGGGCGAGCGACGGCGGAGAAGAGAGTTTTTTTTTTTAATTTTCGTTGCAGAAATGATTTGGGGAAGAAAGGGTAGCAGTTAATTATCTCGCCCCGTGCAACGGTTTGCGACGGCCGCTTTTTTAGCCGTCGCTAGCCGTCGCCCTCCCCCGTTGCAGACTCAGCCGCTCCTTGTAGTGCGTCTAAACTATCACATCAAACACAGAGTGATCCAATGATCTACATTCCAATGTTGATCAAGCACTTGTTTGTGATATAATATATCATCAGCAACTTGGACAGAAAGGGTCTAAGAAGAGAAGCAAAAAATTAATATGCTGTATTTTTTTTTTCTTTCTAATTGGTGCTTGGTGCTTTATTAACGGAAAGATGTACAAAAATACAACGGATAGAAGCCCAAACAAGTGTAGGAGGACATGATGCAAACAATCTCAAAACGCTAGCATGGGTCTTCTAACAAATTTACAGCAATCATATATTACAAGACAAACAGCAGCTATGGACATGCTTGCTCAACCAAATCAAAAGGAGAGCTGTACGATTAAATTCAGCCCCAATTTGGAATACTCTAGCGATGAGGTGGTTATATCCGATGGTAGCAAGAATGAGACACAGATTCGAGCTGAAGTACAAACTAAAGAGGTCATCGAAGCTGATTCAGCATTGGCATTTGATAAGGAGCTTGCCCTCATAAAAGCAGATGGTGGGAAGATAAGTGGCTTAAAAAGTTCAAGTAGCAGCGGCAGTAAAAATTCACTCTTGTGTAAGTTAAGCAATTCTATTTCACCTTTGTCAGAAGATGTGATTTGTGGTTTGTCTACCACATCTGTAGTTAATGGAAGGACCATGAGCATTCAGGAGGCAAATGCTACAAAGACAGTAGATGCTACTAGATATTCGTATTTCTTGAGGAGTTCCAGTGGTTGCTGTATGTCAAATGATTGTTCTGAGGCTTTGAAGCTTCCAGCAATCACAACCAGAGTGCACCAAATAAGAAGAGAAGGGTAACCTCCTCGGTAATATCCAGTTACCATTTAAGAAGTCTGAAGTCTGAACAGTAACAACGAGATTGATGCTTCCTCTGAATCAAACTTGCTGAATTTTGATCCTATCTTGTTTGATGATATAGAAACTCATACCCACAAATATGGAAATTCATGGCCAAAAAGAAGAAAAGCTCCTCATGGAACAAATAGTATTCTAGCTACATCTCCTAAGTTTATACCTAAACCTGAGGATTGTATTGCGGTCGGCAGTGAATCTACTGTTAGGTCTCAACCTTTTTTTCAGAAAAGGGCAGGACTGGGTATGGACTGGTTGTTCACACTTGGTAGGAAACAACCATTCTGTCGGCAAAGCAAATAAAAGCAGTGAGAGTCGCTTAGAAGCCAAAGCAAATTTCAATGAAACAACAGTTTGTGCACCTCTTGAACATAGTTCTTCAAAAATGTGCAATACAACAGTTTTTTTTTTTTTTTTTTTTTTTTTTTTTTTTTTTTTTTTTTTGGGATGCCAGCCATTCTAAACAAGCTCATGTTCTTGACAATGATATGCACATATTTCTAATACGTCCAGTTCTTCACAATATGATGCAAACATGCCTGACTACAAAGGGTTCAACATTATTTCCTAGTCATTTGTTGATGGTGCAGCTATTTTGAGCACTTCAAATCTTTCAGTTACAGAAAATAAAAGGTTTTCTTTGCTTGAGCAGCTAAGCAATTCCGCTTTTGCATCCTGCCCTTCCACAAAATATAAAATGAACACTGTTCCCATTGCATGCCAGTCTTTACCAGATATGGACGAGTTCATGAAACATATTAAATGCGTCAATAATCATGACATTGATGCTTCTGTTAATGGAAGGTCATATTCACATAGCATGCCTTATTCAAGGAGCAAAATTTACCAAGATACAATAAAAAATTCGTTGACGCCTCCTATCATCAAATTTGACCACAAAACTGTTTCTGGGCAATCTGGTGCTAGTTCAGTAAAACATGATTCTAATCCTAAGTTTGAATGCTTCCGGATTAATGAAAATTCTAGTATTTCTGATGTGAAAGACCATGACAAAGAATCTGATCCTTTTAGAGAGCACATTTCTCAGGGTGACAAAATGAAGTTGATGCATAAGGATACACCTAACGCTGACCCTGAAAAAAGAAAATTTGAAAATAAAATAGGTCCAGATAGTGTGCAATCTGCTAGTGAAGCGAGTGCTTATTTGAGTCGCAAAACACGATATGCTGCCAATAGGAAGTCTAAGATGGAAAATAGAAATGCTGATATCAAGTATCCAGTCTGAAAAGCTGGTTTATCTCTTTGTAATAGGTCTAGTAAGCCAAGAATATCTGGGAAATTGTCTGAACAAAGTAAAAGCCGTAGTAACATTGATAAAATGTATATGCCCAGTAAAACAGTTTCAAGAATATCCTCTTTCAGTCCATTTGTTCGTAAACCTCAGCCAGCAGATGCAACAGTGAAAGGTGAGAAGGACATCAAAGTAAAGGCGCTGGAGGCTGCCGAATTTTCTAAGCATCTCGAGGAAAAGAGAAAAAATGAGCAAGAAGTGCGAAAAGCAGCAGCAAAGCTGGAGAGGGAGAAGTTACAACAGGAAAACAGCAGACTGTTAGAGCTCAAACAGAAGCAAAAAAGAGGACGAAAAGAAGATAAAATACGCAGAAGTTGCTACAAAGAAAAGACAGAGGGAAGAGGAAAAAGGGAGAGAACAGAAACGTCGTTGCTTTGGAAAAACATCGAGACAAAAAAAAGAGATGGATAAAATGCCTCAACCTAAAATTGCAAAAAAAGAATCAATAGCTGAAGACATAAAAGGGAGGCTTCCAAAAGAATCGCTAATGCAACATAGTTTGGTGCTTGGCATGCCCAAAGGCTTACAGGAAGTTATCCAGATAATGCCATCAGACAATTGTGAAAATCGAGAAGAGTCATACGAACTGTCACCGTACGCTAATTCCGATGACGAAGACAAAGAAGAGGAGGCCAGGCGCATACATAAGTTTATTCCATTGTGGGCAAAAAGAGATTCCCTCGATAGAATAATTTTCTCCAAGTACCAGCTTGACCCTGCAGAAATTTTCTGTAGAAAGCGTTCTTTCATTGTGAATGAAGTTCTACAAATGGCTACCGTTCTACAGCCAAAGAAATGAAAGTAATGAGTATCTTTCATGCACGGTTTTTCCATTGACTGTCAATGACACTAAATTGTCAAGGTAACTCCACGATTATGATATCTTGTTCTCCGAATGCCAATATGTGTAAGTTGATCTTCATATGTCTGATATTAATTCACTTTCACAAAAAAAAAGACAAACAGCAGTTGTTTTATATTGAAGACATTAAGCAGAGCTCCAGAAACAGAACACGTTATGACAAGGGATACCCAAGCTTTGACATCACGAGGAGCTGTTTCAATGTGACCAAACCTCAAATTTACAATACTAAACCCACAGATTCATTACGCTTGAAATCACCACATCATCTTGCTAGGAATACGCCAAGCTCTGACAAGGGATACTGAGCTTCAACCGCATCCACCCAGAAAGAGGAATAAAGCGCGATTTCAGACTCAACTAAAAATTAGGGTTAAGAATATGAAAGCTCACCAGTCCCACCAAGTTTAGGGCAATCAAGCGCGGGTTCGACGAGCACTATAAAACTAGTGAGGAAGATTCTCAGTCGAAATCAGAAATGGAGGATGAATCACTTTCTGGAGTGGACGAATTGAAATTAAAATGGATGAAAGAGAAAGTGGAATAATAGAAAAAGAGGGAAATGAATTGGGCATGGATTGTAAGAAATGAAAAAACAGCGGGTAACTTTGGAGCGAAAAATATAATGCCCATTTCATACAGGTAAGGTAAGGTCATATCAAATGAACTCATACAAAACTCCAAAGATGTGGGTTAGATTTTAAAAAGTTAAGCTGGTGAGGAACGTGAAGAAAATTTGATCGGCTATGGGTTGTAGCAAATTTGATACCGCTTTAAAACCGTATCAATTCTCTACGTCCTGGTGTGCCAAATTTGCTATTTTGGTGTAGTGTATGGCTGAAATAAGGTTTGAAGATCGAAAACCAGCATAATTGGGCTTAACAGGTAATTAACAGCTAGGCCCATAACCCATTTCGGAATTAGGGTTACGGAAGGGCTGAAAGGGTTTGGGAAAACATTTCATTTCAGTTTTCCACCCGCCACTAACCTCTCTTGAATTCTAGCAATGACCTTCATCTTCTAAATTGCTTCCAAATCACCTTTTAATCGTTAATTAAGCAAAACTACGTCAAATCAAGGCAGATTAGCATCAAATCAGAGATAGAGTTGCTGCTACGCATAGGAATCCATGCCATAACAGTAAAATTTCAGATCTAAGATATTATTTGTGGCTAAGGTGAGTGATTTGCACTTTTATTCACTAATTACGGCTAATTAGAGGTAATTAGTGATGATTAGCGAAATTATGCATCATAAAAATATGGAAAATATGTAGAAATTCTAAAATATTATTTTATGCCTTTGTTAGAAATTTGGGTTAATTTGGATTAAGTTTCCTAATCCCGGAATTTAGGGGATTAAGGGGAAAACATGGGTTTTGGGTATGATGATCCATATTTACATGATTATTCACTGTTTTGATGTTATGGTCGATTCTATATGTTGCTATTACTGTTTGGTATGATTTGTGATTGCATAGAAAAGTTAGAATGGTCGAAAATGTCGTCGTATGGTGTAAATTGCTCATTGGAAAAGTTGCAGGAAATAGTATAGGACCACGTTCGTGAAGCACCTCCGCGACCCGTTCGTGACCAGTGCATCACGACCCCGGACCGGAGCATCCCCGAACCGTACCGCGTGACGAGCCCCAATCCGTGGAGTGAGCCCACGAGCCGAACCGTTGTGGACACCTTGGCCTAAGCTGAAATGACCCAAACTTCCCCTTGCGGGAAAGCCCGGTGTAACAACCCGTAAAATGCGAGCCAGTTTGAAATTTTTATTTTGGCCATTTTAGCGAATTTTGATTATTTAAAATGAATTATTTTAAATAATATCGACGTGAAATTTATTTTGAATGGTATTCAAACGTATATAATTATATACGCCGTCGTTAGAATATAAATAATTATATATAATTATAAATAGAATTGAAAATGGCGCGGTAGTTCGATAATTCGATTTCAAACTTCAATTGAATGTACCGGGTGCAAAAGAATCCGGATTTTAGTGAAACCAAAAATAATGGGATCTAATTGTGAATATCTTTCCAACGAATCCGAAAAATCAAGATTTCATATCGGGAATCAAAAGATATGTCCAGTTGAAAATTCTGAATAGTCGCTATGGAATTCAGGCCCTTAAAAATGGACATTTTGCAAATGACCTCGGATTTCGACGAAACCACTTTTGTTGGGTCCGTGATGTAAAGTTATTGCTAGATTCCAAATTTCATAATTTTTCGAGTCAATATGTGAGCGTGGCAAAAGAAAACGCGTTTGACCAGTTTCTGTTGAATTTAATCGACAGGAAATTGGCCATTTTTCAAACGGTCTCAGAATTCGACGAAACTAGTTTTGTTAGGACCGTATCGTCAATACGAAGCTAGAAAATATTTTTCGGGAATTTTTCTAGTTAGTATGTGACCCCGGTAATTTGAAATGTACGTTTAAAATTCAATATAATGATTTAAATGTAAATTTAACGGAAACTGATTCAAACGATCAAATCAGCTTGCGATACATATCCCATTGTGTTCGGAATGGGGGTAAAACGCTATGGACGACAGGCGGTGGACCTCGTTTAGAGGTCATAAGTAAAAGTCAACCCTTTGGCAAAAATTTAATAATTAAATAATAAAATAAAAAAAATAGAATCCCCCCCTTTTCTCTTCTGCTTGCCCCCCCCCCCCCCCCGATTCAGTTATTCACAAAAAAAAAAAAAAAAAAGAGGAAACCTAAAACCTAAATCGCGCCGCCCCCCCTGACCTGGAAGCCACCGCCGACGATCGAGCCGCCCGCCTCGTCTTCCTTCCTCTCTCCAGACATCCTCGACGAATCGAAGCAGCCCCCAGTCGAAGCCTCCGAACCTCGACGCGACACCTCCCTGGACCACCGACCGCCACCCTGCATCGCCGAGCCGCCCTCTTCTTCTTTCCTCCTCCCCTTCGCAAGATCGGTGAGCCATCTTATTTTATTTGTTTTTATTTTATTTAAAAACTGTATTTTCTTTAGATTTAAAACTGTATTTTTTCTTTAGAATAAAAACTGATTTTTATGAAGTTATAAAACAGAATTTTTAAAAGGATTATAAAAACTGTTTTAAAAAGAAACTAAAAACCGAATTTTGAAAAATATAAAAACTGTTTTGAAAAGAAAACAAAAACTGTTTTGAAAAGAAAACAAAAACTGTTTTGAAAAGAAAATAAAAACTACATTTTTAAAAAGCTAAAAACTGCATTTTTAAAGAATTAAAAACTGATTGTTTTAGGGTTTTAAAACTGTTTTTTTTTAAGTTTTAAAAACTGTTTTTTTAAAATATATAAACTGTAATTTTTAAAGAAAGAAAAACTGATTTTTCTAAAAGGCAAAAACTGTTTTGATAGAAACTAAAAACAGTTTTAAAAGAATTATAAAAGCAGTTTTAAAAGAATAATAAAAACTGTTTTAAAAGGAATTATAAAACTGATTTTATTTTGAACTTTAAAATAGGAAAAAGGTTTAATTTTTTTAAAGAAAAAGGTTTAATCTTTTAATAGAAAAAGATTTGAACTTGTAAAAATAAAGATCATATTTTTAAAAATAGAAAAGATGGAATTTTTGTTAAGTAGAAAAAGTAAGGTATGATTCTTATATTTTTAAAGCAATAAAAATATAATTGTTACATCATAAGAATAATAAAAATATAATCTTTATATTTAATAGCGAAGTCAAAATGCAATCTTTATATATTGAATAACATAGTAAAAATTCGTTTTTACCTATGTAGAGAATACAGGCAACGAAAGCAACAAATAGGCGAAGATTTCTATTGAGGAAGAATCGTGTTAGTGGATAGCTATTGGTGAGGATTTCTCACTCTTCAATTTCTTTAAATATAAATGTTATAATCGTTGAAAATGAAAGTGAATTGCTATATATATATATATATATATATATATATATATATATACGCCCCTCGTCCACAAACCATGGACGATATTTATTGGTTGAAATTGTTTGTTTGATTGATGTGATGTGAAAATTTTTTGTGATGTTGATGTGAAAGTGAAAATGAAAATATCGTATGTATTGAAAATGAAAATATCGTATATATAGTAAAAATGAATATATCGTATGTATTGAAAATGAAAATATCGTATATAGTGAAAAGTGAATATATATATATATATATATATGAATTGAAAACGATGTATATGAAATATTCGAATTGAAAACGATGTATATGAAATATTCGAATTGAAAACGATGTATATGAAATATTCGAATTGAAAATGATGTATATGAAATATTCGAATTGAAAACGATGTATATGAAACGAATTCGAATTGAATTGAATAGAAAATGAATTCGAAATGAATTGAATAGAAAACGAATTCGAATTGAATTAAATAGAAAACGAATTCGAATTGAATAAAATAGAAAATGAATTCGAATTGAATTGAATAGAAAACGAATTCGAATTGAATAAAATAGAAAATGAATTCGAATTGAATTAAATAGAAAATGAATTCGAATTGAATTGAATAGAAAATGAATTCGAATTGAATTAAATAGAAAATGAATTCGAATTGAATTGAATAGAAAATGAATTCGAATTGAATTGAATAGAAAATGAATTCGAATTGAATTGAATAGAAAATGAATTCGAATTGAATTGAATAGAAAATGAATTCGAAATGAATTGAATAGAAAACGAATTCGAAATGAATTGAATAGAAAACGAATTCGAATTGAATAACATAGAAAATGAATTCGAATTGAATTGAATAGAAAACGAATTCGAATTGAAATAAAATTGAAATCGATTTGAATTGAAATCAAATCGAAGTGAATGTTAAAAGAATTTATAAAGAAAAATTCAATTTTGATTTGAAATTGAAATAAAGGTTGAAATTGTTTTTGAAACAAATTTGAAATGATTTATAAAATTCGTTTTAAAAGGAAATCGACGAAATATATATTATATATATAATATAATGGCCTGAATAGAACGCGCCGCGCCGCGGCAGTTCGCGAATTTCGACCATTTACTTCGAATGGATATTGCGGGAGATCCGACCGTCGGATTCTCCTAAAACCGGAACCGTTGGGTTCGTATCGAAAAGAGCTTTCTAAAGAATATTAGAAATTTGAAATCTAACGGTTGGATTTGGAATTATGTCCAAATCAAATTTGAAATAGGTCGCTGTAAGTGCAGTTCGATGGCCGTTGATGGAAATCGACTGTACGGGCCTCGATTAAATTATTAAAAATAGTAATAATTTGTGTAAAATCATAAGAAATGATTTGGGAAAAATTGGGATGAAAAACTCCATATTTGAAAAGCTAAAAATAGATTTTTATCGAAATGAACTAGTTATTAACTAGAAAAATAATCCAATGGTTATAAGTAAATAAATTGGATTAGGTTTGAATTGAAATTATCTTTGGATATTTTCGATATTGGATTCCGTGATTATACAGATATCGTGATGGGAATTTGGAAGATATCGATATCGGTATTCCCGATATGATATCTGTTGGTTTCAAGATTTGATGTTGAATATAAGTCAATACTCTCTCTATTTAAAACCTTATATTTAACGTCAAATTTGATTGATTGATGGTTTGGATTGTGCTCGACCAGTTTATGAGCAAAATATGCTTTTACATTTAGCATTGGGTTGGGTTGAAAATATCTGTGTGCTAACGCCTTGTGAAACACTTCACGATTTGACGATAAGGTGTTTAGCGATATTGTGTTCATTTCAAATTTAATGAATGATTGTGAAATGATATTTTTCTTAAGTGAAAAGAAATGTATTCCCGATTTTGGACAGGGAATGTTTTATAAAAATGTTTTATAAAACAGAAAGGATTTCGAGGCCCAAAACCCGATGATTTCTAAAATGATTTAGAAATGTATTATGTGTTACATAGTGGTTCATCGCATATTCGATTAGTTGCTATTGATGATGTATCTGTTTGGTGGCGGAGAATTTATTCTCTTGCTTAACACCCTTCTTTGAGACGTACGAGCTCAAAGGTTATGTGATTAATAGTGACTGATCATATGCGTGAATTACTGATGTGAAGTACTATATTTTGAAAGTACTTGTGATTATTACGTTGTGAAATGATTTTCCCTACTTCGGGATATGAAATGATTTAGTATGTGGCTAAAGAATCGGGTAACCCTGAGACTAAAAGTATGGGTGAGAGGGCGGTGTATGCTCTCCATGAGTGGGAGGTGCATCGTCGGTGTAGCCTACTCCTACGTGGGGTAGGTGCACATATATATATCGAGTTGCGAGGTGCGTACCCTTTGCCTTGTCGATGGGGAGCACGATATTTGGTTGCATACTTGTTTGTATGCATTGTTATGTTTTGGAATTCATATTTCCAAATGATTTGATTTGAAATCCCGAAGTGAAATCTACTTTGATATAGAAAGTTAGATATGTATTTCAAATGATTTGAAATAAGAAATCGGGAATAAAATCCAAAGGAATAATTTCTGTAAATTGAATTGGATTTAGAAAATCTAAGTGTAGTGATTATTCTAAGTGGGTAGATTGGGATATTGCATGTTGATTGATGCATAGTAGATCCATATTCTATATTGATTGTTGTTTATACACTGACATTCATGGGGGTAAACCCGTTCCGCGAAAGTGGCGTGGTCCCGTGATTTGTTTTATTTTTAAAACAAAGTTAACAACTGTTTTTGAGTTCTCACACCAGTCCCATGACTGACTCGTAGTTTGCTTTTTCCCTTGCGAACTCGGGTGCCCCTATTTTCCACACGGGCAGCCGAGTAGTTTTATTTTGCAGATGTTTTGAGCAGGATTCTGGATGGAAGCTTTAAGCTGTGTCCAGACATTTACAATCTTCCGCTGTGTAGTCTATATTTCCGCTGTGCACTGTTTTACATTTATGTAAATTTATCTTCCGCTGTGTATTATTATCGATATACTCTGATATTCTGTACTCTGATGTAACATTATTATGATGTTTATTGAAGTCTTCTGTTATTTGTTCTGATGTGTTGTATGCCCAAAGTTAGCGTATGCGGGATTCGAACGGTCTTGGTCGGTTTAGCGATCGATTAGGTCCGGGCGAAACCCGTTGTCGTTACACGTGGTATCAGAGCTTTGGTTAAACTCAAATCTTTGGGGTACAACTCGTTAGAACTGAACAAAAGACTCATCAGAGGTAGGATTAGTAATGTCCTATAAAAGAATCCTCATTAGAGATAGAATCAGTAGCATTCTAGAATGAGTGTCTCGTTAGAGATGGGGTTAGAAATGCCCCAGAATGAGTCGAGAGTTATTTGTTTATAAATAACATATTTATGATTATATATATAATCTGATTTTAGAAAATATGATTTTAAATATATAAAATTATATATTTGAAAATATAATCAATTAATTGATTGATGTTTGTGTTGTTTGTTTACTTGTTTGATAATTTTTAACCATTTAGCCAATTGAACCAAATAGTAAACTGTATTGAAATTTGATTGCAAATGCATGCATATACTTGCACTTACATTGAACAGGTCATAGCAAGGAGGCTAGAGCCAGAGAATAAAATTTGTTTGCCCGACAAATAGGTACATGTTTACTACATAATTTCCTGCTTTGTTTGGGTGATGATGATTTTGTGAGCCTATTGGCTAGCCGCTTGGCTTTTTCTTTTTCTTTTTGAGATCTGAAGGACCGAGGAAGCTATTTGAAATTCCCCGATGCTCCCGGTGCAGGGGAGGTTATGGCGAAATTTTTCGAAAATTTAGGGTGTTAGCCAAATTTTTGAAATTTTGAAAATTCTCAGAAACTAAAGAGTTGGAGAATGGAAGCCAGATCGAACGTAGTGCTGAATAATCAAACCACTTTCGACTTTGTTCCTTTTCGGGGACGAAAAGTTTTAAGTGGGGGAGATTGCAACAACCCGTAAAATGCGAGCCAGTTTGAAATTTTTATTTTGGCCATTTTAGCGAATTTTGATTATTTAAAATGAATTATTTTAAATAATATCGACGTGAAATTTATTTTGAATGGAATTCAAACGTATATAATTATATACGCCGTCGTTAGAATATAAATAATTATATATAATTATAAATAGAATTGAAAATGGCGCGGTAGTTCGATAATTCGATTTCAAACTTCAATTGAATGTACCGGGTGCAAAAGAATCCGGATTTTAGTGAAACCAAAAACAATGGGATCTAATTGTGAATATCTTTCCAACGAATCCGAAAAATCAAGATTTCATATCGGGAATCAAAAGATATGTCCAGTTGAAAATTCTGAATAGTCGCTATGGAATTCAGGCCCTTAAAAATGGACATTTTGCAAATGACCTCGGATTTCGACGAAACCACTTTTGTTGGGTCCGTGATGTAAAGTTATTGCTAGATTCCAAATTTCATAATTTTTCGAGTCAATATGTGAGCGTGGCAAAAGAAAACGCGTTTGACCAGTTTCTGTTGAATTTAATCGACAGGAAATTGGCCATTTTTCAAACGGTCTCAGAATTCGACGAAACTAGTTTTGTTAGGACCGTATCGTCAATACGAAGCTAGAAAATATTTTTCGGGAATTTTTCTAGTTAGTATGTGACCCCGGTAATTTGAAATGTACGTTTAAAATTCAATATAATGATTTAAATGTAAATTTAACGGAAACTGATTCAAACGATCAAATCAGCTTGCGATACATATCCCATTGTGTTCGGAATGGGGGTAAAACGCTATGGACGACAGGCGGTGGACCTCGTTTAGAGGTCATAAGTAAAAGTCAACCCTTTGGCAAAAATTTAATAATTAAATAAAAAAATAAAAAAAAATAGAATCCCCCCCTTTTCTCTTCTGCTTGGCCCCCCCCGATTCAGTTATTCACAAAAAAAAAAAAAAAAAAAGAGGAAACCTAAAACCTAAATCGCGCCGCCCCCCCTGACCTGGAAGCCACCGCCGACGATCGAGCCGCCCGCCTCGTCTTCCTTCCTCTCTCCAGACATCCTCGACGAATCGAAGCAGCCCCCAGTCGAAGCCTCCGAACCTCGACGCGACACCTCCCTGGACCACCGACCGCCACCCTGCATCGCCGAGCCGCCCTCTTCTTCTTTCCTCCTCCCCTTCGCAAGATCGGTGAGCCATCTTATTTTATTTGTTTTTATTTTATTTAAAAACTGTATTTTCTTTAGATTTAAAACTGTATTTTTTCTTTAGAATAAAAACTGATTTTTATGAAGTTATAAAACAGAATTTTTAAAAGGATTATAAAAACTGTTTTAAAAAGAAACTAAAAACCGAATTTTGAAAAATATAAAAACTGTTTTGAAAAGAAAACAAAAACTGTTTTGAAAAGAAAACAAAAACTGTTTTGAAAAGAAAACAAAAACTGTTTTGAAAAGAAAATAAAAACTGCATTTTTAAAAAGCTAAAAACTGCATTTTTAAAGAATTAAAAACTGATTGTTTTAGGGTTTTAAAACTGTTTTTTTTAAAGTTTTAAAAACTGTTTTTTTTAAATATATAAACTGTAATTTTTAAAGAAAGAAAAACTGATTTTTCTAAAAGGCAAAAACTGTTTTGATAGAAACTAAAAACAGTTTTAAAAGAATTATAAAAGCAGTTTTAAAAGAATAATAAAAACTGTTTTAAAAGGAATTATAAAACTGATTTTATTTTGAACTTTAAAATAGGAAAAAGGTTTAATTTTTTTAAAGAAAAAGGTTTAATCTTTTAATAGAAAAATATTGAACTTGTAAAAATAAAGATCATATTTTTAAAAATAGAAAAGATGGAATTTTTGTTAAGTAGAAAAAGTAAGGTATGATTCTTATATTTTTAAAGCAATAAAAATATAATTGTTACATCATAAGAATAATAAAAATATAATCTTTATATTTAATAGCGAAGTCAAAATGCAATCTTTATATATTGAATAACATAGTAAAAATTCGTTTTTACCTATGTAGAGAATACAGGCAACGAAAGCAACAAATAGGCGAAGATTTCTATTGAGGAAGAATCGTGTTAGTGGATAGCTATTGGTGAGGATTTCTCACTCTTCAATTTCTTTAAATATAAATGTTATAATCGTTGAAAATGAAAGTGAATTGCTATATATATATATATATATATATATATATATATATATATATACGCCCCTCGTCCACAAACCATGGACGATATTTATTGGTTGAAATTGTTTGTTTGATTGATGTGATGTGAAAATTGTTTGTGATGTTGATGTGAAAGTGAAAATGAAAATATCGTATGTATTGAAAATGAAAATATCGTATATATAGTAAAAATGAATATATCGTATGTATTGAAAATGAAAATATCGTATATAGTGAAAAGTGAATATATATATATATATATATATATATATATATATATGAATTGAAAACGATGTATATGAAATATTCGAATTGAAAACGATGTATATGAAATATTCGAATTGAAAATGATGTATATGAAATATTCGAATTGAAAACGATGTATATGAAACGAATTCGAATTGAATAGAAAATGAATTCGAAATGAATTGAATAGAAAACGAATTCGAATTGAATTGAATAGAAAACGAATTCGAATTGAATAAAATAGAAAATGAATTCGAATTGAATTGAATAGAAAACGAATTCGAATTGAATAAAATAGAAAATGAATTCGAATTGAATTAAATAGAAAATGAATTCGAATTGAATTGAATAGAAAATGAATTCGAATTGAATTAAATAGAAAATGAATTCGAATTGAATTGAATAGAAAATGAATTCGAATTGAATTGAATAGAAAATGAATTCGAATTGAATTGAATAGAAAATGAATTCGAATTGAATTGAATAGAAAATGAATTCGAAATGAATTGAATAGAAAACGAATTCGAAATGAATTGAATAGAAAACGAATTCGAATTGAATAACATAGAAAATGAATTCGAATTGAATTGAATAGAAAACGAATTCGAATTGAAATAAAATTGAAATCGATTTGAATTGAAATCAAATCGAAGTGAATGTTAAAAGAATTTATAAAGAAAAATTCAATTTTGATTTGAAATTGAAATAAAGGTTGAAATTGTTTTTGAAACAAATTTGAAATGATTTATAAAATTCGTTTTAAAAGGAAATCGACGAAATATATATTATATATATAATATAATGGCCTGAATAGAACGCGCCGCGCCGCGGCAGTTCGCGAATTTCGACCATTTACTTCGAATGGATATTGCGGGAGATCCGACCGTCGGATTCTCCTAAAACCGGAACCGTTGGGTTCGTATCGAAAAGAGCTTTCTAAGGAATATTAGAAATTTGAAATCTAACGGTTGGATTTGGAATTATGTCCAAATCAAATTTGAAAAAGGTCGCTGTAAGTGCAGTTCGATGGCCGTTGATGGAAATCGACTGTACGGGCCTCGATTAAATTATTAAAAATAGTAATAATTTGTGTAAAATCATAAGAAATGATTTGGGAAAAATTGGGATGAAAAACTCCATATTTGAAAAGCTAAAAATAGATTTTTATCGAAATGAACTAGTTATTAACTAGAAAAATAATCCAATGGTTATAAGTAAATAAATTGGATTAGGTTTGAATTGAAATTATCTTTGGATATTTTCGATATTGGATTCCGTGATTATACAGATATCGTGATGGGAATTTGGAAGATATCGATATCGGTATTCCCGATATGATATCTGTTGGTTTCAAGATTTGATGTTGAATATAAGTCAATACTCTCTCTATTTAAAACCTTATATTTAACGTCAAATTTGATTGATTGATGGTTTGGATTGTGCTCGACCAGTTTATGAGCAAAATATGCTTTTACATTTACCATTGGGTTGGGTTGAAAATATCTGTGTGCTAACGCCTTGTGAAACACTTCACGATTTGACGATAAGGTGTTTAGCGATATTGTGTTCATTTCAAATTTAATGAATGATTGTGAAATGATATTTTTCTTAAGTGAAAAGAAATGTATTCCCGATTTTGGACAGGGAATGTTTTATAAAAATGTTTTATAAAACAGAAAGGATTTCGAGGCCCAAAACCCGATGATTTCTAAAATGATTTAGAAATGTATTATGTGTTACATAGTGGTTCATCGCATATTCGATTAGTTGCTATTGATGATGTATCTGTTTGGTGGCGGAGAATTTATTCTCTTGCTTAACACCCTTCTTTGAGACGTACGAGCTCAAAGGTTATGTGATTAATAGTGACTGATCATATGCGTGAATTACTGATGTGAAGTACTATATTTTGAAAGTACTTGTGATTATTACGTTGTGAAATGATTTTCCCTACTTCGGGATATGAAATGATTTAGTATGTGGCTAAAGAATCGGGTAACCCTGAGACTAAAAGTATGGGTGAGAGGGCGGTGTATGCTCTCCATGAGTGGGAGGTGCATCGTCGGTGTAGCCTACTCCTACGTGGGGTAGGTGCACATATATATATCGAGTTGCGAGGTGCGTACCCTTTGCCTTGTCGATGGGGAGCACGATATTTGGTTGCATACTTGTTTGTATGCATTGTTATGTTTTGGAATTCATATTTCCAAATGATTTGATTTGAAATCCCGAAGTGAAATCTACTTTGATATAGAAAGTTAGATATGTATTTCAAATGATTTGAAATAATAAATCGGGAATAAAATCCAAAGGAATAATTTCTGTAAATTGAATTGGATTTAGAAAATCTAAGTGTAGTGATTATTCTAAGTGGGTAGATTGGGATATTGCATGTTGATTGATGCATAGTAGATCCATATTCTATATTGATTGTTGTTTATACACTGACATTCATAGGGGTAAACCCGTTCCGCGAAAGTGGCGTGGTCCCGTGATTTGTTTTATTTTTAAAACAAAGTTAACAACTGTTTTTGAGTTCTCACACCAGTCCCATGACTGACTCGTAGTTTGCTTTTTCCCTTGCGAACTCGGGTGCCCCTATTTTCCACACGGGCAGCCGAGTAGTTTTATTTTGCAGATGTTTTGAGCAGGATTCTGGATGGAAGCTTTAAGCTGTGTCCAGACATTTACAATCTTCCGCTGTGTAGTCTATATTTCCGCTGTGCACTGTTTTACATTTATGTAAATTTATCTTCCGCTGTGTATTATTATCGATATACTCTGATATTCTGTACTCTAATGTAACATTATTATGATGTTTATTGAAGTCTTCTGTTATTTGTTCTGATGTGTTGTATACCCAAAGTTAGCGTATGCGGGATTCGAACGGTCTTGGTCGGTTTAGCGATCGATTAGGTCCGGGCGAAACCCATTGTCGTTACACCCGGATTGCTTTGAGAACACGACACGTCAGAACACAAACAATAGAACATTTCATTGCTATTACAACAATTTCATCAGAGTACAAGAATATATCGGAGTTCAACTAATTTACAACAGAAAAATATCAAGGATTTAATTAAATAAAAGCGGAAAATATATACATAAATATAATTTACAGGGGAAGACATCAACTACAAAAAACTGAAAGAAATATACGGATACGAAGCTTTCCGAATATAGCTCCAGCTGTAAATCCAGGATCCTGTGAAAAGAAGTATATGCAAAAACCAAAACTACTAGCTGTCCGTGTGGAAATATGGGCACCCAGAGTTTAGGTTAAAACAATAAACTCCGAGTCAGTCATGGGACTGGTGTGAGAACCAAAACAGTTATTAGCTTGATTTTAAAGTTAGGTAAATCACGGGACCACGCCGTATAACATGAAACGGGGTTTTCCCCCATGAATACCAGTGCATGAAAATAATAGCACAATGCTAAAGAGAAAATTGAAGCTATTATAAGACTCAAGTGCAGTCGAGGATAGAGTTTTTCCTTATAATAACCAAATATGTTTGATACACGAAATTTCATCTTTGATTATTACTATAAGTGAAGAAATCAACTTCAAATATAAATGTATCAATCATAGGCAGCGTAGGTACCATTATATTACGTCGCCATATAGGTTTACAACTAAAACCGTAAAATCGCGTATTGGAGATTGGATTTCCATCTATGAACCGATGCAAGGGATCATCCTCACCGATTTCGAGACACTCTAGCCCGTGCCTCAGGACTCAGACTCAGGTGAGCCCTTGGAGAAGCAAAGCCGACCCACCTATCCGCGGTGGATTAGGGTTACTCCTGAACAGTATGTTTCCCTACCCTATGGGGCATAAAATCTAGTCAGTATGTCAACCAATATCAAGAGCCACTAGGGACTCAAATCCAAGGTACCTCGCTTTCCAACGACCACATAAGTAAAATGTCTGGGTTCCATACCATGTCATCACTCCTAGCTAGAAAGAAACACATTTCCTCTCTGTCGTCCTCTCCCGTTTCTGGTTCATACCGCGATGTGAAGCTCGCGAATTAATGCTACACAAAGCTATGCTAATTAAAGTTATGCTTTGATCATCAACCACAAGACTCTGCTTTTCAACAAAAACCTTGATCATTTACATCTCAACATGCCACACTGTCAATCCATACCATACCACTGATTTCCACCAATATATAATCTCTAAGCTCGTACGTCTCAGAGAAGGGTGTTAAGAAAGAGAATAAATTTTCCGCCACCAAACAGATATATATTTAGCAGAGATCAACAAATACAGTATAAAGGAATACAATCTTCGATACACTATCCATTTGCAAGTCCGTTCTAGGTCTGAACGAAGCTGGAGGCACCTTATTCCTCGTCCCATATGTCCAATACAGGGGAGAGACCCTCACATATCCGGTCGATCTCCAAGTATGTCTGGACGATCACCACTAATTACCTTGTCTTGGGTGTACAACCCAATCAAGACATCAGTAATCATCCAAACGATGTGAAGATCTCCGGTCTTCAACCACCGTCTTCATTGTCGACTTTCAATCATCGTATTAATTATTCAGAATAGGTTAAACCGGTCTTTCCGAATAATCCGCGTATCTTATAATCAGGTGCTATAAAAACACAACATACGCCTCATTCCAATCCAGAATATTCTTTTATTCAAATATTCATATCATTTGGGAAAGATTCCCATTAATTTTATCAAAGATAAGTTCACTTAAACTATTTCTTTAACTTTCCTTTAAGACCCATTACAAAAGATTTTATATTATCCTTTAACAATTCTAAACCAAATTAAGGTTTAATAACTAGTCGGGATTAGCGAACCTTACCGAAGTAATCATTAATTTATTAATCCTAATCCCAACCTATTCATCCCATGGAGAAAAATTGGTAGTACTCCATATCCAACACCCTCTGTGTTATCGATAAAATTAATTACCATTTCACGTTCAAATCTAATTAAAGATTTAACAATCGCTTGGAGTAAAACTGTTGATACTCCATTCTCGATCACTTCTCAAATTTATCAATTTTAATTACCACATTAACTTTTCAATCTAATTAAAGATTCATTAAAAATCCGTTTAGCTTTAATCTCCAAAATCATTATTTAATGATTATTCAAATTTAGGAAATAAATCTCGTCTTTAACTGGGTTAAAGAACGAATGTCCTTTAAAACATTGTTCAGAATAAACCCAAAATCATCTTCCATCAAGATGGAATCTACACAAAAATCATAACAGTATACGATCGATATAAATTCCCGTATCAGACTAATAATATAAATGGAATAGTGGCAAAGCCTTTTAAATTCCCTATATAGTAACAGTCCTCGTTCATAGAAGCTCATCTCGATTATTGCCAAATCGAATTCCATTCAATTCCAATTCAATATATTAAATTGGAAAACTTTACTTTGGAAAATTTCCATTAAATCTTAATAAAAAGATTTATAAATTCCAAATCATAACTTCACTGTTAATTGAGTTAAAGAACAAATGTTATTTAAAACACTGTTCATGATAAACCCAAAAATCCAATTCTTTTATTCAATTCCAATTAAATATTAATTAATTGTTAAACTTCTATAAATCTTAATTAAAAGATTTATTCTTTTCTCAATTGGGTTTAAGAACAGTGTTATTTAAGACACCATTCACGACAAACCCAAAATCCAATTTGACATTAAATGCAAGGCTCTGAATAGAAATTTTATCGGCTTATAATCAATATCAAATTCTGAAACGAACAAATATCATATTGGGAATAACGATATTTATATCTTCCAAATTCCTCAATAATATCGGTATAATCACGTAATCCAATATCGAAATATTCCGAAGATTATTTCCATTCCAATTCATACATTGGAAAATTCTGGTTATATCAAAACCATTTCAAATCCAATTTATTTATTTCAAAATATTGGATTATTATTCTAGTTAATAACTAATTCATTTCGATAAAAATATATTTTTATCTTTTCAAATTTGGAATTTTTCATCCAAAATCTTTCCAAACCATTTATTATGATTTTACATAATTTTCCCATATTTTTTTATAATTTTATTAAGGCCTTTACAGTCGGTTTCCAATAACGGCCACCGAACTGCATCCATAGCGACCTTTTATGAAATTGATTTGGACAAATATAGCCGTTAGATTTCAAATCTCTTATATTCATTGGAAAGTTCTTTTTGATACGAACCCAACGGTTCCGGTTTTAGGAGAATCCGACGGTCGATCTCCCGTTACATCCATTTGAAGCCAATGGTCGAAATTCGCGAACAGTCGATGCGCGGCGCGTTCTATTAAGGCCATTTAATATATATATATATATATATATATATATATATATATATATAATATCGTCGATTTCTATTTGAAACATATTTTATAAATCGTTTATAAATTCGTTTTAAAAACAATTCCAACTTCCATTTCAATTTATCAAAATTGAATATTCCATATCATTATAATATTAAAATGATAATATTTTCAAAATATCAGATTTTGAAATCAATTCTTTTCAATATTATTTATAAAATAAATAAAATCGATCGATAAACCCGTTCGGGTTAAAAATGGCGTTCAACTACTTGACTCGGCTTCATATTCATATCAGTTCTGAATATTTCAATATTTTCGTACCCATCTAAAATCGGACATCAAAATCATATCTTGATTCTTCACTGAATATTATTTTAAAACTATATAGAATATTAATTTAAAACTATACTGAATAATATTTGAAAACTATACTATATATTATTTTAAAACTATTCGTTATTTTTGAATTAGAACCAGACTCAATCAATAACCATATAAGTATACTTATATGAATTTCCATACATCGCATGTATTCAAAATAATGATAAATAATCATTAAACATCCACACATCATCCAGAGTGCATTCTACCACTGTATAAACGTTAAAATAAAAAATAACGCTCATCACTGTATGTCAACCCATCGATTGACATATAATTAAATTCAGGGGAAATGTGAATAAACTACCATCCCGAGCCTTGTGTGTGTTTTCAAACAACAACTGTCTATTCATAATTATCACTGGTTAATTAATTTAACCAGTTCTAATTTGATTTGAATTATTTTTCTGATTTATCAATTTTCACTGTTTAAATTATAAATAAATATTTATGATTTAATTTCAATTACCACATTAATATTAACATTATTTTTAGTATGTTAATCAACACAATCAAAACACAATACAGTCAATTAAATCGTCCATGGTCTGTGGACGAGGGAGGTGAGCTAACATGCACCGTATACAATTTATGATGATTAAAACTGATAAAAATCAATATTGGTAGTTTATATATACAGTTATAAAATTAATAACTGTACAAATATTTTAGTGAGAGAGTTCTCACTTTGGGTTCCACTCCGCCATTCTTTATTTTTGAATTATTTTAATAAAATTAAATGACCCTTTAATTTTATTAAAATCTCCAATAATTTCTGTTCCTGTTCTGAAATGTAGTGCTCGTCGTTGCGATTGCGACATAACTGAAATCACTGCATTCGAACGTCGTATGAAAAGTTACTCCTTTTTACACATTAAACAATTTAATAAATGATTAATTAATAATTAAAAAATCCTTAATTATATGAATTATCACCCCCATCGTCTTCACGTTGAAAACAATGAACCCATCCTCCCAACCTAGGGTTCGTGCTGCCTGAGCTAGAGTGGACCGGAACTTCATTGGAGTGTCTCCCTCCAATCACCGTCGCACGTGCCACCACCTCCTAGAACGGCAGCCCACTCGATGGCCAACTGTGGCTTGCGAACGCCAATGAATGGCGTGACTTTGAGCTTAAAATTCGAGCTCAATAGTACACCAATTTCGATCAACCTACTATGCATTAAAAGCCCTTGAGATTCTCTTCAGTTTTCACTTTGATTTCCTCCTTTAATTCAGTTTAATTTGAGCGCGAATTGGGGATATAGTTTGGAGCTTTTCTGGCCTTCGATCGGTTTGTGGCGGCTGATGAAAACAGACGGGGTGGTTAGGGTTTTGGGGAATTGAAGGGTATTTATATTATTTAATTCCATTGTTTCCCATTCTCAAAGTTTAACGCTCCGATCTCCAAATCAAACCCAACGAATGTCACCCTTAGCCAAATACCCATGTTCCGAACACAATGGAATATGTTTTGTAAGCCAATTCAACTGTTTCAGTTAGTTTTCATCAAAATTAAAATATAAATCAATATATATTTAATTTAAACATACATTTTAATTTACCGGGGCCACATACTGATTCTAAAAATTACAGAAAAATAAATCTACTTATGTTTTGATGATACGGTCCTAAAAAAACTAATTTCATCGAATTTGGAAACCGTTTGAAAAATGACCATTTTTCCAGTCGATTAAATTCAAACTAAAAGTACCAAACACATTTAAATTCACTGCGCTCACATATTAATTCCAAAAATTATGAAATTTGAAACCTAACAATAATTTTACATTTCAGATCCAACAAAAGTGGTTTCATCGAAAACGGAGGTCGTTTATAAAATGGCTATTTTTAAGGGCTATATAATATATTAAAATATATATAAATTCCATAGCGACTATTTCCAATTTTAATCTGGACATAGCTTTCAATTTATATTATGAAATCTCAGTTTTTCACATTCATTGGGAAGATATAACTAAACAGATTCAAATATTCTTGTTTTGTCCAATTTTGATTTATATTGAATTCTGTAAATTCATTTGAAATTTAAAATCAAATTTTCAAACTATCACGCCATTTCGAGTTCGTTTTATAATTAAAATAAATTTATACGTTCTAACTTTGATTTAAATAAATGTTAAATCATTATTATTTAAAATAAATCATTTTAAATATTCAAAATCCATTAAAATAGCTAAAATAACATTTTTAAATTGGTTCAGAAATTCTGAGTTGTTACACGAACCGCAAGTCGCTTGCCACCACGAGTTGTTGGAGTCACGAACCGAAGCTTGGGCCACGAACCGCCTTTTCATGAACCAGAGCAGGACCACGAGCCGATCCCCACGACCCAGTTTGGAGCACCACGAACCGGCCGAACCACCACGAGCTGAATGGGACCCACGAACTGTGCATATCCGAGCCGAAGTCTATGAACCGAACGGAAGATGGATCTTCGAACCGAACCGGAGAAGACTGAAAACCCGAGATGCAAAGGTAGTCCAAATAAGAAGTTAGAACTCAGGATCCAGATGGGAACCAACGAGTTAACTTCATGAGTTAGGCTTTGCTGCGGAACGTGCGCAAAGGGTTATCGATATCCATTGGTTCACCACTGAGAGACGGATTATAAGCTATGGATCAGTGTAGTGGAGTTTTCATGACTCCAAAGGGTAAAGTGATCGTGGCATGGCTATGGATTAGTGTAGTGGAATCGTCATGATTCCAAAGGGCAAAGTGATCGTAGAAAGGGGTTGTTGACTATAGACTAGTGCAGTGGGGTCGTCATGGCCTAAAGGGGCAAAGTGGTCGTAGTAATAACAAAGGATTTGGTGATCAAAGTAGTGAATATCGTATGTTTTACGCACTAAGTGAGAGATGTGAGGATGATTGCTGTGTTTGATGTTTGCTATCACCATGACATGTGCACTTCCACTTTACACTTTATGTTAGTGTTACCTTAGAGTATTGTACATCTTGTTGTGCTAACTCTTTGGTTGCCGGTCCAGGTTCAGGTATGATTATTTATACCTGTTATTGATTTTTTTTTTGTTGCTATCGCTCATACCAGACTTTTGTCTGACCTATAGTTTTATGTCTCTTCTTATTACTCTGGGTTCTCCTAAACGAGCAGACTAGAGATAGGTCAGGTGATTATGCACGAGTTGCTGTCCGGAGACGAGCAGGAGGCTTCCACGTACTATTTACACATATTCTCCCTGTGTTGTTGCTGGTCACTGCTTTGGGCATTAGTAGTGTACCTTTTCTACTTTGCTTTAGAGACACTATTTTGAAGTTGTAGTAATGATGGTTTGGATCACAAGTTGTATTTTGGATTCCGTCGCTATTAAGTGTTTATTTTCAGTTTATGCACTGTCTCGCCTGTTTTATGTCAAGTTATGTTGTTATTATATTTTATTCCATGCACTATGAGATATACTACAGGTTATTTGGCGATTCATAGTTTCAAATCCCTTTTTTTTACGACCATCCCGTGCTAGTCGGCATTGGCGCAGCGCATTTCGGGAAAATGTCGGCTGGTCCGGGGCGGACCGTCATACTTGGTATCAGAGCCTAGGTTGCGTAGTTTAACCTAGGGAAAGACATAAGGGAGAGATAGTATACGTATATGAGAGTGTGTATTTGTGATATTTTGGTTTTTAAAAACTATATATATACTATTAGTATATCTGAGGATGAAGTCGCACTGCACTAGCACCATTAAGGAGATGGCTAATCGTTTCCCTTTACAGATTGAACGATGAGCCGAAATACGAGAAGCACGATGAGGAACCCCGCATCGGGAGTTGAAAAGGGAGCAGGTTCAGGGGCTAACACTGAGAATATCCCTGATATAAGGACAATGTTTATAGCCTTCATGCGGGAGATGCTTAAGGAGCGGTCCCCAATGCTGCTAATGGTGATGGTGCAGTAGTGCAGTGCCTAGAGCCAATTCGCCAATCTTAATAAGGATTATACTAGTCTTGGTGGGAAGCCGTTCCACGGAACGGAATAGGCTACGGAGGTTCAAGATTGGCTCGATAGTTGTGATCGCATCTTCGAGGATTTGGGGATCGTGGATGCAATAAAGAAAAAGTTAGCATCACGTTAGCTTCAAGGACGAGCTATGAATTGGTGGAATGCTATTAAAGCAGCTACTCCCGAGGATCAAATTACTTGGAATTAGTTTAAGACTCGCTTCAGCGATAAATTTATTCCAACTGCTTAAAAATGGGTATTATTTAGGAAATTTCTGGACCTTAAGCAGAATGGTAGGGCAGTCTCAGAATATATTGCTGAATTCGATACCTTATCAAAATATGGATTATCCTTTATCGATACTGCCGATAATAAGAAACGAGAAGTTTATAACTGGCCTAAATGAGTACTTGGGGGAAAGACTTATAAACCATATCGATGAGACATTCGAATCTATTGTGGGGAAGGCATTGAGATTGGAGAGCCTTTACCCTAAGTCGAAGACCGAAGTTGCTATTGCATCTGCAGGAGAGCCAAAGCCGCAGGCAAGCGGTGGAGGCAAGAATAATTCTCAGAATAAAAGGAAGCATTATCAGACCAAGGATGGTTAGAAAAAGAAGGATAAGAAAGATGTCGAGTGCTATAGCTGTGGCAAGAAGGGTCATTATTCTACATATTGTCGAGCAAAGCCAGCGGAGAGGAAGTGCTTCAACTGTGGCCAAGTGGGCCATCTCAGGGATAAATGTCCCCAACCCCCTAAAGAGAAGTAGATTGTGAAAGCATATGTTACCAACGATGTTCGTTCTTCGTCGAATGCCCCAACTGCGGCGTAGAAGGGAAAGGGCGTCATTATTCAAGGTATGCTTTCTATTTATGATGTTCATGTTCGAGTTTTGTTTGATACCAGGGCGTCCCATTCCTTCGTATCTAGTGACCTGGTATATAGGTTGGAATTGGAACCTGAGATAGTCGGTAGACCTTTAGTTGTGACGAACCCAATCGGTGGTTCGACTAGCCTTAGTATGATTTGTCATAATTTGGCCTTATCGAGTCATGGATGTATTTTTGCTTGTGATTGCTTTGTTTTGGGCTTTACTGGGTTTGGCATTATTTTGGGAGTCAATTGGCTCCAAATGTAACGCCCCACCTCCGCCAGGGTGTCTCTTGCAAGCACTCTGACTTTGGAGGGGCGTTTGAATCAGGTAAACATGCATAATGATATATCAAGGCAGAACAAGAACATATGTATATATGTAAATAGAGTAAATATCATAGATAAAACAGCAGAAGATTTCAAAACAAGTCTGGTACAACATAGCTTCCCAAATACACAAGTCTAGATAAAACAACATCGACTGAAAAACTGAAATACATAAGTACTAATCCCCAAAAGAAGTGATAGCCATAGCTAGCTCCATGTCAAACCGCACATGAGCTAAATCCCACAAGTCAGCAGTCTGAAATCCAAGCTAAGCTCCAGTATTCCCTCCCTGAGAACCGGGGGGGGGGGAACGGAAGAAAAGAGGCGAAAGAAAACAGGTCAGTCAAAAAGACTGAGTAAGCTCTACTACAATCAATGTAAACTGATAAAGTTAACTGGCATGAGCAGCAGGGGTGAACATAAGGATAACAACATACTAGCATGATGATTAACTAACAAGGTAGATAAAGGTGTCATCGCATAATCAGGATTAAGGTCTTGCACCACAGGTGTACTAGCAAACTAACATGACTTGAATAAACAAGTATTGATCCCTTAGCCCAAGCTTTGGCCCAATAACATGAAATGACCCTAATACAAGGTCCAACCAAACGGTCTAGTCGATCGGCTCCCTAAGCCTAACTCGTCACGTGTTGGTGTCAATACGGCCCAATCATAATTGTAGTCGAACTGTGCCGGGTCCACCCTTCGGGTGTATCAAGCCCTAGGGTGTCAACCCCTGGACACCATGAACATGAGTGCACAGTCCCGATCTACTGGTACCCGTGCATGTTTTCTCCGGCTACGGACTGTGTGCACGACCAGAGTCCGCCCGGAACTACACCGGCGTATCCTCTGCCGTCGCTTTTGGTCACTTACCTCCAGTCCAGTAATCGTGCCACCACCCTAGCCTAGTCCCTAGGGTCATGATGATACTAACTTGGGATTACTGCTGGAGTGGGCCCCCATTGCTAGGATTTTTCTAGTGGGTTAAGTACGGTTTAACCCTCTTGCTAATCCTGGATTAACTTGGTTAAGTGTAACGATGAGTTCACGACTTAACCCCGATTAATCTACCAAGCCCAAATTGGTTAAGTATTAAGTGGACCATGACTTAACCCTAATCACGAGGCATTAATTAATTTAATGCGCCTTAACCTCTCACATTAGACCTTGTTGTGGTTACTAGTTAAGTCGGGCGGGTCCGGGTAGCTTTACACAACAACTTGGTCTAACCTCGGGTTCAAGGTACAACATGACCAACTTCTCACATTGGGTCCTATTGTTTGTAGCAACTAGTTAAGCCGGTCGGTTCCGGGTAGGTTTACGCTACAAACTCAACCCAACCTCGAGTTGGCCACACTTATCTTTTCTAAGTGTCATGTCCATCATGTTTCCAAAACATGTTACAAGTTTTCAAGCAATTGGGTAGACCTAACTTAATAGGTAAATTCCCAATGGGTAGACCTAACTTAATAGGTAAATTCCCAAGCTTATGTTTTATGTCTTTTAAGTTTACCCAACCCCAAACGCAATCCCATCGCTTACATATCGCAATAGCGCATAAAGGATAGAAAGAGGGAACTTGGCATAATCATGACATAAAGGTATTGAAGCCACAAGCTAAACATGGTGGCATATGAAATGTTCATATGTTCATACACTTGCATATTACATTTTTAGGCCTCAAAAGCATGCATAAAACCAAACTTAGCATATTGGTGATACATGGTGCTAAATGACATGTAGAGATGGCCATAAGTTTGCATTTAGCCTCACATGCAAGTTATCATAAGAGATATGATAACTTACATGTTGCTAAAATGCAACCTTTGGCATAAAGCTTAAAGCTTTATGTTCATAAACCCAAAATAAGCTTGCATAACATGGTAGCATGAACAAAATATTCAACCCAAACTTGCATAACATAACTTGGCATACTTGCATATAAACTTGCATATCACAACATGATAAACTTGCATATAAACTTGAATATCACAACATGATAAACTTGCATATAAACTTGCATATCACAACATAATAAACTTGCATATCATACATTTAACTTTAGAGTTTAAGTATGAAAGTAGAATAGGGCTTACAATGCTTAAGAAGTCACAAAAATATGACAAAGCCCTTATGAAATCAATTAAACCCAAAATGCAAGCAAAACCCTTGAGCCAAAATGATCAAGACTCTTTCTTTATGATGCAAATATATAAACTTGACTTGAATGCAAGCTAATGATGCTCATACAAGTTTGAAAACACTTGTATGCATGGAAAATCACTTAGGAATTTATTTAGGAATTTTATGAAGAGAGTGGAGGCCATGAGAGGATTGATTTTGCCATAGTTTAGTTGTATGAATGAATAATGATGATTTAGGGTAGGTTAGGGTCTTATTTATAGATTAGGCAAGTGTTTTAGGCCATAGGATTAAACCTAGATTCAATCCAAGCCATTAAAGCATGTCTTGGGGAAGAAGTCAAGTGTAGGAACCATCTAGGGCCTTTAGATTAAAGATGAACCATGAGAACCATTCAAATGCAAAATCTGCATTTGAGCGAATCGGCCCACGGGTTGATAGCCAAACACCCTGGATTAACCCCTAGTCGACCCAGCGGGCTTGGGTCGACCTCAAAAATCGGCCGGTTCGGTTATTCCCCTCTCCCAATTCGCTGTTTTGAACATTTTTGCATATTTATTTATTTAATTTTCAATTATATATATATATATCAATATATATATATATATATATATATATATATTTCTCTGCGCAACCCATTTCACTTAATTAAGTATACTTTAATTTGGGAATTTTTCGTGAAACTTCGCGAGGCCATATCTTGGTCATACGGACTCCGATTTTCGAAAACTCGTACTCTATTTCGCGTATTTTTCCGAGACGAACGCAATGGCATAGCCCGTTTCCCTTGATTCAGATATTACAGTTTAATTCTGCCTCCATTTATGTTATAACATGTTATTCAAAAATACGGGTTGTTACATTCTTCCCTCCTTAAAGGATTTCGTCCCCGAAATCTCCAAGTTAAGAAGAACGTATCCTACCATCCATCATCCATCTACTCAAAACATCATCCACGAGCAATCATTGTCCTTAAAAGGTTCTAAATGCTGTATGATCATATGCAAAGGTGTGTGTATATGTACTTATCTAATGCGAAAATCAGGAGGTTACTGATTCAGTAAACCCCCTTAATGCAACATATGTTAGTGAAATGAGTCCATATGTATGCAAATTCCTAACATAATTTATAATCTCTACATGAGTGCACATAACATTCATCCATATGCAACATCCACGTGATAGCATAACAAGTTTTCATCCATGAATAAGCATAAACACTCATGCATATGCGGTATGAAAGTGTGTGAGCCGATCTTAGTGCCTAACGTGTATTATGCATCCACGAGTATCCACTTGCAAACACTTGCAACCATCAAGCATAACATGTTTCAAACACATGTTTCATCCAAAGGGTTTCTACCTAAGGTTCTCATGACAAGATTAACACGATAAACTAGATAAACATGGATAGCAAAGAGAAAGATATGCTAACAAAGAAAAGAGATTGAGAGTGTACCCTCAAAAAGGAATGGATAAAGCCCACGCATCTTCTCCTCGGTTTCCCAAGTTGCGTCTTCTTCGGCTTCACCCCATTGAACCTTCACCAATTTGACCTCTCGATTCCTTAGCTTCTTGGTCTCCGTCCCCAAGATACGAATCGGAGCTCTCCTCAAGGTAGCCTCTTTCTCCACTTCTACATCTTTTAGAACACTTGGCTCAACAACCTCTGCTGATTCATGTAAACACTTCCGGAGATGCGAGACATGAAAAACATCGTGTACTCCAGCAAGCTTCTCGGGCAACTTCACTCTATAAGCCATCTGCCCGATCCTCTCTATAATAGGGAATGGTCCAACAAACCTCGGTGCTAACTTCCCAACAGCTCCAAATCGGACCACATTCCGCAAAGGAGAAACCTTCACGAAAACCATATCCCCAACATCAAACTCCAAATCCGTTCTTTGCTTATCAGCATAGGATTTCTGTCGGTCTTGGGCCGCTTTCATCCGTCTCCGAATCAACTCGATCTTCTCGGATGTATCTCTGATCATATCAGGCCCAAGTATAAGCTCATCTGTAGTCTCCCACCAACATGTAGGCGACTTGCACGGCCTCCCATATAAAGCTTCAAATGGTGCCATCCCTATGCTTGCCTGATAACTGTTATTATATGCAAACTCAACAAGAGGAAGATGGTCTTCCCAAGTACCACCAAAATCCAGAATACAAAGCCTCAACAGATCCTCGAGTACCCTATTCACCCTTTCGGTTTGACCGTCCGTCTGTGGGTGATAAGCCGTACTTAGATTCAACCTTGTGCCCATAGCTTCTTGCAAGCTATTCCAGAATTGACTTGTAAAGATTGGGTCACGGTCACTGACTATACTAGAAGGGACTCCATGTAGTCTCACAATCTCACGAAGATATACAGACGCTAGCCAAGATGCGGTCCTCTTGCTCTTCACCGGAATGAAATGAGCACTCTTCGTAAGTCTATCCATAATAACCCAAATGCTCGTATTCCCTTTCCTTGACCTTGGTAGCCCATCGATAAAATCCATGGAAATACTCTCCCACTTCCATAGTGGAATGTCTAGAGGATGCAATAGCCCACCGGGCTTCTTCGACTCGGCCTTAACTTGCTGGCAAATGATACATCTAGAGACAAATTATGCCACATCCTTCTTCATCCCAGGCCAAAAGAAAATGCGCTTCATATCTTTATACATCTTATCTCCGCCCGGATGTATAGTCAACTTAGAGCGATGCGCTTCCTCCAGAACTCTTCTTACTAGCTCTTCTACCATAGGAACACATAACCTTCCGTCTCTCCTCAGCCAACCCTTGTCATCATTAGAATATCGAGCGAGATGACTAGACGTCTCTCCTCGAATCAGCTTATCCATAATCTCAACTATCTGAGGGTCTTCTCTCTGCGAAGCCCCAACTTGATCAAGAAGGGTAGGTCTGAGTTCCAGAGATGCTAAAGAACCGGTCATCGACTTAATCGCCAAAGAGAAATCAAAGGTTGCCACATACTCTAAATTCTTCATCTCAACGAATAGAGGACTTAGGGTCAACCTTCTTCTACTCAATGCATCAGCTACCACATTCCCCTTGCCAGGGGTATAAGCTATCTCAAAATCATAGGATGCCAAGAATTCCATCCATCTTTGCTGCCTCAGATTCAGATCCTTCTGAGAAAAGAGATACTTAAATGACTTGTGATCGGTATAAAGCTCAAATCTTTCTCCTAGAAGATAATGGCGCCAAGCCTTGAGTGCATATACTATTGCTGCCAACTCTAAGTCATGAGTGGGATAATTCTTCTCATGCACTTTGAGTTGTCTACCGCCAAAGCATATCACCCTTCCTTCTTGCATAAGAACAGCTCCTAACCCCGTGCCATATGCATCGGTGTATACTGTAAATAACTTCCCTCCCTCGGGCAAAGCTAGAACAGGTGCTGATGTAAGGGCTCTCTTGAGCTTCTGAAAAGCAAGCTCGCATTCTATGCTCCAAGCAAAAACTAAATTCTTTTTCGTCAATTTAGTGAGAGGAGCGGATATCTTCGCGAAGTCCTTGATGAACTTCCGGTAAAAACCTGCAAGACCTAGAAAACTTCTCACTTCGGTTGCATTCCTTGGAGTCTTCCAATCCTGAACTACCACTACCTTAGCGGGATCCACCGCTAAGCCTTGCTTAGATACTATATGCCCAAGGAATCTAACTTCCCTTCTCCAAAAGTGACACTTAGAGAACTTGGCCTTCAACTGATGCGCTCTAAGCGTATCCATCACCTCCATGAGATGCCTTGCGTGCTCTTCCTCATCCTTAGAGAAGATCAGAATATCATCTACGAAGACCACGACAAAATTGTTCAAGAACTCCCTGAACACCCTACTCATCAAGTCCAAGAAATATGCGGGTGCATTAGTCAAGCCGAACGGCATGACAAGCCATTCGAAGAATCCATCTGGAGTTCTGAACGCAGTCTTGTCTATACTATCTTCAGCTACCCTGAGCTAATGGAACCCCGTAGCAAGATCAAGCTGAGAGAAAACAGAAGCACCGATAAGCTGGTCAAAGAGATCATCAATCCTCGGTAACGGGTGTCTGTTCTTCTTAGTCAGCTTATTCAACTCTCGATAGTCAACGCAAAGTCGGAGAGAACCATCCGCCTTGGTAGCAAATACCACAGGCGCTCCCCATTCAGATATACTTCGTCTAATAAAGTTCTTCTCAAGCAACTCTTTCACTTGCTTACTTAGCTCCCGCCTTTCACGCGGAGCCATGTGCCGAACGGGCAAAGAAACAGGCTTTGCATTATCCACCAGATAAATGCGGAAATCAATCTCTCGCTTAGGGGGCAACCCCCTAACTTCATCGAAAACATCGGGATACTCTCGAACCACTCTCGCAGACTGAAGAGTTTCCATTGACGAGTCGAGTGATTCCAGATAGCACAACATGACGGGACCTCTCGGATCACAAGAAATCTATAGGGTGTTTCCGAGGCGAGTCACGAGCCTCACAACCCTATGCTCACAATCAAGAATGGCTCCATATCTGGACGGCCAATCCATGCCCAATATCAATCCGCATCCCCTAAAACCAAGAACATAAGGACTGCACAAGAACTCTACACTCAGTATAGAGATCCTCAAATCCCCACATATCATAGACAAATGGGCGGAACCCCCAATAGGATTTGAGACACAGACGGGATCATCTACCAAGCTAGTACTAAGGTGCAAACTATCAACAAGATCAGATGAGATAAAGCTATGCGATGCACCAGAATCAAACAAGGTACGAACTGGAAAATCAGAAATATATACAAGGCTCTCAACAGAAATACTACCTCGATTGGGAACTGGAGCGACATTGAGAGCATGAACTTGCCCTCCTGATGGTCCAGCACGCTGAGTCTGACCCTGGCCTTGCCCTTGCTTCCTCGGGCAATCCTTACTGAAATGTCCAGTCTCACCGCAGAAAAAGCATTCACCATTCTTCCTTTTCCTCTTCTTACAATCCTTAATAAGATGCCCAACTGAACCGCAATAATGGCACTTCCCCTTGTTGTTCTTGCCCTTGTTGTTATTGCCCTTGTTGTTGTTCCCCTTGTTGCCTTGACTCTTGTTCTTGTTCTGATTGCCTTGACTGCTCTGACCTCTTGGATTACCCTGATTTCCTTTTCCCTGGGAATCAGTCTTCTTGGCTTGAGTATCATTCGTCTTGGTTTCTTTCTTGACATCTCCCTGAAGTAACGCCATATCAACCAAACTCTCAAACGTGGCCCCATGGGGAATATGTGACATAGCCAATCCCTGCAACGGCTCATTCAATCCTCTAGCAAAACGAAGAGCCTTCTTCTGAGGAGTATTCACCATATCCAAGCCAAAACGAGCTAACTGATTGAACTTGTTCACATATTATTTGACAAACATATCTCCTTGTTTCAAAGTTATGAACCTCTCCATTTGCAGATTCTCCTCAGCAGAAGATAGAAACTTAAGCATGAACCTTGCCCTGAAATCGGCCCAAGTCTCAACAGGCCTAGTACCATTGGTGACTTCCCACCAATAAGCGGCTTCATCCTTCATAAGCCAAACCGCCAACAAGAGCTTCCTCTGATCGTCTAACCCAAAGATAGCAAACAAATGCTCGGTCTCTTTCAACCAATTTCTGGCCTCTACAAAAGTCTCAGTTCCTTGAAAGTTCTTGCCACCCATTGCTTTGAAATCTTTGCAAGTCTTTGCGAAGTCCACTTGAGGATGCTGAGGGGGAGGAGGAAGAGGAACCTCAGCGACAGGAGGAGGAGGAACATTAACCGCCGGAGGAGGAGGAGGAACATTAACTACCGGAGGAGGAGGAGGAGGAACATCTGCGGGGCCGGCTTCGGTCGCCCTAGCCTCCAAAAGTCTCCTATACCAAACAGGTACGTGTACTCCCTCCGGAATAGCAAAGTTATCGGCCATACTGAAAACGAAGAAAAAGACAGATTCAGAATGGAGAAAAACGAAGGAATTTTGCTAATGGATTTTTGGGGAATAGCCTTTAAAATAAACTAGACTTTTCTTTGGAAAATACTTTATACTTGGTTTTGAAAATAGTTTTCCAAAAGTTTTCAAAAAGCCTTTTTGTTCCTTCTCGTACCATATGCTCTGATACCAAATGTAACGCCCCGCCTCCGCCAGGGTGTCTCTTGCAAGCACTCTGACTTTGGAGGGGCGTTTGAATCAGGTAAACATGCATAATGATATATCAAGGCAGAACAAGAACATATGTATATATGTAAACAGAGTAAATATCATAGATAAAACAGCGGAAGATTTCAAAACAAGTCTGGTACAACATAGCTTCCCAAATACACAAGTCTAGATAAAACAACATCGACTGAAAAACTGAAATACATAAGTACTAATCCCCAAAAGAAGTGATAGCCATAGCTAGCTCCATGTCAAACCGCACATGAGCTAAATCCCACAAGCAAGCAGTCTGAAATCCAAGCTAAGCTCCAGTATTCCCTCCCTGAGAACCTGGGGGGGGGGGGGGAACGGAAGAAAAGAGGCGAAAGAAAACAGGTCAGTCAAAAAGACTGAGTAAGCCCTACTACAATCAATGTAAACTGATAAAGTTAACTGGCATGAGCAGCAGGGGTGAACATAAGGATAACAACATACTAGCATGATGATTAACTAACAAGGTAGATAAAGGTGTCATCGCATAATCAGGATTAAGGTCTTGCACCACAGGTGTACTAGCAAACTAACATGACTTGAATAAACAAGTATTGATCCCTTAGCCCAAGCTTTGGCCCAATAACATGAAATGACCCTAATACAAGGTCCAACCAAACGGTCTAGTCGATCGGCTCCCTCAGCCTAACTCGTCACGTGTTGGTGTCAATACGGCCCAATCATAATTGTAGTCGAACTGTGCCGGGTCCACCCTTCGGGTGTATCAAGCCCTAGGGTGTCAACCCCTGGACACCATGAACATGAGTGCACAGTCCCGATCTACTGGTACCCGTGCATGTTTTCTCCGGCTACGGACTGTGTGCACGACCAGAGTCCGCCCGGAACTACACCGGCGTACCCTCTGCCGTCGCTTTTGGTCACTTACCTCCAGTCCAGTAATCGTGCCCCCACCCTAGCCTAGTCCCTAGGGTCATGATGATACTAACTTGGGATTACTGCTGGAGTGGGCCCCCATTGCTAGGATTTTTCTAGTGGGTTAAGTACGGTTTAACCCTCTTGCTAATCCTGGATTAACTTGGTTAAGTGTAACGATGAGTTCACGACTTAACCCCGATTAATCTACCAAGCCCAAATTGGTTAAGTATTAAGTGGACCATGACTTAACCCTAATCACGAGGCATTAATTAATTTAATGCGCCTTAACCTCTCACATTAGACCTTGTTGTGGTTACTAGTTAAGCCGGGCAGGTCCGGGTAGCTTTACACCACAACTTGGTCTAACCTCGGGTTCAAGGTACAACATGACCAACTTCTCACATTGGGTCCTATTGTTTGTAGCAACTAGTTAAGCTGGTCGGTTCCGGGTAGGTTTACGCTACAAACTCAACCCAACCTCGAGTTGGCCACACTTATCTTTTCTAAGTGTCATGTCCATCATGTTTCCAAAACATGTTACAAGTTTTCAAGCAATTGGGTAGACCTAACTTAATAGGTAAATTCCCAATGGGTAGACCTAACTTAATAGGTAAATTCCCAAGCTTATGTTTTATGTCTTTTAAGTTTACCCAACCCCAAACGCAATCCCATCGCTTACATATCGAAATAGCGCATAAAGGATAGAAAGAGGGAACTTGGCATAATCATGACATAAAGGTATTGAAGCCACAAGCTAAACATGGTGGCATATGAAATGTTCATATGTTCATACACTTGCATATTACATTTTTAGGCCTCAAAAGCATGCATAAAACCAAACTTAGCATATTGGTGATACATGGTGCTAAATGACATGTAGAGATGGCCATAAGTTCGCATTTAGCCTCACATGCAAGTTATCATAAGAGATATGATAACTTACATGTTGCTAAAATGCAACCTTTGGCATAAAGCTTAAAGCTTTATGTTCATAAACCCAAAATAAGCTTGCATAACATGGTAGCATGAACAAAATGTTCAACCCAAACTTGCATAACATAACTTGGCATACTTGCATATAAACTTGCATATCACAACATGATAAACTTGCATATAAACTTGCATATCACAACATGATAAACTTGCATATAAACTTGCATATCACAACATGATAAACTTGCATATCATACATTTAACTTTAGAGTTTAAGTATGAAAGTAGAATAGGGCTTACAATGCTTAAGAAGTCACAAAAATATGACAAAGCCCTTATGAAATCAATTAAACCCAAAATGCAAGCAAAACCCTTGAGCCAAAATGATCAAGACTCTTTCTTTATGATGCAAATATATAAACTTGACTTGAATGCAAGCTAATGATGCTCATACAAGTTTGAAAACACTTGTATGCATGGAAAATCACTTAGGAATTTATTTAGGAATTTTATGAAGAGAGTGGAGGCCATGAGAGGATTAATTTTGCAATAGTTTAGTTGTATGAATGAATAATGATGATTTAGGGTAAGTTAGGGTCTTATTTATAGATTAGGCAAGTGTTTTAGGCCATAGGATTAAACCTAGATTCAATCCAAGCCATCAAAGCATGTCTTGGGAAAGAAGTCAAGTGTAGGAACCATCTAGGGCCTTCAGATTAAAGATGAACCATGAGAACCATTCAAATGCAAAATCTGCATTTGAGCGAATCGGCCCACGGGTTGACAGCCAAACACCCTGGATTAACCCCTAGTCGACCCAGCGGGCTTGGGTCGACCTCAAAAATCGGCCGGTTCGGTTATTCCCCTCTCCCAATTCGCTGTTTTGAACATTTTTGCATATTTATTTAATTTTCAATTATATATATATATATCAATATATATATATATATTTCTCTGCGCAACCCATTTCACTTAATTAAGTATACTTTAATTTGGGAATTTTTTGTGAAACTTCGCGAGGCCATATCTTGGTCATACGGACTCCGATTTTCGAAAACTCGGACTCTATTTCGCGTATTTTTCCGTGACGAACGCAATGGCATAGCCCGTTTCCCTTAATTCAGATTTTACAGTTTAATTCTGCCTCCATTTATGTTATAACATGTTATTCAAAAATACGGGTTGTTACACCAAAGGTATAGAGGTGGTGGTGGATTGTGAAGGGTCTTCGGTGACCACTAGAGCGAATGATGGGCGGAGGGTACTGTTTGGTTGCCTACCTGGTGATGGGGTGATGGCTAGTTTTCTAAATTCCCTCGACATCCCGCATGATGAGTTGTCAGATGTGCCTATTGCTGGCGGGTATCCGGACATCTTTGCGGAAGTGACCGGACTTCCACCACACCGAGAGATCGAGTTTTGGACTGATTTAGTGAAAGATGCCAAACCTATAGTGATGCCACTTCGTCGTATGGAACCAAGGGAGCAGCGAGAGCTCAAGGTGCAAGTTAGCAATCTTTTGAGGAAGGGATTTATCCGAAGAAGTGTTTCCAAGTGGGGAGCACCAGTTGTATTTTCCACTAAGCCAGATGGTTCCCTTCGTTTATGTGTGGACTATCGCGAGTTGAACAAGGTGACTAGGAAGAATAAGTATCCTCTTCCACGGATAGATGATTTGTTTGATCAGTTAAGTGGAGCAAGAGTGTTCTCCCAGTTGGATCTCGCGGCAGGATTTCATCAGCTCCGAGTAGTAGTTGAGAGTATTCCTAAAACGACATTTCGTACGTCGTCTGGATTCTATGAGTGGTTGGTCATGCCATTCGGATTGACCAATGCACCATCATATTTTGTGGATCTTATGAATAGGGTTTTCAGGGATCAACTAAATAAGTTTGTTCTTGTGTTCGTGGACGATATCTTGGTTTACTCGAGGGAAGAGGAAGAACACAAGGAACATTTGAGGACAGTGATGGAGGTGTTGAGGAAACATCAATTGAAAGCAAAATTTTCTAAGTGTCGCTTCTGGAGGAGGGAAGTGAGGTTCTTGGGCCATGTTGTCTCAGAGAATGGTATTGCCATGGATCCTGCGAAGATGGATACGGTACAAAATTGGTCTACGCCCAAGAATGCAACGGACATGAGAAGTTTCTTGGGGTTAGTTGGATACTATCGTAAGTTTATCCAAGATTTCTCCAAGACAGCGCCACCGTTAACTCAATTGACCAAGAAGAACCAAGCTTTCGTTTGGGACGAAAGGTATGAGAATGCATTTAAGAGCCTAAAGGAAAAGTTAACGTGTGCACCAGTGTTAGTTATTCCTAAAGGGAACGAAGAGATGACGGTATACACGGATGCCTATGGTACCGGACTAGGTGCTGTACCGATGCAAGGAGGTAGGGTTGTGGCTTATGCTAGTCGACAACTGAAACCGCATGAGAAAACATATCCTACCCACGATTTGGAATTAGCAATGATCGTGTTCGCGTTGAAGATGTGGAGACATTATCTCCTGGGAGAAAGATTCGAGTTGTTTTTCGGTTATAAGTCATTAAAGTATCTTTTCACTCAGAAGGATTTAAATCTTCGTCAGCATAGATGGTTGGAGTTCTTGGCTTCATATGATTTCAACATCGCATACACATCCGGAAATGGCAATGCGGTAGCTGATGCGTTGAGTAGGAGACATGCCAGTTTAGAAGCTATGTTTATGAAATGGAAGCAAATAGAGTATATCGCAAGATATGATTTCAGACCTAAGTGCGAAATAGATCCAGCTATGTTAGCAAGTTTGACGATCATACCAACTTTGATTGAGCAGATTGGTTCCAGTCAGAGGGACAATCCTAACTTATTGGAAATCATTTCCAAGATAGAGATGGGTATCGACGGTGAGGAGATGAACAAGTATGGACTTGATAGAGAAGGATGGCTTCGAATGAATGAAAGACTAGTTGTACCCAATGTTAATGGATTGGGAGATGAAGTGCTTAGATAGTGTCATCACTCGGAATTGACTATACATCCCGGTGGTAACAAAATGTATCGAGAAATGAAGTAGACCTACTACTGGGAAGGGATGAAGAGAGACATTAGGAAGTTTATATCCAAATGCATGAATTGACAGCTAGTTAAAGCCGAGGAAAAGAAGCCCAGTGGTTTGTTTCAACCATTGGAAATTCCAGAATGGAAATGGGAACAAGTTTCAGTGGATTTTATTGATAGTTTGCCAAGGACTAGATCGGGTCATGATGGTATTTGGGTGATTATGGATCGATTAACCAAAAGTGTCAGGTTTATACCGGTCAAGTCGAATAGAATAGCAGCTAAGTCAGCAGAACTGTATATGAAGTAGGTAGTGAGATTTCATGGAGTACCTAAAGGCATTGTGAGTGACCGAGATCCGTTATTTCCTAGTGGGTTTTGGAAGAGCTTTCAAGAGGCTTTAGGGTCAGAATTGCATCTCAGTACCACGTACCATCCCCAAACCGACGGTCAAACTGAGAGGGTGAATCGTGTTTTAGAGGATCTCTTGAGAGCTTGTATATTGGATTTTGGAAGATCATGGGATGACCATTTGCATCTGGTTGAGTTCGGATATAATAATAGTTATCAGTCCAGTATTGGTATGGATCCATTTGAAGATTTGTACGGGAGACCGTGCAATTCACCATCATGATGGTTGGAAACTGGTGAGAAATTTGTGGATGTAGTAAGTGAAACTTCAGATAAGATTAAGGTTATTCAATAATGAATGAAGGTTGCCAAAGATATGCAGAAGAGTTATGTTGATAAAAGCGAAGAGATTTGAAATTCTCCGTTGGCGATCTAGTATTCATCAAGATTTCTCCGTTGAAGAATGTGATTCGATTTGGTAGGAGAGACAAGTTGCACCAAGATTTGTTAGTCTGGTCCCAGTTCTCGAGCAAGTTGGGAATTTGGCATATGAAGTTGGATTACCTGACAAGATGGCGGGGGGTTCACAACGTATTTCATGTTTCCTAGTTAAGGAAGTTCATGCACGATTCTGATATGACTATTTCACTAGATCAGTTGGATGATATCGAGGTAGAATCCGATAAAGTTGGGAGTCGCAGGACGATTCGTATTGTCGGACATGATACCAAACAATTTTGAAGGAAGACAGTGGAACTAGTCAAGGTCCAGTGGGGCGATAATGAGAATGACTGTACTTGGGAAACAGAGGAGAGCATAAGAAAATTGTATTCAGAACTCTTGTCTTGGTAAGATTTTAATTGCGATATAGTTATTCCCTTGTTAGTAAACCACATGCTAGGATAGACTTGTTGTGTTATTATGAATGTTTGATTGTTCGTAAATGGCTGATAGGCATGCGGGATTGTATGTTTTTGTTAGGGAATTTAGGGGGCGAAATTTCTTAAAGGGGGGTAGAGTGTAACGACCCGCATTTTACGTATCGGAAGATCATAGAATATTTATTTTATTTTCATAAGAAGTCATATGGTCATGTAACTTTGGGAAACGATTATTGAGGTCATTTCTCATGTTCACGATTTTTGTCAAATTTTATATGACCGTTTTGCCCCTGGAGAATCTTGTTTCGCCTATAACTTTTGACTGGTAAGGAGTTTTGACTTGAAACCACTTCCACTGGATTCAGATGATGGTTTACCTTTTCGTAGAGTGGCCACATTAATCAAACGGACTTACAATTTGGGAGATATGGCTGAAATAAGGTTTGAGGATGGAAAAACAGCATAACTGGGCTTAGTAGGGTAATTAGCAGCTAGGCCCATTACCCATTTCGGGATTAGGGTTGTAGAAGGGCTGAAAGGGTTTGGGAAAACATTTCATTTCAGTTTTCCAGCCGCCACTAACCTCTGTTGAAGCCTATCAATGGCCTCCATCTTCTAAATCGCTCCCGAATCACCTTTTTATCACTAATTAAGCAAAACTACGTCAAATCAAGGCGGATTAGCATCAAATCAGAGATAGAGCTGCTGCTACGCATATGAATCCATTCCATAACAGTAAAGTTTCAGATCTAAGATATTATTTGTGGCTAAGGTGAGTGATTTGCACTTTTATTCACTAATTACGGCTAATTAGGGGTGATTAGTGATAATTAGCGAAATTATGCATCATAAAAATATGGAAAATATGTAGAAATTCTAAAATATTATTTTATGCCTCTGTTAGAAATTTGGGTTAATTTGAATTAAGTTTGCTAATCCCGGAATTTAGGGGATTAAGGGGAAAACATGGGTTTTGGGTATGATGATCCATATTTATATGATTATTCATTGTTTTGATGTTATGGTCGATTCTATATTTTTCTATTACTGTTTGGTATGATTTTTGATTACATAAAAAAGTTAGAATGGTCGAAAACGCCATCGTATGGCGTAAATTGCTCGCTGGAAAAGTTGTAGGAAACAGTACAAGACCCCGTTCGTGAAGCACCTCCGCGACCCGTTCGTGACCAGTGCATCACGACCCCAAACCAGAGCATTCCCGAACCGAACCGCGTGACAAGCCCTGAGCCGTGGGATGAGCCCACGAGCCGAATCGTTGTGGACACCTTGACCCGAACCGCAAGTCGCCTGCCACCACAAGCCGGTGAAGTCACGAACTGAAGCTTATGCCCCGAACCACCTTCTCTTGAACCAGAGCAAGACCACGAGCCGATCCCCACGACCCAGTTTGGAGCACCGCGAACCGACCAAACCACCACGAGCCGAATCGGACCCATGAACCGTGCATATCCGAACCGAAGTCTACGAACTGAACGAAAGTTGGATCTTCAAACTGAACCAGAGAAGACAAAAACCAGAGATACAAATGTAGTCCAAATAAGAAGTTAGAACTCAGGATCCAAATAGGAACCAATGAGTTAACTTTATGAGTTGGGCTTTGCTGCAGAATGTGTGCAAAGGGGTTATCGATATCCATAACTTTGGTTCACCACTGGGAGATGGATTATAGGCTATGGATCAGTGCAGTGGAGTTGTCATGACTCCAAAGGGCAAAGTGATTGTGGCATCGCTATGGATCAGTGCAGTGTAATCGTCATGATTCCAAGGGGCAAAATGATCGTAGCAAGGGGATGTTGATTATAGACCAGTGCAGTGGGGTCCTCATGGCCCAAATAGGCAAAGTGGTCGTAGTAATAACAAAGGACTTGGTGATCAAAGTGGTGAATATTGTATGCTTTACGCACTGATTGAGAGATGTGAGGATGATTGTTGTGTTTGATGTTTACTATCACTATGACATCTGCACTTCCACTTTACACTTTACCTTAGAGTATTGTATTTCTTGTTGTGCTAACTCTTTGGTTGTAGGTCCAGGTTCAGATATGATTATTTATACATGTTATTGATTTGTATTGCTGATACCGCTCATACCAGACTTTTGTCTAACCCAGAGTTTCATGTCTCTTCTTATTACTCTGGGTGCTCCTAAACGAGCAGACTAGAGACAGGTCAGGTAATTATGCACGAGTAGCTGTCCAGAGACGAGCAGGAGGCTTTCACGTACTATTTACACATATTCTCTCTGTGTTGTTGCCGGTCACTGCTTTGGGCATTAGTAGTGTACCTTTTATACTTTGCTTTAGAGACAGTATTTTGAAGTTGTAATAATGATGGTTTGGACCATAAGCTGTATTTTGGATTCCGCTGCTATTAAGTGTTTATTTTTAGTTTATGCACTGTCTCGCCTGTTTTATGTCAAGTTATGTTGTTATTATATTTTATTCCATGCACTGTGAGATATACTATAGGTTCTTTGGTGATTCATAGTTTCAAATCCCTTTCTTTTGACGACCGTCCCGTGCTAGTCGGGCATTAGCACAGTGCATTTCGAGGAAATATCGGCTAGTCCGGGGCGAGTCATCACATCATCTTTGTTGAGAATGTGTTTTTTGAAATCATCTGAAATTTATGATATTTTGAATCTCATACACTTCTTAGATTTGAAATTATAATCTTGTGTGATTGATTCACTATATCTCAAAATTTACATCTATTCAAGTGATTTCAAATAAATTATTTTATATTTTTGGATCATGAATATCTCTCAAACTCGATGTAAATATTTTAAAATTTTATCTTGTGTTTTTCAGAAATAAATATGGGAAATTCTTTGAAAAACTTGTATTGAAACTCACTGTTATTTCATGATTATTTGATTTGAATATTTGTTTGTTTGAAATCATTTGAAATTATTGTTTTCACGAATCTCACACAAATCTTGGATTTGAAACTTATCATCTGGTGTGATCGATTCACTAAATCTTGAGATTTTCATATTTCTTCAAATGATTTAAAATAAACTGTATATTTTATTTTGGATCATGAATCATCTTTTATGATTGTAAGAGATAGCTGTGAAAAATTCTCTTTACAAGTCTGCTTTTTAAATTGATTGTTGTGCTGCTCTGATAAAAGAAATTGGTTTGGAAATGGTTTTAGACAACTGCTTTTTTTTGGTATCATCTACTGCTCTGATAAAAGGTTCAAATATTTTCTGAGTGATTTAAACTACTTTGAAGCGGAAATCTTCTTGGCATAGATTCTTGTGCTACATCATGAAATCCATTCTGAAATCATGATCGTTGCTTTTGAAATCAATTGAATATGTTTAAATTTTTGAATCTCACACTTATCTTGGATTAGAATTTTTTTTTTGTGATCGATTCATTGAATTTTGAAGTTTACACTTCCATTCAGGTGATTTCAAATAAACTGTTTTTTTAAATCTTGGATCATGATTTGTCCTCTTGAACTTGTAAATTTTCTGAAAAGTTTTATGTGAAACTTATTCTGCATGTCTTGCTACTCTGAAAATTGGACCTGAATTGTTGATTTTTTGCTTGGGCTTTTTGATTGATATTGGTCTCTAAGATACCCTTATCAGCCACCAGTGTCATATTAAAATTCTCGTTAATAGAGACAACAAGTGGTATCAGAAGTGTATTATATTTTTTCTCTCTCATCCGTTTTGATTTTCATCTTGTATATTTTTTTTAAATCCCTCTTGTTTTGTATAGATCTTTATGAATTCACTCTTGTAATTGATTTTTCAATTTTAAAATCATTTATTGATTATTTATTCAGAAATTGAAATCAATAACCAAATAGAACTGTAATTAGAATTCATCAAAATTATTATTAGAATGCTTGAAATTGTGATGAATTATGACTATAATATATTTCACAAGAAGAGGAGATTTTATTTAATTTTCATGATGATTGAACTATTTTATAATATCTTTGAATTGTCGGTTATTTCACGAACATCTCCTTTATCTACCATTATTCTGCCATCCATCATGTCTTTATATTAATGTGGAGAGTTTAATATTATTAAAAATCATCTTGAATAAATAGTGAAAATATTTATGATGGAAATGTGACAATATTTTTTTTTCAAAATTAGTGATAATTGAAAATTTTCTAATCCCGGTACAGTTAGGCATATTTCATAATATAATTAATTTAGAAATTTATTTCAAAACCATTTCTGTACCTACCACATTTTTATCATCCATATTGGCTTTATATACTGAGGATTTTTTCTTCTGAAAACATAAAATAAAAATTAATGCATAAGTGTTTCTCTAACCTCATTTAAAAATCCAAGCTCTGGTCAGGCATGGTTAAGAGATAACTTATAATTTAAGTTGCCACTGACCTCATTTAAAAAATCCAAGCTCTGGTTATACGTGGTCAGTGTGCTCTTAAATAATAGAAAAGAAAAGATAAAGGAAAATAAAATTTATAAGAAATCCTCTTTAGTGTGTAAAAACCTGTTTATCAATCCATTTTCGAATTTGTGAAATGTGTTAATATCTTATGATGTATTATGATTTGTTGATTGGTAGATATTGGGATTTGAGATTATATGATTGCATCACTTAAGTTGAATTTATAAATACAGTCCAAATCCGTCACTGTTTTTGTGCTTCATTTTTATAAAAATTCTTTTGAAAATAATTGGAATCATATTATTTTAAGTCTATACATTTCTATAAATTTCATCATAAAATCCGTCATTCTCTATAATGTGAAATATGCCACTAGTTCTTAGAATATTATGATTTTTGTTTGACTGATTGAGATTTGTGATGACCGTTCTTCCTCTTAAGCCGATATTATATTTTAGTCATTTTTCATCCACATTTTAATTTATGTATCCTTTTGATGATAACAAAATGGGGAGAATGAGTTGAGATTTTTATTTATGGGTGAATATTTTTAAAAAAATTTAAGATTGAAAATTCCATTCATTTTTCCTTCTTTTCACTCATCCACAGTCATAGGGGGAGTTTCTGTTGTAGGGGGAGCAAACAAATAGGGGGAGTTCAATATTCACTGTCGAACACATTTATTATATTCAAAATATTAATATTTGTTTGTCATCATCAAAAGGGGTAGATTGTTATACATAACGTTGTTGTATATAACAATTATATGACTTTTGTTTGATGACAACAACCAAATAAATATTATTTTAAATGTGTTTGTTATTGTACTGTTTCATATATACATCATAAACATGAATATAATATTTATATTTAAATGAAATACTACTGCACAAGAATTAAAATATTCAAACAGTAGTTTATTTAAATATAATATTTTATTTCAAGTATTTCAACAATACAAATTTTATAACTCCACTATTTGTGTACTTCAGTAATACAACACATTTCACATTCAATGTCTATTACATCGGTACCTCTCTACAACACTCAATCACGGTAATACAGTCACTTTTCTATACATTGACACATATACATACTGACACTTATATACACTTGTCTTTCAATCTTCTACCTTCTGTCTTCACAGCTTTCAGCTAATCCAGTCATCCATACCTGTGACATAAAAAAAAACACATAGAGTAATCTGGAACATAAATAATATTTTAAATTCTAGCACATATAATTTTATTTTTAAAATTTATTTGTCTTAAAATTTTGGTGTGTTTCTCATCATTTTTCATTCATGACTTGATCTGATTTATATATATATATATATATATATATATATATATATATATATATATCCATCTGTATCTAGAAAGCTTGTGATATTCACAGTGATACACTGTAAATACCACAAGGTAGACAATATTTCTAGTGCTCGCAGATCAGCCTCAACACACTACACCAGTTTGCTGATCAGAACCAGTAGCTGATTCTGAACAGCCTTAACACAGTGTAGCGGTCTGCTGATTATATATTCATGTCTGACATAGCTACATATATATATATACACACACACACACACATATATATATTTACGCATACATGTATATATACACATATTTATACATGTCAAGACAGTGCAAAATGGCTCAAGGCAGATTCACAATGTAACAACCCGAATTTTTGGAAAAGGGTTGTAGTAGCTCGGAAAATTTTGGCATTTAAAATTAAATTAAATTAATATTTAATCGTTGAAATTAGATGGTTGCATTTGGATTTGGACATCGATCCATTTTTGAATGTAGAATTTACTTTTAAAAATAAAATAAAAATACTTTTGTAACCTCAGTGTAAACATTTTGCTAAAGTTAAGGTTATCAACAAATTCTAGTTTGGAACCCGTGCTCTGCACATGGGTCAACGTTGAAAGCGGTGAGAACATTTGTCAAATTTTGGCAGATAAGCGATACTTATGTCATTAAGTAATTTGAAATTATTTGTAGAATTCAACTTAAAAATACGGATCTTGTAATTTAATTTATTCTTGAAAATATATTTGATGTTTGATTATGATTTGAAATTTAGTTACTTATTTTATGTGAACTTGAATTTAAAATTTAACGTTAACGCTCATTTAATTTATTATTTGATAATTTATTTTATTTTTGTTTGAATTTTAATTTTGTTTAACTTAAGAATTTGTTTTATAATTTGATTAGATTTGAATTGGTTTATAAGAATTAATATTGAAATTGTATTTGAAAATGTACAAATGCATTGGTATTGATTGTATAGTATAATAGTGGGTACATCTAGAGAATTTAAATGGTATATATATTCTTTTAAAATATATGTCAAATGTTGTTGCCATTTGTTTGATTTGCTGAATTTGTTTGTCACATGTTGAAAACTTGGCAAAATTGGTTCTGAATACTTCTGGACATGTGTCGATTTTTCTGTTCCCCTTCTCTACGTTATAAAATGGTGTACCACTCCCTTCTATGGACAAGAACAACAATGATCGACTCTTCACAGCCGTTCACTTTTCCTCCCTAAATTGGAAAATTCCTCTTCTCTAAATTAATGAAAACAATGGCCACAACGATCTCGATTAAGCCCCGTCGTTCCTCCTTTGATCCACTTCCTCCACGTCGGTTACCACAAGAAACGTCACCAGCGAAGTCTGGCCCCAACCTCTTCCCTCCGTCCCACAACCACGCGCAAATGCCCACAAATCAGTGGAGATTTTGAACCTACGCAAGCACTTTCGGGTTACCAAAAACATGGCAGCTGCATCGAACACTGCGCTGCCTCCTGGAAGCACTCCGACCCCGTTGGCGGTGGAAAATCTTCAACCCGAACCTTAGAAGCGTCGTTCACTGTCTCTTTGCCTGCATTTTTGTCTGCGTTTTTGTCACTGCCATTGCAAGTAAGTTTATCTTACGATTAAGTTTATCTCAAGTTTGCTACTTCACATTTCAGCAAATAAAATTGTTTTGTGTGTGATTTGACTGCCAGTTTGGGTTGAATTTCTGTTCTATTGTCTTGTTACTGCTCTTTTGTTTGGGTTAGCTATCTTGTTTCATGCCTGAAACTTCGGTATTCATTTTAAAATCCCACACTGGGTATCCCGGCTCTTCATTTCCATAGTTATAATCAGATCCTTGCTTTATATGGATAAATTTTAAAAGTGTCAATCATTTATGGAGCCTTTACAACTAATTTGATGGGGAAAAACTTCATATATATATATATATATATATATATTTGCAATAGATTGTGGTATTTTTTACTTGGCATGACATAGCGCATATTCTGTAATATTAAAGAGTCGAACTTGGTTTTATAGTAAATGGAAACCAATGTTTTCTGTCAGCTATTGCTTTGAGTTATTACTGTAGTCTCATTTTGGAAGATAGGACAAATTTTCATATTTCATTGATGGCCCTTCTAGACACTCGTAGCAGGGAAGAATTCCGCATAGGGTTCCATTGTTATATTGCAATACTTGATAGCCATTTTTATCGGGCTATCGATTGCTACAAATTGCTAAAACGTTGGTCTTGCTGTTTCAGTGATTAAAATCTCTTAAAATCTATCATATAACAATAGTGGTAATTCCGATTCTTCTTGCATGTAGGTTTGTGTTAAGAATTGTAAACCCTTTCCTACTTGAAGTTTTGGACCGGCCTTTGGTTGTTGGCATAATAATTTATTCATAATCAAAGTACGGTTTGTTATGTCCTACCCTTTGCATGGGCAATATTGCATTCTCATGCATTTTGTTCTTCCCTTTGGAACTTGGATTTTTTTTATTTTGCAAGACCACTCTATTTGTATGAACACTGCTTGGCACTTGAGTTTGAGAATGGTTGAAATGATCGTTAGGGACATATATATATATACACACACACACACACACATTCTCCGTATATGTATATATGTACATTGACACCCATGTATGTGTAGCCATATAAATACCATTTCTTATCCCATGTTCATCTCATTTTGACCATCATTTTGTTCCCCTGCATACTTGTTTGAACTGCACAAGATTGGATTTTTTTGCTGTACTTTCCATTTCTTTTCAAATAGATGGCTTGATTTGTTGGATAAACCTGGACAAATTTGTAGAAAAGATTCCATTGTGGTAGCTGTATTCCACGCCTTCTGTTTACTATGTTAGCATATGAAGATTCTAATTAAGTTGCCTATCATTATTAATGCAGTTCATTAAAGGCTGACAACCATTGTGTTAAAGGGTTCCCACACCTTTTGCTTGTTATCATGTTTAGCTTTTTGAAGATTCAAATTAAGAAGCAAATTATATTATTTTCATACATGCTTCTAATATTAGAAAAGTGAACTTGCACTCATTTTAATTGGGGATATACATGACAAACCACTATTTAGTTGCATACATGAAATATATGGGCGTACATTATTGCGTGCCCTTGCTGTTCCGTGGCCCTGGTAGTAAAGAAGTTGTCTTGGCCACACCTGCAATTGAATATTTTTCTGCACCCTTAGTGAAGTGTTACCTACCACCTTGGTTGCATTATATGTTATAATTATACGCATGCATGTGAATTTTCTTTGGTTCCTTATGGTATATTTATTTCGGTCATTTCCGTGATTATATGCTCAAATTATTTAAATAAATTTATCAGGATCAAACTAACTATGTTCATGTGTTTAGCGAAGTTACTGACTTGAAATAAATTTAATCCTGACCTGAATGTTTTGTGTTTTTTTTGCATGGAACGCTCAGGTCAGGCCCCAAGTGTATAGATACAAGGTTCTATATCTTAAAGAGGAGAGGCACAAGAAGACATAGGTGCGCGCAACGCTCGACCGAACTGTAAACTTTATTTTTAAATACTTATAATGTATATTTCTGCTGTACAAAACATTGTAAAATTCTGATATATGTATAAAATTTTATTTTTCTGTTACTATTGAGCATTGCGATTCTGTTTATATTCATGTTTAAACCTCATAAGCCAATAACAATCCGTCATTTTAAAGGCCTTGAGTCGGTTCATTTACCGTCTAGGGGACGTTCAAAATGGCAGGTTGTTACATTTGGTATCAGAGCTTTGGTTTTTCTAAAACTTGGCTTATTGGGTTTAAAACTCATTAGAGATAGGGTGCAAATATCCTAGAACGAGCGGAATTGACACTAGAATCGCTCTAGAGAGAGCGCATTTTGGAAAAATAAAATATATATCTTATGAGGTTTTGGAAAATATATATATAATAAAAATAAATTGGAGTAAATACTTTCAAAAGATAAGTTTTCTTTTGGGATTTCTACTATAGGCCCTGTGTGGTGAGAATTTCTGGGGTTTACTGTCAAGTGAATTTAAGTAATCTAGGAAATAAATTTTCGTCAAGTGAACTTAAAAGGAGATTTGTGTCTATAAGATAAGATGGGTAAGTATGGGGTTTGAAAGGTACTTAGAAACTTGATGAAGCGGAGCCCGAACGATGCTCGATTTGAGAGCGGTGGCGGAAAACAGGAGTAAATCAGTTTGAAAATTGGATTGGGGTTGGTATTAACCACTTTAAGTGTTAGGTTGTTTATTAGAAATAAAGTACGAGCATCAATGATAATAAGTAATAAAACAACCACGTATAAATTAGTTATTTTATAAATATTTTGATATATATATATATATATATATATATATATATATATATTGAATTAAACACAATTTCCCTTGAGATTTGTGTGTATTTTCAATAAATGGAATTTACTCCCATTTAGTAAATATTAAAGTAATGCAATGTGGTATGGGACGCAAGTGCATTACTTAAGCAGTTACTATTTGGAAGTATGTCACACTTTTTGAATTGATATGGCTTTAGTTCTTCATTGAGTTGGCATACTTATATGCCATTCTTATGATGATATCTTTTTCTATCACAACTACCGTGATTCGATTTATTTTGTCATATTGTTTTATATATGATATTTATTATGAGTATCATATTGACTTATATATGATACTCTGACTTGATTTATTTTATCATATTGTTTTTATATATGATAAAGTTAAATATCAACTTTGTTTTGTTTAATTTGGGTTGTGATTATTATTTTGTTTTGCGTGTGATGGTATATCTGCAAACATGATTAAGTTTACAAAGTGTTTTGACATTATAAACACTTTGAACTTCATAGCATATTTATTTTAAAATAACATTCAAGAATGCTTTTGATTTTGGGTTGGGATAAATTGGACTCTGTTGTACCAATGAACCAAAACTCCATCTTGGCCGACCTGATTCAGGTTCGTTACCTGAATCGGTAGTTTCTCGCTCGCCCGTCAACCACCAAAGGTCAACAGTCTGCTACATTGGGCATTGTTATTTTGATCGGGATTCCCGATCGGTGGGTCACATACTACATTAGATGGAGGCGTGAGGGTCCCACATGTAGTGTCGTGAATGGGTAGCTTACGACCTTCGCCTTAGACCATTTTGGTTATCCTGGGTTAATCGCTAGGTGTGTTATGGCGCTATGAGTGGATTACGGTCTTGATGTCTCGATGCGCGCTCGAGCTCTACCACTACATTTTTAGCGTCTGTTTAGTTGGTGTGTTATGAGTCTAGTTATATTTATCCCATAATCCCCTAATATTTTATTACCTTACTATAATTAATTAATTTTATATTATCATATTGATTTATATATGATAATTGTTATGAGTTTCGTATTAGCTTATATATGATACTCTGATGTGATTATATTATCATATTGATTTATATATGATAATTGTTATGAGTATCGTATTAATTTATATCTGATACTCTGATTTGATTATATTATCATATTGATTTATATATGATAATTGTTATGAGTATCGTATTGATTTATGTATGATACTCTGATTTGATTTATATTGATTCATATATGATAATTGTTACGAGTATTGTATTGATTTATATATGATATTCTGATTTGATTTACATTTGATAATTATGTGTATCGTATTTATTTATATATGATACTCTGATTTGATTTACTTTATCATATTGATTTATATATGATAATTGTTATTAGTATCATATTGATTTATATATGATACTCTGATTTGATTTTTCAAACATTAAATGCCATGAAGATTTTGTTGATTTGAGTAATTATCATAAGATATTTATTATGAGCATCTTATTGTTTTGTATATGTAATTGTTATGAGTATCGTATTGATTTATATATGGTACTCTGTTTTGGGTTATTTTATTATATTGTCTTTATATATGATAAATGTCATGAAATTTTTGTTTTATTTATTTTTACTCTAATATAGCTTGCTTTTACCATCTTGTTGTATTTGTTACGAGTATCGTTTTGATTTATAAATGATACTCTAACCCAATTTCTTTATCATACTATTTCATATATGACAAAAGTTACGGGTATCGTATTAATTTATATATGGTACTCTAATTTGATTTATTTTATCATATTGTTTACATATGATGTAAAGGCCCGCAAATTCGTGCTATCTGAGTTGACTAAAAACACCACACGTCCAACCCCAATTGCACAGAAATACGAATCATTTTTAGAAGAAGTTAGAGGATGAGAAATAGAAAGAAAGAAATATAAGAGTAGAAGAAAAACGAAGATCACAAACTCACAGCGGAACGAATAAAATATATTATATAACATAACTTTTGAAATACAAATCAGTAACTTTATATACATACCATCATCAGAGCACAACAGTCATTTCTGGAACAGTTATAAACACCTGTTTCCAGATACAACATAGTACACAGCGGAAATACGATAATCTACAGCTAACTGGTGAAGCCTCCTGCTTCCAGCTCCTCCAATTGAATCTGTGAAATCCCGACTACTTGACTGCCCGTACAAATTTGGGCACCCAAGATTTTAGGGAAAACAAAACAAAATAAACTCTGGGTCAGTCATGGGACTGGTGTGAGTAAACTCAAATCATTGGTTTAACCTTTAAAATCCTTTCAAAAGAAAAGATAATAGTAAGACCAGCCCACGCATAAACATGAACGGTTTTTACCTTACTATAACCCAAAACACTTTGCTATGAAAATCCAGTGATATTATAATAATGTTTACAACAAGTAAATAACCAAATAGCAGAACGCTTGCATCTCACGCTCCACATATATAGTATAAAATCAAAAACCGCATGGCGCTTATTGGAGATTGGATTTCCAACATGACAAGGTATGGAACCACCTTCCGACTGTGTATCTCTAGAGAGGAATACACTGGGTTCAACAAGAACATCTTGTAACCCGGCCCACACATGACCGACCACTCATTTCGCTTGAGTGTATCGAATGTATATCACCAACGGATGGGATCAGCAACCGCCTCCCGACTGGGACAACATCGAATAGAATACGAAATTAAATGAACCTCTAGATAGGTGATTATACATCCTAATGGGTGCGACCCACATAGCTATGCTGCCTGCCCGATTTTTGTCCTTTCCTGGTTGTTGAGGCCTGAGGCTACGAATACTTACCATTCATTGATAGCACAATCACTTTGAATGCCACATTGTCAGATCCGTTAATCACTAGTTGAGTTTGCACAATATTCTGGATGTTATGCTAAGGGAATATATCCGTTGCAACCATATATATTTATACATACCAACTTCTGCGATCATTGGAAATACTCTGTCAGACATTCGTCCATTTACGTTCGTTCTGGGATTGAACGAAACCGAAGGCACAATTTCTATTTATAGAAAAAGCCCTTGCACTTCACTCCATCTTCGATTATCTTCATATAATCTGATTCGCAATGCTACTGCCAATACAGAGTGGTTCACGGATAATAATCCAACCGGTCTCTCCATATTGACAACGATAGTAAAAACTTCGATTGTCTGTGATTTAACTATCAAATAAAAACAAGTGTTCATCCAACATATCAAACAAATCACTGGGCTCTTTAATTAATATTTCATTAATTAAACCTCTTCTCCATTTCCCCTATCAATATTTGTTAACCAAATATTTTCAATAATCATCTTGGCCTCTTATGCCATTTGGAAAACGTTTCCAAATATCAACTTCTTTTATTTTCTATATATTAGAAAATATCTCTATTTGCAATTGGAAACAATTCCAATCACTTATCTCTATCCCGACTATTTTAATTATACTCAGGAAATATTTACTTGTTATATTTCCAAAATTCCATCACTTGGGTTTAAAACGAATGTTGTGTAAAACATCGTTACAACAACCCAAAATATTTTATTCAACTAACTCTTTTTCAAACACTTCTCTTCGAGACTGGATCTTGCTATTTATTCATTAAAAATGAAATCAATCAAGTTGGGGTAAAATTACCTCTCAGACCTTAACTGAAAACATCCTCAACTTCAAAACGGCAAAACCACTTACCTCGAATAAACACACTATACAATCCAATTATTCATTTTTAAAACATGTATAAAGTTCGCTTTCTATTTCTAATTTATAGATTTCCCCTTTTGTTTACAATATTCGATTTTTTATATTCACTTACCTATCGAATTCTATACGTCGATACAATGATTTCTAACTATCAAAATATCTTAAAAATATTCTAACTCCTTAAATTTCCGGATAATTTTGCCATAACCTGCCCTGTATCGGGAGCATCGAGAAATTTCAAATAGCTTCCCGGTAACTTCTCATCTCAAAAAGAAAAAGAAAAAGCCAAGCGGCTTGCCGATACGGCGCATAAAATCTCATATATGAATTAAACATGTACCTTTATGTCGGCACATAAATTAAAATCTTCATATACTCCATCCCATATCTGTTTAACACCTGTTCACCTATTTCCAATTCAATTCAACTCAACCCATTCGTTTGAATTCAATTTTGAATTGTTTGAATTCAGTTTCGCTCAATTATTCTTTAATTAGCCTTTTTGCCTATTTCACTTCTTTGTTTGAACATAACATGTTCAAACAAAATATTTAATTAGCTTATATCCAATTTGAATTTCAAGTTTCCAATTCTAGTTTCCCTTTCGATTTCGAATATAAATTTTCAAATCGAATTCACTTATTCAAAGCTCAATATCAATTCAAAATCCCATTTAACTAATTACTATTCAAATTAGTTAGTTCTATTCGAAGTCAAAAATCTGATTTTTGTTTGAAAATCAAATTCATTACTTCACTTGAGTTCACATATAGTTACAACTCAGAATCTGAAATTTTCCAAAAAGAAATTCGAATTTTATTCGTTTAAAATCCTTTTATAAAATTAAATAAACCATTATGGTTTTAAAACGATTTTGGCGCTGTTTTTCTGAAAATTCGATTTTGACATATCTCAAAATCTATACCACGAAATCCAGAATTTTCTCCTTTATTAGAAAACTATTATCAAATCGGTCCTGACGTTTCTTGTTTCAAAGAATTCCGATTTCAATTGGGTTCTGTATACTCGATTGAAGTTCGAATCGCCAATTTACGAACTGCAGCGCTGCGGCGAGTTCGTTTTAATTATATATATATATATAAACTTTTAAACTTCGTTAAAATGAATCCAACTCCATTTTAACTCTATTGAATTTCTTGATTCAAATTCCAATCTCGCTTTTATTTGAATTCTATATTCAAATTTCCAATTCCTTTTCTATTTGAATTCTATGTTCAAATTCTATTTCCTTTTCTATTTGAATTCTAAATTCAAATTTCCATTTACTTTTCTATAATTCAAATTCTATATTTAAATTTCCTTTATTCAACTCCCATTAAAATTCCTATATTCAAATTCTATAGTTGAAATTCCTTTTCTATTTTATATTCAAATTCAATACTTGAATTTCAATTTCAATTTCATATTCAAATTCAATACTTGAAATTCCATTTGAATTCTATTATTCAATTTCTATTTCAATTCTATATTTCAAATTCAATTCAATTCTTCTTTGAAATTCAATATTTTAAATTCAATTCAATTCTTCTTTGAAATTCAATATTTTAAATTCATTTATTCAAATTCCTTTATTCCTCTATTCACATTCCTTTATTCACATTCCTTTATTCACATTCCTTTGTGAATTTCTATATTCAAATTCCATATTCAATTCTTTTTGAATTCTCGATTCAAATTATATATTCAATTCTGTTTGAATTCTCTATATTCAAATTCCTTTATTAAGTTTCCATTTGAATTTCTATATTCAAAATTCTATTTCAAATTCTTTTATTCAAATCCCTTTTGAATTCCTCTTTGAATTTTCTTTATTCAAATTTCAAATTTAATTCTATTTGAATCTTCTATATTCAAATTTCAAATTTCAATTCTATTTTAGAAAAATAGATTTTCCTTTCTAATTCTCAAATATCCTTTTTCATGATATTTTTAAATATCATTAATTAAGCCCAGTGATATTTAAACACACAAAGCAACCAATTATTTATTTTTCTAACACATCATATATACAATATATATGCAAACAAATAAACGAACAAATAATATATTTTTGAGGAATCCAGTTGGATTCCTCCAACCTGTTTTCCTGCATCCACAGATGTTAGCACATAAATAATACCCATTCTGCTTCGTGGTAGAATATCGTGGTATAGAAGGTCATCCACTAATCATAGCGTGGGGCGTATAGGGTAATCATCCGCTATGAAACTGCGGGCATCCTCTAATGAGACTGCGGGAATCCAAGAAATCAATCAACCCAATATATATATAATAGTCTAAATAACTAATATATATAAAACAAGCAGAAAAATCCAAACAAGCAACAACAATTATTTTTACGAAGTAAAAATAATTATAAATAAAAGGTGAGTGAGATTTACTCACCGAGATTTTATAGTAGCTCACTCCCACTTTAAATTAAATCGAATGACGGTTGATAAAATTTTAAAATTCCCAGTTGATTCTGAAAATCTCAAACCAACTTTATCTTGTAGTATTTGATGATACGATGTTGATGTTGCTTGTTTTGTTCCACTCGGACCTCATACAAATGAGATAAAATTTATATAAGCTTTTCAAATTTAAAATGATATTAACTTTAACTTAACCTCTAACATTAAAATAAATTTATTACCTTTATGTTTGATTATCTTCTTCTATTTACACTGGAAAAAACCATGTTTAATCACCCAAAATCCACGAGCATCCCCTGACATCACTGCGACTGACCCTTACCGCCCGTCGCTCCTCAGAAAGCCCCATCGCCATCTCCAACGTCGGCCTCTACCAAAGACATCGCACCCATCTGCAACTCCGCGCAAACCCACAACATCGATGCTCCATTCGAACTCCATCGTCCGTACCCTAACCTCGTTAAATATCCAAGTTTTTCATCGCTTCTGCTAGCTTCCTTGAACCCGCGATGATCCCCTAAACTCCTTGTCGATGCCAGAACAACGCCTAGCCTTCCTCGCAGCGAACGATAGCCAACCCTAGATTCGAACTCGAGCTCGCTCGACAGAAAAGAAATCGAGCTTCCAAGTCATCGCGTGCTTCCTTGTTGAACTCGCGAGCGCCTCCACTACATCATCGAGCTCCAGGATCTCGCGATCTGCTTACGATAAGGGTTTTCGATTTCCCTTTTCTTTCTCTGCCGTTCGATTTTGATTCTGGAAATAAAGGAGGAGACTGAGGCTTTAATTTTGATTTTTAGTTTAAGGGAAAAGGAGGATTCGATTTGAGTTGAACTGAAGCCGGTTCTTGCAAATGAAAGGAAGGGGAAGGTAGCGGTTTTATACAAGGAGGAGGGAGACAGGAGGTACATGCTATTAAAGAGATGTTGGTTAAGTACACCGCATATTTAATTCGATCTGATTTGTATTAAATTCGATTAGATTTAAAGAGATACTCATTCTTTTTAAATGGATTCTGATTTGATTTTGATTCCATCCACAATCAAATATCTCGGGTGTAACGACCCGCATTCTACGCATCATAGGATCGTAGAATATTTATTTCTTTCACATACGAAGTCGTATGGTCATGTAACTTTGGGGAACGACTATTGGGGTCATTTCCCATGATCATGATTTTTCCCGATTTTTAAATGACCATTTTACCCCTAGTTATCACTGTTTTGGCCATAACTTTTGACTGGCATTGGCTCCGGATGATTGTTTCTCTTTCCGTAGAGTGGTCACATTAACCAAACGGACTCACCGTTTGGGAGATATGGCTGAAACAAGTTTCAGATGGCGAAAAACAGCTTAATTGGGCTTAACCGGGTGATTAGCAGCTAGGCCCAAGGGGAATTTCGGGTTTAGGAGCATATAGGTGCTGATTAGGGTTAGAAAACATTTCTTTAGACATTTTCCAGCCGCCACTTTCATTCCTCTTGACCTAGCCATGGCCTCCACTCTCTAAATCTCTCTAAAACACCCAAAAATCACTTTCTAATTGATGATTAGGCTTAGCAAACATCAGATCAAGGAGTATTAGCACGAGAACCGAGGTAGAGCTGCTGTGTAAGATTGGGAACAGCGCCAAATCAGAGAATATTTCAGTTTTGGGGTTTTAGTTGTGGCCAAGGTGAGTGATAGCATCATTTTGACACTAATTACAGTTAATTAAGGGTAATTAGTGAAGATTAGCGAATTTATACACTAATAAATTCCGGAAAAATGTTTAGAAATTCTTAAATAATATTTCATGCCTCTGTTATAAAATTTAGACGATTTGGTTAAGTTTTACTAAGTATGTACTTAAACATGATTAAGAGGGACTATGGGAAAATATGAAGTTTTAGTCACTTTTTGATCCCTTTTGATTCATTTGAATTGTTGTTTGCTATTTGTGGTTGCTATTACATGTTGCTATGACTCTATGGTATGTTTTATGATTGATTAGAATAGTTAAATTGCTCGAAAACGTCGTCGAATGGCGTAGAAAGCTCGCTGGAAAGTTGCAGAAATGTGCAGGTTCCGAACCGGATCGGATCGGAGTAGAGGGTCGGATCGGATTTGTGAACTGACCAAGGGAATCTGAACTGGATCGGAGTTTGTCACTGGGGGAGGATCGGCGAGAAGGAAGGCTGTTTGCTTAGAGTTGGAGTGGACAAGGTAGATCGAATCAAAACTGGGCAGCGGATCGGATCGGAGCTGTGGAGCGGATCAGATCGGAGCAGATCGGATCGGGGTAAGCTAAGGGGGCGGAGCGGATCGGTAATTGGAGAAGGACAGGATCGGGTATGGGAACTTAGAAGGGAGCAACCACCGAACCAGGCGGAGAATAGGCACTACACTTCCGAACCGAGCAAAGTGGAGAACCCGAACCGAATGGAAAAGACGATTACCGAACCGAACCGACGAAGATGATGATTACCGAACCGAACCGACGAAGATGATGACTACCGAACTGAACCGAATTCTAGGACTGTTACTGCGCGACAACTCTTCTGAAGACCCACTCCAATTCGACTAAACCCGAGATGCAAAGGAAGTCCAAATGAGAAGTTAGAGCTCAAGATTTAGATGGGAATCAATGAGTTCGCTTCATGGTTGGGCTTTGCTGCGGGGCGCGTGCCAAGGAGTTATCGACGTCTATAGCTTTGGACCACTATGGTAGGAGGTACGAAGGCGGATTCAGGGCCATTATGGCATCGGTAGAACCAAGGGCTACAACCAATGAAGTGGGTCATTGAAATGTTTGGTCATGACTCCATATGTTTAGCTTGGTCATAGCAGGGTTTCTACAAGTCGGGATTCGTCGTTGCCTCAGTTTGTCTAGTGTTTCAAAGTGGTAGATATCGTATGCTTTACGCACTGAGTGAGAGATGTGAGGATGGTTGATATGGATGATTTGTTTGCTATCATTGTGACATGCACGGGTAGATGATCCGGAGACGAGCAGGAGGCTTCCACGTACTATATACATAATATTCTCCCTGTGTTGTTGAAGATCACTGCTTGGGCATTGTTGGTGTATCTTCTACTTTAGCTTTCTTTTGTTTAGAGACAGTAAATTTGGAAAATTGTAATAAGCTGTATATGGATTTCCGCTGCTCTGATGATTGATGTTGATTTTAGTTATCAGCTTATGCACTGTCTCGCCTGTTTTATGTCAAGTATGTTATTATTATATTTTATCCCATGCGCTGTGAGATATTCTACAGGTTCCTTGATTAGTTCATTCTCTTCTTTCTTTTCTTCTGACGACCGTTCTGTGCTAGCTGGGCATGTGTACAGCGCACTTTCGGAGGAAATGCAGGCTGGTGCGGGACGGGCCGTCACACTTGGTATCAGAGCTCTAGGTTGCGTAGTTAACCTAGGGAAGTTATCGGGGAGAGATAATATACGTATACGAGAGAGCGTATTTGTGATTATTTTGGTTTTTAAAAGCTATATATATATATATACTATTAGTAGTATAAGGATGAAGTCGTACTGCACTAGCACCACTATGGAGTCGTTAATCATTTCCTTTTTCAGATTGATGATGAGCCGATATGTTAGAGGTACCGGTAGGGGAGCCAATAATGGGGATGCTGCTGACATGAGGACGATGTTTACTGACCTCATGAGAGAGATGCTTAGGGATGTGCAGAGGGCAGCTCCCAATGGTGGAAATGGTGGTGGTCCAATAGTGCAGGCGCCAAGAGTCGACTTCGCCAAGCTGAATAAGGATTATACTAGTCTTGGTGGGAAGCCGTTTCACGGAACGGAATCGGCCACGGACGTTCAAGATTGGTTGGATAGTTGCGAACGTATCTTCGAGGATTTGGGTATCGAGGATGCGATGAAAAGAAAGCTAGCGTCCCGTCAGCTGCAAGGGCGGGCAATGAATTGGTGGAATGCTATAAAGGCAGCTACTCCCGAAGACCAGATTACTTGGGTTCAGTTCAAGGCTCGCTTTAGCGAGAAGTTCATTCCAGCTGCCCAGAAGTCAGTGTTGTTCAAGAAGTTCTTGGAACTCAAGCAGAATGGAAGGGCAGTTTCTGATTATATTGCTGAGTTCGACACTTTGTCGAAGTATGGACTGTCTCTCATTGATACTGCCGAGAAAAAGAATGAGAAATTCATAACTGGTTTGGATCAGTACTTGGGGGAAAAACTTATTAACCACATCGATGAGACGTTTGAATCGATTGTGGGGAAAGCGTTAAGGTCAGAAAGTCTCTACCCTAAGCCGAAGACTGAGGTTGCATCCGCAGATGAGCCAAAGCCACAAGCTAGTGGTGGAGGCAAAGGTGGTTCCCAGAATAAGAGAAAGCAGAATCAGGCTAGGGATGGCCAGAAGAAAAAGAATAAGCAAGATGTGGAGTGCTTCAGCTGTGGTAAGAAGGGCCATTATGCTAGTAATTGTCGGGCCAAGCCAGCGGATAGGAAGTGCTTCAACTGTGGCCAAATGGGACATCACAAGGACAAGTGTCCACAACCCCCTAAGGAAAAGCAAATGGTGAAAGCCTACGTTCTTCATGCTATTCCTTCTTCGTCGAATGCCCCAACAGCGGCGGAGAAGGGAAAGAATGTCATCATTCAAGGTATGCTTTCTGCTTATGATATTCCTGTTAGAGTTTTGTTTGATACCGGAGCTTCCAGTTCTTTCATATCTAGTGACCTGGTAGATAGGTTGGGATTGGAGCCCGAGATTGTCGATAGACCTTTGGTAGTGACGAACCCGGTTGGTGGTTCAACTAGCCTTAGTATGATTTGTCGTAATGTGGTCTTATCGAGTCATGGATGCATGTTTGTTTGTGATTGCTTTGTTTTGGGCTTTACTGGGTTTGGCATTATTTTGGGAGTAGATTGGCTCCAAAGATATGGGGTGGTGGTAGACTGTGAGGGCTTGTTGGTGACAGCTAGAGCGGATGATGGGCGGAGGATAGTGTTTGGTGGTCTACCCAGTAAGGGGGTATTGGCTAGTTTTCTAAACTCCCTCGACATTCCGCATAGTGAGTTGTCAGGTTTGCCCGTGGTTGGCCAGTATCCATATGTTTTTGAAGAAGTGACCGGACTTCCACCACACCGAGAGATTGAGTTCCGTATTGATTTGGTAAAAGATGCCAGGCCTATAGTGATGCCACTTCGTCGTATGGCACCAAGGGAGCAGCGAGAGCTCGAGGTGCAAGTCAGCGATCTTTTGAAGAAGGGATTTATCAGAAGGAGTGTTTCTGAATGGGGAGCACCAGTTGTGTTTGCTACCAAGGCGGATGGTTCCCTTCGGTTGTGTGTAGACTACCGCGAGTTGAATAAAGTGACGAGGAAGAACAAGTATCCTCTACCGCGGATAGATGATTTGTTTGATCAGTTGAGTGACGCGAGAGTATTTTCTCAGTTGGATCCCGCGACAGGTTTTCATCAGCTTAGAGTGGAAGCTGAGAGTATAGCTAAAACGGCATTTCGGACGCCGTCTGGGTTTTATGAGTGGTTGGTCATGCCATTCGGGCTGACCAATGCCCCAGCATATTTTATGGATCTTATGAATAGGGTATTCAGAGATCAGTTGAATAAGTTTGTCCTTGTGTTCGTTGATGATATTTTGGTCTACTCGAGGACAGAGGAAGAACACAAGGGACATTTAAGAATAGTGATGGAGGTGTTGAGAAAACACCAATTGAAAGCAAAGTTTTCTAAGTGCCACTTCTGGAAGAGGGAAGTGAGGTTCTTGGGCCATGTTGTATCAGAAAATGGGATTGCCGTGGACCCGGCGAAGGTGGCTACGGTACAGGATTGGCCTACGCCCAAGAATGCAACAGATGTAAGAAGTTTCTTGGGGTTAGCCGGGTATTATCGTAAGTTTATCCAAAGTTTCTCCAAGATAGCAGCACCATTGACCCAGTTGACCAAGAAGAATCAAGCTTTTGTCTGGGATGAAAGGTGCGAGAATGCATTTAAGAATCTAAAGGACAAGTTGACAAGCGCACCAGTGTTAGTCATTCCTAAGGGGGATGAAGAGATGACGGTATACACGGATGCCTGTGGTACCGGACTGGGTGCTGTATTGATGCAAGGCGGTAGGGTTGTAGCTTACGCAAGTCGGCAATTAAAACCGCACGAGAGAAGATACCCTACCCATGATTTAGAATTGGCAGCAATCGTGTTCGCGTTAAAGATGTGGAGACACTATCTCTTGGGAGAAAGATTTGAGCTGTTTACAGATCATAAGTCGTTAAAGTATCTCTTCTCTCAGAAAGATCTGAATCTCCGTCAGCAGAGATGGTTAGAGTTCTTAGCTTCCTATGATTTTGACATCGCATACACACCAGGAAAGGGCAATGCGGTGGCTGATGCATTGAGTAGAAGACATGCCAACTTAGGGGCTATGTTCCTTGAATGGAAGCAACTGGAGTTTATCGCGGGGTTTGATTTCAGACCAAAGTGCGAATTGGATCCAGAAATGTTAGCAAGTTTGACGATCAGACCCACTTTGATTGAGCGGATCGGCTCTAGTCAGAGGAACGATCCTAACCTATTGGAAATCATCTCCAAGTTAGAGATGGGTATCGATGAGGAGATGAACAAGTATGGGCTTGATCGAGATAGATGGCTTAGAAAGAATGGAAAGCTTGTTGTACCCAATGTCAATGGATTGAGGGATGAAGTGCTTAGAGAATGTCATCACTCAAAACTGACTATACACCCCGGTGGTAATAAGATGTATAGAGACATGAAACAGACTTACTACTGGGAAGGAATGAAAAGAGACGTTGGGAAGTTTATATCCAAATGCATGAATTGCCAGCTAGTTAAAGCCGAGCAAAAGAAGCCTAGTGGATTGTTACAGCCATTGGAAATTCCCGAATGGAAATGGGAGCAAGTCTCGATGGATTTCATCGATGGTTTACCAAGGACTAGATCGGGACATGATAGCATTTGGGTGATTGTGGACCGATTGACTAAAAGGGCAAGATTTATACCGGTCAAGTCGACTAGAACGGCAGCTAAGTTAGCAGAATTGTATATGAAGTGGGTAGTGAGATTTCATGGAGTACCTAAAAGCATTGTGAGGGACCGAGACCCGTTGTTCACTAGTGGGTTTTGGAAGAGCTTACAAGAGGCTCTAGGGTCAGAGTTACATCTCAGTACCGCATATCATCCTCAGACTGACGGTCAGACGGAGAGGGCGAACCGTATTTTGGAAGATCTCTTGAGAGCATGTATATTGGATTTTGGTGGATCGTGGGATGACCATTTGCATCTAGTAGAGTTTGCATATAATAATATCTACCAATCCAGTATCGGTATGGCTCCATTTGAAGCTTTGTATGGAAGACCGTGCAACTCACCATCATGTTGGATAGAGACTGGAGAGAAGTTTATGCTTGGACCAGATGTGGTGAGGGAAACTTCAGATAAAATCAAGACCATTCAACAACGAATGAAGGCTGCCCAAGATAGACAGAAGAGTTATGCTGATAAGAGGAGAAGAGACTTAAAATTCTCCGTTGGCGACTTGGTGTTTGTCAAGATTTCTCCGTTGAAGAGCGTGATACGATTTGGCGGGGGAGGCAAGTTGGCACCAAGATTTGTTGGCCCATTCCCTATTCTTGAATTAGCCGGGAATTTGGCATACAGAATTGACTTACCGGAGAAGATGGCGGGAGTTCACAACGTGTTTCATGTTTCCCAACTAAGGAAGTTCGTTCACGACTCAGATATGACTATTTCACCTGATCAGTTAGAGGACTTCGAAGTAGAACCCGAGGCGGTTGGGAACCGCAAGCCGGCCCGTATTGTCGAGTACGACATGAAGCAACTTCGAAGGAAGGCGGTGAGACTAGTCAAGGTTCAGTGGGGCGAGGACGAGAATGATTGTACTTGGGAGGCAGAGGAGAACATTAGGAAGACACACCCAGAACTCTTTGCCTGGTAAGATTTTGACTTCGATTGAGTTTTCCGCATGCTAGGATAGGCTTGTTTGCTTGTTTTACATGTTTAATTGTTGTATGTGGTTGTTAGGCATGCGGGATCCTTTGTATGTTTTGGGTTAAGGAATTTCGGGGGCGAAATTTCTTAAGGGGGGGAGAGTGTAACGACCCGCATTCTACGCATCATAGGATCGTAGAATATTTATTCCTTTCACATACGAAGTCGTATGGTCATGTAACTTTGGGGAACGACTATTGGGGTCATTTACCATGATCATGATTTTTCCCGATTTTTAAATGACCATTTTACCCCTAGTTATCACTGTTTTGGCCATAACTTTTGACTGGAAAGGAATTTTGACCTGAAACCACTTCCATTGGCTCCGGATGATAGTTTCTCTTTCCGTAGAGTGGTCACATTAGCCAAACGGACTCACCGTTTGGGAGATATGGCTGAAACAAGTTTCAGATGGCGAAAAACAGCTTAATTGGGCTTAACCGGGTGATTAGCAGCTAGGCCCAAGGGGAATTTCGGGTTTAGGAGCATATAGGTGCTGATTAGGGTTAGAAAACATTTCTTTAGACATTTTCCAGCCGCCACTTTCATTCCTCTTGACCTAGCCATGGCCTCCACTCTCTAAATCTCTCTAAAACACCCAAAAATCACTTTCTAATTGAAGATTAGGCTTAGCAAACATCAGATCAAGGAGTATTAGCACGAGAACCGAGGTATAGCTGCTGTGTAAGATTGGGAACAGCGCCAAATCAGAGAATATTTCAGTTTTGGGGTTTTAGTTGTGGCCAAGGTGAGTGATAGCATCATTTTGACACTAATTACAGTTAATTAAGGGTAATTAGTGAAGATTAGCGAATTTATACACTAATAAATTCTGGAAAAATGTTTAGAAATTCTTAAATAATATTTCATGCCTCTGTTATAAAATTTAGATGATTTGGTTAAGTTTTACTAAGTATGTACTTAAACATGATTAAGAGGGACTATGGGAAAATATGAAGTTTTAGTCACTTTTTGATCCCTTTTGATTCATTTGAATTGTTGTTTGCTGTTTGTGGTTGCTATTACATGTTGCTATGACTCTATGGTATGTTTTATGATTGATTAGAATAGTTAAATTGCTCGAAAACGTCGTCGAATGGCGTAGAAAGCTCGCTGGAAAGTTGCAGAAATGTGCAGGTTCCGAACCGGATCGGATCGGAGTAGAGGGTCGGATCGGATTTGTGAACTGACCAAGGGAATCTGAACTGGATCGGAGCTTGTCACTGGGGGAGGATCGGCGAGAAGGAAGGCTGTTTGCTTAGAGTTGGAGTGGACAAGGGAGATCGGATCGGAACTGGGGAGCGGATCGGATCGGAGCTGTGGAGCGGATCGGATCGGAGAAGATCGGATCGGGGTAAGCTAAGGGGGCGGAGCGGATCGGCAATTGGAGAAGGACAGGATCGGGTATGGGAACTTAGAAGGGAGCAACCACCGAACCAGGCAGAGAATAGGCACTACACTTCCGAACCGAGCAAAGTGGAGAACCCGAACCGAATGGAAAAGACGATTACCGAACCGAACCGACGAAGATGATGATTACCGAACCGAACCGACGAAGATGATGACTATCGAACCGAACCGAATTCTAGGACTGTTACTGCGCGACAACTCTTCTGAAGACTCACTCCAATTCGACTAAACCCGAGATGCAAAGGAAGTCCAAATGAGAAGTTAGAGCTCAAGATTTAGATGGGAATCAATGAGTTCGCTTCATGGTTGGGCTTTGCTGCGGGGCGCGTGCCAAGGAGTTATCGACGTCTATAGCTTTGGACCACTATGGTAGGAGGTACGAAGGCGGATTCAGGGCCATTATGGCATCGGTAGAACCAAGGGCTACAACCAATGAAGTGGGTCATTGAAATGTTTGGTCATGACTCCATATGTTTAGCTTGGTCATAGCAGGGTTTCTACAAGTCGGGATTCGTCGTTGCCTCAGTTTGTCTAGTGTTTCAAAGTGGTAGATATCGTATGCTTTACACACTGAGTGAGAGATGCGAGGATGGTTGCTATGGATGATTTGTTTGCTATCATTGTGACATGCAATGGTAGATGATCCGGAGACGAGCAGGAGGCTTCCACGTACTATATACATAATATTCTCCCTGTGTTGTTGAAGATCACTGCTTGGGCATTGTTGGTGTATCTTCTACTTTAGCTTTCTTTTGTTTAGAGACAGTAAATTTGGAAAATTGTAATAAGCTGTATATGGATTTCCGCTGCTCTGATGATTGATGTTGATTTTAGTTATCAGCTTATGCACTGTCTCGCCTGTTTTATGTCAAGTATGTTATTATTATATTTTATCCCATGCGCTGTGAGATATTCTACAGGTTCCTTGATTAGTTCATTCTCTTCTTTCTTTTCTTCTGACGACCGTTCTGTGCTAGCTGGGCATGTGTACAGCGCACTTTCGGAGGAAATGCAGGCTGGTGCGGGACGGGCCGTCACATCGGGGTTCATTAATTTAAACCGCGAGCCGCTATTTTAACGTACCGACCATCGTTCCAATATTACAATGCTATTCTGAACTCTGTGAACTGATATTGAAATTTAATTCGAACGTAAATATAAAATAACCATAATTAAATAAATATTTTAAATTCAGAACTAATCAATTTGCTGGAAATAAATTATTTTTATTATCAACACAATATTTAAAATCATATTAAATATTTAAAATAAACTATTCAAAAATCCGGGTCGTTACATTCTTCCCCCCTCAAAATAATTTCGTCCTCGAAATTGCTAAGGTAGGAAAAATACTATAAACCCATTAACTTTTCAAATCTTACTTATGTTTAAACTCAACTTTTCAAATTTCAACAAATTCAGTCTGACCAAAACTTTTGGTTCTCGTTTATATTACATCTCATATATATTCACATTCATTTCATATTCAAGTCATATGTATTCAACTCATTCAGATTGGTTTTACTCAATTTATTTGCTTCAATCTATTTAACTTGCTCAAGTTAAATTTAAATTCCAGAATTCAAATTCCCGGGTTTCTATTTCAAATTCTTTTGAAATAAATATATACATATATTTATAACCCATCACAAATTCAAAACATTTGAATTTTCCAAAATAACTTGCTTTCTTTCAAACAAACTTCCATCAAAAACTTTTTTTAAGGTAGCATTCCATAACTTAGAACTCGAAAATGAACACTGATGAAGCTGCAGTCATCATCAGAATTATTTTCCAGCCACTGAAGTGAGTTCAGTGCTTTATCACTTTCAAAATCCATTTAAAAATGATTTTTATTCAAAAACCCTTCAAAACAAAGCTATATTATCTTAATATACTTCGGAAAATAATTTCAAATCTCACAGGATTTTAAATTCTGAATTCTGGTTTGAATTCAATTTTAGTTCATCTCCTTTGTATATTTAATTCATATACAAATTCTGTTTTGGTTATAAATAACCATTCCAATTTTTATAATCTTGTTTGATTATAATCCTAACAATCAACACATCCATATAATATAATAATTTCAGAAAATTATTCTTTTTATATCAAAATAGAAATTTGGGTAAAATTATTTCATCTACCCACTTAAAGACAATATCGTGTTCAATCCTCTGTTCAAGTGTTTATAAATTCCTATCGACTTTGTGGCGTCCCACTATTCGACCAGAATTCATAAACCACTCAACAGACCAGCAAACACAATATAAAACAATTTTTATATCAACTAACAAATACGCGCTCTCGTATATACATACACTCAACTCATTCTAGGGTACTGCTGACCCTATCTCTAATGAGCACATTCCACCAAAGCCTAGGTATTCGCTCAACCTAAGCTCTGATACCAACTGTAAAGGCCCGCAAATCCGTGTTATCTGAGTTGACTAAAAACACCACACGTCCAACCCCAATTGCACAGAAATACGAATCATTTTTAGAAGAAGTTAGAGGATGAGAAATAGAAAGAAAGAAATATTAGAATAGAAGAAAAACAAAGACCACAAACTCACAGCGGAACGAATAAAATATATTATATAACATAACTTTTGAAATACAAATCAGTAACTTTATATACATACCATCATCAGAGCACAACAGTCATTTCTGGAACAGTTATAAACACCTGTTTCCAGATACAACATAGTACACAGCGGAAATACGATAATCTACAGCTAACTGGTGAAGCCTCCTGCTTCCAGCTCCTCCAATTGAATCTGTGAAATCCCGACTACTTGACTGCCCGTACAAATTTGGGCACCCAAGAGTTTAAGGAAAACAAAACAAAATAAACTCTGGGTCAGTCATGGGACTGGTGTGAGTAAACTCAAATCATTGGTTTAACCTTTAAAATCCTTTCAAAAGAAAAGATAATAGTAAGACCAGCCCACACATAAACATGGACGGTTTTTACCTTACTATAACCCAAAACACTTTGCTACGGAAATCCAGTGATATTATAATAATGTTTACAACAAGTAAATAACCAAATAGCAGAACGCTTGCATCTCACGCTCCACATATATAGTATAAAATCAAAAACCGCATGGCGCTTATTGGAGATTGGATTTCCAACATGACAAGGTATGGAACCACCTTCCGACTGTGTATCTCTAGAGAGGAATACACTGGGTTCAACAAGAACATCTTGTAACCCGGCCCACACATGACCGACCACTCATTTCGCTTGAGTGTATCGAATGTATATCACTAACGGTTGGGATCAGCAACCGCCTCCCGACTGGGACAGCATCGAATAGAATAAGAAATTAAATGAACCTCTAGATAGGTGATTATACATCCTAATGGGTGCGACCCACATAGCCATGCTGCCTGCCCGATTTTTGTCCTTTCCTGGTTGTTGAGGCCTGAGGCTATGAATACTTACCATTCATTGATAGCACAATCACGTTGAATTCCATATTGTCAGATCCGTTAATCACTAGTTGAGTTTGCACAATATTCTGGATGTTATGCTAAGGGAATATATCCGTTGCAACCATATATATTTATACATACCAACTTCTGCGATCATTGGAAATACTCTGTCAGACATTCGTCCATTTACGTTCGTTCTGGGATTGAACGAAACCGAAAGCACAATTTCTATTTATAGAAAAAGCCCTTGCACATCACTCCATCTTCGATTATCTACATATAATCTGATTCGCAATGCTACTGCCAATACAGAGTGGTTCACGGATAATAATCCAACCGGCCTCTCCATATTGACAACGATAGTAAAAACTTCGATAGTCTGTGATTTAACTATCAAATAAAAACAAGTGTTCATCCAACATATCAAACAAATCACTGGGATCTTTAATTAATATTTCATTAATTAAACCTCTTCTCCATTTCCCCTATCAATATTTGTTAACCAAATATTTTCAATAATCATCTTGGCCTCTTATGCCATTTGGAAAACGTTTCCAAATATCAACTTCTTTTATTTTCTATATATTAGAAAATATCTCTATTTGCAATTGGAAACAATTCCAATCACTTATCTCTATCCCGACTATTTTAATTATACTCAGGAAATATTTACTTGTTATATTTCCAAAATTCCATCACTTGGGTTTAAAACGAATGTTGTGTAAAACATCGTTACAACAACCCAAAATATTTTATTCAACTAACTCTTTTTCAAACACTTCTCTTCGAGACTGGATCTTGCTATTTATTCATTAAAAATGAAATCAATCAAGTTGGGGTAAAATTACCTCTCAGACCTTAACTGAAAACATCCTCAACTTCAAAACGGCAAAACCACTTACCTCGAATAAACACACTATACAATCCAATTATTCATTTTTAAAACATGTATAAAGTCCGCTTTCTATTTCTAATTTATAAATTTCCCCTTTTGTTTACAATATTCGATTTTTTATATTCACTTACCTATCGAATTCCATACGTCGATACAATGATTTCTAACTATCAAAATATCTTAAAAATATTCTAACTCCTTAAATTTCCGGAAAATTTCGCCATAACCTCCCCTGTATCGGGAGCATCGGGAAATTTCAAATAGCTTCCCGGTAACTTCTCATCTCAAAAAGAAAAAGAAAAAGAAAAAGCCAAGCGGCTTGCCGATATGGCGCATAAAATCTCATATATGAATTAAACATGTACCTTTTTGTCGGCACATAAATTAAAATCTTCATATACTCCATCCCATATCTGTTTAACACCTGTTCACCTGTTTCCAATTCAATTCAACTCAACCCATTCGTTTGAATTTAATTTTGAATCGTTTGAATTCAGTTTCGCTCAATTATTCTTTAATTAGCCTTTTTGCCTATTTCACTTCTTTGTTTGAACATAACATGTTCAAACAAAATATTTAATTAGCTTATATCCAATTAGAATTTCAAGTTTCCAATTCTAGTTTCCCTTTCGATTTCGAATATAAATTTTCAAATCGAATTCACTTATTCAAAGCCCAATATCAATTCAAAATCCCATTTAACTAATTACTATTCAAATTAGTTAGTTCTATTCGAAGTCAAAAATCTGATTTTTGTTTCAAAATCAAATTCATTACTTCACTTGAGTTCACATATAGTTACAACTCAGAATCTGAAATTTTCCAAAAATAAATTCGAATTTTATTCGTTTAAAATCCTTTTATAAAATTAAATAAACCATTATGGTTTTAAAACGATTTTGGCGCTGTTTTTCTGAAAATTTGATTTTGACATATCTCAAAATCTATACCCCGAAATCCAGATTTTTCTCCTTTATTAGAAAACTATTATCAAATCGGTCCTGATGTTTCTTGTTTCAAAGAATTCCGATTTCAATTGGGTTCTGTATACTCGATTGAAGTTCGAATCGCCAATTTTCGAACTGCAGCGCTGCGGCGAGTTCGTTTTAATTATATATATATATATAAACTTTTAAACTTCGTTAAAATGAATCCAACTCCATTTTTACTCTATTTGAATTTCTTGATTCAAATTCCAATCTCGCTTTTATTTGAATTCTATATTCAAATTTCCAATTCCTTTTCTATTTGAATTCTATGTTCAAATTCTATTTCCTTTTCTATTTGAATTCTAAATTCAAATTTCCATTTCCTTTTCTATTATTCAAATTCTATATTTAAATTTCCTTTATTCAACTCCCATTTAAATTCCTATATTCAAATTCTATAGTTGAATTTCCTTTTCTATTTTATATTCAAATTCAATACTTGAATTTCTATTTCAATTTCATATTCAAATTCAATACTTGAAATTCCATTTGAATTCTATTATTCAATTTCTATTTCAATTCTATATTTCAAATTCAATTCAATTCTTCTTTGAAATTCAATATTTTAAATTCAATTCAATTCTTCTTTGAAATTCAATATTTTAAATTCATTTATTCAAATTCCTTTATTCCTCTATTCACATTCCTTTATTCACATTCCTTTATTCACATTCCTTTGTGAATTTCTATATTCAAATTCCATATTCAATTCTTTTTGAATTCTCGATTCAAATTATATATTCAATTCTGTTTGAATTCTCTATATTCAAATTCCTTTATTAAGTTTCCATTTGAATTTCTATATTCAAAATTCTATTTCAAATTCTTTTATTCAAATCCCTTTTGAATTCCTCTTTGAATTTTCTTTATTCAAATTTCAAATTTAATTCTATTTGAATCTTCTATATTCAAATTTCAAATTTCAATTCTATTTTAGAAAAATAGAATTTCCTTTCTAATTCTCAAATATCCTTTTTCATGATATTTTTAAATATCATTAATTAAGCCCAGTGATATTTAAACACACAAAGCAACCAATTATTTATTTTTCTAACACATCATATATAACAATATATATGCAAACAAATAAACGAACAGATAATATATTTTTGAGGAATCCAGTTGCATTCCTCCAACCTGTTTTCCTGCATCCACAGATGTTAGCACATAAATAATACCCATTTTGCTTCGTGGCAGAATATCGTGGTATAGAAGGTCATCCACTAACCATAGCATGGGGCGTATAGGGTAATCATCCGCTATGAAACTGCGGGCATCCGCTAATGAGACTGCGGGAATCCAACGAATCAATCAACCCAATATATATATATAATAGCCTAAATAACTAATATATATAAAACAAGCAGAAAAATCCAAACAAGCAACAACAATTGTTTTTACGAAGTAAAAATAATTATAAATAAAATGTGAGTGAGATTTACTCACCGAGATTTTATAGCAGCTCACTCCCACTTTAAATTAAATCGAATGACGGTTGATAAAATTTTAAAATTCCCAGTTGATTCTGAAAATCTCAAACCAACTTTATCTTGTAGTATTTGATGATACGATGTTGATGTTGCTTGTTTTGTTCCACTCGGACCTCATACAAATGAGATAAAGTTTATATAAGCTTTTCAAATTTAAAATGATATTAACTTTAACTTAACCTCTAACATTAAAATAAATTTATTACCTTTATGTTTGATTATCGTCTTCTATTTACACTGGAAAAAACCATGTTTAATCACCCAAAATCCACGAGCATCCCCTGACATCACTGCGACTGACCCTTACTACCCATCGCTCCTCAGAAAGCCCCATCGCCAACTCCAACGTCGGCCTCTACCAAAGACATCGCACCCATCTGCAACTCCGCGCAAACCCACAACATCGATGCTCCATTCGAACTCCATCGTCCGTACCCTAACCTCGTTAAATACCCAAGTTTTTCATCGCATCTGCTAGCTTCCTTGAACCCGCGATGATCCCCTAAACTCCTTGTCGTTGCCAGAACAACGCCTAGCCTTCCTCGCAGCGAACGATAGCCAACCCTAGATTTGAACTCGAGCTCGCTCGATAGAAAAGAAATCGAGCTTCCAAGTCATCGCGTGCTTCCTCGTTGAACTCGCGAGCGCCTCCACTACATCATCGAGCTCCAGGATCTCGCGATCCGCTTGCGATAAGGGTTTTCGATTTCCCTTTTCTTTCTCTGCCGTTCGATTTTGATTCTGGAAATAAAGGAGGAGACTGAGGCTTTAATTTTGATTTTTAGTTTAAGGGAAAAGGGGGATTCGATTTGAGTTGAACTGAAGCCGGTTCTTGCAAATGAAAGGAAGGGGAAGGTTGCGGTTTTATAGAAGGAGGAGGGAGACAGGAGGTACATGCTATTAAAGAGATGTTGGTTAAGTACACCGCATATTTAATTCGATCTGATTTGTATTAAATTCAATTAGATTTAAAGAGATACTCATTCTTTTTAAATGGATTCTGATTTGATTTTGATTCCATCCACAATCAAATATCTCGGGGTTCATTAATTTAAACCGCGAGCCGCTATTTTAACGTACCGACCATCGTTCCAATATTACAATGCTATTCTGATCTCTGTGAACTGATATTGAAATTTAATTTGAACGCAAATATAAAATAACCATAATTAAACAAATATTTTAAATTCAGAACTAATCAATTTGCTGGAAATAAATTATTTTTATTATCAACACAATATTTAAAACCATATTAAATATTTAAAATAAACTATTCAAAAATCCGGGTCGTTACATATGATAAATGCCAAGTCGATTTCCTTAGCTCCTCATTAATTTATTTTATCATATTGTTCTTATATACGATAAATGTTATAAAGGTTTTATTGGTTTTGTCTTAATTTGTTATTATGTTGTATGTTATATTTTTTATGAATGTCATATTGATTTATATATGATAAGCTGTCTAATTTTATCATATTTTCTAAAATTGTTACCATTAGAAATCGTATTGATTTATATACGAAACCTTTATATCGAAAATGAGGAGTGAGTGTCCTAATATATGTATTTTACTTGGGATGAGAATTGAAATTTTTGCAAAAGTGAGTAATCAAAGTTGGAAAATTTCTATTGGGAAAGGTTACCAAAGTTTCACATTCTACATGTTGGATATTTGAATTAAAGGGAAGAAGTTAAGATGCGATGTTGGAATTTTTGTAATGTTGAATAAGTAAATTACAAGGATGCAATTTCTTTAAGGGGAGGAGTCTGTAACAACCCGAATTTTTGGAAAAGGGTTGTAGTAGCTCAGAAAATTTTGGCGTCTAAAATTAAGATTTAATTTAATCGTTGAAATTAGATGGTTGTATTTGGATTTGGACATCGATCTATTTTTGAATGTAGTATTTACTTTTAAAAATAAAATAAAATACTTTTGTAACCTCAATGTAAACATTTTGCCAAAGTTAACGCTATCAACAAATACTAGTTTGGAACCCATGCTCCGCACATGGGTCAACGTTGAAAGCGGTGAGAATGTTTGTCAAAGTTTAGCAGAAAAGCGATACTTATGTCATTAAGTAATTTGAAATTATTTATAGAATTCAACCTAAAAATACGGATCTTGTAATTTAATTTAGTCTTGAAAATATATTTGATATTTGATTATGATTTGAAATTTAGGTTACTTATTTTATGTGAACTTGAATTTAAAATTTAACGTTAATGCTCATTTAATTTATTGTTTGATAAATTTATTTTATTAGTTTGAATTTTAATTTTGTTTAACTTAAGAATTTGTTTTATAATTTGGTTAGATTTGAATTGGTTTATAAAAATTAATATTGAAATTGTATTTGAAAATGTACAAATGCATTGGTATTGATTGTATAGTATAATAGTGGGTACATATAGAGAATTTAAATGGTATATATATTCTTTTAGGATATATGTCAAATGTTGTTGCCATTTGTTTGATTTGCTGAATTTGTTCGTCACATGTTGAAAACTTGGCAAAATAGGTTCTGAATACTTCTGGATGTGTCTCGATTTTTCTGTTCCCCTTCTCTACGTTATAAAATGGTGTACCACTCCCTTCTGTGGACAAGAACAACAATAATCGACTCTTCACAGCTGCTCACTTTTCCTCCCCAAATCGGAAAATTCCTCTTCCCTAAATTAATGAAAACAATGACCACCGCGATCTCAATTAACCCCTGTCGTTCCTCCTTTGATCCACTTCCTCCACATCGGTTACCACAAGCGACGTCACTAGTGAAGTCCGGTCCCAACCTCTTCCCTCCATCCCACAACCACGCACAAGCGCCCACAAATCAGTGGAGATTTTGAACCCGCCCAAGCCCTTTCGGGTTACCGAAGACATGACAGCTGCATCAAACACGGCGCTGCCTCCTGGAAGCACTCCGACCCCATTGGCGGTGGAATATCTGCAACCCAAACCTTAGAAGCGTCATGCATTGTCTCTTTACCTGCATCTTTGTCTGCGTTTTCGTCACCACCATTGCAAATAAGTTTATCTTACGATTAAGTTTATCTTAAGTTTGCTACTTCACATTTCAGCAAATAAAATTGATTTGTGTGTGGTTTGACTGCGGGTTTGGGTTGAATTTCTATTCTAGTTGTTGTCTTGTTATTGCTCTTTTGTTTGGGTTAGCTGTCTTGTTTCATGCCAGAAAATTCGACATTCATTTTAAAATCCCACACTGGGTATCCCGGCTCTTCATTTCCATAGTTATAACCAGATCCTTGCTTTATATGGATAAATTTTAAAAGTGTCAATCATTTATGGAGCCTTTCAACTGATTTGATGGGGAAAAACTTCATATGTATGTATATATATATATATATATATATATATATATTTTCAATAGATTGGTATTTTTTACTTGGCATGACATAGCGCATATTCTATAGTATTAAAGAGTCTGACTTGGCGTTATAGTAAATGGAAACCAATGTTTTCTGTCAGCTGTTGCTTTGAGTTATTATTGTAGCCTCATTTTGAAAGATAAGACAAATTTTCATATTTCATTGATGGCCCTTCTAGACATTCATTGCAGGGGACAATTCCGCACAAGGTTCCATTGTTATATTGTAATACTTGATAGCCATTTTTATCGGGCTATCAATTGCTAAAACATTGGTCTTGCAGTTTCAGTGATTAAAATCTCTTAAAATCTATCATATAACAATAGTGGTAATTCTGATTCTTCTTGCATGTAGGTTTGTGTTAAGAATTGCAAACCCTTTCCCAGTTGAAGTTTTGGACCTACCTTTGGTTGTTGGCATAATAATTTATTCATAATCAAAGTATGGTTTGTCATGTCCTACCCTTTGCATGGGCAGTATTGCATTCTCACGTATGCTGTTCTTCCCTTTGGAACTTGGATTTTTTATTTGTTTTGCAAGAACACTCTATTTGTATAAACACTGCTTGACACTTGAGCTTGAGAATGGTTGAAATGATCGTTAGGTACACACACACACACACACATATATATATATATATATGTACATTCTCCGTATATGTGTATATGTACATTGACACCCACGTATGTGTAGCCGCATAAATACCATGTCTTAACCCATATTCATCTCAGTTTGACCATCATTTTGTTCCCCTACATACTTGTTTGAATCGCACAAGATTGGATTTTTGTGCTATACTTTCCATTTCTCTACAAATAGATGGCTTGATTTGTTGGATAAACATGGACAAATTTGTAGAACAGATTCCATTGTGGTAGCTGTATTCCATGCCTTCTGTTTACTATCATGTTAGCACGTGAAGATTCTAATTAAGTTGCCTATAATTATTAATGCAGTTCATTAAAGGCTGACAACCATTGTGTTAAAGGGTTCCCACACCTTTTGCTTGTTATCATGTTTAGCTTTTTGAAGATTCAAATTAAGCTGCAAATTATATTATTTTCATACATGCTTCTAATATTAGAAAAGTGAACTTGTACTTGTTTTAATTGGGGATATACATGGTAAACCACTGTTTAGTTGCATACATGAAATGTATGGACATACATTGTTGCGTGCCCTTGCTGTTTCGTGGCCCTGGTAGTAAAGAAGTTGTCTTGGTCACACCTGCAATTGAATATTTTTCTGCATCCTTAGTGAAGTGTTACCTGTCACCTTAGTTGCATTATATGTTATAATTATACGCATGCATGTGAATTTGCTTTCGTTCCTTATGGTATATTTATTTCGGTCATTTCCGAGATTATATGCTCAAATTATTTAAATAAATTTATCAGGATCAAATTAACTATGTTTATGTGTTTAGCGAAGTTACTGACTTGAAATAAGTTTAATCCTAACCCGTGTGTTTTGTGTTTTTTTGCATTGAACGCTCGGATCAGTCAGCAAGTGTACAGATACAAGATTCTATCTCTTAAAGAGGAGAGGCGCAAGAAGACGTAGGTGCGCGCAACGCTCGACCAAACTGTAAACTTTATTTTTAAATACTTATAATGTATATTTTTGTTGTACAAAACATTGTAAAACTCTGATATGTGTATGAAATTTTAATTTGCTGTTACTATTGAGCATTGCGATTCTGTATACATTCCTGTTTAAACCCCATAAGCCAATAATAATCCGTTGTTTTGAAGGCCTTGAGTCGGTTCATTTACCATCTTGGGGACGTACAAAATGGCGGGTTGTTACACATGTGCTCACATGTAAAAGTTTTGGTTGATTAAGACTGTGCTCATATAAAAGTTTTGGTTGATCAAGCATGGATACGTGGGAAGTTACATGGATGAAGCATGGCAAGTCAATACAAATGGACAATGTTGCATAATACTCAATGGATAGTGAATAACATGGATATAGCAGTCACGAGTATCATATACACTTCAGCCAGGTCAAGCACAAAGGCATGTCACACAGTTTTGTTTGAGAGGACATACAAATGCAAGAGCAAACAGTAAAACATGTCAAGCCAAAGTCAAACAGTAAGTGAATGTTGCACATAGCAAAACTGTATGTACACAAGGCGTTTCAAGCTAACATGAGCATATGAACCAAGCCAAGTCAGGTTATAAGCACAGTTTTCATGCAGCATGTATACACAGCAACTAAACAAGGAATGGGACAAGGATATTTTACATAGCATGAATGGTGAAATGAGTTACAAGCACAACAATAGTTCAAGAGTGCAAACAAGATCACCATGTGTAATGACCCGAAAATCCGGTAGAATTTGAGCTGACCAAAAACACAAGTCCAACCCCAAATAACACAGAAATTCGAACCATTAATAGAAAGAAGTTGGAGGGTGAGGATAGATAAGATAGAAACTTAGAATAGAAGAAGAAGAATAACACAACATCAGAGTAACACGAATCTCACAGCGGAACGAATAACATATAATATATATAACATAACTTGAAATATACATCTGTACTTGAATATACATCAATATCAAAGTACATCACTTACAACACAGCAAAAATAACTATAGCTATATGATCCTGAAGCCTCCTGCTCCAAGCTCTTCCAGTATATCTGTAAATTCCCGACTACTTGACTGCCCGTACAAATTTAGGCACCCAAGAGTTTAGGGAAAAACAACAAAGTAAACTCCGGGTCAGTCATGGGACTGGTATGAGTAAACAGTTTAAAACAGTTTCAGAAAACTAAATGATATCTCATAAGACCACGCCGCATAACACGGAACGGGTTTTTCCCTTATGAGAATCCAAACACTTGATTTATCTTTATATCAAAACTCTTTTGATATTATAATAATGTCTAAATCAAGTAGATAACAATCTAGTGGAACGCTTGCATCTCACGTTCCACATATATAATATACAATCAAAACCGCAAGCACGTATTGGGTATTTGGTTTTCCAACTATGACAAGGTATGGAGTCACCTTCCGCTGGTATATCTCTAGAGGAGAATACACCGAGTTCAACAAGAACATCTTGCAACTCAGCCACACATGACCGACCACTCATTTCGCTTGAGTGTATCGAATGTATATCACCAACGATTGGGATCAGCAACCGTTTCCCGAATGGGACAGCATCGACAATAGATTTTTAGAAGTAAATGAAACTCTAGATCAGGTGATTATACACCCTAATAGGTGCGACCTACATAGCCATGTTGCCTGCCCGATTTTTATCATTTACCGGTTGATGAGGCTAGAAGCTACGCTTTATCATCACACCAGATTCACATCGAATGCCACATCGTCAAATCCATCGAAAATCACTAATTTACGTCTACAACAGTACATTACGTGTCAGCTAAAAGAAGTTTCCTCCTCCGCTTCCACTCTTGGTACAGTTGAAGAAATCAATGTACGTGACCATTCTGGAAATACTCTGTCAGACATTCATCCATACAAGTCACCCAGGAACAGGATGAACTGAAGGTACTATTTCTATAAATAGAAAAAGTCCTTGCACTCTACTCCGTCTTCGATTATCTTTATATAATCTGATTCGCACGCTACTGCCAATACGGAGTGGTTCTTCGGAAAATGATCCAACCGGTCTCTCCATATTGACAACGATGGTCAAAACTTCGATAGTCTGTGATTTAACTATCGAATAAAAACAAGTGTTTCGATAGTCGATGATTTAACTATCGAATAAAACAAGTGTTCATCCAAACATCCAAAAATCACTGAACCTTTAATTAATATTCCATTAATTAAATCTCTTCCCTATTTCTTTATCAATATTTGTTAACCAAATATTTTCAATAACCATATTGGCCTTATACGTTCTTTGGAAAACATTTCCATATATCGCCATCCTTTATTTTCTATACTAGGAAATATTCATTATTCTATTTCCAAGCTTTGCACATATTTGGGTTAAAACAGATGTTGTGTAAAACATCGTTACGACAACCCAAATACAGTATTTAACTAATTCTCATTTCACATTGATCTTCGAGCCTGGATCTTGCTACTTATCGGTATATCATGAAATCAACCAAGTTGGGGTATAATTACCTCTCAGACCTTGACTGAATAACATTTAACGTCAAAACAGACAAGACTACTTACTCGAATAATCAATACCATACAACTGATTATTCACCTTTAAACACATATATATTTTCTCTTTCTATTCTTACTAGATTTTATTCCTAGTCTTCCTTTTTTATTATACTATTCTATTTCTAAGTTCGTTTTCTTATCGACTTCTATATATTTTGATATGTTAATTTCTAACTATCAAATTATCTTAAAAATATTCTATTTCCTTAAATTCCCGAAAAAATTCGCCATAACCTCCTTTGTACCGGGAGCATCGGAAAATTTCAAATAGCTTTCCCGGTCCTTCTCATCTCAAAAAGAAAAAGGAAAAGCCAAGCGGCTAGCCGATACGGCGCATAAAATCTCATATATGAATTAAATACGTATCTTTTTGTCGGGCAATCTATTTATTTCACTTTTATACTTTATTCCATACCTGTCTGCTGTATGTCTATACCTGTCCAATCTTATTTAAACTATACCAGTCGTTTTAACTCAATTTGTTAATTAAATCTGTTACTTAACTTTTCAGTCTATTTCACCTTCATATTTGAACATGACATGTTCAAATATATTTTAACTGCATATTAACAAATTCTAATTATTCTCATACTCTCGTTCCCTTATCGGCTTCTTATTCAAATTCCAATTCAATTCTATTTGAATTCTCTTTATTTAAACTTCATTTGAATTCTATTTTCAAATTCTATAGTTTAAAGTCCATTTGAATTCTATATTCAAATTCTATAGTTAAAGTCCATTTGAATTCTATATTCAAATTCTATAGTTAAAGTCCATTTGAATTCTATATTCAAATTCTATAGTTAAAGTCCATTTGAATTCTATATTCAAATTCTATAGTTAAAGTCCATTTGAATTCTATATTCAAATTCTATAGTTAAACTCCATTTGAATTCTATGCATTATTTATAAACAACGTTTATAACTTCAATTCAAATCCCACCTTTCCATTTATAAACAACGTTTATAAATTCAATTCAAACCCCATATTTTCATTTATAAACAACTTTATAAATTCGATTCAAATCCCATATTTCCATTTATAAACAAAGTTTATAAATTCGATTCAAATCCCATATTTCCATTTATAAACAAAGTTTATAAATTCGATTCAAATCCCATATTTCCATTTATAAACAAAGTTTATAAATTCGATTCAAATCCCATATTTCCATTTATAAACAAAGTTTATAAATTCGATTACTTGTTTATATATATATTCAAAACAAGTTAATGTTTCTATACTTCATTTAAAATTCAAATTCTATTTATAAAAATAGAATTCCCCTTTTAAATTTCAAATACCCTTTTTGATATTTTTATAAATCAATATCCCAAGCCCCAGTGATATTTAAACAATCAAATCAACCAATTTTCAATCATTTGATTTTTTTCACATCATATATGAATATATACGAAATCAAACAAACAACAAGAGATAATATATTTTTGAGGAATCCAGTTGGATTCCTCCAACCTTTTTTTCCTACATCCACAGACGTTAGTCAACATAGTAATACCCATCCTGCTTCGAGGCAGGATATCGCGGTATAGAAGGTCATCCACTAATCATAGCGTGGGGGCGCATAGGGTAATCATCCGCTATGAAACTGCGGGCATCCGCTAATGAGACTGCGGGAATCCAACCAATCAATCAACCTAATATATATAATAGTCCTAAATAACTAATATATTTAAATCAACCAAACAATATTCAAACAAGCACAGACAATTATTTTTAACTATATAAAAAAAATAATTTCTAAATAAAAGGTGAGATTTACTCACAGATTTAATTTGCCGAATATCTGATTAAATGGCATCTTCGCATGTTTGAATCAACTCGAATCAATACGCCTTGCACCTTACTTAACCCCGTAACCAAATTCCTTTGCGTCATCAACACCACCACGAGAGCACCACAAAACTTGAATTTGAATTCACATCCCAGGCCTCGATTTCACTGTTCAAACTCGCTGCTCCCTCTTCTAGCTGAATTTTGATAAATGCTTAACCATTCTCCTATTTAAAACTAGTTCCTACCCTCCCTGTAATGTAACTTGATACCACTCTCGTATTTACCATTCAACACTCCACTTGATTGTCACAACAAATCCCGACTCCACACTTCACTCCTCTTTGGCATTTCATCAAGCACTACACCATCATTTCATTGCTTCGCTCAAACTTTAGTTTATCACCAGCAAACAAACTCCAGTTTTGTCGAACTTCACCCAATATAGACCTCGCACCTTCCATGGTGACAGCAACGCTACTGTCACTTACACCGCGACTTCCAGTTCGCACCTCCCCATCCATCGCAGTTCGGAAATCCCTCAGCGCCTTTATTTCCTCTCCGACCTCCCCTTTTGAGCTACCGCACCCTTATTGAACCCTTGAATCCCATCACCGCACTCACCCCAAGCCTATTGATGAATTCCTTTCCATTTTGTGTTCCCAGATCACCTCGCGATACCCCGGTCCTCACAAGTACCACGAATTCGATTTTGGGTCTGAGGAAACGAAGGGGGATAAAAGTTGCGGCTTCACACTGAAATTTGGGGATGGAGGAAAAATGGATTTACAAGGGTTTCGATTTGTTTATATAGGCTTGAACGAGACAATACGTATCAACCATTAAAGCCATGTTTTACTTCGTGGTGAAAGAAGGGGACACCGAGTGAATGCGACGTGTAGGAAAACAGAAGACAAATTCTGAAGGAAAGGGAGCAGCCACGTTTGACAAGGAATGGCCATATAAATTATTTTAATTTAATTTACTTTGAGTTGGTTGTCCTTTAATTAAAGTACCCAATGATTCCGGATTCCTTTCTGCACCCAACAACTGTCCATTCTAGTGTAATACCCTTGTTTCGGACCTACTGGGATAAGTATCGAGGTCCAGTTCGATCATCCGGAACATATATTAATTTAAATTAATATAATTTAAATTTCAAACAATTTATTCTCCTTGAAGATAAATAAATATTATTACCGTTAAAATTTCATATTAATTATTTGAACTGTTTTCAATTCAAATTAAAATTCTAATTCAACTAAATCCATTTTCGTATTCTGATAACTTGATATATTCGATATTAAATCGAAACTGATTATTAAATTGATAACTTAAAAAATATTCATTTAATTTATCAAATTAATATTTTAAAACCGTATTAAATATTCAAATCTAACCGACGGAATATCCGGGTCATTACATTCTTCCCCACTTAAAATAATTTCGTCCTCGAAATTGCTAAGGTAGAAAAGTGCTACAAACCCATTTATCTTTTCAAAACTTATTGATGTTGATACTCAACATTTCAAACTTCCTTACGTAACTCTCTTTCGAATAAATTCATATCCGATAACTCCTCCCTTCGAATAACTATATTCGATAATCTCTATTTCGAATAACTAGATTCGAAAACCTTTCTTTGAATCAACTATATTCGATTTACTCTATTCAATTTACTCTATTTGATTAGCTCTATTGGATTTAACTCTTATCGATTAACTCCATCGAATAACTAAATTCGATAACTCCTTCGAATAACCCATATTCTACAACTCACTTCGATTAAACTAATCGATAACTCTTTTCGAATAAACTATAATCGATAACTCCTTCGATTTACTAATAATCGACAACTCCTTTAATTCTATCTGAATAACCAATATTCGATTAACTCCTTTTAACTTTATTCGAATAACTCCTATTCGATTAACTCCTTTAATTCTATTCGAATAAACTAATATTCAATTTAACTCTATTCGCTTGACTCTAGATCGCAACGATCACAATGGTTACGCCTGATTCCCCCAGGAAACATCTGACCGCCCTAGGCTATCTACAGCCCTGCGAATTACGCTAGCAGTCGTACGAATTGGCAACTTATCCTGAATAACTATGGTTGACTAACTTTATCTCAATAACTGTATTCGATCAACTTTAATTGAATAACTAACATTCAATTAAATCCTAATTCGATTAGCTATGTTTTTATGTTCAATTAACTCTATCTGGTTAACTCTTACTCAAATCGATTTATTCTAACTCTAATCGACTTCTCCAATTCGAATACCTCCTATTGGATATCGTTTTTTTCTTTTTTAATTTATAAAGGTTTACTTTTAGTAACGGTTCTTCACCTTATAAATGTTCTCTTTAATAACGTTACTTCACTTATACAAGTGTTGCGTACCCCTTCTATTTAAAGTTATCGGTGTTAAAAACCAATATCTCTTCTCTATATAAGCTCAGACTTATATATCCCATCTATCGAATGATAAATATTTAATTTAATTTATAAACTGTTATTTATAAATTAATCTTTTCTATTTATCTGTTAAAAATAGATTTCCATTTTCTATTTATCTTCTAAACATTCATTTGATTAATTTCTATTTATTTAACAAATAAATATCTCATTTATAATATTCTATTTATTTTCTATAAATAAATATTTCCATTGAATCTATTTGTAAATGTTATACAAATATTCCCTTCTAAATTCTATTTGTAAATGTTTTTACCAATATTTCTCCTTCCATTTGTTTGCACATAACTTCCTTTGTATTTGTGTTACAAATATATTTCCTTTATTCACACCCAATTCATATTTCATTCACATGATTTTACTCAATTTATTCGTTTCGATCCATTTAACTTATTTAAGTTAAATTTAATTTCAATCATTCAAATTCCCATTAACTAGTTGCTAATTAACCGTTTTGCATATTCCACCCCTTTTTTTAATTTGAATATAACTTGTTCAAATATATGTCAACTTAATTATAAACTAATCTAATTATATTTTCAACTCGAGTTATATATTCAATTTCGAATATAAATTCTCAATCTCTTTTACTTATCAAAAACCCAATTTTGATTCAAATTTCCTTTGACTAATTATTTTCCAATTTAGTTAATTCTATTTAACCATTTAAAATATGATTTTTGTCTTAAAAATCATTTCACTTACTTCACTGGAGTTCATATTTATTTTATAACTCAAGTCTATATTTTCCTCATGGCCATTCGGATTTTATTTCCTAAAAATCCTTCTATTTATTTAATTAAACCGTTATGGTTTTATAATGGTTTTGGCGCTGCTTTTCTAAAAATTTGATTTTGACATAACTCAAAATCTATACGACGAAATCCAGATTTTTCTCTTTCATTAGAAAACTATTGTTCAACCGGTCCCGACGATTCTTGTTTCAAAGAATTCCGACTTCAATTGAGTTCTGTATACTAAATTGAAGTTCGAATCGCCAATTTACGAACTGCCGCGCTATGGCGAGCTCGTTTTAATTATATTTATAAATATAAACGTTCTAACTTTGTTTATAATAATTTCAATCTCCATTCTGATATATTTTCAATATGTATCAAATCCATTCCAACATAATATTCCCGATCTATTTCACTACTATTTGAAATTCTATATATTTACAATATTCAAATTCCATTTGAATTTCTTTATTCCAACTCTATATTTGAATTTCCTTCTATTCAATTTCTATTTGAATTTTCTTCGATTCAAATTCTAATTGAAATCCTTGGAATTTAAATTCTATTTTAACTCCTTTGAATTCAAATTCTATTAAATTTCACTTTGAATCCAAATTCTATTCAATTTCACTTTGAATTCAAATTCTATTCAATTTCACTTTGAATTCAAATTCTATTTAAACTCCTTTTATTTTCTTTGAATTCTAATATTCATCCTCCACTTTATATTCTCTTTGAAATTCTATTTAACCAAATTCCATTTGAATTCTAATATTCAAATCTCTCCTTGACTTTTCTTTATTCAAATCCATTTGACTTCCTTTGAATTCAAATTCCATCCTTTCAATTTCCTTATACAATTTCTTTATTCAAATCCTATTTAAATTTCTATGTTCAAATCCTATATTTGAATTCCCTTATATTTGCAATATACAAATTCCATTTGAATTTCTTTATTCAAACTCATTTGAATTCCTTTGAATTCAAATTCTATTTCACTTCTATTTGAATTATATATATATATATATATTCAAATTCCTTTATTTTACTTCTATTTGAAATCTATATTCCCATTTCAAAATTCCTTTTGAAGTAATATATATATATATATTCATATCTATCTCAAATTCAAAACATTTGAATTTTCAAACAACTTGTTTCTTTTCAAACAAATTTCCATCAAAACTTTTTCTAAGGCAGCATTTTATCACTTAGAAACTCGAAAATGAACACTGATGATGTTGCGACCATCATCAGAATTATTTCCCAGCTACTGAATGAGTTCAGTACTATATTTCTTTCAAAATCCATTTAGAAAAACATTTTCCAAACTCCCAGGATTTTAAATTCTGAATTCTGGTTGGAATTCAATTTCAATTTATCACATTTGTATATTTGATTTCATATACAAATTCCATTGGTTATATATATAACTTTTTCTATTTTTATAATCTAATTTGATTATAATCCTAACAATCAAATTAACTATTTAAAAACAATATCATGTCCAATCTTCTGTTCAAGTGTTTATAAATTCCTATCGACTTCGTGGCGTCCCACGATTCGACCAAAATTTATAATCTACTCAACAGACTAGTCAACACAATATAAAACAGTTTTTATATCAAATAACAAATACGCTCTCTCGTACATATACACGCTCAACTCATTCTAGGATACTACTGATCCTATCTCTAATGAGCACATTCCAACAAACCTAGGTATTCGCTCAACCTAAGCTCTGATACCAAGTGTAATGACCCGAAAATCCGGTAGAATTTGAGCTGACCAAAAACACAAGTCCAACCCCAAATAACACAGAAATTCGAACCATTAATAGAAAGAAGTTAGAGGGTGAGGATAGATAAGATAGAAACTTAGAATAGAAGAAGAAGAAGAACACAACATCAGAGTAACACGAATCTCACAGCGGAACGAATAACATATAATATATATAACATAACTTGAAATATACATCTGTACTTGAATATACATCAATATCAAATTACATCACTTACAACACAACAAAAATAACTATAGCTATATGATCCCGAAGCCTCCTGCTCCAAGCTCTTCCAGTATATCTGTAAATTCCCGACTACTTGACTGCCCGTACAAATTTAGGCACCCAAGAGTTTAGGGAAAAACAACAAAGTAAACTCCGGGTCAGTCATGGGACTGGTATGAGTAAACAGTTTAAAACAGTTTCAGAAAACTAAATGATATCTCATAAGACCACGCCGCATAACACGGAACGGGTTTTTCCCTTATGAGAATCCAAACACTTGATTTATCTTTATATCAAAACTCTTTTGATATTATAATAATGTCTAAATCAAGTAGATAACAATCTAGTGGAACGCTTGCATCTCACGTTCCACATATATAATATACAATCAAAACCGCAAGCACGTATTGGGTATTTGGTTTTCCAACTATGACAAGGTATGGAGTCACCTTCCGCTGGTATATCTCTAGAGGAGAATACACCGAGTTCAACAAGAACATCTTGCAACTCAGCCACACATGACCGACCACTCATTTCGCTTGAGTGTATCGAATGTATATCACCAACGATTGGGATCAGCAACCGTTTCCCGAATGGGACAGCATCGACAATAGATTTTTAGAAGTAAATGAAACTCTAGATCAGGTGATTATACACCCTAATAGGTGCGACCTACATAGCCATGTTGCCTGCCCGATTTCTGTCATTTACCGGTTGATGAGGCTAGAAGCTACGCTTTATCATCACACCAGATTCACTTCGAATGCCACATCGTCAAATCCATCGAAAATCACTAATTTATGTCTACAACAGTACATTACGTGTCAGCTAAAAGAAGTTTCCTCCTCCGCTTCCACTCTTGGTACAGTTGAAGAAATCAATGTACGTGACCATTCTGGAAATACTCTGTCAGACATTCATCCATACAAGTCACCCAGGAACAGGATGAACTGAAGGTACTATTTCTGTAAATAGAAAAAGTCCTTGCACTCTACTCCGTCTTCGATTATCTTTATATAATCTGATTCGCACGCTACTGCCAATACGGAGTGGTTCTTCGGAAAATGATCCAACCGGTCTCTCCATATTGACAACGATGGTTAAAACTTCGATAGTCTGTGATTTAACTATCGAATAAAAACAAGTGTTTCGATAGTCGATGATTTAACTATCGAATAAAACAAGTGTTCATCCAAACATCCAAAAATCACTGAACCTTTAATTAATATTCCATTAATTAAATCTCTTCCCTATTTCTTTATCAATATTTGTTAACCAAATATTTTCAATAACCATATTGGCCTTATACGTTCTTTGGAAAACATTTCCATATATCGCCTTCCTTTATTTTCTATACTAGGAAATATTCATTATTCTATTTCCAAGCTTTGCACATATTTGGGTTAAAACAGATGTTGTGTAAAACATCGTTACGACAACCCAAATACAGTATTTAACTAATTCTCATTTCACATTGATCTTCGAGCCTAGATCTTGCTACTTATCGGTATATCATGAAATCAACCAAGTTGGGGTATAATTACCTCTCAGACCTTGACTGAATAACATTTAACGTCAAAACAGACAAGACTACTTACTCGAATAATCAATACCATACAACTGATTATTCACCTTTAAACACATATATATTTTCTCTTTCTATTCTTACTAGATTTTATTCCTAGTCTTCCTTTTTTATTATACTATTCTATTTCTAAGTTCGTTTTCTTATCGACTTCTATATATTTTGATATGTTAATTTCTAACTATCAAATTATCTTAAAAATATTCTATCTCCTTAAATTCCCGGAAAAATTCGCCATAACCTCCTTTGTACCGGGAGCATCGGGAAATTTCAAATAGCTTTCCCGGTCCTTCTCATCTCAAAAAGAAAAAGAAAAAGCCAAGCGGCTAGCCGATACCGCGCATAAAATCTCATATATGAATTAAATACGTACCTTTTTGTCGGGCATTCTATTTATTTCACTTCTATACTTTATTCCATACCCGTCTCCTGTATATTTATGCCTGTCCAATCTATTTTAACTATACCAATCGTTTTAACTCAATTTGTTAATTAAATCTGTTACTTAACTTTTCAGTCTATTTCACCTTCATATTTGAACATGACATGTTCAAATATATTTTAACTGCATATTAACGAATTCTAATTATACTCATACTCTCGTTTCCTTATCGACTACTCTATTCAAATTCCAATTCAATTCTATTTGAATTCTCTTTATTTAAAACTTCATTTGAATTCTATTTTCAAATTCTATAGTTTAAAGTCCATTTGAATTCTATATTCAAATTCTATAGTTAAAGTCCATTTGAATTCTATATTCAAATTCTATAGTTAAAGTCCATTTGAATTCTATATTCAAATTCTATAGTTAAAGTCCATTTGAATTCTATATTCAAATTCTATAGTTAAACTCCATTTGAATTCTATGCATTATTTATAAACAACGTTTATAACTTCAATTCAAATCCCACCTTTCCATTTATAAACAACGTTTATAAATTCAATTCAAACCCCATATTTTCATTTATAAACAACTTTATAAATTCGATTCAAATCCCATATTTCCATTTATAAACAAAGTTTATAAATTCGATTCAAATCCCATATTTCCATTTATAAACAAAGTTTATAAATTCGATTCAAATCCCATATTTCCATTTATAAACAAAGTTTATAAATTCGATTCAAATCCCATATTTCCATTTATAAACAAAGTTTATAAATTCGATTACTTGTTTATATATATATTCAAAACAAGTTAATGTTTCTATACTTCATTTAAAATTCAAATTCTATTTATAAAAATAGAATTCCCCTTTTAAATTTCAAATACCCTTTTTGATATTTTTATAAATCAACATCCCAAGCCCCAGTGATATTTAAACAATCAAATCAACCAATTTTCAATCATTTGATTTTTTTCACATCATATATGAATATATACGAAATCAAACAAACAACAACAGATAATATATTTTTGAGGAATCCAGTTGGATTCCTCCAACCTTTTTTTCCTGCATCCACAGACGTTAGTCAACATAGTAATACCCATCCTGCTTCGAGGCAGGATATCGCGGTATAGAAGGTCATCCACTAATCATAGCGTGGGGGCGCATAGGGTAATCATCCGCTATGAAACTGCGGGCATCCGCTAATGAGACTGCGGGAATCCAACCAATCAATCAACCCAATATATATATAATAGTCCTAAATAACTAATATATTTAAATCAACCAAACAATATTCAAACAAGCACAGACAATTATTTTTAACTATATAAAAATAATAATTTCTAAATAAAAGGTGAGATTTACTCACAGTTTTAATTTGCCGAATATCTGATTAAATGGCATCTTCGCATGTTTGAATCAACTCGAATCAATACGCCTTGCACCTTACTTAACCCCGTAACCAAATTCCTTTGCGTCATCAACACCACCACGAGAGCACCACAAAACTTGAATTTGAATTCACATCCCAGGCCTCGATTTCACTGTTCAAACTCGCTGTTCCCTCTTCTAGCTGAATTTTGATAAATGCTTAACCATTCTCCTATTTAAAACTAGTTCCTACCCTCTATGTAATGTAACTTGATACCACTCTCGTATTTACCATTCAACACTCCACTTGATTGTCACAACAAATCCCGACTCCACACTTCACTCCTCTTTGGCATTTCATCAAGCATTACACCATCATTTCATTGCTTCGCTCAAACTTTAGTTTATCACCAGCAAACAAACTCCAGTTTTGTCGAACTTCACCCAATATAGACCTCGCACCTTCCATGGTGACAGCAACGCTACTGTCACTTACACCGCGACTTCCAGTTCGCACCTCCCCATCCATCGCAGTTCGGAAATCCCTCAGCGCCTTTATTTCCTCTCCGACCTCCCCTTTTGAGCTACCGCACCCTTATTGAACCCTTGAATCCCATCACCACACTCACCCCAAGCCTATTGATGAATTCCTTTCCATTTTGTGTTCCCAGATCACCTCGCGATACCCCGGTCCTCACAAGTACCACGAATTCGATTTTGGGTCTGAGGAAACAAAGGGGGATAAAAGTTGCGGCTTCTCACTGAAATTTGGGGATGGAGGAAAAATGGATTTACAAGGGTTTCGATTTGTTTATATAGGCTTGAACGAGACAATACGTATCAACCATTAAAGCCATGTTTTACTTCGTGGTGAAAGAAGGGGACACCGAGTGAATGCGACGTGTAGGAAAACAGAAGACAAATTCTGAAGGAAAGGGAGCAGCCACGTTTGACAAGGAATGGCCATATAAATTATTTTAATTTAATTTACTTTGAGTTGGTTGTCCTTTAATTAAAGTACCCAATGATTCCGGATTCCTTTCTGCACCCAACAACTGTCCATTCTAGTGTAATACCCTTGTTTCGGACCTACTGGGATAAGTATCGAGGTCCAGTTCGATCATCCGGAACATATATTAATTTAAATTAATATAATTTAAATTTCAAACAATTTATTCTCCTTGAAGATAAATAAATATTATTACCGTTAAAATTTCATATTAATTATTTGAACTGTTTTCAATTCAAATTAAAATTCTAATTCAACTAAATCCATTTTCATATTCTGATAACTTGATATATTCGATATTAAATCGAAACTGATTATTAAATTGATAACTTAAAAAATATTCATTTAATTTATCAAATTAATATTTTAAAACCGTATTAAATATTCAAATCTAACCGACGGAATATCCGGGTCATTACACCATGAGTATCTTCATACATTCTTTGAACATGTGTGTATGCCTCAGCAAAATTTCAAAATGGTTCAAGCTTCAAGTAGATTCATATATGCACAACAGTAATCAAGAGTGGAGCTCAAATTATGTCGAGCTAGTTATATGGTGTTAATGGAAGAACATTGTTTCAAGGTTTTACATAGGAAATCTAAGCCAAGTTATACATGAGTGGAAGAAGCAAAGTTAATGTATACAGTTGTTCAATAAGCATGCATGGAAACAAGTTTCAAACCAATGAAGGCAAACAGGTGAAACAGTTCAAATCATACATGGCATGGTTTCAATACTGGAATATACACGAAGGAATCATTCTATGATTTCCAGTAATCAAGCAGAAAATGCACAGAGTATATTTGGAATTTTGGTAAAGTCGATTTCAATAATTTTATATTTCCACGTTTGAACAAATTTAATTCGGCCAGGTTCATCACATTTTGGGCAAGAGCATTAATTCATATATGGCAAAGAGTTATATAAATCATATTGTTTATTTCCAATAATACATGAGACAAGTTTTGGACAAAACAATTCAAATCTTTTTCCAGAAATTATCATGACATTCAAGGCAGTTTTAACTCAAGGCAAGTATTAATTTAAATGGACCAAGAAATCAGTAGTATTGTTTCCAGAAATACCCAAAATCACAGAAGCATTCAAGGTCGATTTAATTTCACATCAAGGCAACATTATTCATGCAAGGGTCATGATGATAAATCAAGCAAGAAAATCATTGAAGAATTTCATTCAATCTCAAAGCCGATGGAAATCACGTAAAAGATCAGCCAAGTCATCATGCGAAATCAGAGGTAGTTAAGGGTTTTCGATAACCCAATTTAACTTACCATTTCATCACAGGCAATTTTGATCGAGACCGCAAGCATCGAAACCACCAGCATCAAAAATCAAGCATCAAAAATTCAAAGAGCAGAGAAATACAAATTCAGATTTACTCATAATTTTTAGAATTTTTCGATCGTAACATTAATCCCTAAATCATTGACCAAAGACGAACGACATCTTGAAGAATATCAAAGAAGATTTCCAGAGCATTTTATCACAATGTCGATTTGATTTGGGGAAAATTAGAAAACCCTAATTTGCTTTTCCATCGGCCGCCATTGTTTAAGAGAGAAAGAGATTGGGTTTAACCAAATAAAGAAGTGGGCTGACCTGTTTTCAAATTAAAGGGATAAGGGTTTTCTTTGTTTATTTTATTTAAATGTTTTTGTTTTAATTTCCTTTGTAATCCGATTTGTTTTCTAGTTTTTTCTGTAAAAACTAGCAGTTTACTAGAGTCGGTAAAAACCTAGGGTTTACTAGCTACGGGCTTGTAGCTGGGGAAAATTTGATCTAGGGGATATAGATCTGTCTCGGGTTTTGAGCGTAGGATTAGAATGTGAGCGAGGGGTTCGCGAGTTTACATGGTCTTGTAAGCGGGATCTATTCTATTACTTAGTAGAAACCTTAGGAATGCAACAGTATGCAAGATTTTGCCAAAGCTGGGTATATCTTTATATCATTTACTTTCTGCATTTTTACTTTTGCTGCATTCTGTGATATGATTGTTTTTATATCTCGCTAAAATTCAATAAACCCTATTCACCCCACTCTAGGGTTAATCTAGATCCAACACTGTTGACACTCATTAACTTACTTCACTTAACCAATTCTTAATATCGAACCTTAATCATTTCTTAGTCAACAATGAAGTCAATCAAGTTGGGGTATAATTACCTCTTAGACCTTAACTGAACAACATTATTAACTTTGAAATAGATCAAGAGTTCACAACTTTGAATACCAATAAAGCATTCATTCTCGTATCTTCCGAATTCAAGTTAAAAATTTATTTCTTTTACAATAATTCACACCTCAAGATTTTTAACTTTAAAAATATACTTTATTCTTTAATCTGAACAATTAATTGATAATATATTAAATTTTGATTAAAACAGAAATTAAATAATATTTCCCTGAAATTCAACATAATTGACCCTATACATGACCTTCTTTTGAATAATCTCTTATTCGATAATATATTCCGAACTTTGAAAAAATTCTCATTTGATTTACATTCTGAACTTCAGAATAATCTCACAGTACTGGTCAACTCCGTTTCTTTTATTATCGATTTCATTTTCAACGTTTTCGCTTCCAAACATTATTTACTACTAAAAAGTGAATATTATTCCTGTTATAGGAATCCAGACTCATCACATCAAATTAGTTTTGACTTCCTTTAAATCTCTTTAAAATCTTTATTCATATCTCGCTTCATTTATAATTCTCGTTTACAATTCATTTATTTTTAATTAATTAACAAGTTTATAACTTACTATCGAATTCATATATTCGATTATACATTATTGGTTTGAAACATATTAAAAATTACCTTGCCACCTTCTGGATAATCTAAATAAATTACTAACACAATTTGACACAATTGAATTCCAATTATAACATTTCTGATTTTATTAGCCAATACCTCGAATATCGAAATAAAATTCATCGTTTTATCTTTGAAATGATTTCAAATCTACCTTTCATTGATATTCCCATCTGAATTCTTATTTCAATTGTCTTTGATTGTTAAAATACACAATTAGAGAAATTGATTCACTAATTCTCTTATACTTATCTTCCTTAGATTCCATTCGATGATGGATTCGAGATTCAAATCTAAGGGGATCTTATAGATAATAGCTCTCACAGATCTGGATTCGAAGATTGGGGATTTTGAAAAAGAATTTCAAATCTCAAAATAACTTTTGTTTCCAATGTATTATTTTCAAAATACTAATTTTAAAATACTTAATATTTTCAAAATACTAATTTTAAAATACTTAATATTTTCAAAATAATTTCCCTTTAAAAATTTATTTTAAATCATTTACAATTTCAAAATTTATATTTCAAAACTTTTTTATTTTCATGATCCGTTTTTAAACCCAATAAGCTAAGCTTTGATTAAACCAAAGCCCTGATACCACTTGTAACATCCCGCCTTTTTGACCGCTTCAAATTGATAATTAAACCAACTTAAAATGTTCAAATTGACGGATCATTATCTAGCTTACAAAGTTTAAGAACAAAATCATCACATAAAACACAGAATAAATAAATAACATAGTATTGAATAGCGAAATAAACTTTTATAAATTAATCAGAATTTTTGAATACAATAATTTTTTGTAAGGCAATTTAAAATAGAAATTAATCAAGGATTTCATGATAAACAATTAATTTTATATTTGGATTCGAGATTTAAGAATCAAAGTTTATGGTTTGAATAAGAGTTGAATTCAATATTAAATTTCAGAATGGCTGATCAAAAATCAAATATTTACTTGTGAGAATAAATTTGATTGATATTTGAATTGGATTTGAAATATGACTGGAAAATATAAAATTTTGGATTTAAAATAAAAGTTATTCAACGATAAACGGATTGAAGATTTTATTGGTTAAAATATATGGAAGGCTTGTATATGTGTGTATTTGTAAAGGAATTAAAAACTAACGTTTCAAATTTGGAAATGAACGAGGTTATTGATGGATAAACAAAATAAAAATCGGTGAACAGTTAAATAATTTAAAAATAAAGTAACATCGCATATAAACAAAGTCGGTTTACAACCAAAATAATTTTGTTGAATTCAGAACGCGAAGACGTAGTAGCACGTCAAATTGCGTTACATTTGGATATTGTGTTGGCGGTTCAAAATTTGAGCATTTTGTGATATTCGCAGTAGAAACAAATATTAAATTAAATAAAAACCTCCCTTAGTTATACACGCGCCAACCTATATTCTGATTTACGCGTAGCTACTCTAACCTGTTTGATATTACTCTATTCCTATCCCATTCATTCTTCCTCTATAAAAATCACCCTTTTCCCTATTATGTTTAGCAAAACCGAACCAATTCTCCTTTCCCCCTTTTAATTGCGGCGAAATTTTCCTTACCGAGACCCTAAATCGTTTCCGTTCCCCACAATCGAAGAAAAACCCTCCTGCTAAAATATAAAAATCGTTTCTTTCCCTTCCATCTGATCACAACCACCTGCCATTTCATGAAATTAAATCGCTCCTTCACTGCGCCTCGATTCGGTTGTTCGCAAGCTGTCGCTGCTGCTCCTTCTGTCAGCTATGCCTCGGTCCTTGTTGCCACCGCTTCAGCTCGGATTCGTGTCCATTCTCCCCAATTCAAATAATAGTTTCTCCTATTGATCGAAAATCGGAAGCTATCAATTCTAAAACCACTAGCGCCTCTTCCCAATCAAAGTCATTGCCTTTCCTTTCAAGGTGAGTGTTGATTCACTCACGATTTTCTGGTTTTCAAGTATTTTAACTTTGATTAAACAAGAATCTTAATGGTTGATTGTTGTTTGTAGGGTTCACTGTGTTTTCGCCTTACTGTTGTTGTTTAATTACTGTTTCTATTTGTGAAGCGTACACATATGCCAGTCACGCTTGAATCTGAATCTTTGTTCACCTGCTTGTATACATGACTTTTGGCCTTGGACCGGAAACGTATTATGACATAAACTACCCTGAATTGTTGAATCCATCTTGGTTAGTTTAAGCTTGAATTTTCATAGGCATATGGCTAGTTGTTCATATTCATGTGCATACCCATATGTGTATATACATATATGTTAGTTTCGAAATGCATATGTGTTGATTTTCCAGAAATAACTTGCTAAAGCTAATGCATGGACCATGTGTATCCATACCTGTTTATCCTATATTTTGTATAATGCCTTAAACTGCTACTATCTTTGCATTATTGAAGCACTGTCTTTAAATAGTTGAGACTATGATACGTGTTCACCTAAAGCAGTTGAGAATATGTATAATATTTAAATGAGTAAAAAGTTGAGATTGTGATAAGCGTTTATGGCGTGTATACACATCTTAAAATCTGGACCATGTTTCTCTTACTTGAGTACACAGTCGCTTTTATTTGAAATATGAAACTGCATTTTCCATGTTTTGAACTCTGGTTCGACTGCCTCTATGTATACACCATTTGTATCTTACCATACAGTGCCATGATCACCTTGAAATTGCATGCCTAGCTGATGATGCCATATACATGGAAGCATATATATAAGTATATGCAGCATATAATGGTTTGTTGCTATTACCATGTGAGTATTCCCATGTTTGCATGCTTTAGAATAACATATACATGATTAATTTCTTTAGGAAGTGGGTAACAATTTTGGTGTTCCCCTTAAGTCTGCTGCCCCTTTTGTTAAACAATTTGGGAACCCATGCTACATATATATAAAAAATATACTCTTTGACATGTGTTTACCTAGCTTGTAAACCCGAAATTGAAAAGAGTACTCTTCGACACTTATACACAATTAGTTTATTTATCTTTTGCTTTTGCATAAATATGTGCTTCTAGAAAACATATTAATTAGCTTTCCAAGATATGCCCATTAATTTTTGTCCATGTTTTCTTGCATGCTGTTTTTTGAGTGTTGCTTGCTGACGTGTGAGCAACTTGAAATTTTATATCCAGTTGAACTTGAAAGCATGCTCATTGTTAATGATATTTTTCGTCAACACCCCGAGGATATTATGTAATGTATGCGTTCATGAAATTTTCTGCAGTTATGACTTAGAGCTATCAGGATATAATCATGAATCTAGAATTTATAGACCTCTAAGCCATGACAACGACATCGTGTATTCCACTGAGAAGAAAAAAGGCTAACGCATCCCTTGAGTTCATGGATGAGGGCGTCGTAACATTCATTTACTCCGATGATCTTCTCATGTCAGATCTTCCCAAGAGAGGGGTCTGGATAACAACAGGAATCGGGTTAGGAATTCATACACGATTTTGTCACATCAATGTTCAGGAAGCGTTAGGCTCAACATGAGAGTATGGATCAATCATGGTGACCCCTTTTAGGCGAAGAGAAGGGGACTTCATATTTCCACAAAGCCCTCTTCTTCCGCTGCCGGAGCTCTCTGGTTGATCTCCTCATCAGAAAGGTTAGTGTTAACTCCCTGTTTCATCATTATGATACTACAAGATTAACAAATCGCAAGATGTATGGGACTCGGAATTCTCCATTCATAGATTGTAGATATATTACAAGAGTTGATGATTTTCTCCCCTCAAGAAGGAAGGAATTAAATTGAGAAATGAAAAGATCGTCCCTTTTTACAGAGTTTCTAGGATCCTATTTACAAAGAATTCAGGATCTTCCTATCAGTAGGGTGTTGGGCCGGAACGATTCCTGTCGGCCGCTATTTCTCTTGGTCTCGGGCATCTGTTGTCGGTCCATGGTCGTAGGCTTTCGGATATAGGCCTTCGGCTTTATCACGGGTACTTGGAGGGGCTTGCCCTTATAATGCACGTGTATGTCTACCGATTTAGAACCATTGATGGTTCAAGTACTAGGCGGATTAGTACATGTAGCCTGTATCCTTTCTTGAGTCTCGGTTTAGCCTTCTGGTTTGGCTTTCTGGAAGATAGCTTTCGGTGATATAAAGGTAACCTCTTTTATCACTTGTGGAGCCGTTCTTCAGGGGTTGGTTTCAGACCACCTTTATGTTTTGATCTGATACTTTTCCTTTTTTTAATGTGTTGGTGTCCATCGGTTGACTCTTGACGTGTAGACCCTGTCGGATGGACCTTTGTTGACGCCCGGTAGGTTTTGGGTCCCTCTTCTCCAGAGGGGGTATCGGCCTGAGTTGCTCTCGAATTCTCCATTCCTCATTCATTTGACATCCCTTCACTGTCGTCTCGTGCTAAGATCATTTTGGTAATAACATTTGCCTCCCCCCAGTGAAGGGGTGTCTTCGACTTTCCAAGTCAAGTTTCCTTTTCCAGGCTTTCTCCTATTTGTTTGCCAATTTCTTTCCAATGTTAAGTTACACCATAGGTCCTGCTGAAGAGATTCACTTTCGACGCCTTGTGAGGGAATGAAGTGACCTAGATTCAGGCCTTGATGGAAGATTGAAAACTCTTTCCAACATTGATGTTGAGTCCAATACTATCCAAACTTGGACGGATCAAGATTAAGGAGCCGAATTCACCTAGATTATGGGACTTAAAGATTGAAGGCCGGGAACCTTCTTGGTACTAGTGAAGAGCCGAATCCACCCAGATTCCGGTATTTTTATATTAAGGACCGGGAACCCTTCTGGCATTAATGAGGAGCCGAATCCACCCAGATACGGGTATTTTTAGATTAAGGACTCAGAACCCTTCCGGCGTTAATGAAGAGCCGAATCCACCCAGATTCAGGTATTTTTAGATTAAGGACCGGGAACCCTTCCGGCATTAATGAAGAGCCGAATCCACCCAGATTCGGATATTTTTAGATTAAGGACCGGGAACCCTTCAGGCGTTAATGAAGAGTCGAATCCACCCAGATTCGGGTATTTTTAGATTAAGGACCGGGAACCCTTTTGGCGTTAATGAAGAGCCGAATCCACCCAGATTCGGTTATAAGTGTAGAGAACCGGAACTCCCTCCGGTATAGTAAAGTGAGTATCCCCTTCGGATTTGTTTTGGGAAGCAGAGATTGTATGTGCTTCTTGAGCCTCCCCCTGGGCTTTTTGTTGTCAAAGCAGAGGATGTATGTGCTTTGTTGGCCACTCTCTGGGCCTGTGCGTTCGGAACGCATGGCTAGCTTATCCACAAACAGGGCCCAAGGACTTACCCAACCTCCCTCCAGGAGGTGCCTTATTCTGACCATCGTAGGCGATGATAAGGGCTTAGAAACTTAGATGGGGTCATTGTAGGCACAAAACTAAGGTTTACTCTTTTGACGCTCTATACGGACCATCGTAGGCACTGATAGAGACTTATGCACCACTCCCTCCAAGGGGTGCCCTATCCTGACCATCGTAGGCAATGATAAGCGTTTGCGCTCCCTTATGCAGCTAACGCGGAACATAAGTAGGGGTAGGACGTGCTCTTCTGCGAGCAGAGGTAGGATGTGCTTAGTTCGTGCAGAGCCAGGGTGTACTCTTCTGCAAGCAGAGGCAGGGAGTGCTAATTTTTAGATACACCGCCACGACCATCTCTGGTGTGAAACGGCGGCTTATGCTTTCGATGCTTTAACTCTGCCCCCTCTGGTTTAGGCAAAGAGGAAGACTAACGCAATCATCCCCCTCCGGGAATGCCTCGCCCAGGCCAATTTCGCGATGATGAGGGATTCAATCCTTTTTTCAGCCAGATTGATTTAAGCATTTTTTAAGGATTGCCTTAATAGTCTTGTTTGCGGCTTCCACAGCTCCGTTAGCTTTTGGGTAGGCTACTGAGGAGAAACTTTTGATAATTCCATTTTTCTCACAGAATCGGGTGAACTCTTCGCTCTTGAATTGCGTTCCGTTGTCCAATATGATCTTATATGGGATTCCGAAGCCGGTGACGATATTCTTTATTACAAATTTTAATACCTTTTTGAATGTGATAACCAAAAGGGGTTCCGCCTCCACCCACTTGGTGAAGTAGTCAATAGCTACTATGGCATATTTGGCTCCTCCCTTGGTGAGTGGTAAGGGCCCGATTAAATCTATCCCCCATATATCGAAAGGCCAGGGGCTCGATATAGTGGTCAAGTCGTTGGGAGGAACTCGTGGCACCTTAGAGTACTTCTGACATCTATTGCATTTTTTGACATATTCAACCACTTGACATACCATCCGCGACCAATAATAACCTTGTCGCATGACCCTTTTGCCAACTTAACTCCACTGGAATGGTCCCTGCATCATCCCTCATGAGCTTCTCTTATTAGGCTGAGTCCATCTTCGAAACCTACACACCATAAATAAGGAAGTGAATATCTCTTTTTATAAATTACGTCGTCTATGATCACAAATGTGGGAGCTTGGTGTTTTATCTTTCTTGCATCTTTCTTACTAAGGGGAAACGTCCCTCTTAGGAGGTAGTCCTCCATGGAAGTTATCCACATAGTTTCTTGTTGATGGCATGTTTTTATTATGGGGGATTCCCTCCTCGAGTTCACTTCTTGGTCTTCTCCATCTCCCCTCCTTAAGTCTTGGGATCTTGTCAAAACTAGTAACTCTTTTTCCATTTTTGATTCTTCCTGTTCGATGCTGGGCATCTCATGATATCCTTCCAGCACTATACGGGTTTCGGGAGCTCCCCGGGAGTTGGCTAATTTAGCTAGTGAATCCGCCTGGGTATTCTCCCTGCGGGATATTTGATGAACTGAGAAATCCTCAAATAAGGAAAGCATCTTTACTACCTTCTTCATGTATAAGATGAGCCGCTTGTCCTTGGTCTGATATGTCTGTTTTATTTGGTTTACCATTAATTGCGAGTCGCTGAAGATTTCTACCCTCGGTACTTTCAACTGTAATGCCAGATTCAGACCAACTATTATGGATTCATATTCAGCTACATTGTTGGTTGTCGGGAGCCCTAACTTCATGGCATAGTGCAAGCGGTGTCTGTCAGGGGTGATTATAACGTAACCTGCCACTGCTCCCTGCTCGTTGGAAGTTCTATCTACAAAGAGTTGCCATTTTGCCTTTGAGTCTTTTTCTTTAATTGACTGTTCCGAAATGAAGTTCGTGCACTCGTTCACGAAATCTGCTAGAGTTTTCCCTTTGATTGCTGCTTGAGGATGGAACTCAATTTCGTATTGGCTAAGCTCAATACCCCCATTTAATTAGTCTCCCCGAGGTCTCCGGTTTGCTGAACACTTGTTTGAGGGGGAAGCTAGCTAAAACTTTAATAGAGTGCGCCTGAAAATAACCTCTGAGCTTTCGTGCAGTAAGGATTAAACAATATGCTAGTTTCTCTATGACGGGGTATCGGGTTTCCGCGTCTTTTAGACTTCGGCTAACATAATAGATAGGGTGTTGAATCCCTTTAGCCTCTCTTATCAGGACTGAGCTCACTGCATATTCAAAGACAGCCGTGTATAGGTATAGAGTTTCTCCCTTCTCGGGACTGGACAAAATCGAAGGCTTTCCCATATAAACTTTCAATTCTTGAAATGCCTTCCTACACTCTTCGTTCCATTCTAAATTCTTCTTTTTCTTTATGACATCGAAGAAATGGACGCATTTATCGGTGGCCTTAGAGATGAACCTGCTTAGTGCCGCTACCTTCCCGTTTTGGCTCATAACTTCCTTGCTGGTTTTAGCTTCCTCCATGTCCCTAATGGCCTGTATTTGGTCAGGGCTAGCTTCAATTCCTGCTCGCTTACCACATATCCCAGAAACTTCCCTGATTGAACTCCGAAGGAACACTTTTGAGGGTTTAGTTTCATCTTGTAACTTCCCAAGACACCTAACATTTCTTCCAGATCTTTAGGTGATCCTCTGTTTTGGTAGATTTCACTAGCATGTCATCCACATATACCTCCATATTATGCCATATCCGCTCTTGGAACATCCGGTTTATCAGCCTTTGGTATGTTGCCCCTGCATTTCTCAAACCGAAGGGCATTACTTTATAACAAAACATTCCCCAGTTGGTGATGAAGCTTGTGTGTTCTTCGTCGGGTCTATGCATTGGGATTTGGTTGTACCTCGAATAAGCGTCCATAAGGGATTGTATCTTGTGTCCACTCGTGGTATCAACCAACTGATCGATCGGTGGGAGAGGGTAACAATCTTTCAGACAAGCCTTTTTTAAATCCGTATAAGCAACACACGTCCTCCACTTTCTGTTGGACTTCTTCATCAGCACGGGATTGGCTAACCATTTCGGGTAATGGACCTCCAGGATAAACCTGTTAGTTTCCAACCTTTTGACTTCCTCCTTCAAGGCCTCTATCCGGTCTCAATTATATTATTTCTTCTTTTGTCGGACCGAGGTTACTGAAGGGTTGATGTTTAAGGCGTGGCTCATAATTGAAGGATCGATACCAACCATATCTGAATGGGTCCAAGCAAAAACATCTTTGTTGAGATGAAGGAAGTGGATTAAGTCGCTTTGGAGAGGTTCCGTTAGCCTCTTCCCTATGTTGATGACTTTCAATTTATCTTTCGGGTCGACGTTTACTTCTTCAACTTCTTCTATTGGTTTTATCCTTTCAATATCTCCTATAGAGTCCAAATCTGTGATAATTTCTCCTTCTTCAGTTGAGTTCACCTCAATGGACTTTTTCCTCTTCCTTTTCAAAGAAGCGTACCTACCATTAGTGTGTATGTCAGTCTTATTTATTTGCATCTTGGCTTCAAATGAGGGATGTAAGAATCCCTTATCTAAAGGCATAGAAACAGTAAAAGAATCAAATACAAAGAATATTCCCTTTTGTATTTTTCGACCGTTGCGAAGTACAACTCTCGGGAGCTAAACTGTTCTCCGCAGATGGTATCCTATCCCTGTTTGGTCAGAAATTTTAACATGAGATATTTGGAAGAAATGAAGGCATCCATTTCCTCTAAAGCTGGTCGTCCGAAGAAGGCGTTGTAATAGGACGGCTGATCAATCACGACGAAGAGAGTTTCGAAATTCCTGTGAAGAGGGGACAACCCTACATGAACCAAAAGGTTGATTTGACCCACTGGGGTTGACCCTTTATTGTTGAACCAGAAAATTGGTTCATTGCTAGGCTCCAGCTTCTTTTTGGAAATTCCCATATGATCGAAGGCGTGCTTGAAAATGACATTGACATCGCTTTCGGTATCCACCAATATTTTAGAAACGACCAAAAGCCCTATCTGCGCTGTTATCATGAGGGGGTCGTTATGGGGGTGACAGACTCCTTTCTTCATTTCTTCTGGAGAGACCACGAGGTTACGTATTTTGAGGGCATAACGTGCGCTCTTCATTGATGGTTCTTCTTGGATGGAGAAGATTCCCTCCAAGGCTTCTTTCACGTATTGGTTCCTGGCCTTCGGACAACATCTGGCAGGGTGTGTTCCCCCATGGATCACATTGATTCGGTTTACGGGAGGCCCCAAATCCAAGCTATTCTCCCCCATAGCGACTCCTACGTGTTTACCGAAACCATCTACTATCCTCCTGCACGTTGAGCTGGTGCTGTTTTATTTGAAACGAACTCCTTCAGGTATCCTTCTCGGATTAATTTTTGGATAATTCCATCCAATACCTTGCACTCGTCTGTCTTATGCCCGTTGGTTTTATGGAACTCGCAGTACTTACCGCCGGCATGAGATTCGGGGCAAATTTTGGCTTTGAACAAGATGGGGACGCTATTGACCCTCTCTTTTGCAACAACATACACATACGAGATGGGCTTGTTCAAGGCAACTGAGTTGGTGTTAGAGTCTTTCCACCTCGACCCCCTCTGATTCCCTTCCGGGAGCTTTCGTTTGAAGTTCGACCTTCCTCCTTCCCCTTGAGGTCCGAACTTCCTCTTCGTGATGTACAGCTTATCCATGCGGATGAACATGTTGGCTTGCAAGTCTTTGCAGCCATGGATATATAACTCCTTCCAGAAGGGGGTGTTCTCAATCAACCCTAAGTGTACGGAGATCAGCTTGTCGCGGTCTTTCATATCCTTGGGCTTTAAGGCTTCGATGTTGAACTTTTCAGATTGTCACCTAGAGACTCCCCTTGTCTCTGTTTGATGTTGGCTATGACCGTATAGTCTACGGTTGGATCTTTGCAAATGCAGAACTGCGTGGAGAATTCATAAGAGAATTGTTTCCACGAGTAAATGGTGTTTTCTCTATACTAGCGATACCATTTCGCTGCAGCCCTTGGAAGGTCACCGGAAAGAGGCAGCACTTGATGGCTCCGGAAGCATTGTAAAGATCAATCTGGCTGTCGAAAGCCATCAGATGATCGTTGGGGTCAGTTGTTCCTAGATATTTTATGGTGTGAACTTTGACTCTTGACGGTATTATAGTATTCATAATCTCATCGATGAACGGTGCCACTCTTTCGTTGTCATTAACCTTGTCATCCTGGGTTCTCTTCCCCTTGCTTCCTAGCAAGTCCTTGACGGTCTTCTGAGTGACATCTCTGATATAAGCTTCCGTGTTGTCATAGTTTTCCCTTTTGGGATCATATCCTTTGGAGGTGGAGCTCCCAGACTGTTCCTGCTTGCACTGATTCCCTTGATGATCTACTTCCGTCAGGTGGGGCTTCTGTTTCTTGGAAGAAGTTGCCTGAGGCTTCCCTTTTGCTTCTGACTGTTGAGTAAGAGCCTTCCTTTTTGGAGATTCATTCATCTCTCTTTGACTAGATCTAGTGAGCCTTGAGGATTTTTGTGCCTGGACAGCGTTGACTTGAGCCTGTATTTCTTGAAGTTGCTTTTCCAAGGCCGAGATTCTTGCGACATTATCTTCCATGGAATTTGAGTCTGGTGGTTTTTGTGGATTAAGCGCGGCTCCTTTCTTGTTATTATTTGGGTTTAGCGCTGGGCCCTCGTTTCCTTCGGGGGTGACATTGGGATCAAGCTCTTTGTTTTGTTCTTTCAGTTTATTCGACTTCATTGTTTCCTGCCATGGAACGATAAATTCACCCAGTTAGCTTAAACAAATTAACCATAGGGTCGGAGGTTGAGGCCCTCCTTCTAGCGCCAAAATGTTAACGATATTTTTCGTCAATACCCGGAGGATAGTATGTAATGTATGCGTTCATGAAATTTTCTGCGGTTATGACTCATAGCTCTCAGGATATAATCCAGTATCTGGAATTGGTAGACCTATAAGCCATGAAAACGACATCGCGTATTCCATTGAGAAGAAAACGGGCTAACGCTTCCCTTGAGTTTATGGACGAGGGTGTCACAACATTAATTAACTCCGATGATCCTCGCGTGTCAGATCTTCCCAAGAGAGGGGTCTGGATCACAACAGGAATCGGGTTAGGAATTCACATACGATCTCGTCATATCAATGTTCAGGAAGCATTTGGCTCAGCATGAGAGTATGGATCAATCATGGCAACCCTTTTTAGGCGAAGAGAAGGGGACTTCATGTTCCCACAAAGCCCTCTTCTTCCACTGCCGGAGCGCCTTGGTTGATCTCCTCATCGGAAAGGTTAGTGTTATGTTACTACAAGATTAACAAATCGCAAGATGTATGGGACTCGGAATTCTCCATTCATAGATTGTAGATATATTACAAGAATTGATGATTTGCACCCCTCAAGAAGGAAGTAATTAAATTGAGAAATGAAAAGATCATCCCCCTTAATGGAGTTTCTGGGGTCTTATTTATAGAGAATTGGGGGTCTTCCTATCAGTAGGGTGTTGGCCCAGATTGATTCCTATCAGCCGCTATTTCTCTTGGTCTCGGGCATCTGCTGTCGGTCCTTGGTCGTAGGCTTTCGGATGTAGGCCTTCGTCTTTATTAGGGGTACTTTGAGGGGCTTGCCCTTATGATGCACATATATATCTACCGATTTAGAACCGTTGATGTTTCAGGTATTAGGCGGATAGTACCGGTAGCTTGTATCCTTGCTTGAGTCTCGGTTTATCCTTTCGGTTTGGCTTTCTGGAAGATAGCTTTTGGTGATACAAAGGTAACCCCTTTTGTCACTTATGGAGCCGTTCTTCAGGGGTTGGTTTCAGACCACCTTTATGCCATGATCTGGTACTTTTCCTTTTTTTTAATGTGTTGGTGTCCATTGGTTGACTCTTGACGTGTAGACCCTGTCTGATGGACCTTTGCTGATGCTTGGTAGGTTTCGGGTCCCTCTTCTCCAAAGAGGGTATCGGTCTGAGTTTCTCTTGAATTCTTCATTCCTCATTCATTTGACATCCCTTCACTGTCGTCTCGTGCTAAGATCATTTTGGTAGTAACACTCATTATGGTACAATATATATGAAAGCGTATCCATGTACATACAAGAATGTGTATGTGCGGACCACTTAGTTCTTTATTCATTTTCGTATATCTGTTTAGGTCTGGCAGAACACTTATGTTGGACTGCCCTTACATGCTGGCTCTTGTTTCATTTGAATACATGCAATAAAGGAATTTCTTTGGTTTGACATACCTGATAGGATTCGTCTAATAAAGTACCACCCAAGTAATAATGTGATGGTGAATGCAGTCTACATGCTAGTATATAATCATCTCATAAGACACATTTAGAAAGAAAATAAAACTTGATTCATTTGTATATTTCAAATTGTTATTCTCGATATTGCTGGGTTAGAAACATACCATTATTCAATTATTGATTTGAAAGGAAATAATAAATTAGTAGCACTGGGTGATTTTTATATCATTGTTGGATTCCAAAGTTTCTTTTACTTGTCCATTTACTTTGGTTCCCTGCGACTCCAGTATTTGCTAAAATGCTAAACTCTGTCTAAATGGTGTATACATACTTGTTCCCTTAGTATTTTTGTTTAAACCATTTGTGAACCTAAATGTACATCTAATTTAGTGTACTAGTTTCCTAAACTAGATGATGCACTATCTAGTTATGATGCCATGTTTGAGCACACATTTTGATCATCATTGCCCTTGTTTATTTATTTGTTACGGAATGCTAGGGCAGTACACACGTGTACTCGTATACGTGTGTACATGCAGGCTTCCGCAACCAACTTTTCACATATTATCATGAGAGTGTTCATGGATACTTGCAGCATGAAAATGTTGCCAAGCTTCACCTGATCAAATCAACTTAATATATTTGTCCTTGAAATAAAATTGGATAAGAATGGATATTATATACTGACATGAACAGATACCACACTTGATCTTAATACACTGATATGAACAAATATCAATACTGTTTATTTATATATGACATCGATGTTGGGATTAACTATTATATTTTCGTTTCTATTGAAGTTAATTGTAACGACCCGGATTTTGCCCGACCCCTATCGTTCGCAAGATCGATCAAGACCGTTCAAATTCTGCATACATTAACTTTGGGCATACAACACATCAGGACAACAACACAGACTTTTATAACATCAATAATAAATGTTACATCATAGTACAAAATATATCAGAGTACATCAGAATAAAATTACAGCGGAAGATAAATTACAATATATTAATACGTTGCAGCGGAACTAATCGCAGCGGAACTAATCTCAGCGGAAGGCCATCAATATTCTGGACCCAGCTTCAGGCTTCAATCCAGGATCCTGCTTAACTATATCTGCAAAAGCTACTCGACTGCCCGTGTGGAAAGAAGGCACCCGAGTTTGCAAAGTGAAACAAACTACAGGTCAGTCGTGGGACTGGTATGAGAAATCTTAACTTAACTTATCTAATAAAAAGGCTAATCATAGGACCACGCCGCTAACGCGGAACGGGTTTACTCCATTGGATTGCCAGTGCACAAAATAAAGTAAATCGTCAAATAACGCAATGCTTTTTAGAAAAATGAAACCATTATAAGACCCAGGTCCCATCACACAATGCAACGCAAACCAGAGGATAAGGTTTTACCTTATAATGGTCAAAAGATGCTTGATACGTAAAAACGATATTATTAGTGTGTGTATATGTTTAAAACATTTCAAATATAATATCAATCCTAGACGGCATAACTACCATCTACTATGTCGCCATACTAGTTATACAATCAAAACCACAAGGGGCGTATTGGAAATTGGGTTTTCCTTCATGAGTCAAGGCTAGGGAGGAGCTCCTTACCGATTCGATACAGTCTAGCAAATGCCTCTGGATCACACCTATGGGCAACCCTTGGATAGCTGCAGGGTCGGTCCACTCCGAAGGGTCGTGGATTAGTTATACCTGAACACACGTTTCCCGGTCCTTTTGGACCTATAATATGGCCACTAACAACCTATAAAAAAACACGAGGTACCTCATAATCCATCATCAACATAAGTAAAATGTCAGCGCTGGTAGGTCACTGACATTATTCTAGCTAGAAAGATAATGTGTGCACTCCCTGCGTTCCCTTCTCTCGTTTTAGACTCATACCGGGATGTGAGGCTCGTGAGGCTTCGCTATACACAAAGCTGTGCCTAAACAGGACGTGCTTTGATCGTCAACCACAAGGCATGCTTTTCAACAATGCCTTGATCATTTGCATCTTAGCATGTCACATTGTCAGACCCTACCATAACCTTGATCATCTACCAATATATATATCACCTCTAAGCTCATACGTCTTAGAGAAGGGTGATAAGTAAAGAATAAATTCTTCACCACCAAACAGAAATATATAATCAGTAGCGTTCAACAAATATAGTAGAAATGAATACAATGTCAGACACGCAATCCATTTACAAATCCTCTCTGGGTCTGAGCGAAACAACGTGTCCGTCGATCTCCAAATGCGTTTGAACGATCATTACCAAATACCTTGCCTTGGAAGGCCAATCCCAATTCAAGATACCAGTCATCATCATCCCAACGATGTGAAAACCTTTGGTCTTCAACCACCGCCTTCATCTTCTACTCTTGATCGCCGTGATGATTATCCAGAATGGGTTAAACCTGGTCTTTCTGAATAACTCGCGTATTTTGGGATTAAAAAGCAAATATTGGAAAATCATACATTCCGACTCCGAGTATTCTTTTAATAAGATATTCATATTAGAAGATTCTCATTAATTTTATCAAAGATAAACTCTGAAAATAAAATCTTAAATCTTCCTTAAAAGATTTATTAAAACTTTAGTTTTGATTTGATATCAAAAATCATTATTACAAGATCATTTATTTAAGGAATAAATCTTGTCTTAAACAGGTTAAAGAACTAGTGTCCTTTAAAACACAGTTCACGATGAACCCACAAATCTATTTCCAAAATATGGAATTCCACAGAAATCAAATCAATACATAATTGATATAAATTTCTGTATCGGACTAATAATATAAATGGAATAACGGCAAAGCGCCTTAAATTCCATATATAATATCGGTTTTCTTTTACAGAAGCCCATTTCGATTATTACCGATCGAATTTCCACTAAATTCCTATTTAATATATTAAGTTGGTAAAAACTTGATTTTTAGAAAATGCCCTTTTTAAATCTATAAAATAGATTTATAAATTCCAAATAATAATTTCAATGTAAATCGGATTAAAGGACAAATGTCATTTAAAACACCATCCACGATAAATCCACTTCACATCTCAATTTATTTCATATCACAAAATATAATTGCAAATCCTAATAATCTTTTAAAAAACATATTTTAAAATAATCATTAAAAATATTCTTTATATAAAAGATTCTAAATGAGAAGTATTCTTTATATTACAAATTTTATCTTTTACAAATATTCTTTGTTTTAACATATACTTGATTTACAATATTTTCTCTATTATGAAAGAATATATACTTTATACAAAAAGGATTTCTAATGTAAAAATATTCTTATTTAAAAGAACACCTGAATCGAAGTGCGACTTAAACATTTACCATATAATTTGGATTATATGGATTTCACACACATCATATATATGATAATAACAGTATAATCATCATGTCATCCATTACATCCAAAGTGTAATTTCCACTGTGTAAGCGTTAAAATGAAGCAATAACGCTCATCGCAGCCTGTCGATCTAACGATCAACATACATCTAAATACTGGGATTAGTGTATGTAAATTTTCATCCCAACACCCGTGTGGGGTTTCAACCAACAAACAAATAATAAACTAATTTGTGCACTTGGGCGATGTGTGAAAATTATCGTCCCAATCACATAAACAAGTTGGGTAACTTGTGAATGGAAGTGTAATACACAATATATAATCATGACAAGAAAATGTCTCCTTTATATTATATGTAATTCTATTGCAATGAATAAATACGAATAATAACTTTTATTTCTAGTTTGTTCGAAACAAGGAATGCAAATAGAGAACAAATTCTATTTTTAATGTATATTTTCATTAGTGGTTACAATAAAAGAACAACTTTGTTTCAATGTATATATGTGCATTTGTGAATGCAAATAAAAGAACAATTTTAATTTCAATGGGTACTTGCTTTTGTGAAGGCAGAGTAGATACAACTTCCATTTGTAAAGTTTATTTGCAGTAATAAATGCAAATAAAAGAATAAATTTCATTTTTCAAGTTTATTTCACTTCAAAGCATATTATATTTCAAAATATATTTTATTTCAAAGTATATTCTATTTCAAAGTATATTTGCATTTGTGAATGCAATTAAAAGAAACAACATTTATTTCCAAGGTATATTTGCATTTGTGAATGCAAATAAAAGAACAGTTTTGATTTCAAAATTTATTTGCATTAGTGAATGTAAATAAAAGACCAACATTTATTTTAAATGAATATTTTAACAAATTCTATTCAATGTATGAAAATGTGTATATTTGTATTGGTGAATGGTGATAAAAAGATAGACTTTAGTTTCATTGAATATTTGCATTGATAAATGCAAATAAAAGAATAAACCTTAATTTCAATGCATATTTGCATTGATAAATGCAATTAAAGGAATAAACTTTAGTTCTAATATATGTCTTTGCATTGATGAGTGCAATGAAGGAATAATTTGTTTCAATATATATATTTGCATTGGTAAATGCAAATAAAGAACAATTTCTATTTTCTACATATATTTGCATTGGTGAATGCAAATAAAAGAATAAAATTTATTTTTTTAAAGTTCATTAGCATTAGTGAATGTAAATAAAAGAATGAATTATATATTAAAATATATTTGCAAACAAAAATGTAACTTCTGAAAATAATTTCTTATTTACATATAAAATGTAAACAAAATTGTGATTTCCAAAATATGTATTTTTATTTACATAAAAATGTAAACAAAAAGGTGGTTTCCAAATATAACCTTTAATTTACAAATACAATATAAATAAAGTTTTATTTTACTAATATGTTTTTAATATCAACAATAAAATTTAATATTTTATTGTTATTCCAATTCTAGAACATCCTAAGTTTAAGGTGACAGTAAAAAGAAGATTTTTTTTACTGTAATTCATAAATCGTGTTCTAAATGTAAACAATTAGGATTTTATTTGTTAGCCAAATTCTGTTGTAATGGAAATATATTTTATTGTTGTTCATATTCTATTGTAAATAAACAAATAAAAATAATATTTTATTTGTCGTTTAATTTCTATTTTAAAATCAACAAACAAAAATAAGTTTTGATTTGTCGATCAAATTCTATTGTTCATCTCAGAATAATAAAGATAATAGTTTAATAATTTATAATAAATTAGAATAACTAGATCTGGATAAAATATGATTTAAATCTAAACTTAGATTTTATTTTCTAATCGCAAATAAAATTCAACAATATAAGAAATTTCAATGCGGATCTAGCATAACATGAACAACAAAACATACCACCCACAACAATCAACAATATGTACAACACAGAACATTTCAGATCTCAATTTACATCACAATACAATTATTTTTAATGCGAGAAAAATATTTTATAATTAATTAAATAATAAATTCAGAGTTCTCACATTGATATGGCTGAAAATTCGACTGTCTCGGTTTCAGCTCTGGTCTGCGCCATTGCGAAGATCTCTGAAAGACGAGTCCAACGCAACTTACGGTTCGTAAAACGGCCCTCGTATGAAAGAGATGTTGAATTTTAAAGATTGGATAATTTAAATATTAAATAAATAAATAATAATAAAATAATAACCTTCTTCCTCGTTCTATCTCGTTATGGCCGAACCCAATTTCCACCTCCAATCCCCACGTCGCACGCAACCTCGGCCACCCTGGCGCCGATCGGACATCACCACTTCGAACGCCTTCGACCACCGCACCTGCGCCCCCCACCATGGACAATTCGAGGGTCCCACTGCGCCGGACAACCACCGCGAACGGCGGCACTTTGTGCTCCAAATTCGCGAAATCCGTGCACCAAAATCCGATCTTAACCGTATAGATTCGAAGCTCTCTGAATTCTCTTCGATTTGATATATAATTTGTTGATTTTTACTGAACGGATTGAAAGAAATTAACATTTGAAATTCGGATGATTCTGGCCATTGTTCTAAGGGTAGGCGGCGGCTATGAAAATTAGGGTTTAATTTTTTTATTATTAAATTCGTTGAAAAACGTGTTATAAAGGTGGATTTCTGGACTGTCTCAGAATTGGGCCTGTTTACTGTCGATCTTAACGTTTTGAGGCCTTCTGAACGCAATGGGACAGGTCTGGGGGTCCAATTCCGAAATCTGTAGAATATTTATTTAAAATCCCATTAAAAATTAATTAATTAAATATTGACCATACATTTAAATATGCCATGGCCACATATGACCTCAGATAATTCCAAAAAAAAATATTTTTAGCTTTCTTATGAAGATACGGTTCTAACAAGACTAATTTCGTTGCATTCTGAGACTGTTTGAAAAATGGCTATTTTCAAGCCGTTTAAATTTACCTGAAATAGTCAAAACACATTTTCGTTTGCCACGCTCACATATTAACTCAAAAAATTCTGAAAATTGAAACCTAGCTATAATTTGACATTCCGGTTCCAACAAAAGTGGTTTCATCGAAAATGGAGGTCGTTTGAAAAATGACTATTTTTAAGGCCAATATATTTAATATTAAAAATACATTTTTAAACAAATAAATTCCGAAACTCAAAATTTATAAGTGTTTATACTTTTTAAATGCAGAAACATCATTCTAGACTCAATGGAAGTGGTTTCGAGTCCAAATTCCTTCATATGTACAAAGTAGCCCTTCGGGCCATATATATTATATATATATTCTACAGCGACCTTCCCTAATTTGAATTAGCCATAACTTTTGATTTTTAAAACGATATTTCAATTTTCCAAATTCGTTAGAAAGATATGGTTAAACAGATTTAAATATTTCTGGTTTCACTCAATTCTGATTTATTTTGAATCATGTACATTCAGTTAAAGTTCAAAATTAAAATTTTAAACTACCGCGCTATTTCTAACTCCATTCATATTTAAAATTAAATTTATTCGTCCTAACTTTGATTAAAATAAATTCTAGCCATTATTATTATATTAATTATATTATATCCTCAAAATTCATTTAAAATTTCTAAAATAATTTTTTTAAATTGGTTCAGAATTTGCGGGTTGTTACAATCTTCCCCACTTAAAATCTTTTCGTCCTCGAAAAGGAAATGAAGCTAAAGTTGTTTATTTAACTAATATAATTTTCATTCTTTAATTGTTTAATAATTTTATTAGTTGAACTCATATTCACACAACACAATCATCAATCAATTAGTTGATTAAATTTTCAAAAATATATAACTTTTATATATTCAAAATCATATTTTCTAAAATTGAATTACATATTTTCCACTCTGACTCATTCTAGGGCATTGTTAACCCCATCTCTAATGAGTATTCTCATTCTAGGATACTGCTGATCCTATCTCTAATGAGTATTCTTATTGGATATTACTAATCCAACCTCTGATGAGTCTTTCGTTTAGTTCTAATGAGTTGTACCCCAAAGATTGGAGCAAACCTAGCTTTGATACCAGCTGTAACGACCCGGATTTTGCCTGACCCCAATCGTTCACAAGATCGATCAAGACCGTTCAAATTCCGCATACGTTAACTTTGGGCATACAACACATCAGGACAACAACACAGACTTTTATAACATCAATAATAAATGTTACATCATAGTACAAAATATATCAGAGTACATCGGAATAAAATTACAGCGGAAGATAAATTACAATATATTAATACGTTGCAGCGGAACTAATCGCAGCGGAACTAATCTCAGCGGAAGGCCATCAATATTCTGGACCCAATTTCAGGCTTCAATCCAGGATCCTGCTTAACTATATCTGCAAAAAGCTACTTGACTGCCCGTGTGGAAAGAGGGCATCCGAGTTTGCAAAGTGAAACAAACTACAGGTCAGTCGTGGGACTGGTATGAGAAATCTTAACTTAACTTATCTAATAAAAAGGCTAATCACAGGACCACACCGCTAATGCGGAACGGGTTTACTCCATTGGATTGCCAGTGCATAAAATGAAGTAAATCGTCAAATAACGCATTGCATTTCAGAAAAATGAAACCATTATAAGACCCAGGTCCCATCACACAATGCAATGCAAACCGGAGGATAGGGTTTTACCTTATAATGATCAAAAGATGCTTGATACGTAAAAATGATATTATTAGTGTATATATGTTTAAAACATTTCAAATATAATATCAATCCTAGACGGCATAACTACCATCTACTATGTCGCCATACTAGTTATACAATCAAAACCGCAAGGGGCATATTGGAAATTGGGTTCTCCTTCATGAGTCAAGGCTAGGGAGCTGGAGCTCCTTACCGATTTGAGACACTCAAGCAAATGCCTCAGGATCACACCTATGGGCAACCCTCGGATAGCTGCAAGGTTGGTCCACTCCGAAGGGTCGTGGATTAGTTATACCTGAACACACGTTTCCCGGTCCTTTTGGACCTATAATATGGCCACTAACAACCTATAAAAAAACACGAGGTACCTCATAATCCATCATCCACATGAGTAAAATGTCAGCGCTGGTAGGTCCCTGACATTATTCTAGCTAGAAAGATAACGTGTGCACTCCCTGCGTTCCCTTCTCCCGTTTTAGACTCATACCGAGATGTGAGGCTCGTGAGGCTTCGCTATCCACAAAGCTGCGCCTAAACAGGACGTGCTTTGATCGTCAAGCACAAGGCATGCTTTTCAACAAAGCCTTGATCATTTGCATCTTAGCATGTCACATTGTCAGACCCTACCATATCCTTGATCATCTACCAATATATATATCACCTCTAAGCTCATACGTCTTAGAGAAGGGTGATAAGTAAAGAATTAATTCTTCACCACCAAACAGAAATATATAATCAGTAGCGTTCAACAAATACAGTAGAAATGAATACAATGTCAGGCACGTAATCCATTTACAAGTCTGCTCTGGGTCTGAGCGAAACAACGTGTCCGTCGATCTCCAAATGTGTTTGGACGATCATTACCAAATACCTTGCCTTGGAAGGCCAATCCCAATTCAAGATACCAGTCATCATCATCCCAACGATGTGAAAACCTTCGGTCTTCAACCACCGCCTTCATCTTCGACTCTTGATCACCGTGATGATTATCCAGAATGGGTTAAACCTGGTCTTTCTGAATAACTCGCGTATTTTGGGATTAAAAAGCAAATATTGGAAAATCACACATTACGCCACATTCCGACTCCGAGTATTCTTTTAATAAGATATTCATATTAGAAGATTCTCATTAATTTTATCAAAGATAAACTCTGAAAATAAAATCATAAATTTTCCTTAAAAGATTTATTAAAACTCCAGTTTTGATTTGATATCAAAAATCATTATTACAAGATCATTTATTTAAGGAATAAATCTTGTCTTAAACAGGTTAAAGAACTAGTGTCCTTTAAAACACAGTTCACGATGTACCCACAAATCTATTTCCAAAATTTAGAATTCCACAGAAATCAAATCAATACATAATCGATATAATTTTCTGTATCGGACTAATAATATAAATGGAATAACGGCAAAGCCTCTTAAATTCCATATATAATATCGGTCTTCTTTTACAGAAGCCCATTTCGATTATTACCGATCGAATTTCCACTAAATTCCTATTTAATATATTAGGTTGGAAAAAACTTGATTTTTAGAAAATGCCCTTTTTAAATCTATAAAATAGATTTATAAATTCCAAATAATAATTTCAATGTAAATCGGATTAAAGGACAAATGTCATTTTAAACACCATCCACGATAAATCCACTTCACATCTCAATTTATTTCATATCACAAAATATAATTGCAAATCCTAATAATCTTTTAAAAAAACATATTTTAAAATAATCATTAAAAATATTCTTTAAATAAAAGATTCTAAATGAGAAATATTCTTTATATTACAAATTTTATCTTTTACAAATATTCTTTGTTTTAACATATACTTGATTTACAATATTTTCTCTATTATGAAAGAATATATACTTTATATAAAAAGGATTTCTAATGTAAAAATATTATTATTTAAAAGAACACCTGAATCAAAGTGCGACTCAAACATTTACCATATAATTTAGATTATATGGATTTCACACACATCATATATATGATAATAACAGTATAATCATCAAGTCATCCATTACATCCAAAGTGTAATTTCCACTGTGTAAGCGTTAAAATGAAGCAATAACGCTCATCGCAGCCTGTCGATCTAACGACCAACATACAACTAAATACTGGGATTAGTGTATGTAAATTTTCATCCCAACACCCGTGTGGGGTTTCAACCAACAAACAAATAATAAACTAATTTGTGCACTTGGGCGATGTGTGATCGTCCCAATCACATAAACAAGTCGGGTAACTTGTGAATGGAAGTGTAATACACAATATATAATCATGACAAGAAAATGTCTCCTTTATATTATATGTAATTCTATTGCAATGAATGAATAAGAATAATAACTTCGTCTCTATTGACCATTTCCATTTCGCTAATTTAACCTCAAGCAATAATGGTTATATTGTTTTGGCAATTCTAATGGGACAAAAATGATAATTATTGTTTGTACTAACCTATCTTGTCAAGTATATGACTTGTCAATCATAAGATATATATATATCTATATATAAATTGCTTTAACTAATTCATTTTGACAAAAATGAATATTTCTGACAAAATGTCTATTTTGGTTTAGTTAGTGTAAATTGACTAAAATGAATAATTGTTTTTAACTAATGTAAATTAACAAAATGAATAATTGGTTTCAATAAATGTAAATTGATAAAAGTGAATAGTTGGTTTTAACTAATGTGAATTGACAAAAGTGTTTATTTCATTTTAACTAATCAATTTGACAAAATGACTCTTCTTATTTCATATAAAATTACAATAAGAATGCAACTCTAAAATCTATTCTTTATATTGTCCTCTAAATGACAATAAAAGGTAATATTCATTCTTACCATTTTTACTACACTAAAATGTAACTAAAATGCAGTTTCTAAATCCTATCCTTTATTTATCTCTGAAAATGTGAATAAAAGGGGTAACTCTTAATTTTGAAAGAAAACTGAAACTTTCAATTCATGTTTTGTTTGCATTAAAGAATGCAAACAAAAATTCAACTTTGAAACGATGTTTTATTCATATTAAAAATGCAAATCCACAAATGCAACTTATATTTTGATGTTTGGTTTGCATGTAGGATTGCAAACAAAATGAAACTTTTATTTTAATGTTTCATTTGCAACAAGGAAAGCAAATACATAAATAGATAAATGTAACTTTTATTTCTAGTTTGTTTGAAACAAGGAATGCAAATAGAGAACAAATTCTATTTTTAATGTATATTTTCATTAGTGGTTACAATAAAAGAACAACTTTGTTTCAATGTATATATGTGCATTTGTGAATGCAAATAAAAGAACAAATTTAATTTCAATGGGTACTTGCTTTTGTGAAGGCAGAGTAGATACAACTTCCATTTGTAAATTTTATTTGCAGTAATAAATGCGATAAAAGAATAAATTTAATTTTTAAAGTTTATTTCACTTCAAAGCATATTATATTTCAAAATATATTTTATTTCAAAGTATATTCTATTTCAAAGTATATTTGCATTTGTGAATGCAATTAAAAGAAACGACACTTATTTTCAAGGTATATTTGCATTTGTGAATGCAAATAAAAGAATAGTTTTGATTTCAAAATTTATTTGCATTAGTGAATGTAAATAAAAGACCAACATTTATTTTAAATGAATATTTTAACAAATTCTATTCAATGTATAAAAATGTGTATATTTGTATTGGTGAATGGTGATAAAAAGATAGACTTTAGTTTCATTGAATATTTGCATTGATAAATGCAAATAAAAGAATAAACCTTAATTTCAATGCATATTTGCATTGATGAATGCAATTAAAGGAATAAACTTTAGTTCTAATATATGTCTTTGCATTGATGAGTGCAATGAAGGAATAATTTGTTTCAATATATATATATATATATATATATATATATATTTGCATTGGTAAATGCAAATAAAGAACAATTTCTATTTTCTACATATATTTGCATTGGTGAATGCGAATAAAATTTATTTTTTTAAAGTTCATTAGCATTAGTGAATGTAAATAAAAGAATGAATTATATATTAAAATATATTTGCAAACAAAAATGTAACTTCTGAAAATAATTTCTTATTTACATATAAAATGTAAACAAAATTGTGATTTCCAAAATATGTATTTTTATTTACATAAAAATGTAAACAAAAAGGTGATTTCCAAATATAACATTTAATTTACAAATACAATGTAAATAAAGTTTTATTTTACTAATATGTTTTTAATATCAACAATAAAATTTAATATTTTATTGTTATTGCAATTCTAGAACATCCTAAGTTTAAGTTGACAGTAAAAAGAAGATTTTTTTTTTTACTGTAATTCATAAATCGTGTTCTAAATGTAAACAATTAGGATTTTATTTGTTAGCCAAATTCTGTTGTAATGGAAATATATTTTATTGTTGTTCATATTCTATTGTAAATAAACAAATAAAAATAATATTATATTTGTCGTTCAATTTCTATTTTAAAATCAACAAACAAAAATAAGTTTTGATTTGTCGATCAAATTCTATTATTCATCTCAGAATAATAAAGATAATAGTTTAATAATTTATAATAAATTAGAATAACTAGATCTGGATAAAATATGATTTAAATCTAAACTTAGATTCAATTTTCTAATCACAAATAAAATTCAACAATATATGAAATTTCAATGCGGATCTAGCATAACATGAACAACAAAACATACCACCCACAACAATCAACAATATGTACAACACAGAACATTTCAGATCTGAATTTACATCACAATACAATTATTTTTAACGCGAGAAAAATAATTTATAATTAATTAAATAATTAATTCAGAGTTCTCACATTGATATGGCTGAAAATTCGACTGTCTCGGTTTCAGCTCTGGTCCGCGCCATTGCGAAGATCTCTGAAAGACGAGTCCAACGCAACTTACGGTTCGTAAAACGACCCTCGTATGAAAGAGATATTGAATTTTAAAGATTGGATAATTTAAATATTAAATAAATAAATAATATTAAAATAATAACCTTCTTCCTCGTTTTATCTCGTTACGGCCGAACCCAATTTCCACCTCCAATCCCCACGTCGCACGCAACCTCGGCCACCCTGGCGCCGATCGGACATCACCACTTCGAACGCCTTCGACCACCGCACCTGCGCCCCCCCCACCATGGACAGTTCGCGGGTCCCATTACGCCGGACAACCACCGCGAACGGCGGCACTTTTTGCCCCAAATTCATGAAATCCGTGCACCAAAACCCGATCTTAACCGTATAGATTCGAAGCTCTCTAAATTCTCTTCGCTTTGATATATAATTTGTTGATTTTCACCGAACGGATGGAGAGAAATTAACGTTTGAAATTCGGATGATTCTGGCCATTGTTCTAAGGGTAGGCGGCGGCTATGAAAATTAGGGTTTAATTTTTTTATTATTAAATTCGTTGAAAAACGTGTTATAAAGGTGGATTTCTGGACTGTCTCAGAATTGGGCCTGCTTACTGTCGATCCTAACGTTTTGAGGCTTTCTGAACGCAATGGGACAGGTCTCGGGGGTCCAATTCCGAAATCTGTAGAATATTTATTTAAAATCCCATTAAAAATTAATTAACTAAATATTGACCGTACATTTAAATATGCCGGGGCCACATATGACCTCAGAAAATTCCAAAAAAAATATTTTTAGCTTTCTTATGATGATACGGTTCAAACAAGACTAATTTCGTTGCATTCTGAGACTGTTTGAAAAATGGCTATTTTCAAGCCGTTTAAATTTACCTGAAATAGTCAAAACACATTTTCGTTTGCCACGCTCACATATTAACTCAAAAAATTCTGAAAATTGAAACCTAGCTATAATTTGACATTCCGGTTCCAACAAAAGTGGTTTCGTCGAAAACGAAGGTCGTTTGAAAAATGACTATTTTTAAGGCCAATATATTTAATATTAAAAATACATTTTTTAACAAATAAATTCCGAAACTCAAAATATATAAGTGTTTATACTTTCTAAATGCAGAAACATCATTCCAGACTCAATGGAAGTGGTTTCGAGTCCAAATTCCTTCATATGTAAAAAGTAGCCCTTCGGGCCATATATATTATATATATATATTCTACAACGGCCTTCCCTAATTTGAATTAGCCATAACTTTTGATTTTTAAAACGAAATTTCAATTTTCCAAATTCGTTAGAAAGATATGGTTAAACAGATTTAAATATTTCTGGTTTCACTCAATTCTGATTTATTTTGAATCCTGTACATTCAGTTAAAGTTCAAAATTAAAATTTTAAACTACCGCACTATTTCTAACTCCATTTATATTTAAAATTAAATTTATTCGTTTTAACTTTGATTAAAATAAATTCTAGCCATTATTATTATATTAATTATATTATATCCTCAAAATTCATTAAAATTTTCTAAAATAAATTTTTTAAATTGGTTCAGAATTTGCGGGTTGTTACATTAATTTACTTGAACTATGATTTAATCTTGACTCGAGTGTTTTATGTTTTTACATGGAACGCTCGGGTCAGACCCGAGTAGTACGGATTTAAAGGAATACAGCTTAGGATTCGAAGATGGGCGAAGCTGGGGATTCCGAGCATGCCGCACTATGAAGTTTTTTTAAAAAGCAATATTTTCTTGTATCCAAATTTTGTTTAGATTCTGCTGTATAGAAAATATTGTATCAAAAATTCTGGATTATATATAAAAGTTTATTCTGCTATTCAATATTGTGTTATTTAATTATTTTTTGTTTTCTTTGTTGATTTTATTTTTAAACTCTGTAAGCTAAATAACGAACCGTTGATTTGAATGTTTTACGGTTGTTTAATTGACGCATTGAAGTGGTCAAAAAGGCGGGACGTTATAAGTGGTATCAGAGCTTTGGTTTATGCCAAGATTAGCATATTGGGTTTAAAAACGGATCTTGAAAATAAAAAGGTTTTGAAATATATATTTCTAAAGTGAAAATTTATTTGCAAAAGAAATTTATTTTGAAAAATATTATTTTGAAAATTTGTATTTTAAAGCAAATACAGTGGAAACAAAATTTATTTTAGATTTAAAATTCTTTTCAGAATCCCCAGTCTTTAGAATCTTGATTTGCTAGAACCAGTTCTTCGATAAGGTCTCTTTAGGTTTTGAATCTCGAATCCATTATCGAACGGTATCTATTGAGAATAAGTATAATAGAATCGATGAATCAGTTTCTGTAATCGTGTATTTTAGAAATCAAAGACGACAGAAATTTGTTGGAAATAAATTTTAGGTAAGAATTTGAATTAAAAGAGAATTTGAAATCATTTCAAAATGAAACGATGAATTTTATTTCGATATTCGAAATATTAATTAAAGAAATAAAAATCGAAAAGGTTATAATTGGAATTCAATTGTGTCAAATTGTATTTCTAATATTATTTTAATTATTCAGAACTTGGCAAGATAAATCATAATTGGTTTCGAACCAATAATGTATAATCGAATATATGAATTCGATCGTGAAGTATAAACTTGTTAATAAATTAACAAGAAGTGAATTGTAAACGAGAATTGTAAATGAAGCAATATACGAATGAAGAATGCGAAGAGATTTGAATCGACATTTAAATGAAATCAAAATTAATTTGATGTGACGAGTTCAAATTTCGAAAAAGAAATAATATTTACTTTTTAGAAGTAAATAAAGTTTGGAAGCAAAGGATTGCAAATGAAATGGAATTGACCAGTATGGCGAGATTATTCTGAGGTTCAGAATATAATCCAAATGAGATTTTCCGAAGCTCGGAATATGGTATCGAATAACATATTATTCGAAGGAAATTATACAAGGAAGTCAACTATGTTGAGTTCCAGGGAATATTTATTGCTTACCGTTTTAATCAAAATTTAATTAATTATTTATGTATTCAATTAAAAAAATAAAGTACATTTTTAAAGATAAATGACTTGAATGCGTGAATTATTATCAACAATTTTCGTTAAAGAAGAAAATTCTTAACTTGAATTCGAAAGTTACGAGAATAAGTGTTTGTTTTTATTCGAAGTTGTGAATTTTATCTGTTTCTAAGTTAATAATGTTTTTCAGTTAAGGTCGAAGAGGTAAATGTAACGACCGGCATTTTGAATGCTTCAAATTGATAATTAAACAAACTTAAAATGTTCAAATCGACGGATAAGTTTAAAGCAGAATCAACACATAAAAAAACACATAATAAATAAATAACACAGTATTGAAAAGTGAAATAAACTTTTTATATATAATCAGAATTTTGAATACAAGATTTTTCTATATACAGCGGAATTTTAAAACAACTTGAATACAAAAATGTTTACTGTTTGAAATTTTCAAAGTGCGCGTCTTCAGAACCCCAGCTTCGCCAGTCTTCAAATCCTAAACTGTGATCTTTATATCTGTAACGCTCGAGTTTGACCCGAGCGTTCCATGCAAAAACATAAAACACTCGAGTCAGGATTAATCATTGTTCAAGTAAATTGACTTTAATATAAACTGGAATATAATAGTTAATCCTCTCATCAGTCACATGCCAAATACAATGGTGCCGTGTTTTGTGCTATATCGGTTTTTATTTCAAGGACAAATGGTCACGGAAACCTACATAAACACACACGTACAAGTACATGTGTGCACTGCCTCAGCATTCCGCAAACAAGAAATAACCAGTGTGATGGGTGTACACAAATACACATCGCAACACATGTGAGTTGTGTACCCAGTTCTCAAACAACGTATGTTTCAGGTTTTCAGCAAAACAAATGGAGTGTTAGCTTTTAGCAATGGGGTATCAACTTTTAACAAACCAAATGAACAAAATGCCAAATATGACAAAGGCATCATATGTATACTTTATTAACAGTGTTCAGCATATCAAATGAATAAAATGCCTAACGTGACAAAAGGTATAATTTGTATAGTTATTTACAATGTTCAACATGACAAATGTATAATTTGTATACTTTACTAATAGAGTTGAATGAACTGCCAACCATAATATATACCAATTTCCAAAAGATCTCAAGAATTTATGTGTAACAACCCGGAAAATCTGAGCCAATCTAAATTTTTTATTTTGGCCCTTTTAGTGAATTCTGAATATTTAAAATGAATTATTTAAAATAATAACGACGAGAAATTTATTTTGAATAGAATTAGAATGTATATATTTATTTGAATCGACGTTAGAATATAATTTTTTTTAAATCATAAAAGGAATTGAAAATGGCGCGGTAGTTTGAAAATTTAATTTCAAATTTCAAATGAATGTACAGGATTCAAAATAAGCCAGATTTTAGCGAAACCAAAAATATTTGAATCTATTTGAAAATATCTTTCCAACGAATCTGAAAAATCAAAATTTCATAGCGGGAATAAAAAGTTATGCCCAGTGGAAAATTCAGAATAATAGCTATGGAAATATAGCCCTTAAAAATAGCCATTTTGCAAACGACCTCCGTTTTCGATGATACCACTTTTGTTGGATTAGGGATGTCAAATTATTGCTAGATTCCAAAATTCATAATTTTTGGTATTAATATGTGAGCGTGGCAAAAGAAATTGTGTTTTAATAGTTTCAGTCAATTTGGATCGACCAGAAAATGGCCATTTTTCAAACGGTCTCCAAATTTGATGAAATTAGTTTTGTTAGAACCGTATCGTCAATATGAAGCTAGAAAATATTTTTCGGGAATTTTTAGAGTCCGTATGTGGCCCCGGTAAATTGAAATGCGCGTTCAATTTCAATATATAGATTTATATTTTGATTTTGATGAAAACTGATCGAAATGATCGAATCAGCTTACGATACATATCCCATTGCATTTGAAATGGGGGTAATTAGCTAGGGACGACAGTCGTTGAGTCCCGATTAGAGTTCAAATAGAAAGCCAACTGTATAGAGAATAAAATAAAATAAAAATATTATATATAAACCTTTGTACATTAACCCCCCATCTGTTCTTTTCCTTCTTTAGTTTATATCACGATTAGGAAAAAAAGAAAAAGAACGACGGACGAAGACGAAGCTCCGCCTCAGGCGCCGCCGCGCCGCTTCCAGGCGGACCGCCCCCCTCCGATCTCCTCCCTCCTCCGCCACGCTCCCTACTCCGTTCGAAACCACCCCCTCTTCTTCCTGATTTCAAGAAGCCCTAGCCCTGAAACCAAATGCCGCCGCCTAGCCTGAACCGCCCACCACCTCCCCACTGCTCCGGCGAACTCCCTCCTCCGACCACCCCTCAGCCACGTGAAACCTCCCCCGCCCCCTCTCCTTAAAACGATGTGAGTTTATTTTTTTATATATATATCTGTTTTATTTGTTTAATTTAAAGTAGGTAAAATTGCAAATAAAAATTCAGTGTTATTAGATGATTTACAATGCAAAGATTGGATTTTTATTTATTTAAAAGTTTAGATTTTCATAGTTAGAAAGTTTAGATTTTTATAGTTAGAAAGACGAAATTTTTATAGTTAGAAAGACGAGATTTTTATAGTTAGAAAGACTAGATTTTTATAAATAAAGATTTGATTTTGAAATGTATAAAGATTGGAATTTTAAATGTGAAAAGGATTGATTTTTAGTTAGGTAAAAATATGATTTTTATCTATATAGTTTTGAAATAAAAATTCGATTTTATAGATATGAAAGCTAGATACAAAATTTTGATTTTTATAAATATGAAAAGATTTAATTTTTCTTTATAAAAAGATTTGATTTTTAGTTATAAAAAGATATGATTTTTAATTAGGAAAAGATACAATTTTTAATATGATAAAAATATAAATTTTGTATAGAAAAAGGTTTTATTTTTATCGTATGGAAAATATATTTTTAGGTGGAAGGAAAATATGAAGTTGAAGTTATAAAAATTCGATTTTTATATAGGAAGTAGCGAAGTAAGAACATGATTTTTAATATATGAACATCATATTAAAAATGTGATTTTAATATGAACGGCGTGGAGAAGACTACGTTGGAAGTACGGGCAAATCCAGACTGTTCTGAATTTCAGAAATGAAATGGAGGAGTGGAACCCTCGGTGAGAACTTCTAGCTTTTATTTTATTTTCTAGTTAAAATATATACTAGGATGCAGATGGTGCTTAGCAGCACCCGACACCCGTCATCCACAGACCATGGATGACTTGCTTGTTTGATTGATGTGTTGTGAAAATTAATTGTGTGTTGTGGAATGGAATAAAATATTTTATAGTTAAAAATATAATTTTTAACATGTGTATGAATGAAATAATTATTTATAAACAAATCGGACGATTTGTTTATGTACACACATTTGACTGATATTGATTGGGACGATAAATTTTACACATCGCCCAACGACGCAAATAAAACCTATGTTTGATTGTTTGAAACCCCACACGGGTATTGGGATGATATTGGACATACACTAATCCTTATAATTAGTTGTATGTCAATCGATTGGTTAACAAGCTGTATAAGCATTGAATATTTATATTTGATGCTTATGCAGTGTAGAATGCACATTGGATGATGGTTGATTGTGTTTGGTTGTTGTTGTGTAAATGTATGGTATGAAACCCATACAAATCAAATAATATGGTAGTGGACTGTGTCTGATTCAAATTTAGAAAGAATGAATATTTTAAAATAACAAACATTTTAAAATAACGAATATTTTAAAATAATATTTAGTAAAAAGTCAAAATCTGATTTTGACGTCCGATTTGGGATGAACACAAATATATTAAAATATATAAAGCCGTGTTGATTAGATTGACGCCATTTGAACGTGAACAATATTTATATTGATTTTATTCATTTTTATAATGAATATCGAAAAGGAATTGATTTCAAAATCTAATGTTTTGAAAAATATTATTGTAACATCCCACATTTTTATTAATATTTAAATTAGTTTAAATATTGAATTGGAAATATAAATGGAATTTTATATTAATTAAATCAAATTTTGAACGTATAAATACATATTAATTAAAACGAGCTCGTAAATGGCACGGTAGTTCGTAATATTCATGTTTGAACTTCAGTTGAGTGTATAGGATCCATTATAGGTCGGAATTCACTAAAACAAGAAATATTCGAATCCGTTAAACTATAATTTTGTAATGAAAGAGAAAAATCAGAATTTTGATATTGTATATTGAGAGTTATGGCCAAATCAAAATTTGAAATAGTCACTCTGGAATCGTATGTAAACCATAACGATTTATTTTATAAGATAAATCAATTTTAAATCAATAGAATATTGGTTTAACTAGAAAATGAAATATCGAGTTTAGAGTTTCGAGTTAATTTATTCTAGAATTTATATAATTCAGTTTGTAAATATATATGATAATGAGAATTTATTTTAAATAGAACTGTTCGTATATGAGTCAGTTTATATTAAATCGAATTAAAGATTTAATTATCAATTTAATTTAATATCTTCGGTATATGGTCAAATTAGACCATGGAGATTGTTCCAGTGTGTTCAGAAGGGTGGTAGAACCCTGGAAAGGCTTTTCGCTGCGTTCAAATATGGGTTCAGAATCGCATGATGTTATTTTAAAGTGAATCGCATCAGTTAAATTAATTAATTAATTAAATTAAAAAAAATATAGGAGATGACCTAATTCTTCTATCACAGACTATTCTGCAAACCTCCCATCGCCCTCTCTTTTCATTATCAGGTCCAACTCTTTCCTTCTCCTCAAAGCTTTCAGAAATGTTACGCTCTACACCTGAGCCTTCCTATGCCTGTAGAATCGACATCGTTTCTATCCTAACCCCTTCGCATCTATATAAACAGCCTCCACCTTTGTATTTCCATCCCATTCCAAATCCACGAAGTCCTCAGTCCATTTCTCTCCTCATTCTAAATCAACGCAATTGATTTCGAGCCTCTATCATTTTCTGTTCCTCAGTAAAACCGAACCGCTTACATAAAAAAAAGTATTCGAAATCAGAAATTGTAAAATGAAATCAGAAATCAAATCGCGGCTCTCGAACTCGAGCCAAGATAGAGACAAGCGATTTCAGAAAGAAGGGGAAACCACTCGCAACTTGAAAACCGAAAGGCCTACTGAAGCTTCTGGATGCTCACGTGAAGTGAAGGGAGTGCATTGTTATGAAGTGGAGTGAAGGCCAATGTTGGTATTGGGGGGCTGCTGCGGATTTTTCAGGAGGGGCCAACAGTGTTCTGGTCACAATTTCAGATCTGTGATGATGGATCTAGAATGGTTCAAACTGTTATTGATTTGAGAATGACCTGGGTTGAACGAGAATGGTATTTGGGAGTTTCAAACCATAATGTTGTCTGTGTGATTTACCGGAGGAGGTGCGATATGTTTTTTTGGGATGGTAAATAAATTTGGAGCTCGATAAGAACATTGTGGGGAGAATGGAGTTGCTTTTGAGTCTAGTGCGATAGTAGATGATGGAGAAGTAAGATCCCTTGTTTTTTTTGAAGATGGTGTCGGAGTTCAACGGTGTGTTATTTTGGGGGTGCGATCTAACATCGATGCTGTTCGACGGTAGGGGATTAGGACTGTGTTGTTTGGAGGAGTGACTGTGTGGTTGAAAAACGACAGTGAGAGGAGGCGGCATTTGTTTTGATACGGTTGTGTGAATCTGATAATGGTTAAACTGGGGTTGAGCAATTCAATTTTCTCTTGATGAATAAAATGGACTGAGGGGATTGATAAGGGAAGGTTGGGGGAGACCGCGGTATACTGAAGTGAGATGAGTCGAACTGGGCATGGCGATGTAGTCTATGTAATGTCAGGAGATGGTAGTGACCGCTATTTGTTCGATGAAATGCCCAAATATGAAATTGCAGTATGGAGCTGATGCAGATAAGACAATGCAGTGACATTCTCGGGGTTGTTTAAGGATGCACTTCATGGTTGGTAAAGGAAAATAAGGTATATGTTTTAATAAATTTAAAAATACATAGAATCAATAATCTATTTATGTTAGTAGCGAGTATACTTAAATCACAGCTTAATCAATAAATAAAAGAATAATCATAGGTGATGAAAATATTCGAGATGATGAAGTAGATACGTAGCTAAGGCGATACAGAATTTAATCGGATACTTAGTACGACAAATCGAGATGAGTTAAACTCACTCAGTTAATTATTTTGAACTATTTTTAATAGTTCAAAATTTATTTTATTGCTTGTTGGATGATAACTGATTGATATAAAGTGATAATAATATATAAAAATAATATTAGTGATTGGTCATTGGATATTCCCGCAGTACCATTAGCAGATGCCCGCAGTATCATTAGCAGATGATTTCCCTATGCGCCTCACAATATATATAGTGGATGACCTTTTATACCGCGATGTCCTGCTTCAAAGCAGGATGGGTATTATTATTGTTGACTAACATCTGTGGGTGCAAGAAAACAGGCTGGAGGGATCCAACTAGATTCCTCAACATTTATTTATTTATTTATTTCCATATATATGCTGTTATATGGTATGATTGATCACCTGTGATAGTGTATGACATGTTTGGGTGTGTGATAACATTTGACCTTGATATTTGATATTCTTGCGTGTCAAAAATAATATATGGGTTTTAAAACAGAATTTAAATAAATAAAAGTATTTAAATAAAATATTATTTTTCAAATAGAAATGTTATTTGGAACCGAATTATAAATGAAATTGAAAAGTAAAGATTTATTCTAACAAATAAAACGAGAAGTTGGTTTTATAAGCATCGTTTATAAAGAAGTGAAATAATAATAATAATAATAATTAAAGAATTCAGAATATATAACCCAAGTATGAATTTGGAAGATATATGGGAATTGGATTTTAAAAATTGATATTTGAAATAGATTTGAATTTTCCAACTACCAATGGAAATTTCAAATAGGATATAACTAAAAGTTATAACATAATTGAATTTGACATGGCAATTATGAATTTAAGTTGAGAGAGGATTCATATTAAGAGTTATTATTCACGGGTGAGGTGAATAAGGGTTGAAGCAAATATTTTACAAAATGGGAATTGGTAAAGGGAAGTAAAAAGGGTTTTTGAAATTATACGCTGATATAATCCATAACCGGTGTTATTTTTATGGAATGTTTGGATGCATAAATAAAGCTAGACCTTGGTTGTAGATATTTTGAATGTCTACAATAATATATGGATTTCAAATTGGGAATTGAAATGAAAAAAAGCATTTTAAAAGGAAATATTTATTTCCAAACAGAAATGGTTATTCGGAATCCAAGTTGAATAGAATTTAAAGGTAAATATTTGTTAAAACCAAATATTTTAAAAAGACAATTTTATAAGTAACATTATAAATGAGTAAAATCCATTGGTTTAAAATATTTGAGAAAATTATAATTAAGCGTGGTTTGGAAAATATGTTTTGAAACTAACATGTGAAATGAATTAAAATTTTCCAATTTGCAAAGGAAAATATAAAGAAGGTTTTATGAAATAACTCAATAGAAGTTATAAATAGGATTTAAACTTGAACTGGCAAGTATAAAATAAACTGACTAAATAAGTCAAGTATGGATTGGTATTATTCACGGGTGAAGTGAATAGGTGTTGAAGCACATAAGTTGAAACTAGTAACTTGTTAGGAAGAAAGTTAGAAAGGGTTTTAAATTCAAATTGAATTTAAAATTGAACCAATAAGAAAAATATAGTTTTTAAAGGATTTACATAAGATTTTAGATAATAAATATTAATAGTAAAGGATTTACAAATGATACTTATATACGTATACTTTAGATATATAATGCAGTTTATTTAAATAAAGCTGAGATGAGTTGTAAAAAAACATATGGAGATCTTTAGGAAGATTATTCGAATGAAACTTGGTTTAACAAAGGTTAAACCAAAATTTGAGTTGATTAATGAAATGATATCATTATAAGGAAATTCTTGTTCTAGTTTAGAAATAAATAAATATTTAGCAAACCATTTTGCAAATTATATCTTTAAATGAAATATTAGATAAACGTTTTGAAATCATATTTGTAAGTAAAATTTTTGTAATGGGTATGAGTTGGGATGAATATCCCATTTGAGTGATAAATAATATTTGAGATTTTTATTTGTTAGAAGTTAAGAAATGGAAATTAAGGAAATTATTCTCTTACTAATTTGCGGTTAGAGACTAATGACCGAAATGAGTAATACGTGCTTAAACGGGATTTTAAAATAAAAGGGGTTTTTGAATATTCTTATATATATATATATATATATAAGAAGGAAAATGAGTGTTTCAAATTATTGGAAGAAAAAAGAGAAGAGGCTAAAGTGATGATAAACATTTAATAAGTGAATTCAGTTTTCTTTTATGGGTGAATGGTTGTTTTATTTGATTGTTAAATAACCGACTATCAAATATGGCCTATACGATTGTTGGTACGGAAAGACCAGGATCGAATTTATATTCGAAAACCATTCCGAACCAACTAATACAAAAAAATAAAATATACGGATTGAAGATGGAGCAATGAAGACCGTAGATCTTCATAAGCAGAAGGACAACTTGTTAAACTCTTTGGAGTCGCGTCCGGAGATATTTTGATGATGATTCTATTATGGTTGAAATCGACGGATTGCAAGGACTACTCGCTACTGATTCATAGGGTGATTCCTAGGATGCAGTAGGAGAGTACCTTTGGTTTGTCCAGTCCTAGGACAACTTGTATGGACGAATGTCTAACAGAGTATTTCCAAAGGACCACGTACGTTGATTCCCTCAAACGTATTTCAGTTAATGGCGGGGAGGGGCACTTCTCTTAGCTTAACACTAGAATATTTTTGTGGACGTCAATTAATGAAATCTGGTAGATTTGACGATGTGGGATTCAAAGTGAATAATGGCCAAATGATCTAGAAATACGATTATAACCTCAAGCCTCACAACTGGGAAATGACAAAAATCGGGCAGGCAGCACAGCTATGTGGGTCACACCCATTATGGTGTATTGTCACCATCTAGAGAATATTCATATTTGTTACTTGTAACGAAAAGGAATTTCGCTCGATCCGAATAAGTCGCTAAACCGACCCAGACCGTTCGAAACGCCTGATTGTTTCGAGAACACGACAAAATAGAACGCAGACGGAAGAACATTTCATTGTTAATTACAATAATTCCATCAGATTACAAGAATATACAGAGTATAAATGAATATTACACAGAAATATCAGAGATTTAAATTACATTTAAATACATAGCAGCGGAAAATAATACAATACACAACTGAAGGAGATATACGGATACAAAGCTTTCCGGATATCGTTCCAGCTGTAAACCAGGATCCTGTGAATATAAATCTGCAAAACCAAACCTACTAGCGCCCGTGTCAAAATAAGGGCACCCAGAGTTTAGGTTAAAAAAATAGACTCCAGGTCAGTCATGGGACTGGTGTGAGAACTAAAACAGTTATTATTCTTTATTTTTAAAGTTCGGTAAATTAAGGGACCACGCCGTATAACACGGAACGGGTTTCCTCCCAAGAATACCAGTGCATAAAACAAACAACGCAATGCTAAATATAGAAAAATGAAACTATTATAAGACCCAGGTCCCATCACACAATGCAACACAAGCCGGAGGATAGGGTTTTTACCTTATAATAGCCAAGAATGCTTGATACGTTTAAAACAAATCATTTATTATTACTATAAGTGTATAGTGTATAAAACAACTTCAAATCATAAATATCAATCATAGGCGGCATGGGTACCATATATCATGTCGCCATACTAGGCTCTACAATCAAAATCGCAAATGTCACGTATTTGGAAGTTGGATTTCCATCCGTGAATCGAGGCCAGGTATCGTCCTCTACCGATTCGAGACAATCTAGCCCATGTCTCAGGCAAGTACTGAGTCAAGCCTTGGAGCGACAGGGCCGGTTCACCGATGTGGATTAAAATGCCTGAACAATACGTCTCTCCACCCTATGGGGCGTAAATGAGCCAACAAAAGACTCCATCGGTCCCGGATCGTCCGATCAAACCGAGGCGCCTCGCAACAGCAACAACTACATAAGTCAAACTCGTCAGGGCGTGTAAAACCACTGATGCCACTTCTAGCTAGAAAGAAACGCATGTCCTCCCTGAGGTCCTCTCCCGTTTTTGGTTCACAACCGGGGTGCGAGGCTCGCGAATTCACGTTACACAAAGCTGTGCCACACAGACTGTGCTTTGATCATCACCACAAGACTTTGCTTTTCAACAGAAGCCTTGATCAATTACCACTTAGGCGTGCCACACAAGCAATTCACTCCATGCATTTGATATCCATCAATATATAACCCCTCAGCTCGTACGTCTCAGAGAAGGGCATTAAGCAAGAGAATAAATTCTCCGCCGCCAAACATATATATATTTAATAGAAATAAATCACACAGACTAAAATCCAATGTCAGACACACAGTCCATTTACAAGTTCATTCTGGTTCTGAACGAAACCGGAGGCACCTAGTACCCCGCATATCCATCGATCTCCAAGTACGTCTGGACGATCACCAACTGATCCCCTCCTCTTGCGTGTGCGGCCCAATCAAGATCATCAGTAATTATTCAAATGACGTGAAGACCTCCGGTCTTCAACCACCGTCTTCATCTTCGACACCACGTCGAATCAGTTATTCAGAATGGGATAAACCCGGTTTTTCTGAACAACTCGCGTATATAATAAACACGTGTGACACAAACACAACTTACGCCTCAATCCAATTCAGAATATCCTTTTATTCAAATATTCTTATACTTTGGGAAAGGTTCCCATTAATTTTATCAAAGATAAATGAAACGACCCAAACTTCCCCGGCCTCCGAAGAGAAGGGAAAGCGCGGATTGTTTTGAGAACACGACAAATCAGAACGCATATAAAAGAACATTTCATTGTATATTACAACAATGCATCAGATTATAAGAATATACAGAGTATAAGTGAATATTACACAGAAATATCAGAGATTTAAATTACATTTAAATACATAGCAGCGGAAAATAATACAATACACAACTAGAAGAGATATACGGATACAAAGCTTTCCGGATATCGTTCCAGCTGTAAACCAGGATCCTGTGAATATAAATCTGCAAAACCAAAACTACTAGCTGCCCGTGTCGAAAATAGGGGCACCCAGAGTTTAGGTCAAAACAATAAACTCTAGGTCAGTCATGGCATTAGTATGAGAACTAAAACAGTTATTAATCTTTATTTTAAATCATTAGGTAAATCAAGGGACCACGCCGTATAACACGGAACGGGTTTCCTCCCAAGAATACCAGTGCATAAAACAAACAGCGCAATGCTAAATAAAGAAAAATGAAGCTGTTATAAGACCCAGTCCTATCACACAATGCAACGCAAGCCGGGGGATAGGGTTTTCCCTTATAACAGCCAAGAATGCTTGATACGTTTAAAACAAATCATTTGATACTATTATAAGTGCATAGTGTATAAAACAACTTCAAATCATAAGTATCAATCATAGGCGGCATAAGCGCCCCATCCCACTATGTCGCCATACTAGGCTCTACAAATAAAACTGCAAATGTCATGTGTTTGGAAATTGGATTTCCATCTATGAACCGAGGCCAGGGATCGTCCTCTACCGATTCGAGACGCTCTAGCCCGTGTCTCAGGAACAGCCGCAACTGCCCCTTGGATCGTCAGGGCCGGTCCACCGATGTGGATTATTATGCCTGAACAATACGTCTCCCCGCCCTTTGGGGCGTCAATGAGCCAAAAAATGACTCCATCAGAACCGGGTCGTCCGATCAAACCGAGGCGCCTCGCAACAGCAACAACCACACAGGCGAAAAGTATATAAATGTCATGGCTGGTAGGTCACTGACACCACACTAGCTAGAAGGAAACGCATGCCCTCCCTGATGTCCTCTCCCGTTTCTGGGTCACAACCGGGGTGCGAAACTCGCGAAGTATACGTTACATAAAGCTACGCCACAAAGGTCGTGCTTCGATCATCAACCACAAGACTTTGCTTTTCAACAGAAGTCTTGATCATTTGCATCTTAGCATGCCACACAGGCAACTCACTCCATGCGATTGATATCCATCAATATATAACCCCTGAGCTCGTACGTCTCAGAGAAGGGCGTTAAGCAAGAGAATAAATTCTCCGCCGCCAAACGGATATATATTTAATAGAGATCAATCACACAGACTAAAATCCAATGTCAGACACACAGTCCATTTACAAGTCCGTTCTGGGTCTGAACGAAACCGGAGACACCTAGTACCCCGCATATCCATCGATCTCCAAGTACGTCTGGACGATCACCAACTGTTTCCATCTTCTTGGGTGTACAGCCCAATCAAGATCATCAGTAATTACCCAAACGATGTGAAGACCTCCGGTCTTCGACCATCGTCTTCATCTTCGACTTATCGTCGTATCAGTTATTCAGAATGGGATAAACCCGGTCTTTCCGAATAACTCGCGTATATTTTAAATAAGTGTTACACAAACACAACATACGCCTCATTCCAATTCATCAGTCACTAACCGTAAATTAATCAAGAGAATAATTCCCCAAATATTAACCCCGAAGGCCGAAACCAACATCAGATCAATATCCAGAAAACCATTCTGCTTAGCTAACCGGCAGTTAGTTTCCAAATTTCACATTCATAGGGAAAGGTTCCCATTAATTTTATCAAAGATAAATCCTTTAAATTTATTCTTTAATCTATTTTTGGAATATCAATTCAAACTAGTTGGGATTAGCGAACCTTACCGAAGTAATCATTTGTTTTAATTTCCCAATCCCAACCTATTCGTCCCATGAAGTAAAACTGGTAATACTTCATATCTAACACCATGGTGTTATCGGTAAATTCAATTACCATTTCACATTCAAATCTAATTAAAGATGTAACTATCGCCTGGAGCAAAACTGATGGTACTCCATTCTCGATCATTTCAATCTAATTAAAGATTCATTAAAACTCCACTTAGTTTTAATCGTTAACTGGGTTAAAGAATTAGTGTCATTTAAAACACGGTTCACGATAAACCCAAAATCACATTCCATTAATTTTCGGGTTAAAGAACGAGTGTTATTTAAAACACTGTCCACGATAAACCCAAAAATCAATATCAATTCAATTCCAATTAAATATTATTTAATTGGTACACTTCATTAAATCTAAATGAAAAGATTTAATCTTTTCTCAACTGGGTTCAAGAACAGTGTTAGTCAAGACACCATTCACGACAAACCCAAATCACATTAGATATTAAATACAAGGCTCTGAATAGAAAATATATCGGCTTATATTCAATATCAAATTCTACGACCAACAGATATCGTATTGGAAATAACGATATATATATCTATATCTTTCAAATTTCCATAACAATATCTGTATAATCACGAAATCCAACATCGAAATATTCCGAAGACAATTTCGATTCAAATCCATTCCAATGCAATCATTGGAAATTCTGGTTATTTTCAAAACCATTTCAAATTCAATTTATCTATTTAAAAATAAATAAAATTATAATTCTAGTTCAAAACTAGTTCATTTCGATAAAAATCTATTTTTATCTTTTCAAATATGGAGTTTTTCATCCTAATTCTTTCTAAATCATTTCTTATGATTTTACACAAATTATTACTATTTTTAATAATTTTATCAAGGCCCGTACAGTCGATTTCCATCAACGGCCATCGAACTGCACTTACAGCGACCTTTTTCAAATTTGATTTGGGCATAATTCCAAATCCAACCGTTAGATTTCTAATTTCTAATATTCGTTAGAAAGCTCTTTTCGATACGAACCCAACGGTTCCAGTTTTAGGAGAATCCGACGGTCGGATCTCCCGTAATATCCGTTCGAAGTCAATGGTCGAAATTCGCGAACAGCCGCGGCGCGGCGCGTTCTATTCAGGCCATTATATTATATATATATAATATATATAATATATACTTCGTCGATTTCAATTCAAAATGTGCTTTATAAATCGTTTTAAATTCGTTTTCAAAACGGTTTCAGCTTCATATTCAATTTCAAATCAAAATTGAATATTTCAATATAAATTCGTTTTAAATTCATTTCAAATCGATTTCAATTCAAATTGATTTTTAATTCAATTTCAGTTCGTTTTTCAATTCAATTTGAATTTCAAATTAACTCAATTTCAATTCAAATTCATTTCTATTCAATTTCAATTCGAATTCATTTCTAAACGATTTCAATTCTATTCGAATTCATCTCTATTCGAGTTTCAAATCATTTTAGTGTATTTCGAATTTCAAATCAATTCAGTTTAATTCGAATTTCAATTCACTTTGAATATAATTCGAATTTCCATTCATTTCCGTATAGTTCGAATTTCAAATCTATTCAATTTCAACTCTATTCAATATTCATTGAAGAATGAATAAAATCGATATAAATATCGTTCACGTCGAAATGGCGTCAATCTAACCAACACGGCTTCATATGTTTCTATTTTCAAATATTCTATTTCAAATATTTCTATTTCAAATATTTTTATTTCAAATATTTTTATTTCGAAACTGGAATGAGGCCCAATCAATTACCATATAATGTTAATTATATGGATTTTCTACAACACATGTATACAATAACAACGATGAATAATCAACCATCATCCAAAGTGCATTCTACACTGTATAAGCATCAAATATAAATATTCAATGCTTATAACAGCCTGTCAATCAATCGATCGACATACAACTAAATAATCGGGATTAGTGTACGTCAAATATCATCCCAATACCCGTGTGGGGTTTCAAGTAATCCAACACAGATTTTTATTTGTGCAGTTGGGCGATGTGTAAAATTTATCGTCCCAATCAATGTCCTTCAAATAGGTGTACATAAACAAACCGTCCGGTTTGTAAATGAATATTTATTTATTCACATTCACGTTAAAAATTATATTTTTTAACGATCAAACTATTTTATTCAACTTATGAATATTCTATTCGGTTCATTTATTAAATAAAATGTTATCTTTATTTTTCTAACTTATTTTTAGAAAATTTCGGCGGCATAACGACACGATACTAGAAACGGGACAAGGCCTAGCCTTATCCCCGGTCTAGTGAAGGCCCACGCCATTCACACATCAATCAAATCCATTCATTTCACCAAACAATTCAATTCAAGCCAAATAATCTAACCAACTACACAACCAAACAAACAAGTCCATGGTCTGTGGACGATTGTGTCGGGTGCTACTAAACACCGTCTGCATCCTAGTATATATATATAACTAGAAAAGAAAATGAAGAGTGAGAAATTCTCACCAATAGCTATCTAATACTACGACTCTTCTTTGATAGGAATCTTCATCGTTCTCGCCTTTATGTCACCTTCGTTGTTGTAGCCACTACATATGTAAAATCGAATTTTTACCTGTTATTCAATATATAAAAATCGAATTTTTACTATGCTATTCAATATATAAAAATCAAATTTTTATTATACTATTCAATATATAAAAATCAAATTTTTATTATACTATTCAATATATAAAAATCGAATTTTTATTATACTATTCAATATATAAAAATCAAATTTTTGTTATACTATTCAATATATAAAAATCGAATTTTTATTATACTATTCAATATATAAAAATCGAATTTTTATTATACTATTCAATATATAAAAAATCCCATTTCTATCCCGCTATTCTTCATATAAAGATTTCGCCTTTTCAAATATATCATTATAAAAATCACATTTTTATTTTTCTACACATGTAAAGATGATATTTCTAATATTCCTATCATGTAAAAATTATATTTTTAATTCTCTACATACACAAAAATCATATTTTTACTACTTCCACATAGTAAAGATTATATTTTTAATACTTTAAAAATATAAATATCATATTTTTAATTGAATTAAAATTTATTTTCAGATCTCATAAATGCTAATTCATGTATATAAAAACTGATTTTATAAATATAAATAAAAATATAATCAAAACATACAGTGATCTTTTGCAGAGAGATGGGGGAGGATTTCGAACTGTGGAGGAGGATGGGGGCGCGCATCGCCTGAGGTGGAGGAAGGAGGTGGCGCGACTTCAAGGGGGGTGCGGTTTCATGCTCCAGGGGGCTTCGCGATTGGGGGAGGAGGCTGGAACGGAGGGGAGGCGGTTGGGTGGTGGCGCGGCATCGAGATCGACCGGGGGGGTTCGAGAGGAGGTTGGCGCCCTCCTTTAAGGCGGCAGCGGCACCATCGGAGGAGTGGCGGCTCCTCCGCCTCTTTTTCTCCTTTTCCTTTTTTTTCTGAGTCGTGAAAACAAAGAACGGGGGGGGGGGGGGGGGGGGGGGGCAGAAGATAATAGGGGGAGATATATTTTATTATTATTATTATTTTAATTGCAAAAAGTTGACTTTTACATACGACCTCAAAACGAGGCCCATCGCCTGTCGTCTATAGCGTTCTACCCCCATTCCGAACACAATGGGATATGTCACGTAGGCTGATTCGATCATTTCGATCAGTTTTCGTTAAAATTTACATTTAAATCGCTTTATTGAATTTTAAACGTACATTTCAAATTACCGGGGTCACATACTAACTAGAAAAATTCCACAAAAATATTTTCTAGCTTTGTATTGACGATACGGTCCTAACAAAACTAGTTTCGTCGAATTCTGAGACCGTTTGAAAAATGGCCAATTTCCGGTCGATTAAAATCAACTGAAACTAGTCAAACGCGTTTTCCTTTGCCACACTCACATACTGATTCGAAAAATTATAAAATTTGGAATCTAGCAATAACTTTACATCCTGGATCCAACAAAAGAGGTTTCGTCGAAATCCGAGGTCGTTTGCAAAATTCCCATTTTTAAGGGCCTGAATTCCATAGCGACTATTCAGAATTTTCAACTGGACATATCTTTTGATCCCCGCTATGAAATTTTGATTTTCCGGATTCGTTGGAAAGATAGTCACAATTAGATCCCATTATTTTTGGTTTCACTAAAATCCGGATTGTTTTGCACCTGGTACATTCAATTGAAGTTTGAAATCGAATTATCGAACTACCACGCCATTTTCAATTCTATTTATAATTATATATAATTATTTATATTCTAACGACGACGTATATAATATATACGTTCGAATTCCATTCAAAATAAATTTCTCGTCGATATTATTTAAAATAATTCATTTTAAATGTTCAAAATTCGCTAAAATTGCCAAAATAAAAATTTTAAACTGGCCCGGATTTTCGGGTTGTTACAATCTCCCCCACTTAAAACTTTTCGTCCCCAAAAAGGAACAAAGCCGAAAGTTGTTAAAAAAAACCAACACAACTTTTTTTTTATTACGGCTTAAGTTCTTCAACTTTTCAGTTTCTAAGAACTTTTCAAAAATTTCAAAATTTTGGCTAACACCCGAAATTTTCGAAAAATTTCGCCATAACCTCCCCTGCACCGGGAGCCACGGGAAAATCCCGAAATTGCCATACATGCCTTCTGATCTCAAAAAGAAAAAGAAAAAGCCAAGCGGCTAGCCAATAGGCTCATAAAATCATCATCACCCAAACAAAACAGTAAATTATGTAGTAAACATGTACCTATTTGTCGGGCAAACAAATTTTATTCTCTGCTCTAGCCTCCTTGCTATGACCTGTTCAATGTTAGTATATGTATATGCAAGCAACTGCGACCAAATTTCAATAATATTCACTATTTGATCAAATTGGCTATATGGTTAAAATTTCAACTAACAAACAATAATCAAACAACACAACCATCAATCGATTAGTTGATTAGCTTTTGAAATTCATAACTTTGATATATAGTCAAAAATCAGTTTTTTGATGCCAAATCACAACAATAGGCCCTATCTAATTTTGGTTCTCACACCAGTCAATAGGAGATATATAAATATCACACCTTCGACACTCGAACACTAATTCTGATGATGTAGCTACAATCATCAGAATCATCTCCGGGCGACTAGAGTGTGAATCTATATCTATCCAGTATATTAAAATTTCAAATACATGTTTGCAAGGCGTATACGCAAAATCTTTATATACTGGACTGTCCAAATCAATATAAACTAAATAATCAAATACGAATAATTGATTTTAAATTTTCAAAACAAAATTGGTTTTCATTTTAAAAATTTACTCTTCACACTCGTTCTAGGATACTACTGATCCTATCTCTAACGAGTCATTCTCATTGGATATTACTAATCCAATTATCTGATGAATTCTTTCGTATGGTTCTAATGTGCCTTGTTCTCCGAGCTTTGTAAACCAAAGCTCTGATACCACAATGAAACGACCCAAACTTCCCCGGCCTCCGGAGAGAAGGGAAAGCGCGGATTGTTTTGAGAACACGACAAATCAGAACGCATATAAAAGAACATTTCATTGTATATTACAACAATGCATCAGATTATAAGAATATACAGAGTATAAGTGAATATTACACAGAAATATCAGAGATTTAAATTACATTTAAATACATAGCAGCGGAAAATAATACAATACACAACTAGAAGAGATATACGGATACAAAGCTTTCCGGATATCGTTCCAGCTATAAACCAGGATCCTGTGAATATAAATCTGCAAAACCAAAACTACTAGCTGCCCGTGTCGAAAATAGGGGCACCCAGAGTTTAGGTCAAAACAATAAACTCCAGGTCAGTCATGGGACTGGTGTGAGAACTAAAACAGTTATTAATCTTTATTTTAAATCATTAGGTAAATCAAGGGACCACGCAGTATAACACGGAACGGGTTTCCTCCCAAGAATACCAGTGCATAAAACAAACAGCGCAATGCTAAATAAAGAAAAATGAAGCTGTTATAAGACCCAGGTCCTATCACACAATGCAACGCAAGCCGGGGGATAGGGTTTTCCCTTATAACAGCCAAGAATGCTTGATACGTTTAAAACAAATCATTTGATACTATTATAAGTGCATAGTGTATAAAACAACTTCAAATCATAAGTATCAATCATAGGCGGCATAAGCGCCCCATCCCACTATGTCGCCATACCAGGCTCTACAAATAAAACCGCAAATGTCACGTGTTTGGAAATTGGATTTCCATCTATGAACCGAGGCCAGGGATCGTCCTCTACCGATTCGAGGCGCTCTAGCCCGTGTCTCAGGAGCAGCCGCAACTGCCCCTTGGATCGTCAGGGTCGGTCCACCGATGTGGATTATTATGCCTGAACAATACGTCTCCCCGCCCTTTGGGGCGTCAATGAGCCAAAAAATGACTCCATCGGACCTGGATCGTCTGATCAAACCGAGGCGCCTCGCAACAGCAACAACCACACAGGTGAAAAGTATATAAATGTCAGGGCTGGTAGGTCACTGACACCACCCTAGCTAAAAGGAAACGCATGCCCTCCCTGATGTCCTCTCCCGTTTCTGGGTCACAACCGGGCTACGAAACTCGCGAAGTAAACGTTCCACAAAGCTACGCCATAAAGGCCGTGCTTCGATCATCAACCACAAGACTTTGCTTTTCAACAGAAGCCTTGATCATTTGCATCTTAGCATGCCACACAGGCAATTCACTCCATGCGATTGATATCCATCAATATATAACCCCTGAGCTCGTACGTCTCAGAGAAGGGCGTTAAGCAAGAGAATAAATTCTCCGCCGCCAAACGGATATATATTTAATAGAGATCAATCACACAGACTAAAATCCAATGTCAGACACACAGTCCATTTACAAGTCCGTTCTGGGTCTGAACGAAACCAGAGGCACCTAGTACCCCGCATATCCATCGATCTCCAAGTACGTCAGGACGATCACCAACTGTTTCCATCTTCTTGGGTGTACAGCCCAATCAAGATCATCAGTAATTACCCAAACGACGAGAAGACCTCCGGTCTTCGACCATCGTCTTCATCTTCGACTTATCGTCGTATCAGTTATTCAGAATGGGATAAACCCGGTCTTTCCGAATAACTCGCGTATATTTTAAATAAGTGTTACACAAACACAACATACGCCTCATTCCAATTCATCAGTCACTAACTGTGAATTAATCAAGAGAATAATTCCCTAAATATTAACCCCGAAGGCCGAAACCAACATCAGATCAATATCCAGAAAACCATTCTGCTTAGCTAACCGGCAGTTAGTTTCCAAATTTCACATTCATAGGGAAAGGTTCCCATTAATTTTATCAAAGATAAATCCTTTAAATTTATTCTTTAATCTATTTTTGGAATATCAATTCAAACTAGTCGGGATTAGCGAACCTTACCGAAGTAATCATTTGTTTTAATTTCCCAATCCCAACCTATTCGTCCCATGAAGTAAAACTGGTAATACTTCATGTCTGACACCATGGTGTCATCGGTAAATTCAATTACCATTTCACGTTCAAATCTAATTAAAGATGTAACTATCGCCTGGAGCAAAACTGGTGGTACTCCATTCTCGATCATTTCAATCTAATTAAAGATTCATTAAAACTCCACTTAGTTTTAATCGTTAACTGGGTTAAAGAATTAGTGTCATTTAAAACACGGTTCACGATAAACCCAAAATCACATTCCATTAATTTTCGGGTTAAAGAACGAGTGTTATTTAAAACACTGTCCACGATAAACCCAAAAATCAATATCAATTCCAATTAAATATTATTTAATTGGTACACTTCATTAAATCTAAATGAAAAGATTTAACCTTTTCTCAACTGGGTTCAAGAACAGTGTTAGTCAAGACACCATTCACGACAAACCCAAATCACATTTGATATTAAATACAAGGCTCTGAATAGAAAATATATCGGCTTATATTCAATATCAAATTCTACGACCAACAGATATCGTATTGGAAATAACGATATATATATATATATCTATATCTTTCAAATTTCCATAACAATATCTGTATAATCACGAAATCCAACATCGAAATATTCCGAAGACAATTTCGATTCAAATCCGTTCCAATGCAATCATTGGAAATTCTGGTTATTTTCAAAACCATTTCAATTTCAATTTATCTATTTAAAAATAAATAAAATTATAATTCTAGTTCAAAACTAGTTCGTTTCGATAAAAATCTATTTTTATCTTTTCAAATATGGAGTTTTTCATCCTAATTCTTTCTAAATCATTTCTTATGATTTTACACAAATTATTACTATTTTTAATAATTTTATCAAGGCCCGTACAGTCGATTTCCACCAACGGCCATCGAACTGCACTTACAACGACCTTTTTCAAATTTGATTTGGACATAATTCCAAATCCAACCGTTAGATTTCTAATTTCTAATATTCGTTAGAAAGCTCTTTTCGATACAAACCCAATGGTTCCGGTTTTAGGAGAATCCGACGGTCGGATCTCTCGTAATATCCGTTCGAAGTCAATGGTCGAAATTCGCGTTCTATTCAGGCCATTATATTATATATATAATATATATTGTTGGCTCGCTTTTTGACCAAGCCACCCAGGATCATTCGTAAGAGGAAAGCAGGAAACCACGTTCTCCAAGAATATGAAGAAACGGATCGCACTCTATCGACTCGACCACGGAGGATCGCGTCTCGACGGATCGCCCACGAAGGATCGCGTCTCGACGGATCGCCCACCGAGGATCGCGTCTCGACGGATCGCCCCCATCTCATCAGCGAATGACACATCCAGGCGATCCGATCCAAACTTATATTGTTGCCCAGAGCGAACCGATCCGATCCCTTGGTGCATGGCGAACCCTCTGACCCATTCAAGCGCGAGCTAGTCTTCAGCGATCTGAATCGCACGGATCTGGCGACACGTGTCCCTAACCGTCATCTGGACCAATTCTCCCCATCTGCACGATCCGATTTTCAAGCAGATCGCGACACCTATCCACAACGGCTAATTTGACTATTTCCTCAACGGTGGCGATGCGATCCGATGTTCTCGGGATCTGTGCCACGTGTTATCACGACCCGCCTGACAAAATCAGCTATAAATAGCCCAGAGCTTGGCATTTTTTGGGATCTTTTTTGGCAATACTGAGTACTGAATCCGCCATTGTTGTTAAACTACTGAAATATTGAGAGAAATCCTTGTTGTATTAGCTTTCAAAGCATAATCAATAATATATAAAGTGGACGTAGGCTCGTTAACGCCGAACCACTATAAATTCTGAGTGTTATTTTCTTTTTTTTCGTTCTTCATTTGAGATTCTATAGCATTCATAACAATTTGGGTGTTAGGTCCAAATTTCGATCTAACATTTTTGGTGCTTTCACTGAGAGACTCAGTCCTAAAGTTTCACTATTCGCTTCTTTGAAGATTCCAGCGATTCGGATATCATGGCTGGAAAAAGATCTAAAGCTTCACAGACCAACGAAACGATTGAAGAGAGCGTGCACGAACTGGGCAACGAAGAAACTCTGGATCGCGGAGCGTAGGGGGCGAACCGATCCGACGAAGACACCACGTTCCGAGTCGATGAGAACGAGACGATCCGGGCCACTGAAGGGGTTGTTACTCGATCCCGAGGTAACACCTCGCAGCCTCCGCGTACCACGACCACGAGTCGATCTCAGGGGGGCGCAACGAATCGCAATCCACAAACCGCAGCTATCCGAACTGATGATCAGACTACAACTCTACCTGGAAAAGAACCTATGACCCACTCCTATCGTCCCGGAACCTCTGCTCGACCCGGTTCGAGCTCTTTGCGCATAAGAGAGAGTGATGATGACCAATATGATCCTGCTGCTCCTGTCAATGAGGAGGATCTCTCTCGCTTCGCCGAAATGTGGGATAGATTGTTTGATGAGTTGGTTGCCCAAAGGCAGGAAAGTTCCATCCTGCGGCAAAATTTGACGGCTATGGATAGAAGACTTGATGAGCTAGCAAGGCAAAGAACATCGCCGGTTCGTCCACTCACCCCAGTATATTCTTCCTCGTATGAAGAATCGCCGAGACCTCCGCGATGACCGTATGAGAGAGCCAAAAACATAGAACAGATTCGGTTCGGAACCCTGCCCTCACAGGAAGAAGAAGCGCTAGGGGCGGGGCCCTCAAACCGTAATGTGAATGGTCAAGCAACGACTTTCAGGACTCGAGATGTGAACAGTCCTGTGCATAACAAACCACCTCAGCCCCGTCGCCGCACGCATACTCATGATAACAGGGGGTAGCGAAGCCCTGTCCAAGCCCCGGATTTTGTGACTGCTTCCCAACGAGAGATCAGAGAACCTCGTCGGGCCAGAGGCACTGACCCTGAACCTCCTTTGACCAGTGCAAATGTTGCAGCCATGGTCCACCATATTCTGGCAGACAGCCGTGGACAGCGGAATGAAGATTGGGGGATCGACCGCAGTCACACCCCTTTTACTGACGATATTTTGGATGCGACTTTTCCAAGGCGTTTCAACATGCCACAAATGAACCGATATGTGGGAAGATCTGATCCTGTCCAGCACCTAATGAGATACTCTTGGTCGATGACTGCTGCCGCAGCCTCTGACGCTGTTAAGTGCAAAGCGTTTCCCATATTCCTGGAGGACGTGGCTTTGTTATGGTTTACTCGCCTGCCGGCGAGATCGATTTCTAGCTTCAGGGAGCTGAGCGAGAAGTTCGTAGAACAATTCTGTATCTACGCACAGAAGACAAAAAGTGTGATCGATTTGTTCCTTGTCAAACAGCGACCAGGCGAGAGTTTAAAGGTGTACCTGGATCGTTTCAATTTGGCCGCTACTGAGGTTAAAGATCCCCATGAACCGACCGTTGTCGCAGCACTGATTGACGGAGTAGATAAGGACACTGAATTCGGGAGGTACCTGGCAGGCAAACCGCACCAAACTAGAGAGTTATTCTACGAGAAAGCCAACGTACATTTACGCCGGGAAGAGGTATATGCGAACCGAAAGGTTAAAACAACTGATAAGGAGGAAATTCAGAGCAATGTCGCCATCAAACAGACTGGAGATAGCTCGGGGAAAGTTGAAGTTAACGTCGGAAATCAGAATCAGGGTGGTCGCCAGCCAGGTAACAACAATAACAATGGTAACGGCAACAACCGGAAGAGGGGCCGAGGGAACGACTCCCAGAGAAGGACTCGTCCCAGGGCCTTTGAAAGTTATACACCAATAAGTGATACTTTGGAAAATATCTTCATGGATGCGTACGAAGTCCTCCAGAATAAGAGGCCACCTCCCAGAGAGTCGACAGAGAAAGAGCGTGAATCAGGGAAGTTTTGTCTCTTTCATCAGATTCACGGCCATTCGACGAATGAATGTCGTCACCTAAGGGATGTAGTCGAAAGGCTGCTTCGAGAAGGAAAGCTAGATGAATACAGAGTAACGCCCAGGGACAGGGGGCAAGCAGTGCAGGCCCCGAATCAGAACCAAAATCAACTTGCTGCTAGGCCGACTGCTCAGCAAAAAGGAAAGAATATTGTTATCAATACCGTGATCGGAGGACTTTATCTCGCTGGGCACAGTTCCAAAGCATTGGATCAATACGTCAATGCGGCCAAACAACACCTCGAGGTAGGGGAATGTAGCAACCCCGAGGATAGTACCCCGGTGAAGCAGCAGAAGATGATGACCGATGATGTTGTTTTCCGAGAACGAGAAAGCATCGGAGTCCATGCTCCAACTGAAGATCCACTTGTAATTACGGTACCCATTGGGCCAGCCACTGTTCATAAGGTTCTGGTGGACAACGGGAGTTCCGTTAATATTCTTTTCAAAAAGGCCTTTGACCAGATGAATCTCAAAATAAAAGACTTGAAGCCCTGCCAAGGATGGATCCGTGGATTCAACGGAGCATCCACCGCTCCAATGGGTTATGTAGAGTTACCAGTTACACTTGGGGAAGGAGAACGCCAGAGAGTGAGAATCCTTCCCTTTGTGGTTTTGGATGTTGAATCGCCCTACAATGCCTTCTTGGGCCGACCGGCCCTCGCAAAGTTCAGAGCCTGCATAGCCCCCTGGTGCTTGTTATTGAAATTCCCCACAGAAGCTGGCATTGGTATCGTCAGAGGTGATCAAGTTGTTGCGCGAGCGTGTTATGTTGCCGAACTAAAGTTACTTCGCAATGGAGGGGATATCGAAACTAAAGGCACCTCTCCCCCTTCGGGGGCGGAGACCATATAGCAACCAAAGAGGATAATCGTTGGAGAGTCGCCCAGAGAGATGCCCGAGGATATAGATCCCAGAGAGGATCAAGAACCCGGGGGCAGAATGGTGACTCCCAACGAGACAACTGTGGATGTACCAATCGATGACAGTGACCCGGAGAAGGTCCTTAAGAATGGATCCCAGTTAAGTCCGAATCTTGCTAAAGAATTGACGGATTTCTTAAAAAACAATTTGGATGTATTTGCTTGGACCCACGCGGACATGTGTGGGATATCCCCATCAATCATGAGCCATTCCTTGAGCATTGACCCTAAACATCCTCCAGTAAAGCAAAAAAGGCGAATGCTGGGCCCAGAGAGGTCCGCTGCCTTGAAAGAAGAGGTTGGAAAGCTAAAGAGTAATGGATTTATCAGAGATTCGACCTACCCAGACTGGATTTCAAATCCATTTCTGGTAAAGAAGGCCAACGGGAAGTGGCGAACGTGTATCGACTTCTCGGATTTGAACAAAGCCTGTCCAAAAAGATAGTTTCCCGTTACCTCGGATTGACCAGTTGGTAGACTCGACGGCAGGTCACGAGCTTCTCTCATTTATGGATGTTTATTCAGGATACAACCAGATTCCGATGCATGTTCCAGATCAAGAGCACACTAGTTTTATCACTGATCTGGGATTATATTGTTATGTGGTGATGCCCTTTGGCTTGAAGAATGCGGGCGCTACATATCAGCGTTTGGTCAACAGAATGTTTTATAACCAGATTGGGAAAACAATGGAAGTATACGTCGACGATATGTTGGTTAAGTCCAAGCAATCTTCTCAACACACTACTGACTTAGCAGAGATGTTCGGCATTCTTCGAAAGTATGGAATGAAACTCAATCCAACCAAATGTTCATTCGGTGTTGCTTCTGGAAAATTCTTGGGATTCATTGTCAGTTCCCGTGGTATCGAGATTAATCCAGACCAGATCGCGGCAATCAGAAACATTCAGGAACCTAGGCAAATTAGGGATGTGCAAAGCCTTGCCGGAAAAGTGGCCGCACTAAGCAGATTTATCTCCAGGGCTACGGATAAGTGCATCCCATTCTTCGAATTAATAAAGCGAGGAAAGCGCCACTTTAAATGGACACTTGACTGCGTAGAAGCATTTCAGAATTTGCTCAGGCACTTGGAGAAGCCTCCGATTTTATCTAAGCCAATAGATCACGAGGATTTATTCGTGTATTTGGCAGTGTCATCCCATGCGATCAGCTCAGCATTGGTAAGGGAAGAGGATAAGGTCCAAAGACCTGTGTATTATGTGAGCAAAAAATTGACAGCAGCAGAGCGTAATTATCCACGGATAGAAAAGTTGGCGTACAGTTTACAGATTGCCTCTAGAAAACTTCGGCACTATTTTCAGGCACATCCTATCACCATATACACCGATCATCCACTCAAGCAAGTTCTACAGAGACCGGAGGCATCTGGAAGGTTACTCAAATGGAATATTGAGTTAAGTCAATTTGAACTTTCAGCCCAGACGATCAATTCGGGGGCAAGTGATAGCTGACTTCATAGCAGAGTTCACTGTCCCTGAGGAAGATAAAGCAAACGAGGAAGTTGATCCTTCAAAGTTACTTTTCGATCCTAATGCCTGGAGATTGTATACTGATGGTGCTAGGAACGACGAAAGATCCGGCGCTGGAATAGTGCTTGAAAACCCCGAGAAACGATTGATAACCTATGCATTCCGAATGGAGTTTCATGCCACTAACAACGATTCCGAATATGAAGCTCTGATAGCCGGATTAAAGATTGCAAAGGAACTAGAAGTCACAAAGCTGAACATCTTCTGCGACTCCAAGTTAGTTGTGAATCAAGTCACCGGAAGATTCCAAGCTAAAATTGCAAGATTGATTTTATACCTAAAGAAAGTGAAAGAACTACTGAGTGATTTTGATCACTACAGCATATCTCATATTCCGCGGTCAGAGAATCAGCAGGCAGACAAGTTGGCAAAGATGGCTAGTTCTGATAATCCTGAAGTGACTGGGCTAGCCCCCGTTGAAGTACTTCGGTCCCCTAGCATAGATCAGATGGAAATCGATCTAGTACTAGAGACGGAACCAGAAAGGGAGTCCTGGATGACCCCTCTAAAGAATTTTCTGATGGATGGAACGCTTCCGACCAAGAAAAGAGAGGGGCGTAAAGTGATTCGTAAGGCCGCCCGATACGTTCTGCAAGGCGGAGTTCTTTATAGACAAGGGTTTTCAATGCCCTTCCTTCGATGTATAGCCCACAATGACATCAAACGTGTGCTGCAAGAAGTCCACGAAGGCGAATGTGGCGACCACACTGGAGGGCAAACTTTGGCAAAAAAGATATTGCGGCATGGTTATTTCTGGCCTACCATAAACAAGGATGCAGTAAGATATGCACGACGATGTGATGCGTGCCAGAGATTTTCAAAGATACCTAGAGCGCCTCCAAGTCAGTTAAAAACAACGATGAGTCCATGGCCTTTCGCTATGTGGGGAATTGATATCATAGGAAGTCTCCCCATAGCAAGGGGCGGAGCAAAGTTCGCTATTGTGGCCGTAGATTATTTCACTAAGTGGGATGAGGCTGAACCACTAACTACAATCACAACTAAACGAGTGATCAACTTCATCGTGAGAAACATCATCTGTCGATTTGGGATTCCAAAGATTGTAATAACAGACAATGGAACTCAGTTCGATAGTGCTGAATTCAGAAACTTCTGCCAAAAATACCACATCGAGAATCGGTACACCTCTGTGGCGCACCCACAATCGAACGGACAAGTCGAAGCGGCAAATAAAGTAATTAAGTCCATTCTGAAAAGAAGAATGAAGCGGGCTAGAGCCATGTGGGCTGATGAACTGCCCTTGGCACTATGGGCCTACAGGACAACATATAAATCGGCAACAGGACATACCCCATTCTCCCTTGCTTTTGGAACGGAAGTAGTCATCCCGGTCGAGATAAAGGTACCTTCTCATCGGGTGACTTATTATGAACCAATGACTAATAATGAATTGCTCCTTGAGTCCCTGGATATGACCGAAGAAAAGAGGGATGAAGCAGACCTGGTGCCTTGAGATGCAAACAACAGGTCGCCCGATATTACAATAAAAAGTTTCGAGCCCGAACATGGGAACCCGGAGACTTGGTTCTGAAGCGTGTCTTCCCACCCCCAACTCATATGGGAGCGAAGTGGGAAGGACCGTACTCCATTCTGAGCAAGCTTGATAATGGAACCTTCAAGCTGGCAACCGTAGATGGAAAGGAAATCCCCAGAGTGTGGAATGCCCAACATTTACGACCATATTTAACATGAGAGTTTCAAATTGATTCTTTTGCTTTGTTAAAAAAACTATATACAGGGCATGGCTTGCCTAGAATAGTTTGATTCCTTAAAGCAAGAGATTATAAAGTGGACGTAGGTCATAATTCGACCGAACCACTATAAAAATACTGTGTGTCATTTGCCTTTATTGCATCTTTATTTATTTGCCTGTTTATTTTTATGAAAATCAATGTGAATAATGCAGGTACCCGAAGTCCGGTGCCAACCGTTCCCCCCGTAGACTAATCGGAGGAACCCAAAGCCTTGGCAAAGGCTCCGACTGTTTGTCCGACTAGTTTTAATCCACGGAGCATGGGTTAAAGTATACACCTAGGATGAGTTTGATGAGCATGCATGATTGCAGACTGCTTGATCCGAACTCTAACTCTCCAGAGAGAGAGAGAGAGTATAAAAGCGTCTCTGATTGAGCGCTGAGAAATAGCTCCTTCCCCGCTGAAGGATCGGGGAGCGAATGAGTCGCTGAGCATGAACTCTAACTCTCCAGAGAGAGAGAGTATAAAAGCGTCTCTGATTGAGCGCTGAGAAATAGCTCCTTCCCCGCTGAAGGATCGGGGAGCGAATGAGTCGTTCAGCATGAACTCTAACTCTCCGGAGAGAGAGAGAGAGTATAAAAGCGTCTCCGATTGAGCGCTGAGAAATAGCTCCTTCCCCGCTGAAGGATCGGGGAGCGAATGAATCGCCGAGCGCAAAACTCTAACTCTCCAGAGAGACAGTATAAAAGTGTCTCCGATTGAGCGCTGAGAAAGAACTTATTCCCTGCTAAAGGAACAAGGGCTGACTGAACTACTGTTATCCCGTGAAATCTCCTATGCCCCCATATTCAGAAATAGGGGGCAACTTGCCGACAGTACTAATCAATCCTTAGTAAACCCCAGTCAGATGCTACAGTAACAACTGATTGGGGAGCACATATACTCATATACATATACTGAGCTTTAAAATAGCAACGCAGCATGAAAATTTTTCCTTGGCTATCTGTTGTTTGACTGATTTTTAATTATTATTAGATGGCCTGTGATTAAGCATGGAAAGTTTATTTGAATACAGGTACATAAGGATGCAAAAAGAAATAAACTTTTATTTATGTACTGAGAATCAACAAAGTGAAAAGCAGCCTAGACAAGAAGGTGAGGGCCAGTCTCACGATTACACTTCCTGGCCAGTGGAAATCCTAAAGACAAAATATCAACAAACAACAAACATCCTATTTACGCTTTGACCTCTTCTCTTGCTTCTGCCTCTCCAGCCTCTCCTTGTCGGCTTCAGATGGATCCCCTTTTTACCTCTTCCGCTTGTCTATGAGGGGAACATCCGACTCCTCTGAAGTCTCCTCTTCCACCTCTTTCCTCTTGCTTCTACCAGAGAGGGAAGCCGGGAAGTCATCGGGGTTTGCGAAGTGAAGCTGTCGGCTGATGGATTTGGGCTGGATTTTCACAATCATCCCAGTTTTGGGATCGAATTCTGCAAAGCCTCATCTCCCACCTTCTTTGAAGCCAACTCTTTCTCCTGTCTGGCTTTTCGGCTGGCCAAGGTTTCCTCGTCATCATCGTCGGCCTTTTTGGTGCCGATAATCTCCTCTTCGTCATCTACATGACGACCATCCATGTCTTTCAAAGCTTCGATAGTCTCAGCATCTGTGGGTACATCAGTGCTAAGGGCCGAGATGCTTCTTTCTGTTGTTGTGGCCTCATCCTTTCTTGATAGATCAGCACCGGCACCCTATGAGACAGCCTCCTTCTCCGCTTCTTTCTCTTTTTCAGCACCCTTGTCGACGGGCTCGCCACCTGTATTACGAGAAACACACATTACTAACTCAAGTGGTTGTTCCACCAAACGATGACAATTCACAATTGCTTTGACAAATTGCGGGGAGAAAAGGGAGATACCTTCCGCAGACCCTCCTTCTTGGATAGTCGTAGGAGCTCCAACAATAGCGGGAGTTAGGCCCAAAGGGATTAGCGGATCATCAGGATGGTACTCCTCAACTCCGGAGGTTTTAGGCCCCACGGCGGAACTGGATCCTTCATCAATTTTGCTTTTACCTTTAGCCAATGTTTTCTCCTTTTCCATCTCCGCCAGAATCAGGCGACGACCCTCTGCCAGGTCCTCATGTTCATTGTCTCTTAGGATGCTCTTTATTAGTTCATCCTCACCGATTTCTTCGACTCCCAATCTATGTTTTTCACCCTCCACAATGGCATCCCATAAATTGGCCAAAGTAACATGGTAATCCGGGATCCACGAGATGTTGCGAGTCTTGAGAACCTGGCCAAGGAAATCGAAAATCATCTCTTCAAACCCCTCGATCTCTTTCTCTCTTTCGAGGAGCTTGTTGTTAGAAGCAGTGGCCAATTCAATGGCACTTTCAACGTTCTTTTCGGCAAGGGCTGCCCTCCTCTCCGCATCCGAGACCTGGTCGTTCAAAATCACCTTTTCTGCTTTAGCCAGAGCCAAACTTTCTTTTAAACTCGCTTTTTCTACCTCCCAAGCAGCCTTCTCAGCTTCAAAATGGCCTTGTGCTGTTTTCAACTCGATGTTGGCCATTTTGAGATCTTCAACCTCCTTCTTTAAGGCCATTTTCTCTTGGCTATTGGAGTCCAGTTCTGAATGAAAGCGCTGGTTGGCATTCTCTAATTCAGTCTTATAATTTTCAGCGTCCCTCCGTGCTAAAGCAAGCTGGGACTGAGCATCTTCCAGGTCCTTTTCCAATTTTGTCCTAGCCCTTTCGTTATTTTCAAGTTTTGCTTTAGATCTGTGTGCTTCTATTTCGAGTGTTCGGATGACTTCCGAAAGGTTAACTGCGTGTTTTTTCATCATCTCATATTGCCTGGCTACATGCTGGATGTGCCCGATAACTTCATTATCCCAATTTTTAGGGACCGGTTCCAAGGCAGGAACAAATACCATCCTGTCAAAGAATATGCCTGGAAATTGTTCCCGGAGCTTTTCCAGCCTACCTTGGATCTCGGGACCATGGACGTAATCCCGTAACCCGGGGGCAGCTAACTCTGGTTGGCTGGTGTGGACAATGTCACTTCTCTCCTTCTCAGTCTCTTTGGATGAATCTTTGTCCCTATCTTTAGATTCGTGATGCCTTTTGGATGACCGAATGTGGGAAGGTGCACTCTTTGGAGGAGTCAACTCTTTTGGAAGTTTCTTTCCCCCTGTCGGAATTGTCGGATGACTCGAAGGCCTGGTAGAGGTTGATTTGGGTGGAGATCGAGGTTGCGAGGAACTCGGCCTATGAGAAGGACCGCGAGAGCGCTCAGTATCCGGGCGAAGGCTGGGTGTGCCCTCACGAAGAGAACGATACGAATAAGATTTCCTGCAGGACATCGTTCCTGTAAAAAAAGAAGAGCATATTAAAACTTTGAATACCCACGATATAAAAGTGCAGGGTCAGATAGTGTGAGTGATGTGTGCATCCCATATAATTCCCCCTAACAGACCCGGGCCCGAAGACAGGCTCGTCTGACCAGTTTCTCGTCCTCTAGTTGGAACACTGATCTCTTCAGGAGCAAGGAAGAAAGGCCCCTCTTCAAAGTCTTTTTCTGTATATACAACATCGGGTAGAGGGATTTTATTCAGCTCGTCAAATAACTGCTCTTCTGTCAAGTCATCGGGAGCAACGGTTTCAATTGGAGCAGAGATAGGAATTTCCTTGGACACGTCATCGCGGACCTCATCCCCTCTGTATATGTTCAGGTCCTCATCGTCTTGGATGACTATCGGAGAAGGACTCTTGCGAAACTTAGTTGTTTCTGCCGCTTGCGAAGTTCCCTCTCCTTCCGTTGGGGGTACATACTTATAAGGTTTGCCGCCGGTCCCAAATCCAAATCTTCTGTCCAAAAGACGATGCTTATGAAGATTGTCATCAGTAATGCATTTTTTAATCCTTAAAAAGTCGGATCTGCTTTGATGAAGAATAGATAACCGATGGTTGTATAACGGACCCTCCGTTTTCGGGAAGATGTGATCTGTTTAAGACAAAGGAAAAAGCGGAAGAATGTTAATACTTAGACTCCTTGAGCAAGATATTCGACTAGGTGATCAAAGTTTACTTGATTTGAGCCATCTTCGTGAGCATCCAGCATGTTTGCTTATATAAAACCAGTCGGACTTAGGATCCCCAATGTTGCTGTATCCGTCGTACAGAACTTTCCTATTCGCAACCGATTCAAAGAAAGAGAAATTCGGAGTTGTCGAAGAACGGTGCTTGAAGAGAAAGAAGAACACCAGATCTCTGAATTTAAGTTCGGCGTGCAGGATCTCCGCATATGCAACATATAGAGAGTATAGAGATGCGTAGGCGTTTGGATGAAGCTGCATCGGATCAATACCTAGTCGTCTTAAAGTTTCGATGGCGATCGGAGGAAACGGAGGAATAGCTCCTACTAGACACATTGTTCGACTGATCGCCATATACCCTTCCGGTGCTAGGTGGGGTCTATCTTCGCTTCCAGGTGTCAAGACATCGTCCCAAGGAATTCCGTGTCTTAAGCAGATTCTTTTAAGTTTTATCTCGTCAAGCTTGGATGCTAAAGAATCAGAAAATTTATCTATCCCGAGTGCGCCTGGGATCTCGTCAGGAGCTCGCTCATCAGTCTCAGAATTGTTGCTGGATGAAGTACTTTCTGTCGGATCTGATTCTGTGGCTTCGTACTCAGATCCAGAATCTTCACCTCCCGGATTGATTGGAGGAATTTCAGGGTTGTACTGTTCGGGAATCTCGGATTCCGCTTCTGTCACGGATCTTGAAGAAGAGTGATCATTCGACATTGCAGCTAGGACGAGAAAATATGAACAATAAGATTAACACTACCCGTCCCCCGTGTGTGCAAGTACTGGTGTGTGTACTCGTGTGTGCATTAAAAATAAAGCGTGAAAGCAATCAAGATCATCAAAACATTAGTCGTCGTATGCAGTCAAATTATGAGGTCATTTAGTCCAGAAAGTCCAACGTCAAGGCTCTATCCTAACTGTTCAGAGTTTTATGGTGACAAGGCGTTGATTAAAGTCTGAAATTTCTTCGTATCGTCAGCTATGAGTCGGATCGCAAAGCAGAGGGATCGCCCCTTTCGGATCGCATGGCAGAGGGATCGCCCCTTTCGGATCGCAGGGCAGAGGAATCGCCCCCCATCGAATCGCCGGGCGAAGGGATCGCTCCTTCACGAACCGTTGCGACCCCCACGATACGTCCCTTTGCTGCCACCACGATCTTTCGTCTCGCCACTCGCTTTCGTCTTCTCTTCTTGACCACGACCCGAACCAGCTTTCCCTCTTCTTCTTCTTCCTCCTTCGTTTTCCTCCTCTCCTTTCCATCCTCAAACTCCGAGCTCTACATCAGTTAGCCATGGCGTTTTGATGATTTCGTCAGAAAAGCACAAATGTCCATCGTTTCTAGTCGAGAAAGTTCATGAAAGAGCGGCGTTCACGAATAAGAATACTTTTTGTGGAGTTACCTTTCTTAAGATTGAGAGAATGCTCGGATTTTCGAAGGTTTGAAAAACTTGGGTACATTCTTCGATAGTGCAGGCGAAACGATTCGGCAGAAAGAAAGAAGAAGGAGAATGAAGAGGAGAGGGTCGGCTTATATAGGCAAAGAGGGCGACCGTTTGTCTCCCTTTCTTTGTCCTATTCGGTCCACGAAACACCATACAGGCCACGATCCAAAGCTTGTGTCGCATGGAAGCCCACGGACCACCTCAAACGATGGCCCACCAAGCTCGAAGCCCGACACGGCTCGAAGAAAAGTCCGCCGCATCTCGCACAAAAGCCTAGATACTCAGCTCGAGACGAGCACGTGACCACTCGGACCGCGGCGCTCTATGGCGATCCGATTCAAGCATACGTTGATTTGAACCCATGCGACTGTTGATTTGCATCCCTTCAGGAAAAGGTAGATCAGAATCTTCGAAGCATGTTCCATCATCGATAAAACATACTTCGAGGGGGCAAAATGTTGGCTCGCTTTTTGACCAAGCCACCCAGGATCATTCGTAAGAGGAAAGCAGGAAACCACGTTCCCCAAGAATATGAAGGAACGGATCGCACTCTATCGACTCGCCCACGGAGAATCGCGTCTCGACGGATCGCCCACGAAGGATCACGTCTCGACGGATCGCCCACCGAGGATCGCATCTCGACGGATCGCCCCCATCTCATCAGCGAACGACACATCCAGGCGATCCGATCCAAACTTATATTGTTGCCCAGAGCGAACCGATCCGATCCCTTGGTGCATGGCGAACCCTCTGACTCATTCAAGCGCGAGCTAGTCTTCAGCGATCTGAATCGCACGGATCTGGTGACACGTGTCCCTAACCGTCATCTGGACCAATTCTCCCCATCTGCACGATCCGATATTCAAGCAGATCGCGACACCTGTCCACAACGGCTAATTTGACTATTTCCTCAACGGTGGCGATGCGATCCGATGTTCTCGGGATCCGTGCCACGTGTTATCACGATCCGCCTGGCAAAATCAGCTATAAATAGCCCAGAGCTTGGCATTTTTTGGGATCTTTTTTGGCAATACTGAGTACTGAATCCGCCATTGTTGTCAAACTACTGAAATATTGAGAGAAATCCTTGTTGTATTAGCTTTCAAAGCATAATCAATAATATATAAAGTGGACGTAGGCTCGTTAACGCCGAACCACTATAAATTCTGAGTGTTATTTTCTTTTTTTCGTTCTTCATTTGAGATTCTATAGCATTCATAACAATTTGGGTGTTAGGTCCAAATTTCGATCTAACATATATAATATATACTTCGTCGATTTCAATTCAAAATGTGCTTTATAAATCGTTTTAAATTCGTTTTCAAAACGGTTTCAACTTCACATTCAATTTCAAATCAAAATTGAATATTTCAATATAAATTCGTTTTAAATTCATTTCAAATCGATTTCAATTCAAATTGATTTTTAATTCAATTTCAGTTCGTTTTTCAATTCAATTTGAATTTCAAATTAACTCAATTTCAATTCAAATTCATTTCTATTCAATTTCAATTCGAATTCATTTCTAAACGATTTCAATTCTATTCGAATTCATCTCTATTCGAGTTTCAAATCATTTTTGTGTATTTCGAATTTCAAATCAATTCAGTTTAATTCGAATTTCAATTCACTTTAAATATAATTCGAATTTCCATTCATTTCCGTATAGTTCGAATTTCAACTCTATTCAATTTCAACTCTATTCAATATTCATTGAAGAATGAATAAAATCGATATAAATATCGTTCACGTCGAAATGGCGTCAATCTAACCAACACGGCTTCATATGTTTCTATTTTCAAATATTCTATTTCAAATATTCCTATTTCAAATATTTCTATTTCAAATATTTTTATTTCAAATATTTTTATTTCGAAACTGGAATGAGGCCCAATCAATTACCATATAATGTTAATTATATGGATTTTCTACAACACATGTATACAATAACAACGATGAATAATCTACCATCATCCAAAGTGCATTCTACACTGTATAAGCATCAAATATAAATATTCAACGCTTATAACAGCCTGTCAATCAATCGATCGACATACAACTAAATAATCGGGATTAGTGTACGTCAAATATCATCCCAATACCCGTGTGGGGTTTCAAGCAATCCAACACAGATTTTTATTTGTGCAGTTGGGCGATGTGTAAAATTTATTGTCCCAATCAATGTCCTTCAAATAGGTGTACATAAACAAACCGTCCGGTTTGTAAATGAATATTTATTTATTCACATTCACGTTAAAAATTATATTTTTTAACGATCAAACTATTTTATTCAACTGATGAATATTCTATTCGGTTCATTTATTAAATAAAATGTTATTTTTATTTTTCTAACTTATTTTTAGAAAATTTCGGCGGCATAACGACACGATACTAGAAACGGGACAAGGCCTAGCCTTATCCCCGGTCTAGTGAAGGCCCACGCCATTCACACATCAATCAAATCCATTCATTTCACCAAACAATTCAATTCAAGCCAAATAATCTAACCAACTACACAACCAAACAAACAAGTCCATGGTCTGTGGACGATTGTGTCGGGTGCTACTAAACACCGTCTGCATCCTAGTATATATATAACTAGAAAAGAAATTGAAGAGTGAGAAATTCTCACCAATAGCTATCCAATACTACGACTCTTCTTTGATAGGAATCTTCATCGTTCTCGCCTTTATGTCACCTTCGTTGTTGTAGCCACTACATATGTAAAAATCGAATTTTTACCTGTTATTCAATATATAAAAATCGAATTTTTACTATGCTATTCAATATATAAAAATCAAATTTTTATTATACTATTCAATATATAAAAATCAAATTTTTATTATACTATTCAATATATAAAAATCGAATTTTTATTATACTATTCAATATATAAAAATCGAATTTTTATTATACTATTCAATATATAAAAATCGAATTTTTATTATACTATTCAATATATAAAAATCGAATTTTTATTATACTATTCAATATATAAAAAATCCCATTTCTATCCCGCTATTCTTCATATAAAGATTTCGCCTTTTCAAATATATCATTATAAAAATCACATTTTTATTTTTCTACACATATAAAGATGATATTTCTAATATTCCTATCATGTAAAAATTATATTTTTAATTCTCTACATAAACAAAAATCATATTTTTACTACTTATACATAGTAAAGATTATATTTTTAATACTTTAAAAATATAAAAATCATATTTTTAATTGAATTAAAATTTATTTTCAGAACTCATAAATGCTAATTCATGTATATAAAAACTGATTTTATAAATATAAATAAAAATATAATCAAAACTTACAGTGATCTTTTAAAGAGAGATGGGGGAGGATTTCGAACTGTGGAGGAGGATGGGGGCGCGCATCGCCTGAGGTGGAGGAAGGAGGTGGCGCGGCTTCAAGGGGGTGCGGTTTCATGCTCCAGGGGGCTTCGCGATTGGGGGAGGAGGCTCGAACGGAGGGGAGGCGGTTGGGTGGTGGTGCGGCATCGAGATCGACCGGGGGGGTTAGAGAGGAGGTTGGCGCCCTCCTTTAAGGCGGCGGCGGCACCATCGGAGGAGTGGCGGCTCCTCCGCCTCTTTTTCTCCTTTTCCTTTTTTTTCTGAGTCGTGAAAACAAAGAACGGGGGGGGGGGGGGCAGAAGATAATAGGGGGAGATATATTTTATTATTATTATTATTATTTTAATTGCAAAAAGTTGACTTTTACATACGACCTCAAAACGAGGCCCACCGCCTGTCGTCTATAGCGTTCTACCCCCATTCCGAACACAATGGGATTTGTCACGTAGGATGATTCGATCATTTCGATCAGTTTTCGTTAAAATTTACATTTAAATCACTTTATTGAATTTTAAACGTACATTTCAAATTACCGGGGTCACATACTAACTAGAAAAATTCCACAAAAATATTTTCTTGCTTCGTATTGACGATACGGTCCTAACAAAACTAGTTTCGTCGAATTCTGAGACCGTTCCAAAAATGGCCAATTTCCAGTCGATTAAAATCAACTGAAACTGGTCAAACGCGTTTTCCTTTGCCACGCTCACATACTGATTCGAAAAATTATGAAATTTGGAATCTAGAAATAACTTTACATCCTGGATCCAACAAAAGTGGTTTCGTCGAAATCCGAGGTCGTTTGCAAAATTCCCATTTTTAAGGGCCTGAATTCCATAGCGACTATTCAGAAATTTCAACTGGACATATCTTTTGATCCCCACTATGAATTTTGATTTTCCGGATTCGTTGGAAAGATAGTCACAATTAGATCCCATTATTTTTGGTTTCACTAAAATCCGGATTATTTTGCACCCGGTACATTCAATTGAAGTTTGAAATCGAATTATCGAACTACCGCGCCATTTTCAATTCTATTTATAATTATATATAATTATTTATATTCTAACGACGACGTATATAATATATACGTTCGAATTCCATTCAAAATAAATTTCTCGTCGATATTATTTAAAATAATTCATTTTAAATGTTCAAAATTCGCTAAAATTGCCAAAATAAAATTTTTAAACTGGCCCAGATTTTCGGGTTGTTACAATAAACTCCTTTAAATTTATTCTTTAATCTTCCTTTTGAATATCACTTCAAAATAGTCGGGATTAACGAACCACACCGAAGTAATTATTTATTTTATTTCTCAATCCCAACCTATTTATCCCATGAAGTAAAACTGGTTATACTTCATATCTAACACCATGGTGTTGTCGGTGAATTCAATTACCATTTCACGTTCAAATCTAATTAAAGATTTAACTATCGCCTGGAGCAGAACTGGTGGTACTCCATTCTCGATCCTTTTTAATCTAATTAAAGATTCATTAAAACTCCACTTAGTTTTAATCTTCATAGAAATCAATATCCTGTCTTTAACTGGGTTAAAGAACCAATGTCATTTAAAACACGGCCCACAATAAACCCAAAATCACATTCATTAATTATCGGGTTAAAGAACAAGTGTTATTTAAAACACTGTTCACGATAAACCCAAAAATCAATATCAGTTCAATTCCAATTAAATATTATTTAATTGGTGCACTTCATTAAATCTAAATAAAAAGATTTAATCTTTTCTCAACTGGGTTCAAGAACAGTGTTAATGAAGACACCATTCACAACAAACCCAAATCACATTTGATATTAAATACAAGGCTCTGAATAGAAAATATATCGGCTTATATTCAATATCAAATTCTACGATCAACAAATATCATATTGGAAATAACGATATATATATATATATATCTTTCAAATTTCCATAACAACATCTGTATAATCACGAAATCCAACATCGAAATATTCCAAAGACAATTTCGATTCAAATCTGTTCCAATTCAATTATTGGAAATTCTAGTTATATTTCAAAACCATTTCCAACTCACTTTATTTATTTTAAAAATAAATAAATTACTATTCTAGTTCAAAACTAGTTCATTTCGATAAAAATCTATTTTTATCTTTTCAAATATGGAGTTTTTCATCCCAATTCTTCACAAATCATTTCTCATGATTTTACACAAATTATTGCTATTTTTAATAATTTTATCAAGGCCCGTACAGTCGATTTCCATCAACGGCCATCGAACTGCACTTACAACGACCTTTTCCAAATTTGATTTGGACATAATTCCAAATCCAACCGTTAGATTTCAAATTTCTAATATTCATTAGAAAGATCTTTTCGATACGAACCCAATGGTTCCGGTTCTAGGAGAATCCGACGGTCGGATCTCCCGCAATATCCATTCGAAGTCAATGGTCGAAATTCGCGAACTGCCGCGGCGCGTTCTATTCAGGCCATTATATTATATATATAATATATACTTCGTCGATTACGTTTTAAAACGTATTTTATAAATCGTTTTAAAATTCGTTTTCAAACGATTTCAACTCCCTTTTCAAATTCAAATCAAAAATGAATTTTCCCTTTCAAATTCGTTTTAAATTCATTTCAAATTGATTCCAATTCAAATCGATTTTTAATTCAATTTCAATTCGTTTTCAATTCAATTTCGATTCGTATTCAATTCTATTCAATTTCGATTCGAATTCATTTATATTCAATTTCAATTCGAATTCATTTCAAAACGATTTCAATTCTATTTCAATTTAATTCGAATTTCAATTCTATTCGAAATATCAGATTTTGAAATCACTTTCGATATTCATTATAAAATGAATAAAATCGATATAAATATCGTTCACGTCAAAATGGCGTCAATCCAATCAAAACGGCTTCATATATTTCTATTTTCAAATATTCTATTTCAAATATTTCTATTTCCAAATATTACCTTTTCAAATATTCCTATTTCAAATATGGAATGAGGCCCAATCAATTACCATATAATGTTAATTATATGGATTTTCTACAAAACATGCATACAATAACAATGACGAATAATCAACCATCATCCAAAGTGCATTCTCCACTGTATAAGCATCAAATATAAATATTCAACGCTTATAACAGTCTGTCAATCAATCGATCGACATACAACTAACTATTGGGATTAGTGTATGTCATATATCATCCCAATACCCGTGTGGGGTTTCAAACAATCAAACACAGATTTTATTTGTGCAGTTGGGCGATGTGTACAATTTATCGTCCCAGTCAATATCAGTCAAATGTGTGTGTATAAACCAATCGTCCGATTCGTTTATAAATATTTCATTTCATATACACGTTAAAAATTATATTTTTAACTATAAAATATTTTCCACTATAAAATATTTCATTCCATTTCACATCACACAATCAACTACACATCAAAATCAAACAAACAAGCATACAAGCCGTCCATGGTCTGTGGACGATGGGTGTCGGGTGCTACTAAACACCGTCTGCATCCTAGTATATATATTTCAACTAGAAAAATAAATTAAAGGTGAGAAGTTATCACCGATAGCTAATCCAAACATCTCGGCTCTTCTTATGTAGAAAATCTCCGTCGTTTCATCTTTCATCACTTTCGTCATCCGTATTCACTACATATAAAAAATCGAATTTTTACTTCGCTATTCAATATAGAAAAATCGAATTTTTGCTTCGCTATTCAATATAGAAAAATCGAATTTTTACTTCGCTATTCAATATAGAAAAATCGAATTTTTACTTCGCTATTCAATATAGAAAAATCGAATTTTTAATTCGCTATTCAATATTGAAAAATCGAATTTTTACTTTGCTAAAAATCGTAACTTTTCTAAACTAAATCCCTAATCTTTTCTAAATTAAATTTCCAATCCTTTCTTGTTTAAAAATCCGGCCTTTTAATGTTAAAATCCCAATCTTTCCTCGTTTTCTATTCACTCGTTACTAGAACTGAAAATCGTTGAGTAAATAAGAAAAAACTTACATTGATTAATCAAGGAAGGGGAGGGGTCTTCACTGTCGGAGGGGTGCTCGAGGGGGGGGCTGCGGCTTCAGGGGGGTCTGGCGTCGGTCTTGGAGGCTGGTGGAGGCGGCGCGGCTAGGGCAGAGGGGGGGTCGATTCGCTGGAGGTTTCGTGGGAAAGGGGGCTCGGTCAGTGAAGAAGAAGGGGAGGAGGGAGAGGCGGAGGCTGGAGGATCGGTGGCGGGCTTCGGGCGGCGGCGGCGATCGCTGGGTGGGCGGGGCGAAACGTTTTTTTTTTTTTAATATTTGATCCGAAAGTGGTTTGAACGGGGGGGGGGGGGGCTATTTAACTAAGCAAGGAGGGAGAGATAAAGGTAGTTTTATAATAATATATTATTTTATTTATTTAATCAATTTCAAAAAGCAACTTTTATTTTTGACCTCGAAACGAGACCCACCGACTGTCGTCCCTAACGTTTTACCCCCATTCCGAACACAATGGGATATGTATCGCAGGCCAATTCGACCGTTTCGATCTGTTTTTGTCAAAATCAAAATATAACTCTATATATTGAATTTGAACACGCATTTCAATTTACTGGGGCCACATACTAACTCGAAAAATTCTCGAAAAATATTTTCTAGCTTCGTATTGACGATATGGTCCTAACAAAACTAATTTCATCGAATTCTGAGACTGTTTGAAAAATTGCCATTTTCCAGTCGATTAAAATCAACTAAAACTGGTCAAACGCGTTTTCCTTTGCCACCCTCACATATTGATTCGAAAAATTATGAAATTTGGAATCTAGCAATAATTTGACATCACGGATCCAACAAAAGTGGTTTCGTCGAAATCCGAGGTCGTTTGCAAAATTTCCATTTTTGAGGGCCTGAATTCCATAGCGACTATTCAGAATTTTCAACTGGACATATCTTTTGATTCCCGCTATGAAATTTCAATTTTTCAGATTCGTTGCAAAGATATTCACCAATAGATTCAAATATTTTTGGTTTCACTAAAATCCGATTTATTTTGCATCTAGTACGTTCAATTGAAGTTTGAAATCGAATTATCGAACTACCACGCCATTTTCAATTCCTTTTATAATTTAAAATAAATATTTATATTCTATCGTCGATTCAAACGAATATATACGTTCGAATTATATTCAAAATAAATTTCTCGTCGTTATTATTTAAAATAATTCATTTTAAATAATCAAAATTCGCTAAATTGCCAGAATAAAAATTTTAAACTGGCCCAGATTTCCGGGTTATTACAATCTCCCCCACTTAAAACTTTTCGTCCCCGAAAAGGAACAAAGCCGAAAGTTGTTTCACAAATCAACTCAACTTTCATTATTTTCGCTACGGCTTAAGTTCTTCAACTTTTCAGTTTCTAAGAACTTTTCAAATTTTTCAAAAATTTGGCTAACACCCTAAATTTTCGAAAAATTTCGCCATAACCTCCCCTGCACTGGGAGCACGGGAAAATCCCGAAATTGCCATACAGGCCTTCTGATCTCAAAAAGAAAAAGTAAAAGCCAATCGGCTCATAAAATCATCATCACCCAAACAAAACAGTAAATTATGGTAAACATGTACCTATTTGTCGGGCAAACAAATTTTATTCTCTGCTCTAGCTTCCTTGCTATGACCTGTTCAATGTAAGTACATGTATGCAAGCAAATGCGACTAATTTTCAATACAATTCAATATTTGATACAATTAGGCGTAATGGTTCAAAATTATCAAACAAATAAACAAACAACACAAAAATCAATCCATTAGTTGATTAGCTTTTGAAATTCATAAATTTGATACATATTAAAAATCAGATTTTTTTGATGCCAAATCATAACAATAGGCCCTATCTAATTTTGGTTCTCACACCAGTCAATAGGAAATATATAGAAAGCCCACTTTCGTCACATGAACATAAATTCTAAGGATGAAGCTCCATCATCAAAATCATCTACGGGCGATTGGAGTGTAATTCTATATCTATCCAGTATATTAAAACTTCAAATACACGTTTGCAAGGCGTATATGCAAAATCTTTATATACTGGACTGTCCAAATCAATACAAATAAATAATCAAATACGAATAATTGATTTAAGTTTTTCAAAACAAAATTTGTTTTCACTTTAAAAATATACTCTTCACACTCGTTCTAGGATACTACCGATCCCATCTCTAACGAGTCATTCTAATTGGATATTGCATATCCAATATCTGATGAATTCTTTCGTATGGTTCTAATGTGTCTTGTTCTCTGAGCTTTGTAAACCAAAGCTCTGATACTAACAGTAACGAAAAGGAATTTCGCTCGATCCGAATAAGTCGCTAAACCGACCCAGACCGTTCGAAACGCCTGATGGTTTCGAGAACACGACAAAATGGAACGCAGACGGAAGAACATTTCATTGTTAATTACAACAATTCCATCAGATTACAAGAATATACAGAGTATAAATGAATATTACACAGAAATATCAGAGATTTAAATTACATTTAAATACATAGTAGCGGAAAATAATACAATACACAACTGAAGGAGATATACGGATACAAAGCTTTCCGGATATCGTTCCAGCTGTAAACTAGGATCCTGTGAATATAAATCTGCAAAACCAAAACTACTAGCTGCCCATGTCAAAATAAGGGCACCCAGAGTTTAGGTTAAAACAATAGACTCTAGGTCAGTCATGGGACTGGTGTGAGAACTAAAACAGTTATTATTCTTTATTTTTAAAGTTCGGTAAATCAAGGGACCACGCCGTATAACACGGAACGGGTTTCCTCCCAAGAATACCAGTGCATAAAACAAACAACGCAATGCTAAATAAAGAAAAATGAAACTATTATAAGACCCAGGTCCCATCACACAATGCAACGCAAGCCGGAGGATAGGGTTTTTACCTTATAATAGCCAAGAATGCTTGATACGTTTAAAACAAATCATTTATTATTACTATAAGTGTATAGTGTATAAAACAACTTCAAATCATATATATCAATCATAGGCGGCATGGGTACCATATATCATGTCACCATACTAGGCTCTACAATCAAAATCACAAATGTCACATATTTGGAAGTTGGATTTCCATCTGTGAACCGAGGCAGGGATCGTCCTCTACCGATTCGAGACAATCTAGCCCATGTCTCAGGCAAGTACTCAGTCAAGCCTTGGAGCGACAGGGCCGGTCCACCGATGTGGATTAAAATGCCTGAACAATACGTCTCTCCGCCCTATGGGGCGTAAATGAGCCAACAAATGACTCCGTCGGACCTGGATCGTCCGATCAAACTGAGGCGCCTCGCAACAGCAACAACCACATAAGTCAAACTCGTCAGGGCGTGTAAAACCACTGACGCCACTTCTAGCTAGAAAGAAACGCATGTCCTCCCTGAGGTCCTCTCCCGTTTTTGGTTCACAACCGGGGTGCGAGGCTCGCGAATTCACGTTACACAAAGCGATGCCCCACAGGCTGTGCTTTGATCATCACCACAAGACTTTGCTTTTCAATAGAAGCCTTGATCAATTACCACTTAGGCGTGCCACACAGGCAATTCGCTCCATGCGTTTGATATCCATCAATATATAACCCCTGAGCTCGTACGTCTCAGAGAAGGGCGTTAAGCAAGAGAATAAATTCTCCGCCGCCAAATAGATATATATTTAATAGAAATCAATCACACAGACTAAAATCCAATGTCAGACACACAGTCCATTTACAAGTTCGTTCTGGGTCTGAACGAAACCGGAGGCACCTAGTACCCCGCATATCCATCGATCTCCAAGTACGTCTGGACGATCACCAACTGATTCCCTCCTCTTGGGTGTACGGCCCAATCAAGATCATCAGTAATTATCCAAACGACGTGAAGACCTCCGGTCTTCAACCACCGTCTTCATCTTCGACACCACGTCGAATCAGTTATTCAGAATGGGATAAACCCGGTCTTTCTGAACAACTCGCGTATATAATAAACACGTGTGACACAAACACAACTTACGCCTCAATCCAATTCAGAATATCCTTTTATTCAAATATTCTTATACTTTAGAAAAGGTTCCCATTAATTTTATCAAAGATAAATTCCTTTAAATTTATTCTTCCTTTTGAATATCACTTCAAACTAGTCGGGATTAACGAACCACACCGAAGTAATTATTTATTTTATTTCCTAATCCCAACCTATTTATCCCATGAAGTAAAACTGGTTATACTTCATATCTAACACCACGGTGTTGTCGGTAAATTCAATTACCATTTCACGTTCAAATCTAATTAAAGATTTAACTATCGCTTGGAGCAGACCTGGTGGTACTCCATTCTCGATCCTTTTTAATCTAATTAAAGATTCATTTAAACTCCACTTAGTTTTAATCTTCACATAAATCAATATCCTGTCTTTAACTGGGTTAAAGAACCAATGTCATTTAAAACACAGCCCACAATAAACCCAAAATCACGTTCATTAATTATCGGGTTAAAGAACAATTGTTATTTAAAACACTATTCACGATAAACCCAAAAATCAATATCAGTTTAATTCCAATTAAATATTATTTAATTGGTGCACTTCATTAAATCTAAATAAAAAAATTTAATCTTTTCTCAACTGGGTTCAAGAACAGTGTTAATGAAGACACCATTCATGACAAACCCAAATCACATTTGATATTAAATACAAGGCTCTGAATAGAAAATATATCGGCTTATATTCAATATCAAATTCTACGATCAACAAATATCGTATTGGAAATAACGATATATATATATATATCTTTCAAATTTCCGTAACATCTTTATAATCACGAAATCCAACATCGAAATATTCCAAAGACAATTTCGATTCAAATCCATTCCAATTCAATTATTGGAAATTCTGGTTATATTTCAAAACCATTTCCAACTCACTTTATTTATTTTAAAAATAAATAAATTACTATTCTAGTTCAAAACTAGTTCATTTCGATAAAGATCTATTTTTATCTTTTCAAATATGGAGTTTTTCATCCCAATTCTTCACAAATCATTTCTTATGATTTTACACAAATTATTGCTATTTTTAATAATTTTATCAAGGCCCGTACAGTCGATTTCCATCAACGGCCATCGAACTGCACTTACAGCGACCTTTTCCAAATTTGATTTGGACATAATTCCAAATCCAACCGTTAGATTTCAAATTTCTAATATTCATCAGAAAGCTCTTTTCATTACGAATCCAACGGTTCCGGTTTTAGGAAAATCCGACGGTCGGATATCCCGCAATATCCATTCGAAGTCGATGGTCGAAATTCGCGAACTGCCGCGGCGCGGCGCGTTCTATTCAGGCCATTATATTATATATATAATATATACTTCATCGATTACCTTTTAAAACGTATTTTATCAATCGTTTTAAAATTCGTTTTCAAACGATTTCAACTCCCTTTTCAAATTCAAATCAAAAATGAATTTTCCCTTTCAAATTCGTTTTAAATTCATTTCAAATTGATTCCGATTCAAATCGATTTTTAATTCAATTTCAATTCGTTTTCAATTCAATTTCAATTCGTATTCAATTCTATTCAATTTCGATTCGAATTCATTTATATTCAATTTCAATTCGAATTCATTTCAAAACGATTTCAATTCTATTTCAGTTTAATTCGAATTTCAATTCTATTCGAAATATCAGATTTTGAAATCACTTTTGATATTCATTATAAAATGAATAAAATCGATATAAATATCGTTCACGTCAAAATGGCGTTAATACAATCAACACAGCTTCATATATTTCTATTTTCAAATATTCTATTTCAAATATTTCTACTTCCAAATATTACCTTTTCAAATATTCCTATTTCAAATATGGAATGAGGCCCAATAAATTACCATATAATGTTAATTATATGGATTTTCTACAACACATGCATACAATAACAAAGATGAATAATCAACCATCATCCAAAGTGCATTCTCCACTGTATAAGCATCAAATATAAATATTCAACGCTTATAACAGTCTATCAATCAATCAATCGACATACAACTAACTATTGGGATTAGTGTATGTCATATATCATCCCAATACCCGTGTGGGGTTTCAAACAATCAAACACGGATTTTATTTGTGCAGTTGGGCGATGTGTAAAATTTATCGTCCCAGTCAATATCAGTCAAATGTGTGTATATAAACCTATCGTCTGATTCGTTTATAAATATTTCATTTCATATACACGTTAAAAATTATATTTTTAACTATAAAATATTTTCCACTATAAAATATTTCATTTCATTTCATTTCACATCACACAATCAATTACACATCAAAATCAAACAAACAAGCATACAAGCCGTCCATGGTCTGTGGACGACGGGTGTCGGGTGCTACTAAACACCGTCTGCATCCTAGTATATATATTTCAACTAGAAAAATAAATTAAAGGTGAGAAGTTCTCATCGATAGCTAATCCAAACATCTCGACTCTTCTTATGAAGAAAATCTCCGTCGTTTCTTCTTTCATCACTTTCGTCATTCGTATTCACTACATATAAAAAATCGAATTTTTACTTCGCTATTCAATATAGAAAAATCAAATTTTTACTTCGCTATTCAATATAGAAAAATCGAATTTTTACATCGCTATTCAATATAGAAAAATCGAATTTTTACTTCACTATTCAATATAGAAAAATCGGATTTTTACTTTGCTAAAAATCGTAACTTTTCTAAATTAAATCCCTAATCTTTTCTAAATTAAATTTCCAATCCTTTCTTGTTTAAAAATCCAGCCTTTTAATGTTAAAATCCCAATCTTTCCTCATTTTCTATTCATTCGTTACTAGAACTGAAAATCGTTGAGTGAATAAAAAAAATAAAAAAAATACATTGATTAATCAAGGAAGGGGAGGGGTCTTCACTGTCGGAGGGGTGCTAGAGGGGGGGCCTGCGGCTTCAGGGGGGGTCTGGCGTCGGTCTTGGAGGCTGGTGGAGGCGGCGCGACTAGGGCAGAGGGGGGGTCGATTCGCCGGAGGTTTCGTGGGAAAGGGGGCTCGGTCAGGGAAGAAGAAGGGGAGGAGGGAGAGGCGGAGGCTGGAGGATCGGTGGCGGGCTTCGGGTGGCGGCGGCGATCGCTGGGGGGGGGGGGGCGACGCGGTTTTTTTTTATTTGATCTGAAAGTGGTTTGAACGGGGGGGCCTATTTGACTAAGCAAGGAGGGAGAGAGAAAGGTGGTTTTATAATAATATATTATTTTATTTATTTAATCAATTTCAAAATGCAACTTTTATTTTCGACCTCGAAACGAGACCCACCGACTGTCGTCCCTAGCGTTTTACCCCCATTCCGAACACAATGGGATATGTATCGCAGGCCAATTCGACCGTTTCGATCAGTTTTCGTCAAAATCAAAATATAACTCTATATATTGAATTTGAACACGCATTTCAATTTACTGGGGCCACATACTAACTCGAAAAATTCCCGAAAAATATTTTCTAGCTTCGTATTGACGATACGGTCCTAACAAAACTAATTTCATTGAATTCTGAGACCGTTTGAAAAATGGCCATTTTCCAGTCGATTGAAATCAACTAAAACTGGTCAAACGCGTTTTCCTTTGCCACGCTCACATATTGATTCAAAAAATTATGAAATTTGGAATCTAGCAATAATTTGACATCACGGATCCAACAAAAGTGATTTCGTCGAAATCCGAGGTCGTTTGCAAAATTTCCATTTTTAAGGGCCTGAATTCCATAACGACTATTCAGAATTTTCAACTGGACATATCTTTTGATTCCCGCTATGAAATTTCAATTTTTCAGATTCGTTGGAAAGATATTCACCAATAGATTCAAATATTTTTGGTTTCACTAAAATCCGGTTTATTTTGCTTCCAGTACGTTCAATTGAAGTTTGAAATCGAATTATCGAACTACCGCGCCATTTTCAGTTCCTTTTATAATTTAAAATAAATATTTATATTCTATCGTCGATTCAAACGATTATCTACATTCGAATTATATTCAAAATAAATTTCTCGTCGTTATTATTCAAAATAATTCATTTTAAATAATCAAAATTCGCTAAAATTGCCAAAATAAAAATTTTAAACTGGCCCAGATTTCCGGGTTATTACATTACTTTTTTTCGCTTCTGTATCTCCTGGGAACGGTTATGTTGCTAGCAACCATAGGTGACAATATATTCGATACACTCAAGAGAAATGAGTGGTCGGTCATGTGTGGGCCGGGTTGCAAGACGATCTTGTTGAACCCAGTATATTCCTCTCTAGAGATACATTATCGGCAGGTGGTCCCATACCTTGTCATAGTTGGAAATTCAATCTCCAATAAGCGCCCGCGGCTTTGATTGTATACTATATTTGTAGAGCATGAGATGCAAGCATTCTGCTAGATTCTATTTATCTGTATTTAGACATTATTATAATATCAAAAAAGATATTGATTACAAAAATGGGTTGGGTTATCGTAAGGTAAAAACCATCTGTGTTTATGTGTGGATTGGTCTTACGATTATCCTTTTTCTTTCGAAATGATTTTTTTACTTTAAAATCAAGTTGGATGATACCAATAATTTAGTGGGTTTTTCTCACGCTGGTTCACCAGACTGACCTTAGCATTTGTAATTCTCGGGTCAGACCCATTTGGGTCAGACCGAGTTGTACAGGTTCAAGGCAAAATAGTACAAATTTTAAGGGAGACGACCTGGAGGAGATCAGACGTATTATATATTATTCCGTTGTGTGTTGAAAATGAGGACAGACTGTTATAACTATCCAGATGAATTGAATGATCATTGTACTCTAATGAATTGTAAGCGTTATTTCGTGTTTTAAATAAAGATTTATTTCTGTATTATATTTTTTCCGCTGCGATGTGAGACTTTGAGTATTGTGGTTAGTTGTTCTTCTTCTTTTTCTTCTATTCTAATATTTCTTTCTTTCTTATCTCACCCTCTAACTTCTTTCTTTAACGTTATGGATTTTCGGTATTCGAGTTTTGGACAACGGTGTATTTATGTCGAAAATTCGAGCATCGAATTTCCCGGTTCGTTACAATTATCATTTATATATCGATGATATGGAATATTCAATTTTGATTTGAAATTGAATGTGAAGTTGAAATCATTTTGAAAATAAATTTAAAACGATTTATAAAATACGTTTTAAATGGAAATATACAAAATACATATTATATATATAATATAATGGCTTGAATAGAATGCGTCGCGCTGCGGTAGTTCGCGAATTTCGACCATTGACTTCGAATGGACATTACGGGAGATCTGACCGTCGGATTCTCCTAAAAGCAGAACCATTGGGTTCATATCGAAAAGAGATTTCTAATGAATATTAGATATTTTAAATCTAACTGTTGGATTTGGAATTATGTCCAAATCAAATTTGGAAAAGGTCGCTACAAGTGCAGTTCGATGGCCATTTATGGAAATCGACTGTACGGGCCTTGATAAAATTATTAAAAATATCAATAATTAGTGAAAAATCGTAAGAAATGATTTGGAAAGAAATGGGGTGAAAAATCCCATATTTGAAAAGATAAAAATAGTTTTTTATCGAAATGAACTAGTTATGAACTAGAATTATAATCCTTATATTTTTAAAATAAATAAATTGGATTTGAAATGGTTTTAAAAATAACCGGAATTTCCAATATATGAATAGGAATGGATTTGAATCGAAATTATCTTCGGAATATTTTGATATTGGATTCCATGATTATACGGATATTGTGGAGGAATTTGGAAGATATATATATCGTTATTTCAATATGGTATTTGTTGATTTCAGAATTTGATATTGAACATAAGCCGATATATTTTCTATTCAGAGCCTTGTATCTAATATTAAATGTGATTTGGGTTTTGTCGTAAATGGTGTCTTCATTAACACTGTTCTTGAACCCAGTTGAGAAAAGATTAAATCTTTTTATTTAGATTTAATGAAGTATACCAATTAATTGATATTTAATTGGAATGGAATTGAAATTGGTCTTTGGGTTTATCGTGAACGGTGTTTTAAATAACACTTGTTCTTTAACCCGATTAACAATGGAATATGATTTTGGGTTTTTGTGAATGGTATCTTTAATAATACTGTTCTTAGACCCAAAGGAGTTAAGAAAATCAGAAACTAACTGGAGATTAGCTAAGTTGAATGGTTTCCCGGGTATTGATCAGATGTTGGTTTCGGCCTTCGGGTTAAATACTTAGGGAATTGTTCTCTTGCTAATTTACGGTTAAAGGCTGATGGAATGGAATGTGATTTTGGGTTTATCGTGAACCGTGTTTTAAAGGACATTGGTTCTTTAACCCAGTTAAAGATAGGAATAAGATTTGGGTTGTCGTGAATGGTATCTTTAATAATACTGTTCTTAGACCCAATGGAGTTAAGAAAATCAGAAACTAACTGGAGATTAGTTAAGTTGAATGGTTTCCTGGGTATTGATCTAATGTTGGTTTCGGCCTTTGGGGTTAATATTTAGGGAATTGTTCACTTGCTAATTTACAGTTAAGGGCTGATGGAATGGAATGTGATGTTGGGTTTATCATGAACCGTGTTTTAAATGACATTGGTTCTTTAACCCAGTTAAAGATAGGATACGATTTCCTAAGTTAAACAATCGTTAATATTGATCTTTGGGAAGATTAAAACCCAGTGGAGTTTTAATGCATCTTTAATTAGATTGAAATGGTATCCAAAGGAAGATTAAAGAATTAATTTAAAGAATTTATCTTTGATAAAATTAATGGGAACCTTTCCCAAAGTATAAGAATATTTGAATAAAGGAATATTCTGGATGGGAATGAGGCGTATGTTGTGTTTTTATAGCACTTGTTTATTATATACATGAGTTATTCAGAAAGACCGGGTTTATCCCATTCTGAATAACTGATTCGATGATATGTCGAGGATGAAGATGGTAGTTGGAGACCGGAGGTCTTCACATCGTTTGGATGATTACTGATGTCTTGATTGGGCTGTACACCCAAGACGAGGTAATAAGTGGTGATCGTCCAGATGTACTTCGAGATCGACGGATATGCGAGGGCCTCTCCCCTGTATTTGACATATGGGGGAGGAATAAGGTGCCTCTGGTTTCGTTCAGACCCAGAACGAACTTGTAAATGGATGTGTGTCTGACATCGGATTTCATTCTGTGTGATTGATATACATCGGTTGCATAGCGTGAATTGCCTGTGTGGCATGCTAAGATGCAAATGATCAGGGCTTCTGTTGAAAAGCAGAGTCTTGTGGTTAATGATCAAAGCACGGCTTTAATATAGCGTAGCTTTGTGTAGTGTTAATTTGTGAGCCTTACACCCCGGTGTGGACCAGAAACGTGAGATGACTTCAGGGAGGACATGTGTTTCCTTCTAGCTAGGAGTGGTGTCAGCATTTTGCATGCCCTGACATTTTACTTATGTGGATATGGATAGCGAGGTGCCTCAGTTATATCGGTCGTTCCAAGGCCAATAGTTTGGTCGGGATATGACCAGTTGACGCCCCATAGGGCGGGGAAACGCATTGTTCAGGCATTCTAATCCACTCCGTGTGGACCGGCCCTGACGATCTAAGGCTTTCCTGAGGGGTGGGCTCGAGCATCTCGAATTCGGTAAGGACGGTCCCTTGCCTTGGTTCACAGGTGGAAATCCAATTTCCAATATGACATTTTGCGGTTTTAATTGTAAACCTATATATGGCGACATAGTGGTATGGGGGCACTTATGCCGTCTATGATTGATACTTATGATTGAAATTTTTTTGACACTATACACTCATAGTAATAATAAAACATGAAATTTTATGTACCAAGCATTTTTGGCTATTATAAGGTAAAAACTCTATCCTCCAGCTTGCGTTGCATTGTGTGATGGGACCTGAGTCTTATAATAGGTTCATTGTTCTTTTTTTAGCATTGCGCTGTTGTTTTATGCACTGGTATTCTTGGGAGGAAACCGTTCCATGTTATACTGCGTGGTCCCTGGATTTACCTAACTTTAAAATAAAGATTAATAACTGTTTTAGTTCTCACACCAGTCACATGACTGACCTGGAGTTTATTATTTTAACCTAAACTCTGGGTGCCCCTATTTTCCGCACGGGCAGCTAGTAGTTTTGGTTTTGCAGATTTATATTAACAGGATCCTGGTTTACAGCCGGAATGATATTCGAAAAGCTCTGTATTCGTTTATCTCTTTCAGTTGTGTTTTGTATTATTTTCTGCTGCTATGTAATGTAATTGAAATCTCTGATATTTTTCTGATGTATAATATTTATTCATACTCTGTATATTCTTGTATTCTGATGGAATTGTTGTAATAAGCAATGAGATATTCTTCTGTTTGTGTTCCAATTCTTCTTGTCCTCAAAGCAATCCGGTCTTTCCTTTGCGGGGAAGTTCGGGTCCTTCTAGTTGGTATCAGAGCTTTGGTTTACAGAGCTCGGAGAACAAGACACGTTAGAACCAAACGAAAGAATTCATCGGAGATTGGATTAGTAATATCCAATGAGAATGACTCGTTAGAGATGGGATCAGCAGTACCCTAGAACGAGTGTGAAGAGTACGGTTTTCAAAATAAAATGAAAACAAATATTGTATTGAAAATTTAAACCTCATTCAACATATTTGAATATTTATTTGTATTGAATTTGGACGATCCAATATATAAAGATTTTGTGTATACGTCCGATCCACATGTATTCGAAGTTTTAATATACTGGATAGATATAGAATCATACTCTAGTCACCCAGAAACGATTCTGATGATAGTCTAGACATCATCAGCATTTGTGTTCGAGTTTCGAATGTGGGATATCTATATATTTCCAATTGACTGGTGTGAGAACCAAAATATAGTTAGAATATATTGTTGTGACTTAGCATCAAAAACATGATTTTCTGTATATGTATCAAAATTATGAATTTGAAATGTTAACCAACTAATTGATTGATGATTGTGTTGTATGATTATTTGTTATCTAATAAAACCATTATGTGAAAGAACGGTACATATAACAAAATTGAATCAAAATGTTGAACTGTATTGAAAATTGTTTGAGATAGCTTGCTTATACATGTATATAATTGAACAGGTCATAGCAGGGAAGCTAAGCAGAGGAATAAAATTGTTTGCCCGACAAATAGGTGCATGTTTATTGTATTTCTAGGGGTTTTTGATGATTTTATGAGCCGATTGGCTGTTTCTTTTTCTTTTTGGATTGGAGAGGCTTGTATGGCGATTTCGGGATTTTCTCGGTGCTCCCGTACAAGGGAGGTTATGGCGAAATTTTTTGAAAATTTACGGTGTTAGCCAAATTTTTGAAAAATTTGAAAAGTTTTTAGAAACTGAAAAGTTGAAAAACTTAAGCCATAATGAAAATAATGAAAGTTGAGTTGGTTTGTAAAACACATTTCAGCTCCGTTCCTTTTCGAGGACGAAAAGATTTTAAGTGGGGGAGATTGTAACAACCCGAAAAATCTGAGCCAATTTAAAATTTTTATTTTGGTCCTTTTAGTGAATTTTGAATATTTAAAATGAATTAATTTAAATAATAACGATGAGAAATTTATTTTGAATAGAATAAGAATGTATATATTTATTTGAATCGACATTAGAATATAAATATTTATTTTTAACTATAAAAGGAATTGAAAATGGCGCGGTAGTTTGAAAATTCAATTTCAAATTTCAAATGAATGTACAGGATTCAAAATAAACCGGATTTTAGCAAAACCAAAAATATTTGAATCTATTTGAAAATATCTTCCCAACGAATCCGAAAAATCAAAATTTCATAGCGGAAATAAAAAGTTATGCCCAATGGAAAATTCAGAATAGCCGCTACGGAAATATAGCCCTTAAAAATGGCCATTTTGCAAACAACCTCCGTTTTCGACGAAATCACTTTTTGTTGGATCCGAGATGTCAAATTATTGCTAGATTCCAAAATTCATAATTTTTGGGATTAATATGTGAGCGTGGCAAAACAAAACATGTTTTAACAGTTTAAGTCAATTTGGATCGACCAGAAAATGGCCATTTTTCAAACGGTCTCCAAATTTGACGAAATTAGTTTTGTTAGAATCGTATCGTCAATACGAAGCTAAAAAATATTTTTCGGGAATTTTTAGAGTCTGTATTTGGCCCCGGTAAATTGAAATGCGCGTTTAATTTCAATATATTGATTTATATTTTGATGGAAACTGATCAAAACGATCAAATCAGCTTACGATACATATCGCATTGTGTTCGGAATGGGGGTAATTAGCTAGGGACGACAGTCGTTGAGTCTCGTTTAGAGTTCAAATAAAAAGTCAACTGTATAGAGAATAAAATAAAATAAAAATATTATATATAAAACTTTTACATTAACCCCACCTTTTCTTTTCCTTCTTCAATTTATATCCCGATTAGAAAAAAAAAAGAACGACGGACGGAGACGAAGCTCCGCCCCTGGCGCCGCCGCGCCGCTTCCAAGCGGACCACCCTCCCTTCGATCTCCTCCCTCCTCCGCCACGCTCCCTCCTCCGTTCGAAACCATCCCCTCTTCTCCTCGATTTGAAGAAGCCCTAACCCTAAAATCAAACGCCGCCGCCTAGCCTGAACCACCCACCACCTCCCCACTGCTCCGGCGAATCCCCTCCTCCGACCACCCCTCAGCCACGTGAAACCTCCCTCCCTCTCCTTAAAATGATGTGAGTTTTTTTTATATATTTTTTTCTTTGTTTAATTTAAAGTAGGTAAAATTGCAAATAAAAATTCAGTGTTATTAGATGATTTACAATGCAAAGATTGGATCTTTATTTATTTAAAAGTTTAGATTTTCGTAGTTAGAAAGTTTAGATTTTTATAGTTAGAAAGATTAAATTTTTATAGTTAGAAAGACGAGATTTTTATAGTTAGAAAGACTAGATTTTTATAAATGTAGATTTGATTTTGAAATGTATAAAGATTAGAATTTTAAATATGAAAAGGATTGATTTTTATTTAGGTAAAAATATGATTTTTATCTATATAGATTTGAAATAAAAATTCGATTTTTATAGACATGAAAGCTAGATAAAAAAAATTGATTTTTATAGATATGAAAAGATTTAATTTTTTATAAAAAGATTTGATTTTTAGTTATAAAAAGATATGATTTTTAATTAGGAAAAGATACGATTTTTAATATGATAAAAATGTAAAATTTTGTATAGAAAAAGGTTTGATTTTTATCATATGGAAAATATATTTTTAGGTGGAAGGAAAATATGAAGTTAAAGTTATAAAAATTCGATTTTTATATAGGAAGTAGCGAAGTAAAAATGTGATTTTTAATATGTGAACATCATATTAAAAATGTGATTTTAATATGAATAGCGTGGAGAAGACTACAATGGAAGTACGGGCAAATCCAGACTGTTCTGAATTTCAGAAATGAAATGGAGGAGTGGAACCCTCGGTGGGAACTTCTCACTTTTATTTTATTTTCTAGTTAAAATATATACCAGGATACAGACGGTGCTTAGCAGTACCCGACACCCGTTGTCCACAGACCTTGGATGACTTGCTTGTTTGATTGATGTATTATGAAAATTAATTGTGTGTTGTGGAATGGAATAAAATATTTTATAGTTAAAAATATAATTTTTAACATGTATATGAATAAAATAAATATTTATAAACAAATCGGATGATTTGTTTATGTACACACATTTGACTGATATTGATTGGGACGATAAATTTTACACATCGCCCACCTGCACAAATAAAACCTGTGTTTGATTGTTTGAAACTCCACACGGGTATTAGGATGATATTGGGCATACACTATTCCCAATAATTAGTTGTATGTCAATCGATTGGTTGACAAGCTGTGTAACCGTTGAATATTTATATTTGATGCATATGCAGTGTAGAATGCACTTTGGATGATGGTTGTTTGTGTTTGATTGTTGTTGTGTAAATGTAAGGTATGGAAACCATATAAATCAAATTATATGGTAATGGACTGTGTTTGATTCCAATTTAGAAAGAATGAATATTTTAAAATAACGAATGTTTTAAAATAATATTCAGTAAAAAGTCAAAATCTGATTTTGATGTCCGATTTGGGATGGACACGAATATATTTAAATATATAAAGCCGTGTTGATTAGATTGACGCCATTTGAACGTGAACAAAATTTATATCAATTTTATTCATTTTTTTAATGAATATCGAAAAGGAATCGATTTCAAAATCTAATGTTTTGAACAATATTATCATTTTTATAACGATGATATGGAATATTCAATTTTGATTTGAAATTGAATGTGAAGTTGAAATAATTTTGGAAATGAATTTAAAACGATTTATAAAATATGTTTTAAATGGAAATCGACGATATATATATTATATATATAATATAATGGCCTGAATAGAACGCGCCGCGCTACGGCAGTTCGCGAATTTCGACCACTGACTTCGAATGGACATTACGGGAGATCCAACCGTCGGATTCTCCTAAAACCGGAACCGTTGGGTTCGTATCGAAAAGAGCTTTCTAAAATTTTTTAGAGATTTGAAATCTAACGGTTGGATTTGGAATTACGTCCAAATAAAATTTGGAAAAGGTCGTTGTAAGTGCAGTTCAATGATCATTTAAGGAAATCGACAGTACAGGCCTTGATAAAATTATTAAAAATATCAATAATTAGTTTAAAACCATAATAAATGATTTGGAAGAATTGGGGTGAAAAATCCCATATTTGAAAAGATAAAAATAGTTTTTTATCGAAATGATCTAGTTATGAACTAGAATTATAATCCAAATATTTTTAAAATAAATAAATTGGATTTGAAATGGTTTTAAAAATAACTGAAATTTCCAATATACGAATTGGAATGGATTTATCTTCGGAATATTTCGATATTGGATTCCATGATTAAATGGATATTGTGGAGGAATTTTAATATTTTAATTTTTTTTATTGGAATGGATTTTAATATTTTAATTTTTTTAATTTTTTTTATTGGAATGGATTTTAATATTTTAATATTCCATGATTAAATGGATATTGGAATGGATTTGAATCAAAATTATCTGAACCAATTTAATTTTTTTTATTGGCTAAAATAATAGATTTTAAATATTTAAAATAAATATTTTAAATAATAGAGATGAAAAGTGAGTTGAATCGACAATTGAAAACGAATATAATTAATTATAATTATAAACAAGCCTGAAATGGCGCTGCAGTTTCAAAAATTGAATTCAAACTTTGTCGGACTGTACCGGGTGCAAAACAAAACAGATTTGAGTGAAACCAAAATTATTTAAATCTGTTAGTGAATACCTTTCTAACGAATCTGAAAATTCGAATTTTCATAACGGAAAGCAAAAGTTATGGCCGAATGAGTTTTCAGAAAGGTCGCTATGGAATTTATATAGCCCGTGAAATTGGCCATTCTACATACGACCTCGGAATTCGACGAAACCACTTTTGTTGGATCCGGGATGTGAAGTTATTGCTAGGTTTCAAATTTCATAATTTTTGAAGCTAATATGTGAGCGTGGCAAAAGAAAACATGTTTTGGCCAATTAAAGTTAAATTGGATCGACCAGAAATGGGCCTTTTTGCAAACGGTCTCAGAATTCGACGAAACTAGTTTTGTTGGGACCGTATCGTCAAAACATAGCTAGATTTATTTTTCTTGAATTTTTCGAATCAGTTTGTGGCCCTGGCAAATTGAAATGTACGTTCAAATTAAATATTGAATATTTTATATTTTAATTTGAAGGAAAACTGACCGAAACAGTCGAATGGGCCTTCGAAACATATCCCATTGTGTTCGGAATGGGGGTAAAACGCTAGGGACGACAGTCGTTGGGTTTGGATTGGGGTTCGCAGGAGGCAAGGGGTATTTTCGGATTTTAAAACTTTATAAAAAAAAAAAAAAATTGGGCCACGTCAGAACGCAACCCCTCCCCCCCCCCCCCCCCCCCGCTTTTCACTCTCCCCAACTCGAACGAACGACGAAAATTGGCCGCTGCCTTCTCTCCTCCATTTCTTTTGATCCGCTCAATGAAATCCAATGCCACAGTTAAGGTTTTTGTAGTACTTCTCATGATCTTCAAATCCATATAAGTATTGGATTTTTTCGTGGCCTGTAGGGGGAGAACCACCCTCAAGAAGTTCGGCCGTTCGCACCCAGATTCCACCGCCTGGGGACCACCGAGCTCGACCCCCTCCCTGGCGCACGTGCGCCTCTCCTAGCCCGACGAGGTGGCGCTGGCCGATCGAAGCAACAATCAACGGATTTGAAGAAAATTCAAAACCTAGTTTTGAAGAAATCAGAGAGGTATCGGCTTGTTTTATTTTCAACTGTTTTAACACTTTTAAACCGTTGCAAATTTTGAAAAATCGTATCTTTTTCGTTCGTTAACGAAATTCGATGAAACAGGAAACATCGTGACCGTGTGGACGTCTTCTACATTTTAGAAGAGACCGCATATTTTTCTGAGCCTTCTGCTATTTTTGGTGGAGTGGAACCCAATGTGAGATTTCTAATTTATAAACGATATGAAAACGACGATGTATAAGTTATATAGTCGATGTATGAGTTATATAAGCGTTGTACACCTCTTGTATAAGCATTGTATAAGTTGTACGTTTGATGTATAAGTTATATATGCGTTGTAAAAATTATATATGTGTTGAAATAGAAGTGAATTGCTATATATATATATATATATATATATATATACGCCCCTCGTCCACAAACCATGGATGATATTTATTGGTTGTGATTGGTGTGAAAATTGATTGATAGCGAATGGTTGTTTGGGATTGTTTGTGGTTGATATTGATTGATTGTGGTTGAAAAATACCCATTTATGGTTGAGAAATATTTGGTTGAAACCACATAGGATTAGTTTGTGGAAATGAAATAAATATATACATGCCGCCTGCGTGCGAACTAGATGCATGATTCCCATTGTCAAAAACCGCGAGGTTTTAAGGTAGAGCGAGGAGCCATACTAGGGATGGTCCCGGTTTTAACTACCCTGCCGTTATGCTGCCGAAATTTTGAATAATATTCATGTGTTTGAATTATTTTCATTTGCTAAAACTATATTTATTCATTGAATAGAAAACCTTCATGTGTTGAATCGATATTCATTCGTTGATTAGAAATTCATGTGTTGAATGGTATTCGTGTTTTAAATATAAAAATCACATTTTTATCTATATATAGAAACTATAGAAAACCTTCATGTGTTGAATCGATATTCATTCGTTGATTAGAAATTCATGTGTTGAATGGTATTCATATTTTAAAATAAATTGTTTCATAATAAAAATCACCTTTTATCAACTATATGGACTATGTAAAATAATCTCGTTTTAAAAGAAATTGTTTTATAATAAAAATCCTATTTTTATCCCCTATATAAACTATATAAAATAATAGTGTTTTGAAATAATTTGTTTTACAATAAAAATTACAATTTTATTAGATACATGAATTGTTGAAATGTGAAGTGTTAAAAATAGCAACTCGTTCAAATAAATATGCATGAGTTGAAATATTCATTAATTGGCTAATGATATGATTTTTGCCTATGCATGCAACATTAGAATGAATGGTGTTTTTAAAAACAAATGGAATCGAAAATGAAGTTGAATGGAAAATGATAAGTATTAAGAACTGTATATATGTACATGCATATTTATTGAACAGGTTATAGCAAAAGGGGCTAGAGAAGAGGAATAAAATTTTGTGCCCGACAAATAGGTACACATTTACTGTTTTGTTTGGGTGATGATTTTATGAGCCTGTTGGCTAGCCGCTTGGCTTTTTCTTTTTCTTTTTGACATGAGACGCCCGTGTGGCTATTTGGGAATTTTCCCAGCCCCTCCCGTACAAAGGAGGTTATGGCGAAATTTTCCAAAATTTAAAGGCGTTAGTGAAATAATTGAAGTGAAAACGATATTGAAATTGTTGAATGAACTATATTTATATAAATATATAAATATAAATAAAATTAAAACGAAACATGGCTGTGCAGTTCGTGTTTTGAAACCATGATTTCAAACAACTAGTGCGGGAAATCCGACCATTGGATTTTCCCGAAACCGCAACCGTCGGGTTCGCCTTGGAAATATCTTTCCAACGGCACCAACCTTGTAAAAATCCAACGGTTGGATTGTCTAGAATGTTTAATTCAAATTTGAAGAAAAACAGCGCCAGAAACGATTATATATATATATATATAATTATATTTAATCGAATAACGACGCTGCAGTTCGTATTTTGAAATCGAAACTTCAAACGATTGTACTAGGAGATCCGACCGTCGGATTTTCCTGAAACTGGAACCGTTGGATTCATTTTGAAAAGACCTTTCTAATGATGTAAATTTTTGTGTAGATCACACGGTTAGATTTTCAGATATGTGTAAATCAAATCTGAAGAAAAACAGCGCCACGGCCGCGTTATGGCCCGAAGCGTCGTTTTGAATAAATTAGTTATTTTAAAATAAATAAAAATAGCGATAAATCGTTATAAAATATCGTAAACGATATGGAATGGAAATAAACTGAATTTGCTCGATTTATGTGGTATTTGATGGTTGAATGTGTTTGGTGTGAAAGTTACATTAAAGAACAAAATTGGTGTTGTCGAATGATTTAACCATTGAAATAAATTGATTTGAAATTCTAAATATATGTGAATTATTTGAAAAGGCCGAGTTAATTCTCATTTCAAATAATTGACCGACGATTGAAAGTCGAAGATGAAGACGGTGGTCGAAGACCGGAGATCTTCACCTCGTTTGGATGGTAACCGAGGTCCTGATTGGGAGGCATCCCGAAATATGGATAATGAGTGGTGATCGTCCAGACGTACGTGGTGGTCGATGGGTTTGCGAGGTATTTAGTGCCTCCGGTTTCGTTCAGACCCCGAACGGACTTGTAAATGGAGTGTGTGTCTGACATTGGATTTTATTCTGTGTTGATTGATCTCTATTAAATATACATCTGTTTTGGCGGCGGAGAATTCATTCTTTTGCTTAACGCCCTTCTCTGAAACGCACGAGCTCAGAGGTTGTATATCGATGGACATCAGTCGCATGGTATGAATTGCCCGTGTGGCATGCTAAGATGCAGTGATCAGGGCTTCTGTTGAAAAGCAAAGTCTTGTGGTGATGATCAAAGCACCGCCGGTGTGGCGTAGCTTTGTGTATAACGTAAAATCGCGAGCCTCACACCCCGGTATGAACCAGAAACGGGAGAGGACATCAGGGAGGGCTTGCGTTTCTTTCTAGCTAGGGTGGTGTCAGTGACCTACTAGCCCTGACATTTATATACTTTTCACCTGTGTGGTTGTTGCTGCCGGACGATCCGGGTCCGATGGAGTCATTCGTTGGCTCGTTTACGCCCCAAAGGGCGGGGAGACGTAGTGTTCAGGCATAATAATCCACATCGGTGGACCGGCCCTGACGATCTAAAGGGTTGATGCGTTCTGATCCTGTGGCTCGGGCTAGAGAGTCACGAATTCGGTAAGGACTATCTTTTGCCTTGGTTCATGACGGAAATCCAATTTCCAAATACGTGACTGTGCGGTTTTGATTGTATACCTATATATGGCGACATAGTGGTATGGGGCATTAATGTCGTCTATGATTGATAGTTACGATTTGAAATTGTTTTCAAAACATATAAACACTAACAATAATATCAAATGCCTTTGTTTTATTCATATCAAGCATATTTTGGCCGTTATAAGGTAAAAACTCTATCCTCCGGTTTGCGTTGCATTGTGTGATGGGAACTGAGTCTTATAATGGCTTCAATTTTATAAAAAGCAATGCGTTGTTTAAGAGAATGATTTGTTTTAAAGCACTGGCAATCCAATGGAGTAAACCCGTTCCACGAAAGTGGCGTGGTCCTGTGATTAGCCATATTATATATGTGTTGAGTAGATTTCTCATACCAGTCCCATGACTGACTCGTAGTTTGTTCACTTTCAAACTCGGGTGCCCCTTTTTCTACACGGGCAGCCTTGTATTCAGGTTTAGCAGGCTTTATCTGGATAGCTGGAGCTGAAGATGGATTCTATCATTTATCTCTTTTTATGCTGTTCAGCTCCTATTGTACATATTTTGTTTATTTCCGCTGTAGACATTTATGTATAGCTGAACTGTATTTGTACTAAGTAAGATCCTGTATACTGTGTAACTCTGATGATTACGTTTATCCAGTATATTCTATTGTTCATTATCTGGTGTGTTTATTTAATTCTGTTCTGCTATTATCTGTTTCTGTGTTATATTCCATGGATTACCGTTGCCGCCGTCAGTACGGGGTTTGGGGTCGTCTCATTTGGTATCAGAGCTTTGGTTAAGCTTAGTTCTGGAATATAACATTTGAACGAACTCGTCGGAAATAGAACCAGTAGTGTTCTAGGACGGGTAACTCTATACAGATAGGATCAGTAAGTATAAGTAAAGCAGAATGGAATACACCCCAGTAGACACATTTACATTGAAGTATTTGTCTCTATATTTTGAAATATCTTTTCTGGTGACCTGACACTTTGTCTGCTAATTGCAGACGCACTAGAAAATGAGTGACAGGAACAGAAGAAATAATCGTATGGCTCGACCAACTAATGAGCCAGTTGTGCTCCCGCAGCCAGAATCCGATATAGAAGTTCTATTCAAGAGATTTCAAAATCTGGGTGGATCGCCATTCTTAGGCAAGGAATCCATTATGGAAACACAAGCTTGGATTTGTTCTTAAGAGAAAATCTTTGAGGGTTTAAAGCTGAGAGACGATCAGAAAAGACTACTGGCGTCTTGGGCACTCAAAGATGAAGCTTTGTTTTGGTGGGATTCAGTTATTAAAGATAATCCAGAAGGTGATATCACCTGGGACAAATTCAAAGTTATTTTCTTAGGAAGATTTACTCCTCCCGAAGCAACCCAGCGATTATGTGACGAATTTTCTTATCTGATACAAGGTGATATGACCATCCCAGAATATCATAAGAAATTCAACGAACTTTCTCACTTTGCTCCTTATCTGATTCAAGATCCAAAGAGGAAAAATCTGAGATTTATTCATGGCCTGCAAAGGAGATATCAGAATAGTGTACTGAGGAATGTAAAACTTCCTTTTTCTGAAATGATTTATATGGCCTATCAGTACGAGGATCTCCATAAGAAAGGAATGTTACACGACGAAGAAGAAGTCTGTTCTAGCGACAAAGCAAAGTCGGAAACTGATATTCCTGAAGCCAGTATGAGGTCTGAGGGAAGTAAGAAGCCCAGTGCCTAGAGGAAAAGGGCCAAATCTGAGAAGAAACCAGTAATGACAACTGTATGCTCTAACTGCAATAAGCAAGGACATCTCTCGATAAGTTGCAGATCTCTAAAGAAACGGATCAAGAGGGGATCTAAATCAGAGAAGAATTTCCAAGAGAAAAGAGGTTGTAGTAAATGCAGGCAGACTGGTCATCTTGCAAAGGATTGCTGGCTCTTAAAGAAGCCTGAAGTAGCTCAAGTGAATGAAGTAGCAGAAACTTCTGATCCCTCAACAAGTCAAGGAAGATCTGATGTTTTAGAAGGAACGCTTACTATCAAAAACATTCCAGTTAAAGTACTGTTTGACACAGGCGCGTCACGAAGCTTTATTGCAAAGAGTGCCGCTAAGAAGCTAGATTTGAATTTAAGGAAGCTCAAGGAACCAATGACTGTCCAGAATCCGGTCGGGGGTTCTATCAATCTCAGTTGGATTTGTGCAGTACCTGTCTCCTTTTCTTGCTATAAATTCTCTATTATCTCTATCGTCATGAATTTTAATGAATTCGATATTATTCTGGGATTGGATTGGCTAACCAAATATGAAGCAGAGGTTAGATGCGCCGAGAGAGTTGTTAGGGCTAGGATTAAATCAGGAAGTTATATAACCATACCGTGTGAAAGTCAGAAATCTAATAGAAAAGACTTCTGGGCAGCTCTCGATGTTTCTCCAGCCCAAATAGAAAATATCTCTGAAATCACAGAGAATATTCTCGACCTAGTGAAAGATATTCCTGTCGTCAAGAATTATGCGGATGTGTTTGAGGAAGTTGTTCGCTTACCTCCGCAAAGAGAAATAGATTTCAAGATCGCTTTGATTCCCAATGCAAGGCCGGTAGTTCACGCTATTCGAAGAATGTCCTTGAAAGAGAAGGAGGAATTAGACAATCAAACACGACAGCTAGTATGGAAGGGTCTGATCAGGCCTAGTTTCTCTGATTGGGGAGCAACAGTGGTGTTTGTCCCGAAATCTGACGGACTCTACGTTTATGTGTGGATTATCGTGATCTGAACAAACAGACAATAAAGAACAAATATCCATTGCCGCATATTGATGATTTGTTGGATCGATTAAATGGCGCACAAGTTTTTTCACGAATGGACCTAGCTACAGGCTTCCATCAACTTCGATCTGCCGAAGAGTGTGTTCCAATGACAGCATTCAGAGGTCCCGACTTATTCTACGAGTGGTTAGTAATGCCGTTCGACTTATGTAACGCTCCTGCTTACTTCGTCGATCTAATGAATAGGGTGTTTAGAGGGGTTTTGAATAAATTTGTTCTGGTTTTCATTGACGATATTCTAATCTTCTCTAAATCAAAGGCCGAACATGAAAAACATTTGGAACAAGTGTTGGAAATCCTCAGAAGGAATGTGTTGAAAGCAAAGTTTTCCAAATGTATATTCTGGCAAGATGAAGTGAAATTTCTAGGCCACGTCGTATCAAAAGAAGGAATCGCTGTGGATCCAAGTAAAATCACAGCTATTCAGAATTGGAAACAGCCCAGTACCCCCACTGAAGTCCGCAGTTTTCTCGGATTGGCTAGCTATTATCGGAAGTTCGTTAAAAACTTTTCGAAGATATCTGGTCATTTAACGAAGCTTACGAAGAAGCACTCTAAATTCAAATGGACTCCAGAAAGTGAAGAGGCTTTTGAAGAGCTAAAGTTAAGACTAACGACTGCTCCAGTGTTTACCATCATCGATGGCAACCAGGATTTAAAAGTCTGGACTGATGCTTCTAGAGAAGGCCTCGGCGCAGTGTTAATGCAAAGAGGCCAAGTGATTGCTTATGCTAGCCGTCAACTGAAGCCACACGAGAAGAACTACGTAACTCATGATCTTGAGTTATTGGCTATAGTATTCGCCTTGAAAATCTGGAGACACTATCTTTTGGGTGAGAGATTTGAACTGTTTACAGATCACCAGTCGCTAAAGTATCTGTTCACTCAGAAAGACCTGAATCTGAGGCAGCAACGTTGGCTAGAGTTCCTTGCAGCATATGACTTTGAAATTATATATACTCCAGGGAAAGCCAATGTCGTGGCCGATGCACTGAGCCGAAAGAATGTAATGATCGCCAGCTTTATTATCACGACTTCCTTGATTGACAAAATATCTATTCTTCAGAAAGAGGATAACTTTATTAAGGATATGATCAAAAGGATTCAGAAAGGCGAACCCTCGTGTTTTCAAATAGATAACGATGAGACCTTGAGGTTGAAAGGAAGGATTTGTGTTCCTGACATTCCCGAGCTCAAAAGGGAAGTGTTAGATGAGTGTCACAAGTCCAAGCTGAGTATCCATCCTGGTGTGGCCAAAATGCATAACGATCTCAAACGAACATTCTGGTGGAAGGCTATGAAAAGAGACGTTTCAATATATGTTAGCCGATGCCCTACTTGCCAGCTAGTCAAAAGCGACCAACAGAAATTGGCTGGATTATTACAACCACTAGAAGTTCCAGGCTAGAAGTGGGAACATATTTCTATGGATTTCATTGATGGTCTGCCCAGAACCAGAAAAGGGAATGACATTATTTGGGTGATCGTAGATCGCTTCACGAAGACCGGCCATTTCATACATGTTAGATCAAACAGAACTACCCGGAGTCTGGCGCATATATATTTCAGGGAAATAGTTAGACTACATGGAGTGCCGCTCAGTATAGTCAGTGATAGAGATACAATATTCACTAGCAAATTCTGGGAAGCATTTCAAGTCGAGCTGGGAACGAAGTTGAACTTAAGCACCGCTTATCATCCTCAGACAGACGGTCAGACTGAGAGGGTGAATCGTATTTTAGAAGATCTATTGCGGGCTTGTGTTCTAGATTTCGGTGGATCATGGGAAGACCATCTGCATTTGGCTGAATTCTCTTATAACAACAGCTACCAGATGAGTCTGACAATGTCGCCATTCGAAGCATTGTATGGTAGACCGTGCCGATCTCCTGCTTGTTGGGTCGAACCCGATAATAGAGTTGTGTTGGGTCCTGATATGATCCGAGAAGCTGGCGACAAAGTCGATTTTATTAAGAAGCGATTACTCGCCGCTCAAAGCCGACAAAAGAGCTATGCCGATAGAAGAAGAAGAGATATATCCTTTGTTGTTGGCGACTACGTATATTTGAAAGTATCGCCGATGAGAGGAGTTATCCGGTTCGGTAAAACTGGAAAGTTGGCACCCAAATTCATTGGTCCGTTTTTTATTCTGGAACGGATCGGGACTCTCGCTTATAGGGTTAAATTGCCAGATTGGTTGCCTGGGGTTCATGATGTATTTCACATATCTCAACTTCGAAAACACGTTCATGATCCAGACTTGATCGTGGAAGAAGCAGCTCAACAGGACATTGAAATTACTCCAGAATTGGCTGTGATAAGAGAGCCGCTAAAGATTATCGGCAAAGAAACCAAAGAGCTGAGGAACAAGAAGGTTCACTTAGTCAAAGTGCAATGGAGTGGAGATCCGCGAGATTGTACTTAGGAAACTGAGGAGAGCATTCAGAAAGCCTATCCCAGATGCTTAGTAGATATCTCTGATTGACTCCAGTGCAAGGTACGCTTATCCTACTTTGCATTACCATTTAATTCTCTACTCTGTTGTTATTTCCTTTCCATGGATGTGCACTTTTAAATTCTATGGTCCGAATGATTTTAAAAAGAGTATAGAAAGTGATTAGTATATTTTTAAAAGGTCGAAAACAATTGGATTGGTTGTTGTGTAGTGTGATTGTAGATTTGTCAAACCACTTTCGACTTTGTTCCTTTTCGGGGACGAATAGTTTTAAGTGGGGGAGATTGTAACGACCCAGAAAATCTGAACCAATTTAATTTTTTTTTATTGGCTAAAATAATATATTTTAAATATTTAAAATAAATATTTTAAATAATAGAGATGAAAAGTGAGTTGAATCGACAATTGAAAATGAATATAATTTATTATAATTATAAACAAGGTCTGAAATGGCGCTGCAGTTTCAAAAATTGAATTCCAACTTTGTCGGACTGTACCGGGTGCAAAACAAAATGGATTTGAGTGAAACCAAAATTATTTAAATCTGTTAGTGAATACCTTTCTAACGAATCTAAAAAATCGAATTTTCATAACGGAAAGCAAAAGTTATGGCCGAATGAGTTTTCAGAAAGGTCGCTATGGAATTTATATAGCCCGTGAAATTGGCCATTCTGCATACGACCTCGGAATTCGACGAAACCACTTTTGTTGGATCCGGGATGTGAAGTTATTGCTAGGTTTCAAATTTCATAATTTTTGAAGCTAATATGTGAGCGTGGCAAAAGAAAACGTGTTTTGGCCAATTACAGTTAAATTGGATCGACCAGAAATGGGCCTTTTTGCAAACGGTCTTAGAATTCGACGAAACTAGTTTTGTTGGGACCGTATCATCAAAACATAGCTAGATTTATTTTTCTAGAATTGTTCGAATCAGTTTGTGGCCCTGGCAAATTGAAATGTACGTTCAAATTAAATATTGAATATTTTAATTTGAAGGAAAACTGACTGAAACAGTCGAATGGGCCTTCGAAACATATCCCATTGTGTTCGGAATGGGGGTAAAACGCTAGGGACGACAGTCGTTGGGTTTGGATTGGGGTTCGCAGGAGGCAAGGGGTATTTTCGGATTTTAAAACTTTATATAAAAAAAAAAATTGGTCCACGTAAGAACGCACCCCTCCCCCCCCCCCCCCCGCTTTTCTCTCTCCCCAACTCGAACGAACGACGGAAATTGGCCGCTGCCTTCTCTCCTCTTTTTCTTTTGATCCGCTCAATGGAATCCAATGCCACAGTTAAGGTTTTTGTAGTACTTCTCATGATCTTCAAATCCATATAAGTACTGGATTTTTTCGTGGCCTGTAGGGGGAGAACCACCCTCGAGAAGTTCGGCCGTTCGCACCCAGATTCCACAGCCTGGGGACCACCGAGCTCGACCCCCTCCCTGGCGCACGTGCGCCTCTCCTAGCCCGACGAGGTGGCGCTGGCCGATCGAAGCAACAATCAACGGATTTGAAGAAAATTCAAAACCTAGTTTTGAAGAATTCAGAGAGGTATCGGCTTGTTTTATTTTCAACTGTTTTAACACTTTTAAACCGTTGCAAAGTTTGAAAAATCGTATCTTTTTCGTTCGTTAACGAAATTCGATGAAACAGGAAACATCGTGACCGTGTGGACGTCTTCTACATTTTAGAAGACACCGCATATTTTTCTGAGCCTTCTGCTATTTTTGGTGGAGTGGAACCCAATGTGAGATTTCTAATTTATAAACGATATGAAAACGACGATGTATAAATTATATAGTCGATGTATGAGTTATATAAGCATTGTACACCTCTTGTATAAGCGTTGTATAAGTTGTACGTTCGATGTATAAGTTATATATGCATTGTAAAAATTATATATGTGTTGAAATAGAAGTGAATTGCTCTATATATATATATATATATATATATATATATATATATATATATATATATATATATATATATATATATACGCCCTTCGTCCACAAACCATGGACGATATTTATTGGTTGTGATTGGTGTGAAAATTGATTGATAGCGAATGGTTGTTTGGGATTGTTTGTGGTTGATATTGATTGATTGTGGTTGAAAAATACCCATTTGTGGTTGAGAAATATTTGGTTGAACCCACATAGGATTAGTTTGTGGAGATGAAATAAATATATACATGTCGCCTGCATGCGAACTAGATGCATGATTCCCATTGTCAAAAACCGCGAGGTTTTAAGGTAGAGCGAGGAGCCGTACTAGGGACGGTCCCGGTTTTAACTACCCTGCCGTTATGCTGCCGAAATTTTGAATAATATTCATGTGTTTGAATTATTTTCATTTGCTAAAACTATATTTATTCATTGAATAGAAAACCTTCATGTGTTGAATCGATATTCATTCGTTGATTAGAAATTCATGTGTTGAATGGTATTCGTGTTTTAAATCTAAAAATCACATTTTTATCTATATATAGAAACTATAGAAAGCTTCATGTGTTGAATCGATATTCATTCGTTGATTAGAAATTCATGTGTTGAATGGTATTCATATTTTGAAATAAATTGTTTCATAATAAAAATCACCTTTTATCAACTATATGGACTATGTAAAATAATCTCGTTTTAAAAGAAATTGTTTTATAATAAAAATCCTATTTTTATCCCCTATATAAACTATATAAAATAATAGGGTTTTGAAATAATTTGTTTTACAATAAAAATCACATTTTTATTAGATACATGAATTGTTGAAATGTGAAGTGTTAAAAATAGCAACTCGTTCAAATAAATATGCATGAGTTGAAATATTCATTAATTGGCTAATGTTTTGCCTATGCATGCAACATTAGAATGAATGGTGTTTTTAAAAACAAATGGAATCAAAAATGAAGTTGAATGGAAAATGATAAGTGGTAAGAACTGTATATATGTACATGCATATTTATTGAACAGGTTATAGCAAAAGGGGCTAGAGAAGAGGAATAAAATTTTATGCCCGACAAATAGGTACACATTTACTGTTTTGTTTGGGTGATGATTTTATGAGCCTGTTGGCTAGCCGCTTGGCTTTTTCTTTTTCTTTTTGACATGAGACGCTCGTGTGGCTATTTGGGAATTTTCCCAGCCCCTCCCGTACAAAGGAGGTTATGGCGAAATTTTCCAAAATTTAAAGGCATAAGTGAAATAATTGAAGTGAAAACGATATTGAAATTGTTGAATGAACTATATTTATATAAATATAAATAAAATTAAAACGAAACGTGGCCGTGCAGTTCGTGTTTTGAAACCGTGATTTCAAACAACTAGTGCGGGAAATCCGACCATTGGATTTTCCCGAAACCACAACCGTCGGGTTCGCCTTGGAAATATCTTTCCAACGGCACCAACCTTGTAAAAATCCAACGGTTGGATTGTCTGGAATGTTTAATTCAAATCTGAAGAAAAACAGCGCCAGAACCGATTATATATATATATATACATATATATATAATTATATTTAATCGAATAACGACGCTGCAGTTCGTATTTTGAAATCGAAACTTCAAACGATTGTACCGGGAGATCCGACCGTCGGATTTTCCCGAAACTGGAACCGTTGGATTCGTTTTGAAAAGACCTTTCTAATGATGTAAATTTTTGTGAAGAACCAACGGTTAGATTTTCAGATATGTGTAAATCAAATCTGAAGAAAAACAGCGCCACGGCCGCGTTATGGCCCGAAGCGTCGTTTTGAATAAATTAGTTATTTTAAAATAAATAAAAATAGCGATAAATCGTTATAAAATATCATAAACGATATGGAATGGAAATAAACTGAATTTGCTCGATTTATGTGGTATTTGACGGTTGAATGTGTTTGGTGTAAAAATTACATTAAAGAACAAAATTGGTGTTGTCGAATGATTTAACCATTGAAATAAATTGATTTGAAATTCTAAATATACATGAATTATTTGAAAAGGCCGAGTTAATTCTCATTTCAAATAATTGACCGACGATTGAAAGTTGAAGATGAAGACGGTGGTCGAAGACCGGAGATCTTCACCTCGTTTGCATGGTAACCGAGGTCCTGATTGGGAGGCATCCCGAAATATGGATAATGAGTGGTGATCGTCCAGACGTACGTGGTGGTCGATGGGTTTGCGAGGTATTTAGTGCCTCCGGTTTCGTTCAGACCCCGAACGGACTTGTAAATGGAGTGTGTGTCTGAAATTGGATTTTATTCTGTGTTGATTGATCTCTATTAAATATACATCTGTTTTGGCGGCGGAGAATTCATTCTTTTGCTTAACGCCCTTCTCTGAAACGCACGAGCTCAGAGGTTGTATATCGATGGACATCAGTCGCATGGTATGAATTGCCCGTGTGGCATGCTAAGATGCAGTGATCAGGGCTTCTGTTGAAAAGCAAAGTCTTGTGGTGATGATCAAAGCACCGCCGGTGTGGCGTAGCTTTGTGTATAACGTAAAATCGCGAGCCTCACACCCCAGTATGAACCAGAAACGGGAGAGGACATCAGGGAGGGCCTGCGTTTCTTTCTAGCTTGGGTGGTGTCAGTGACCTACCAGCCCTGACATTTATATACTTTTCACCTGTGTGGTTGTTGCTATTGCGAGGCGCCTCGGTTTGATCGGACGATCCGGGTCCGATGGAGTCATTCGTTGGCTCGTTTACGCCCCAAAGGGCGGGGAGACATAGTGTTCAGGCATAATAATCCACATCGGTGGACCGGCCCTGATGATCTAAAGGGTTGATGCGTTCTGATCCTGTGGCTCGGGCTAGAGAGTCACGAATTCGGTAAGGACTATCTTTTGCCTTGGTTCATGACGGAAATCCAATTTCCAAATACGTGACTGTGCGGTTTTGATTGTATACCTATATATGGCGACATAGTGGTATGGGGCATTAATGTTGTCTATGATTGATAGTTATGATTTGAAATTGTTTTCAAAACATATAAACACTAGCAATAATATCAAATGCCTTTGTTTTATTCGTATCAAGCATATTTTGGCCGTTATAAGGTAAAAACTCTATCCTCCGGTTTGCGTTGCATTGTGTGATGGGAACTGAGTCTTATAATGGCTTCATTTTTATAAAAAGCATTGCGTTGTTTAAGAGAATGATTTGTTTTAAAGCACTGGCAATCCAATGGAGTAAACCCGTTCCACGAAAGTGGCGCGGTCCTGTGATTAGCCATATTATATATGTGTTGAGTAGATTTCTCATACCAGTCCCATGACTGACTCGTAGTTTGTTCACTTTCAAACTCGGGTGCCCCTTTTTCTACACGGGCAGCCTTGTATTCAGGTTTAGCAGGCTTTATCTGGATAGCTGGAGCTGAAGATGGATTCTATCATTCATCTCTTTTTATGCTGTTCGGCTCCTATTGTACATATTTTGTTTATTTCCGCTGTAGACATTTATGTATAGCTGAACTGTATTTGTACTAAGTAAGATCCTGTATACTGTGTAACTCTGATGATTACGTTTATCCAGTATATTCTATTGTTCATTATCTGGTGTGTTTATTTAATTCTGTTCTGCTATTATCTGTTTCTGTGTTATATTCCACGGATTACCCTTGCCGCCGTCAGTACGGGGTTTGGGGTCGTCTTATATTTGGAAGATATATATATCGTTATTCCAATACGGTATTTGTTGACTCCAGAATTTGATATTGAATATAAGCCGATATATTATCTATTCAGAACCTTGTATTAAATATTAAATGTGATTTTGGGTTTGTCGTGAATGGTGTCTTCATTAACACTGTTCTTGAACCCAGTTGAGAAAAGATTAAATCTTTTTATTTAGATTTAATGAAGTATACCAATTAATTGATATTTAGTTAGAATGGCATTGAAATTGGTCTTTGGGTTTATTGTGAACGGTGTTTTAAATAACATTTGTTCTTTAACCCGATTAACAATGGAATAAGATTTTGGGTTGTTGTGAATGGTATATTTAATAATACTGTTCTAAGACCCAAAGGAGTTAAGAAAATCAGAAACTAACTGGAGGTTAGTTAAGTTGAATGGTTTCCCGGGTATTGATCTGATGTTGGTTTAGGCCTTCGGGGTTAATACTGAGGGAATTGTTCACTTGCTAATTTACGGTTAAAGGCTGATGGAATGGAATGTGATTTTGGGTTTATCGTGAACGCTGTTTTAAAGGATATTGGTTATTTAACCCAATTAAAGACAGGAATAAGATTTTGGGTTGTCTTGAATGATATCTTTAATAATACTGTTCTTAGACCCAATGGAGTTAAGAAAATCAGAAACTAACTGGAGATTAGTTAAGTTGAATGGTTTCCTGGGTATTGATCTAATGTTGGTTTCGGCCTTCGGGGTTAATATTTAGGGAATTGTTCACTTGCTAATTTACGGTTAAGGGCTGATGGAATGGAATGTGATGTTGGGTTTATCGTGAACCGTGTTTTAAATGACATTGGTTCTTTAACCCAGTTAAAGACAGGATATGATTTCCCAAGTAAAACGATCGTTAATATTGATTTTTGGGAAGATTAAAACCAAGTGGAGTTTTAATGCATCTTTAATTAGATTGAAATTATATCCAAAGGAAGATTAAAGAATAAATTTAAAGAATTTATCTTTGATAAAATTAATGGGAACCTTTCCCAAAGTATAAGAATATTTGAATAAAGGAATATTCTGGATGGGAATGAGGCATATGTTGTGTTTTTATAGCACTTGTTTATTATATACGCGAGTTATTCAGAAAGACCGAGTTCATCCCATTCTGAATAACTGATTCGACGATATGTCGAGGATGAAGACGATGGTCGAAGTCCGGAGGTCTTCACATCGTTTTGATGATTACTGATATCTTGATTGGGCTATACACCCAAGACGAGGTAATAAGTGGTGATCGTCCAGACGTGGTTGGAGATCGACGGATATGCGAGGGCCTCTCCCCTGTATTGGACATATGGGGGAGGAATAAGGTGCCTCCGGTTTCATTTCAGACCCAGAACAAACTTGTAAATGGATGTGTGTCTGACATCGGATTTCATTTTGTGTGATTGATATACATCGGTTGCATAGCGTGAATTGCCTTTGTGGCATGTTGAGATGCAAATGATCAGGGCTTCTGTTGAAAAGCAATGTATTGGGTTTGATGATCAAAGCACGACTTTAATATAGCATAGCTTTGTGTAGCACTAATTCGCGAGCCTCACACCCCAGTGTGGACTAGAAACGGGAGAGGACTTCAGGGAGGAAATGTGTTTCCTTCTAGCTAGGAGTGGTGTCTGCGTTTTGCACGCCCTGACATTTTACTTATGTGGATGATGGATAGCGAGGCGCCTCTATTATATCGGTCGTTCCGGGGCCGATAGTTTGTTCCGGATATGACCAGTTGACGCCCCATAGGGGGAAACACATTGTTCAGACATTTTAATCCACTCTGTGGACCAGCCCTGACGATCCACGGCTTGCTTGTGTGCTCGCCTGAGGGGCGGGCTAGAGCATCTCGAATTCGGTAAGGACGATCCCTTGCCTTGGTTCACAGATGGAAATCCAATTTCCAGTACGACATTTTGCGGTTTTAGTTGTAAACCTATATATGGTGACATAGTGGTATGGGGCACTTATGTTGTCTATGATTGATACTTATGATTGAAATTGTTTTGACACTATACACTTATAGCAATAATAAAACATGAAGTTTTACGTACCAAGCATTCTTGGCTATTATAAGGTAAAAACTCTATCCTCCGACTTGCGTTGCATTGCGTGATTGGACCTGAGTCTTATAATAGCTTCATTGTTCTTTATTTAGCATTGCGCTATTGTTTTATGCACTGTTATTCTTGGGAGGAAACCTGTTCCATGTTATATGGTGTTGTCCCTGGACTTACCAAACTTTAAAATAAAGATTAATAATTGTTTTAGTTCTCACACCAGTCACATGACTGACCTGGAGTTTATTGTTTTAACCTAAACTCTGAGTGCCCCTTTTTTCCGCACGGGCAGCTAGTAGTTTTGGTTTTGCATATTTATATTCACAGGATCCTGGTTTACAGCTGGAATGATATTCAGAAAGCTCTGTATTCGTTTATCTCTTTCAGTTGTGTTTTGTATTATTTTCCACTGCTGTGTAATGTAATTTAAATCTCTGATATTTTTCTGATGTATAATATTTGTTCATACTCTGTATATTCTTGTATTATGATGGAATTGTTGTAATAAGCAATGAAATATTCTTCGTTTTGTGTTCTGATTCGTCTTGTCCTCAAAGCAATCTGGTCTTTCCTTCGCGGGGAAGTTCGGGTCCTCTCAGTTGGTATCGGAGCTTTGGTTTACAGAGCTCGAAGAACAAGACACGTTAGAACCAAACGAAAGAATTCATCAGAGATTGGATTAGTAATATCCAATGAGAATGACTCGTTAGAGATGGGATCAGTAGTATCCTAGAACGAGTGTGAAGAGTATGGTTTTCAAAATAAAATGAAAATAAATATTGTTTCGAAAACTTAAACCTTATTCAACGTATTTGAATATTTATTTGTATTGAATTTGGACGATCCAATATATAAAGATTTTGCATATACGTCTTATCCACGTGTATTCGAAGTTTTAATATACTGGATAGTTATAGAATCATACTCTAGTCGCCTAGAGATGATTCTGATGAAAGTTTAGACATCATCAGCATTTGTGTTCGAGTTTCGAATGTGGGATATCTATATATTTCCAATTGACTGGTGTGAGAACCAAAATATAGTTAGAATATATTGTTGGGACTTGGCATCAAAAACATGATTTTCTGTATATGTATCAAAATTATGAATTTGAAATGTTAACCAACTAATTGATTGATGATTGTGTTGTATGATTATTTGTTATCTAATAAAACCATTATGTGAAAGAACGGTACATATAACCAAATTGAATCAAAATGTTGAACTGTATTAAAAATTGTTTGAGATAGCATGCATATTCATGTATATACATTGAACAGGTCATAGCATGGAAGCTAAGCAGAGGAAACAAATTGTTTGCCCGACAAATATGTACATGTTTATTGTATTTCTTGGGGTTTTTGATGATTTTACGAGCCGATTGGCTGTTTCTTTTTCTTTTTGGATTGGAGAGGCCTATATGGCGATTTCGGGATTTTCTCGGTGCTCCCGTACAAGGGAGGTTATGGCAAAAAATTTCGAAAATTTAGGGTGTTAGCCAAAATTTTGAAATATTTGAAAAGTTTTTAGAAACTTAAAAGTTGAAAAACATAAGCCATAATGAAAATAATGAAAGTTGAGTTGGTTGGTAAAACAACTTTCAGATCCGTTCCTTTTCGAGGACAAAAAGATTTTAAGTGGGGGAGATTGTAACAACCTGGAAAATCTGAGCCAGTTTAAAATTTTTATTTTAGCCCTTTTAGCGAATTTTAAATATTTAAAATGAATTATTTTAAATAATAACGACGAGAAATTTATTTTGAATAGAATTAGAATGTATATATTTATTTGAATCGACGTTAGAATATAAATATTTATTAGAATGTAATAATTTAAGGCAAGGCTACTATTTAAATTTCCTACTAGTAATTTAAGACTGCGAATAAATTGATGAAGTACAATATATATGCATAAATTATTTGAGATTAAAGCTAAGCACTTTTTCTCTGTTTATAGTAGGGGATGCCAGCTAAAACAGAGGTGGAATGCTAAGCCACAAATGAAAGACATTATTCTGTCAAACGCATACATATTCCAACAAGCCAAATTAGCTTCTCCACCTTAAGCAGCAATACCTCCCAGGCCAACTATTTACTTCTAAATACTTTTAAAATTAAGTAAGCCTTGTTCCCATTAAGTCTTAGTGTTGGGACATTACTATTTCGGAAACTTAGCAACTTAAATATCCTTTGGTTTCTTTATACACTTAGGTATGCAGAACATAACAACAACCTGGATCAATGCAACATAGGTCTCATTAGACCATATAATATAAACAACTCAATATAAGCAGTCACACAAATTTTAGAGTTGCTGCCCCGACTAATTTGCACAAGGATGATTACATAGAATGAAGGTAACATACTTGAGCAAATTTTCATATTGCTTTTCAAGAGAACAACTGACATTTGGTTTTTTTTCAAGGAATTTCAATTTAGCATGTTATAAAAATGAAGAATGGTTTTATTTCTGCATGATCAAAACTGGTAACACTTCAAGGTAAAAATGGATTATCTTTTTCTGTTTCCTGAATTACACCAGGGATTCACGACAATATACAAAGCCAAATATCACGCAAGGGATTTTACACAAGTGACCTTTTTTTCAATTAAATTTGTTTTCAGAAATGTTCAGATCAATTTAAAAGGGCCGAGAAATCGATGGTTTTGATTTCCAGAAATACTAAGAATCACAGAGGCATTCAAAGCAAGACAAAGTCACGCAAGGGAATATTCAAGGTGGCCACAAATCATATATTTCCAAAATTGCTCAAACTCATAAAAGTAGATTCAATGATTCACACAAATTCAAGGCAAAGCAAAAAATCCCGCAACAACCAAGAGCTTAAAAACCTAACCATTCAACAAATTATGGTGACAAAACTATGAGCAAATCATTCAAGTCATATGAGGAAATCAGAGAGCAGTATAAGGGGTTTAAAATCCTATTTAAACTATACCAAATCATCACAGGTAACCAATATAATCAACTATCATATTCTAGTTTAATCGAAGTCAATCTACTTGAAAACACGATCAATCATGAGTGGGATGCTCATCTTTGTAGCAGCGAAATATCAGATATGGTTTTAGCAGACGCGAAGCAGCAGCGACGACTTTATTGCTCGGCCGTGGATGCTTGTCGGAGGCGAGAACTCAGTGCTTGAAGGTGACGAAGAGAGGAGTGATGTGACATTGAAAAACAGCGGCTTAGGATGCGTAGGAACTCACAGTTGATTTTCGGAGGCCAAAACTTCAATATCGAGAAGAGGAAAGGCACTGGTGGTCTCAGAATTTGTGGCTTACGGTTTCAATCAATAAAGAGGAATTTTGATCTAGGGAAAGCTTCCAATTTAGGGATTTGGCCATTCAAATTTGGGAAGAGAGAAATTGGGAGGAAGACAAAATTCTTATTTTGGGAAAAAGAGAAAGGGTTTTCTGTGAAGAAATTGGAACAAGCTGCATCATTTTATAGAAGAAAACGAAAGGGGATAAGAACAACATTCCATCATAGGTTATAGTGTAGCCGCGTTTTCAGAGTATAGGACTGCACAAAATATTCTGAGGAAGGTTATAACTCATTAAATTTAATACTATATTTCACCCCCAATAACCACGTACTGCTCTGATTTCATACCGCTAAGACCAACTCCAAATGCAACAAAAATTATACGTACTTCTTCGTCTTCGTACTCTGAATCCAAATAAAATTATTTTGATTGTAAACCGACTCTGTCTGTTTGCAACGTTATTTTAAATTTTAAATTATTTGTCGGTTCACCGATTTAATTCCGTTTGTTCACTAATGACCTTGTTCGTTTTCAAATTGAAATGTTAAATTTTAGTTTTCTTTATTACATTAAAATACACACATATCCAATCCAATTCTGTATATTCTAACAATTAAAAGTTCAAATTATTTTAACGTCAATAACATTTATTTTAAATTCAACCATTCGTTTTTCTATCGAATTCCCATTCTAATTCAAATATACAACAGAATTCAATTCCAATATCCAACAATAAATATTCGATTTCAAATTCCCAACCTAAGTATCAATATAAAATTGATTATAAATAATTAAATATTTATTTAGTTCTATAATCCAGTTGTTGAAATTTCTGGGATGCTACAATCTACCCCCCTTTAAAACTTTTCATCCCCGAAAAGGAGAGATCGTTAGAGTTATACTAATGTTACTTCCAAATTTTCATATTCGTGCGACATTTTCCATAACTAGATATCTATATTTCAGTTATCGATCCACTTCGTTTATCATCATAATAAGTCGGAAGACCAATTACTTCATATATTTTAATTCCAGCATAAGTAGAATTTATGTGTAACACCCCGGATTTTTGAATAATCGAATTATCTAAACTTAAAGAATAATTAATCTCAGACGTGAGAATTAAGGGAATGGGGTTGCGCCATTGTGTTCGTCTCAGAATTCTGGTTGAAATAGAGTCCGACTTTGCGGGAAACGGGTACCGGATGAAGGAGTTATAGACGAACGAAGTTTGGTGGCAAGAAAGAAAAAAAATTATTGCACTGGCGCACTTGGGAAGTGCACCAGTACAAATTTACATTGGTGCACTTCCCAAGTGCGCCCAGGCCGAGGAAAAACCTGCACAGCCTTCTGGTTCAGTCAAACCCATGTTCTGACCCATTGTTGAGTCCTTTCTGACTCTTTGCTGAGTCATTAGGGCTGACTTGTCACCCTATCATGACTAAATGGTTTTAATTAACCCTAAGATCATCCGACGACTTAAATTAATTCAAAACTCTATAAAAAGACCCATAGACTCAAACCCTAAATCAGAATTAAAACTGAAACTATGGCCGTCATGCTGTTGTCTTGAACCCTAGAGCAGCCGCCACCAAATTAAAGAGGAAGAACAACAAATTAAATCAGAACTATTCAACCCTAACAACGAATCTTCTTCAAAGGAGAGCTAATTCAACTGCAGAAATCAGAATTCAGAACTCAGGACTACTTTTGAGTTGTGAGTTCGATCACCTTAACAAAATAATTGCTAAATCAATTATGATGTGATATATGTTGGATTATAAGTTGTGGTTGTGAATCTAATTCATATGTTTAATCATGTATGTTAACTTGATTCATATTATATGATGTTATGCAAGTTTTATATATGATGTTATGCAAGTTTCACATATGATGTTATGCAAGTTTTATATATGATGTTATGCAAGTTTCGCATATGATGTTATGCAAGTTTTATATATAATGTTATGCAAGTTTTATATATGATGTTATGCAAGTTTCATGTATGATGTTATGCAAGTTAATATGATTATGCAAGTTGTACATATGATGTTATGCAAGTTAATAGGATCACGCAAGTTGTATGCAAGTTATATGATGTTATGTAAGTTTGGATCTAAAATACATGCTAGTAGTTCATGATGTCAACTTGTGTCAATGAATCCCTTTTATAATCCAATCACCTAGGTTTATAACATTAGTTTTTATGCGAATATGGATGTGGAACATATGCTAGTTCGTATAGGTATTATGTTTATATGCAAGTTTAAGTGATAATTGGATTCATATATATACAAGTTCATATATATTCAAGTTCACACCTTTAAAGTTTATACCCAATAGTTTCCGAATTTGCTATATTCTTATATATTTCTCATATAAGTTCTGATAACTTCTACGTTCAATATTTAGAATCGAATATCCTCAAATTTCATTCCAATTTCAAAATTTCAGTTTTGAACTCCTAATTAATTTTGGTATCTGATATCCATTCATACTCAGATTTTCAAATCTATATCCAAATTTCTCCCAATTTCCAGTTACTCGAATTTCCCAACCATTCCATTCATCACTTAATTCCAATTTTAACACTTCCAAAATTTTAGAATTCTCTCATTCACGTTGTTATTATTATTATTATAAAATTTTCTCCATATTCACATCAGTCGACTGTCAATTAGCAAGTGGACAATTTCCGAAGTATCAACCCCGAAGGCCAAAACCAACATCAAATCGACACTTAGGAAATTATTCAACTTAACTAATCTCCAATCAGTCTCTAAATTTCTTAACTACTAACACTCATTTCTTACTCCATCTAACCTTTTTGGCTCTCGAATCGTAACCATTTCTAAGTCAACAATGAAGTCAATCAAGTTGGAGTATATTTACCTCTCAAACCTTAACTGAGCAACATCATAAACTTTGAAACAGATAAAATTCACCACTTCAAATACCAACAAAACATTTATTCTTGAAATTTTCGATTTTAAGTTAAGAATTTATGTCCTTTACAAAAATTGCTGATTATAATAATTCACGTCTTCAAGATTTTTAACTTTAAAATATTCTTTATTCTTTAATATATAAACAACTTATCAATATTTTAATTTTTTAGTCAAAACAGTCAGTAAACAGTATTTTCCCGAAATTCAACATAGTTGACTTGCATAAATAACTTCCTTTCGAATAATCTCTTATTCGATCATATATTCCAAATTTCGGAAAGTCTCATTTGATTTATATTCTGAACTTCAGAATAATCTCACTATACTGGTCAACTCCATTTCCTTTATTCCAATACCATTTGCAACACTTTTTCTGTCACACGTCATTTACTTCTTAAAAGTAAATATTATTCTGTAATGACCCGAGTTTTCGTGATCCTGAGTAATCGACATATAACCCAATGTCTACTATCAAGCATCGGAAATACCGGATAGTTAATGAAAGAAAATAGAGTGTGATAATAGATAAGATAGAAACTTAGAATAGAAGAAGAAGAAGAACATACAACATCAGAGTAAACACGAATCTCACAGCGAAATGAACAATATATAATAAATACATATCTTTGAAATAAAATCAGTATATGTATACAGTAACATTATCAGAGTATAACACTTACAACACAACGGAAATAACAATAGCTATATAATCCTGAAGCCTCCCGCTCCAACCTCTCCAAGTATATATGTAAAATCCTGACAACTTGACTGTCTGTACGAAGTTGGGCACCCAAGAGTTTAGGGTAAAGCAAAACAAAACTAACTCTGGGTCAGTCATAGGACTGGTGTGAGTAAACTAATTTAAATAGTTTGAGCAATAAAATGATATCTCATAAAACCACGCCATATAACGGAATAGGTTTTCCCTTATGAGAATCCAAAATAATCTTTATATCAAATTTCTTTTGATATTATAATATTGTCTATCAAGCACAATATAATAATCATTTAGCAGAAACGCTTTCATCTCATGTTCTACATACATAATATATAATCAAAAACCGTGGGCGTTTATTGGTTAATGAATTCCAACTGGCAAGGTATGGGACCACCTTCCGATAGTGTATCTCTAGAGAGGAATGCACCGGGTTCAACAAGAACATCTTGCAACCCAGGCTAAACATGACCGGTCACTCATTTCGCTTGAGTGTAGCGAATGTATTATCACCAATGGTTGGGATCAACAACCGTTTCCCAAAAGGGACAACATCGAAATAGATTATAGATGTAAATGGAATTTCTCTAGATCAGGTGACAATACACCCTAATTGGCAGCTAACCCCTTAGCCATGTGACCTACCCGATTTTATACCATTTCCGGTGGTGAGGCTAGAGGCCATAACGTATCCTTTACAAACCACATCTTCATTCACTTTGAATGTCACATCGTCATACCCGCTAAATCACAAATTGATTTCTCTAAAAATATCACGGTTAAATAGCTAAGAGAAACGAATTCCTCCGCCACCAAACGTAAATACGTTTGAGGAGATCAACTTAGGCGATCTATTAAAAATACTCTATCAGATATTCTTCCATACAGGTCATCCTAGGACTGGACAGACTGAAGGCACTATTCTGAAAACAGGACAGCCCTTGCATAACTCGTCTTCAATTATCTTCATCATATTTGATCGCAACGCTAACGCCCATACAGAGGGGTTTTCAGATAATGAATCTGATCCCGGTCTCTCCGTATTGACGACGGAAAAACGGTCAAAAACTTTGATAGTCGGTGATTTAACTATCAAAGAAAAACATGTGTGCAAACAACGATATTATTTCCAGATGGAAATTCTATCGATCAATCATTAATCAACATTTATTCATTTCCCCATTTTTTGTTTCCATATATTCATCAAATCCTTATTTTCTAAATTTAGAAGATATACGTTAATAAATTTGGAAAACGTTTCGATTTCTGATTCACGCATCACTATCTTCTCACATATATCAGTCTCTAACTGTAAACTAGTAAGAGAACAACCCCCTACGTATTAACCCCGAAGGCCGAAACCAACATCAGATCGATACCCAGAAAGCCATTCAACTCACTAATTTCCAGTTAGTTTCTAATTCCTTTAATTCCATTTTAATTCCTATTTCAAACCCTATTTCCTTTATAAATATTTTATTAGCAAAATATTTACTTTAATCTAATTTTCACATAGAATGTTAAAAATATTTCTTTATAAAATCAAAACAGTTTGATTTCATATTTTAAAACAATATCTCGAATCCAAATTCTATTTATATTTTTATTTGCAGAATTATTCATACAAATCCTTTTTCATTTCCAACATTTATAATCTCATAATTCCCTTTATATAATTCTATTTATTCTATATAAATCCTTTTATTTAATTTTATTTATTTTATATAAATCCTTTTATATAATTCTATTCATTTTATATAAATCCTTTTATATAATTCTATTAATTTTATATAAATCCTTTTATACAATTCTATTCATTTTATATAATATATTATTTTCAATTTACACTTTGAAAATTCCCTTTTCACATTTCGGTATTTCTTATGGTATTTAAAATACCAAATAACCATGACCAACATCATCTACACCCATAATCAATCACAGATTATATATCACATCATATATCACAATATATAAAAACAAACAGTATTATAAATATTGAGGAATCCAGTTGGATCCCTCCAACCCGTTTCCCTGCATCCACAGATGTTAAACAATATAAATAACATGCATTTCATTTCAATATGAAATATTCTGATAAACAGAATCAATATTTGATTAACGAATTATATATATATATATCGTTATCTACAATTTCAACAAATAAATCTGCAACTCAACCAAACAATCAACACACAACAATCAATCATCATTTATCAATACTAGATTATATTTACAAAATATAAAGTGTACAGAGTTAGTGAGGTTTACTCACATTGGACGATCATCGTTAAATATGATAATTGTCATTGATTCAGACAGGAAATTTATTTTGCTAGAAATTGTAACGAGCTCCAATTCACTCCTAGTTAGTTCCATTGTGTAGCCGTCATCCATACGATTCCAACGGATCCTGTTTTGTCTAGATCCGATACCGTATGATAAAGTTATATAATTTACATCTTAATATACTAATTTAAATTTAAATTAAACTAGTTAAAAGGTTTTAATGGGCTTTACCCCAGCCCATTCAATTTCTGACCCGCCTTTTCTTCTTCTTCGAACGACTTCTCGTGCTCCAGTAAAGAAACACAGACATTGCCGTATCTTTGAAAATACAACGCTACTTACATGCTCAACAAAAACAAAAACCGAACTCACCACCCTTCTTCTCATCAAACCCTCTTCCACCTCATACCCTCGACCTCCATCTCGCATGCAAGAATCAAATCGCGTCTGACCATTGTGCCTCACATAACAGTGAAGAGCATCAACTGTTTTTATCACATAATTTCACCAAAAATTCATGGCAAGCACTAGTCATTACCACAAACTCAAATACGCCTTCAAATTCTCGAATTAATGCTCCAAATTCCTGAATAACTTAACCCTAGGTTTCGCTGTTGAACCCACATACGTCTGGAATGACGTCGCACCCTTTGAAATGAATACCATATCGAAGTGAAACTCGTCCGGATCTCAAATATACTAATCTCATGATATAATGCTTATTGTATGATTTTTAAAATGAATTTTAAAGTTGGAATTTCACGTGAAGAACAATTGCTGGTGGCGGCCGAAATAGTTGACCACCGTAAGAAGTAGTTTAGGGTTTAGAGAGAATTGGATCTATTTATAGATGATTTTATATTATTTTATATTCAAGTTTTATATTAACTTTAAGCTATCGCTATTTACATTCGTCCTTTAAAAATATGTATGATCACATACAATATCCAACTTTCACAAAACTGGACATACACTTATAGTTCGACATTACAGACCCGACGAAACTGGTTTCTTCGAATTCTGAATTTGTTTGCTCACACTGCGTATTTTTAAAGTCAAATTATTGACTATTTTTAACATTAAAATTCGGTACGGCCACATACTAACTCCAAAAATCACAAAAATTGAAATCTAAAAATAATTTAATATTCCGGATCCAACAAAATTAGTTTCGTCGAAAACGGAGGTCGTTTGCAAAACTGACTATTTTTACAGCTCAAAATAAACCGATTTAATTATTAATATATTTAAAAATAATTCAATCTAATATTAATAAATTAATATTATCGTATATATTCACACTAGAATATCATATAGCTCCAATTGGATTTATAACTCGATATTCAAATCCCGGTTGAATCGATATTCATTTTATATTGAAAATCCATTTATAACATAAATAAATCGTTATAAATTATAAAGGAATTCCATAGTGACATTTCGAAATTTTGATTTGGACATAACTAAAAATCTACACAATGAAATCTCGATTTTTCTCTTCCATTAGAAAAATATACTTCACTAGCTCCGAACGTTTCTTGTTTCACAGAAATCCAGCTTAAAACGGATTCTATATATTCGTTTAAAGTTCGAATCGCCAAATTACGAATTGTCACACCATTGCGAGCTCGATTATAATTATAATATAATTTATACGTTCAACTGTCATTTAAATAATATATTCGCTATTATAATTCAATTCTATACTGAATTATATCTTATAAATAATCCAATTCATATCATACTGTGAATTCTACTATTTTCGATTATTTCAGAATTAAATATATTATTCTATTAATTAAATATTCACTATTATTTAATTAAACAATGATTAAAATCTCTAAATCACCATTTAAATAATTAAATAAATTAATTATTATATCGTAAATAGGGACATTACATTCTTCCCCCTTAAAATAATTTCGTACTCGAAATTGCTAAGGTAGAAAACTAACCCTATTAACTGGTTAGAACTTATTTGTCCACTTCTTAACTTCTGTTTCAACTGAACCAATTTAATTTCAATTAAATATTTATTCATTTCTACTAACGAAAATTTTCAAAAATCCTGAAAATATTCTAACACCTTAACTTTTCGAAAATTTTCGCCAACACCTCCTTTGTACTGGTCAATAGCTCAAATTCCAACTCGACTCTTTAGGCCTTCTTCAACCCAAAAGAAAATCAAACGGCCAAGCGGCTTGCCAATTCGGCTCATCAAAATCTCAAACCCATATATAAGATAAACTAGTACCTTTTTGTCGGGCATATCAATATATCCTTTCCATGTGTTACCAATTCTGCATATATCAATGTCATCCCAATTATTCGGTTATACCCAAGACAAATTCTGTTCTTAACTCAGATTCCAATATTCATTTCAACTCCTAACTTATCAGTCCAATTCCATTTCGGAGAGATAATCCAATCTAATTCGATATTTTCTTCTATCTCAATTCATCTTCCACTTAACTGGTTTCAATTCAATTTCTATTTCTATTTGCTTTTACCAATTCTAATTTAAGTTGTTTTAATTCAAACAATCTTCCCAAGGGATTTTCAAATAGTTTAGCTTTTCTAAAACCAGATATCCCCTTTTAAGATTCAAAACAACTTGCTTTTCACAAAACAATTCAAAAACAAAATCTTTGGTAGTAATCCATCACTTAACAACTCAAAAATGAACACTAATGATGTCGTGATTCATCATCAAGGTTATTTCCCAGCTATCAAAGTGAGTTCAATACTATATCACTTTTAAAACCATTTCTAAATACTTCCATTTTGAAATATATTTCAAAATATTATTCCCAATGCTTGTAAAACAATTTAAAATCTCCCAGGATTTTAAAATTCTCTTATATCCAATCCATATTCATTTACAAACACTTATTCAAATTTCCTGAGTTTTAATTTCAATTCTGATGTAAATTCAGATTTAATTCACTTCGTAATACTTATACAAAATTTGATTGGTTATTTACATAATCATTTCAATTATAATCTTATCTGATTATAATCACAACCAGCACATTCAATATATGTTAGTACTTCAAATATTAATCATACTTTTATATCAAAATATGATTTGGGTAAAATTATATCATTTACCCTCTTTTCAAAACATATCATGTCGGTTCATCATATTCGAGTGTTTATAAACTCCTACCGATACAGTGGATCAAACTGATCGACCAGAACCCATAAACAACTCAACCAATAAATCTCCATAATATAAAACCATTTTATATCAAATAACAAATACGTTCACTCGTATATATACACCCAACTCAATCTACGGTATTACTAACCCCATCTCTTCTAAGTCACGTCACAGAGCCAAGGTAATCACTTAACTTTTAGCTCTGATACCACTATAACGACCCGGGTTTTCACGATCCTGAGTAATATGCATATAACCTAATGTCGACTATCAAGCATCGGAAATACCAGATAGTTAATGAAAGAAAATAGAGGGTGAGAATAGATGAGATAGAAACTTAGAATAGAAGAAGAAGATGAACATACAACATCAGAGTAAACACAAATCTCAAAACGGAACAAACAATATATAATAGATACATATCTTTGAAATAAAATCAGTATATGTATACAGTAAGATTATCAGAGTATAGCACTTACAACACAGCGGAAATAACTGTAACTATATAATCCTGAAGCCTCCTGCTCCAACCTCTCCAAGTATATCTGTAAAATACTGAGTACTTGACTTCCCGTACAAAGTTGGGCACCCAAAAGTTTAGGGTAAAGCAAAACAAAACAAACTCTGGGTCAGTCATGGGACTGGTGTGAGTAAACCAATTTAAACAGTTGAGCAATAAAACGATATCTCATAAGACCACGCCGTATAATGGAACGAGTTTTTCTCTTATGAGAATCCAAAATAATCTTTATATCAAATTTCTTTTGATATTATAATAGTGTCTATCAACCACAATATAATAATCATCTAGCAGAAACGCTTTCATCTCACGTTCTACATACATAATATATAATCAAAAACCGTGGGCGCGTATTGGTTAATGAATTCCAACTGGCAAGGTATGGGACCACCTTCCAACAGTGTATCTCTAGAGAGGAATACACCGGGTTCAACAAGAACATCTTGCAACCCAGGCTAAACATGACCGGTCACTCATTTCGCTTGAGTGTACCGAATGTATTATCACCAACGGTTGGGATCAGCAACCGTTTTTCGAAAGGGACAACATCGAAATAGATTATAGAAGTAAATGGAATTTCTCTAGATTAGGTGATAATACACCCTAATTTGACAGCTAAACACTTAGCCATGTGACCTACCCGATTTTATACCATTTCCGGTTGTGAGGCTAGAGGCCATAACGTATCCTTTACAAACCACATCTTCATTCACTTTGAATGTCACATCGTCATACCCGCTGAATCACAAATTGATTTCTCCTAACATATCACGGGTAAACAACTAAGAGAAACGAATTCCTCCTCTTTGAAGAGATCAACTTATGCAAACTATTAGATATACTCTGTCAGACATTCTTCCATATAGGTCGTCTTAGGACTGGACAGACCGAAGGCACTATTCAGTAAACAAGATAGCCCTTGCATAACTCCTTCTTCAATTATCTTTATCATATTTGATCGCAACGCTAACGCCCATACAGAGGGGTTTTCAGATAATGAATCTGATCCCATTCTCTCCGTATTGACAACGGAAAAATGGTCAAAAACTTTGATAGTCGGTGATTTAACTATCAAAGAAAAACATGTGTGCAAACAACGATATTGTTTCCAGATGGAAATTCTATCGATCAATCATCAATCAACATTTATTCATTTCCCCATTTCTCGTTTCCATATATTCATCAAATCCATATTTTATAAATTTAGAAAATATATGTTACTAACTTTGGAAAACGTTTCCATTTCTGATTCACGCATCACTATCTTCTCACATATATCAGTCTCTAACTGTAAACTAGTAAGAAAACAACCCCCTACGTATTAACCTCGAAGCCGAGACCAACATCAGATCGATACCCAGAAAGCCATTCATCTCACTGATTTCCAGTCAGTTTCTAATTCCTTTAACTCCATTTTAATTCCTATTCCAAACCCTATTTCCTTTATAAATATTTTATTAGCAAAATATTTACTTTAATCTAGTTTTCACATAGAATGTGAAAAATGTTTCTTTATAAAATCAAAATAGTTTGATTTCATATTTAAAAACAATATCTCATATCCAAATTCTATTTATATTTTTATTTGTAGAATTATTCATACAAATCCTATTTCATTTCCAACATTTATAATCTCATTTATAATTCCCTTTATATAATTCTATTTATTATATATAAATCCTTTTATATAATTTTATTTATTCTATATAAATCCTTTCATATAATTCTATTCATTTTATATAAATCCTTTTATATAATTTTATTCATTTTATATAAATCCTTTTATATAATTCTATTCATTTTATATAATATATTATTTTCAATTTACACTTTGAAAATTCCCTTTTCACATTTGGTATTTCTTATGGTATTTAAAATACCAAATAACCATGATCAACATCATCTACACACCCATAATCAATCACAGATTATATATCACATCATATATCACAATATATAAAAATAAACAGTATTATAAATATTGAGGAATCCAGTTCGATCCCTCCAAACTGTTTCCCTGTATCCACAGATGTTAAACTATATAAATAACATCGATTTCATTTCAATAAGAAATATTCTGATAAACAGAATCAATATTTGATTAACGATATATATATATATATATATATATATATATCGTTATCTACAATTTCAACCAATAAATCAGCAATTCAACCAAAAAATAAACACATAACAATCAATCATCATTTATCAATACTAGATTATATTTATAAAACTATAAACTGTACAGAGTTAGTGAGGTTTACTCACATTGGACGATCATCATTAAATACGATAATTGTCGCTGGTTCAGACAGACAAATTATTTTGCTATAAATTGTAACGAGCTCCAATTCACTCCCAGTCAGTTCCATTGTGTAGCCGTCATCAATACGATTCTAACGGATCATGTTTTATCCAGATCTGATACTGTATGATAAAGTTATACAATTTACAACTTAATATACTAATTTAAATTAAAATTAAACTAATTAAAAGGTTTTAATGGGCTTTACCCCTCTAAATCACAAGGCCCATTCCAATTTCTGGCTGCCACTTCTTCTTCTCCGAACGACTTCTCGCGCTCCAGTAAAGAAACACAGACATTGTCGTATCTTTGAAAATACAACGCTACTTCCATGCTCAACAAAAACAAAAACAAAAACCGAACCCACCACCCTTCTTCTCCTCAAACCCTCTTCCACCTCATACCCTCGACTTCCATCTCGCATGCAAGAATCAAATCGCGTCTGACCGTTGTCCATCACATAATAGTGAAGAGCATCGACAGTTTTTATCACATTATTTCACCAAAAATTCATGGCAAGCACTACTCATTACCACAAACCCAAATACGCCTTCAAATTCTCGAATCAATGCTCCAAAATACTGAATAACTTAACCCTAGGATTCGCTGTTGAACCCGCGTACGCCTGGAACAACGTCGCACCCTTTGAAATGAATATCATATCGAAGAGAAACTCGTCCAGATCTCAAATATACTCGTCTCGTGATTTAATTGTTATTGTATGAGTTTTAAAATGAGTTTCAAAGTTGGAATTTCACATGAAGAACAATTGCTGGTGGCGGCAGAAACAATTGACCATCGTAAGAAGTAGTTTAGGGTTTAGAGAGAATTGGATCTATTTATTGATGATTTTATATTATTTTATATTCAAGTTTTATATTAATTTTAAGCTATCGCTGTTTACATTCGTCCTTTAAAAATATGTATGATCACATACAATATCCAACTTTGACGAAACTGGACATACACTTATAGTTTGGCATTATGGACCCAACGAAACTAGTTCGTCGAATTCTGACTTTGTTTGCTCACACAACGTATTTTTAAAGTTAAATTATTGACTATTTTTTACAATAAAATCCAGACGGCCATATACTGTGGCGACCCGAACTTCCCCGTGAAGGAAAGAACGAATTGCTTTGAGGACAAGACGAATCAGAACACAAACAGAAGAACATTTCATTGCTTATTACAACAATTCCATCAGAATACAAGAATATACAGAGTATGAATATATATTATACACCAGAAAAATATCAGAGATTACAATACATTACATAGCAGCGGAAAAATAATACAATACACTACTGAAAGGGATAAACGGATACAGAGCTTTCTGAATATCGTTCCAGCTGTAAACTAGGATCCTGTGAATATAAATATGCAAAACCAAAACTACTAGCTGCCCGTGTGGAAAACAGGGGCACCCACAGTTTAGGTTAAAACAATAAACTCCAAGTCAGTCATGTGACTGGTTTGAGAACTAAAACAGTTATTTAAAACTTTACTTTAAAAATTAAAGTAAATCAAGGGACCACGCCGTATAACACAGAACGGGTTTCCTCCCAAGAATACCAGTGCATAGAATAAACGGCGCAATGCTTCTTGGAAAAATGAAGTTATTATAAGACTCAGGTCCCATCACACAATGCGACGCAAGCCAGAGGATAAAATTTTACCTTATAATAGCCAAACATGCTTGGTACGTTTAAAACAAATCATTTTGATACTATTATAGTGTAAAGTGTATGAAAACAACTTCAAATATAAATGTATCAATCATAGACAACATAGTGCCCCATCCCGCTATGTCGCCATACTAGGCTCTATAAATAAAACCGAAATATCACGTATTGGAAATTGGATTTCCGTCATGAGTCGAGGCCAGCGATGGCTCCTCACCGCTTCGAGACACTTTAGCATATGTCTCAGGACTACATACTATGGTTAACCTTGGATCTTTAGGGCCGGTCCTATGTTACGTTTGAGGATTAGTTATTCCTGAACACACGTTTCTCGGTCCTATCAGACCCATCCAACGACTCCGTAGAGACCGATATATCTGAGGCGCCTCGCAATCCAGCAACCACATAGGTAAAAATAATATAAATGTCAGGGCTTGTAAAATGCTGACATCACCCATAACTAGACAGAAACGTCGTGCACTCCCTGTAATCACGATCCCGTTTTTGACTCATACCGAGGTGTGAGGCCCGTGAATTAACGCTACACACAAAGCTACGCTGTATTAAAGTCGTGCTTTGATCATCAACCACAAGACTCTGTTTTTCAACAAAAGCCTTGATCACTACATCTCAGCCTGCCACATAGGCAATTCATGCCATGCGACTGATGTCTATCGATATATAACCTCTGAGCTCGTACGTCTCAGAGAAGGGCGTTAAGCAAGAGAATAAATTCTCCGTCGCCAAACAATTATGTATTTAATAGAAATCAATCAGCACAGAATAAAATCCAATGTCAGGCACACAATCCATTTATAAGTCCGTTCTGGGTCTGAACGAAACCGGAGGCACCTTATTCTTCTTCTATATGTCCAATACACGTCTGGACGATCACCACTTATTACCTCGTCTTGGGTGTATAACCCAATCAAGACATCAATAATCATCCAAACGATGTGAAGACCTCCGGTCTTCAACCACCGTCTTCATCATCGACTTATCATCGAATCAGTTATTCAGAATGGGTATAAACCCGGCCTTTCCGAATAACTCGCGTATATAATAAACAAGTGTTATAAAAACACAACATACGCCTCATATCAATTCTGAATATTCTTTTATTCAAATATTCACATTCTTTGGGAAAGGTTCCCATTAATTTTATCAAAGATAAATTCTTTAAAATTTATACTTTAATCCTCCTTTGGATATCATTTCAGACCATATTACAGTTTTCCAAATTAGTCGGGATTAGCGAACCACACCGAAATAATCATTTATTTCATTTCCCAATCCCAACCTATTCATCCCATGAAGCAAAATTGATCATACTCCGTATCTAACACCATGGTGTCATCGGTAAATTTAATTACCATTTCACGTTCAAATCTAATTAAAGATTTAACTATCGCTAGGAGTAAGACTGACGATACTCCATTCATGATTATTTCCCAAATTTGATAATTTAAATTATCACATTTCATTTCATCAGCCTCTAACCGTAAATTAGCAAGTGAACGATTCCCTAAGTATTAACCCCGAAGGTCGAAACAACCTCATATCAATACCCGGGAAACCATTCAACTTAACTAATCTCCAGTTAGTTTCTGATTTTCTTAACTCCATTGGGTCTAGGAACAATATTATTAAAGATACTGTAATGACCCGCATTTGGCAGAGGTATTAGAATTAATTTATTTAATTATATTAATGGTGGGTTAGTGAATTTAATGGTCGTGGAATTAAATAATGGTGAATATTTAATTTAAAATAATAAATTAAATAATATATTTAATTCTGAAATAATCAGAATTGGCTGAAATGGCGATATGGTGTGAACTGGATCATTTGTGATATTTAATTCAGTTTAGAATTGAATTAGAATAACGAGTATATTATTTGAACAACAGTTTGAACGTATAATTATATTATAATTATAAACGAGCTTGAAATGGCGCTGCAGTTCGCTATTTGGCAATTCGAACTTCAACTGAATGTACAGGATTCGTTTTAAGCCGGATTTCTGTGAAACAAGAAACGTGTGGAGCTGGTGGGGTATATCTTTCTAGTGGAAGAGAAAATTGGGGATTTCATCGTGTAGATTTTGAGATATGTCCAAATCAAATTTTAAAATAGTCGCTATAGAATCGTTTATCGACCGTATCAGTTTATTCAGATATAACTAGAAATCGGGTTTGAATCGAGACAAGGTTCTTTAGAGACATAGTGATAATTTAATTTTTAGAATTTTTCTGTAATTTTTAATTAATTAAATAAGCGACTTTTTATTTGAAGTATTTTGCACCCTGTAATCAACATTTTGAGGTTTCAAAATATGAGGTAATCTACCGGTATTATTATATTTTTGGGATCATGACACCTCAGTGGACACAACCGTATTTTGTTTTCTGTCCGTAGCAGTTCATACGCGAATGGAGTTGATACGGTAGGATACCCTAACTTCTATCAAAAACAAACACAACCACGTGCCCTAAATATATGAACACTAGTCTACATATTCGGGAAAAGCTCAATTTCTAAGTTATATTCTCCGACCAGCTAGCTAATCTAACGTATACCCTCTTTCAGCCTACCATTGTAAATCACGTACTATGGGGTAAAATTGTCCAGCAAGCCCAACGTGGTGTACCATTGTAAATCACACCAACTCACTTTCATTTGCCTTGCTACAGCAAGCCCAACGTGGAAGCCACAGCAACACCAATTCTTACGAAGTAAATTCATACTATAAATACCATCATGGAGCCGTTCATTTGCGGCCATCCCCGTTCGAACAGAACCAATAAAGGAGGTGCTGGGCTTGCTCAGCATTTGAGCGTGAAGAAGATAAGATGACGCAGGGGTTTAAGGGGCGAAGTCTGGTGATAAAAAGGTGCCAAAAGACATCGCTACTTTCTCCTATAGCCGTGTAGGTTCCATGAAAATGAAATGGAAAATGATGGCTGCGGAAATTTTGTTGTGGAGGTGCCAGGTAGAGGTGAGTTTTGGGTTCAGTCTTTTCAGGGCACAGCGACAGTAAACTGTCGAACGCCTGGGAGGAGGACGGAGTTCGAAGTTCTGAAATGATGAAAGTAGTTTTCAGCAACTGGCGGCCAGTATATATGTGAAGAAGAAAGGAAGCACGCGAGTTCAAAGTTTTATCGCAATAGTGGTTTGTTTTTCGTAAATGGTGGAGTAATTGAGGTGGCAGGAGCAGTTAAAATGTCGACCATGGCCTTTGTTTAGATGGAGTGACGTACGTAATTATGGAGGGGTTCCCTTCATTTGGCTACTATGGTACTGAAGTGGGAAAGGGAAATGGGTTTGGAAAACTTGTGCTGGTGGTTCACGGTTGAAGTGGAAAGAAGGGATGCAGGTTGGATATTAACAGTAGTAGTTTAAACAAGAACACACCTGTGGATGTGAGATGTAAACAAATGGAGAAGTATCAAGGGACGTGGTTTAACGAGGAGAAATGGCCATTGTAATTGTACCTGAAGCTTGCGGCTTTGCGTGGGGAAAGATGAGTGATACGCGGGTTGGGTTTAGGGCTTGATGGGCCGTTTCTTTTTAGACTGGTAAAGCCCATCCAATTATAATTTAGTTTAACTTAATATTAAATCTTTGTAGTAGCTTAAAATCATCATATCTGGCTCACCCTTCATCGGAATTCAGCGAAACAAGATCCGTCAGGATCGTATGGACGGGAGCGTCACAATGGAACTGACCGGGAGTGGATCGGTGCTCGTTACAATTTATGGCGAAATAAATTGTTCGACTGAATCAATGAACGCAAACCGATATTTATCGGTTAACGCGCCAATGTGAGTAAATCTCACTATCTCTGAACAGTTTATAGTTTCATGTTGTATTTTTAGAACTGTTAGATATTGGCTGATTGACTGTATGTTGACCATTTGATTGAACTGCTAGTCAGTTAGTTGATTTCTATATTTGATTTTGTTTAACAGAATGTATCATATAGAACTGAAAGTGATGTTATCTATATTATTTAACATCTGTGATGCAGGGAAACAGGTTGGAGGAATCCAATTGGATTCCTCAACATTTATTTTACTGTTTTCATATATTGTGATATATGGTGGGTTATATAATCTGTTATGGATTATGTGTGTTGGAATGATGTTGATCATTGTTTATTCGATATTTAAAATATCATAAAAGACCCTGGGATGTAAAAAGAAGTATTTCAATGTATATTGAAATAAAGGAATTTTATAAAATCACAGGATTTTATAAAAGGAAATATTTATAAAACGAACACGGTTTTATAAAAGGGATATTTATTTAGAAAATAAATAGAAATAGAAAAGGAATATTTCTTTAGAAAATAAATAGAAGTTATAAATAGGAAATATTTGTAACGATAAATAGAAGTTATAAATAGGAAATATTTGTAACGGTAAATAGAAGTTATAAATAGGATATATTTGTAACGGTAAATAGAAGTTATAAATAGGATATATTTGTAACGGTAAATAGAAGTTATAAATATGATATATTTGTAACGGTAAGTAAACGTTATAAAAAGGGAAATAGTTGTAACGGAAAACGTAGTTTAGTTAAAAAGAAGTTAATCGATGTTAGTTAATCGATTAGTGTTAAAGTTAAAAAGAAGTTAATCGATGTTAGTTAATCGATTAGAGAAGAAAGTAAAAGGAGTTAATCGAATATAGTTATTCGAATAGAAGCAAATGAGTTAATCGAATATAGTTATTCGAATAGAAGCAAATGAGTTAATCAAATATAGTTATTCGAATAAAAGAAAATGAGTTAATCAAATATAGTTATTCGAATAAAAGAAAATGAGTTAATCAAATATAGTTATTCGAATAAAAGAAAATGAGTTAATCAAATATAGTTATTCGAATAAAAGAAAATGAGTTAATCGAATATAGTTATTCGAATAAAAGAAAATGAGTTAATCGAATATAGTTATTCGAATAGAAACAAATGAGTTAATCGAATATAGTTATTCGAATAGAAGTAAAAGGAATTTATCGAATATAGTTTATTCGAAAGGAGTTAAGTGAAATGAGTAAATCAATAGCATTAGTCAAATAGACTTAATCCAATAGTGTTAGTCCAATAGAGTTAATTGATAAGGGTTAATCGAATAGATTTAAGTGAAAAGAGTCAATCGAATATAGCTATTCGAAGGAGGATTAAGTAAGGAAGTTAGTAAAAGGAATAAAGTGAACTTTGCCTATTTCAAAGTTAGGAATGTTGTTCAGTTAAGGTCTGAGAGGTAGTTCTACCCCAACTTGATTGACTTCATTTTTAACTAAGGAATAGTTAAGGTTCGACATTAAAGGAAATGGTTTGAGTTGGCATCGCGATGGTTTGTTTAAACATCTGTCTAAGTCCAATGAAGAAGCTTTGGAAATGTTTTTTTCAAATAAGAAACCAGAAATGTTTTCTAATAAAGAAACAAAGAAATAGAAATGTTTTCCATTGTTAATAACGTATATTTTCCCAATTTAGAAAATAAGGAATATTGAACGTAGGGAAACATGAGATAAGTAAATTAATGGAATAAAGAGATAAAAGTGGAATGATGTTTGATCGATATAAATTTCCATTTGGAAATAATATCATTGTTTGCACACCTATTTTTATTCGATAGTTAAATCACAGACTATCGAAGTTTTGACCATTTTAACGTTGTTAATATGGAGAGACCGGTTGGATTATTATCCGAAGAACCACTCTGTATTGGCATAAGCGTTGCGAATCATATATGCCAAAGGAAATTGAAGACGGAGTTATGCAAGGGCTATCCTGTTTACAGAATAGTGCCTTCAGTTCATCCTGTTCCTGGGTGACTTGTATGGATGGATGTCTGACAGAGTATTTCCAGACGATCACATATATCGATTTCTCCAACCGTACCAAGAGTGGAAGCGGAGAAGGAAACTTCTCTTAGCTAACACATAATGTATGGTTGAGGACATCAATCGGTGATTGGGTGGATTTGATGATGTGACATTCAAAGTGAATCTGGTATGATGATAAAGCGTAGCTTCTAGCCTCATCATCCGGTAAATGACAGAAATCGGGCAGGCAGCATGGCTAAGTCGGTCGCACCGAAGTAGGGTGTATAATCACCTGATCTAGAGTTTCATTTACTTCTAAAAATCTATTGTTGATGCTGTCCCATTCGGGAAACGGTTGCTGATCCCAACTGTTGGTGATATACATTCGATACACTCAAGCGAAATGAGTGGTCGGTCATGTGTGGCCGGGTTGCAAGATGTTCTTGTTGAACCCAGTGTATTCCTCTCTAGAGGTACACAAGCGGAAGGTGATTCCATACCTTGTCATAGTTGGAAATCCATTATCCAATACGTGCTTGCGGTTTTGATTGTATACTATATATGTAGAACGTGAGATGAAAGCGTTTCTGCTAGATGATTATATATACTGTGATTGATAGGCATTATTATAATATCAAAAGGTTTTTTTTGATATAAAGTTATTTTGGATTCTCATAAGGGAAAAACCCGTTCTGTTATGCGGCGTGGTCTTATGAGATATCGTTTACTTGTTCGAACTGTTTTTAAACATTTTTACTCATACCAGTCCCATGACTGACCCGGAGTTTATTTTGTTGTTTTCCCTAAACTCTTGGGTGCCTAAATTTGTACGGGCAGTCAAGTAGTCGGGATTTTACAAATACATTGAAGAGCTGGAGCAGGAGGCTTCAGGATCATATAGCTATTATTATTTCCGCTGTGTTGTAAGTGCTGTACTTTGAAAATGATATGTATATGCAAGTACAGATTTGTATTTCAAAGTTATGTTATGAAATATATTTATTCGTTCCGCTGTGAGATTCGTGTTACTCTGATGTTGTGTTCTTCTTCTTCTTCTATTCTAATTTTCTATCTTATCTTTCCTCACCCTCTAATTTCTTTCACTAATTACCAGGATTTCTCGATGGTTTGGTTATCGACATCGTGCTTACGTCGATAACCAAAGTCGCTCAAAATCCGGGTCGTTACAGATACCATTCACGACAACCCAAAACCTCATTCCATTGTTAATCGGGTTGAAGAACAAGTGTTATATTAAAACATCGTTCATGATAAACCCAAATCACATTCCATTAATTATGGAATCTTCACGGAAAAACAAATCAATATATATAATCGATATCAATTCCCGTATCCGACCAATAATATAAATGGAATAACAGCAAAACCTTTTAAATTCCATATGTACTAACAGTCTTCCTCCACAGAAGTTCACTTCGATTATTATCAATCGAATTCCATTCAATTCCAATTTAATATATTAAATTGGAAAACTTTACTTTGGAAAATTCCCGTTAAATCTTAATAAAAAGATTTATAAATTCCAAATCACATTTCAATGTAAATCAGGTTAAAGAACGAATGTCATTAAAAACACAATTCACAATAAACCCAATTCACATTCTATTTTCAGTTCCAATTAAATGTTAATTAATTGGTAATTCTTCTTTAAATCTTAATTAAAAGATTTATTCTTTTCACTCTGGGTTTAAGAACAGTGCCATTTAAAACACAGTTCACGACAAACCCAAAATCCCATCAGTCTCTAACCGTGAATTAGTAAGAGAACAATTCCCTAAGTATTAACCCCGAAGGCCGAAACCAACATCAGATCAATACCCATGAAACCATTCGACTTAGCTAATCTCCAGTCAGATTCTAATTTTCTTAACTCCATTGGGTTTAAGAATAGTATTACTAAAGATACCATTCACGACAAACTAAAAATCCAATTTGATATTAAATACAAGGCTCTGAATAGAAAATATATCGGCTTATATTCAATATCAAATTCTGAAACCAACAAATATCGTATTGGAATAACGATATATATCTTCCAAATTCCTCCACAATATTCGTATAATCACAGAACCCAATATCAAAATATTCCGAAGATAATTTCGATTCAAATCCATTCCAATTCATATATTGGAAATTCTGGTTATTTTAAAACCATTTCAAATCCAATTTAATTATTTAAAAATATTGGATTATAATTCTAGTTCATAACTAGGGATGGCAATGGGGCAGGGCGGCGCGGGTAGTACCACCCCATCATCCGCCCCGTTGGGTGATTTTTTGCCCCGTGCCCTCCCCATACCCGCACGGGTATCCATTAAACAGGTTTTAAACAGGTTGCGGGTGATAGCGGGTATTCGTGGGTATCCATTATATATATTCAATTTATTTTTTAGCCATTTATTGAAATTATTCAAAAGTACATTTGGTAAAAAAAAAAATTAGACCAATTCTTAAATTCTAACCTCAAAATACCAATACATATTTAAACCAACATCCAAAAAAGAAGAGATAAAAACAAAAGTATCCATTAAAACATTAGTAGCTAGTTATAAATTGTTGAGTAAAAGCATGCACACAAATACCGAACAACCAACAACAATATTTTTTGTATTGACTATTGATAATAAATCACATTCAATGCGGGCACGGGTACCCGTGAACATGGATATCTTACTATCCGTACCCACCCCATTAATTAATGGATATTAAAAATACTCGTTTATTTTACCCATGGATACCCATTTAACTATCCGTTTCATATCCACGATGGATTTTACCCACGGATAACCGCGGGCACGGATTTTTTTGCCATCCCTATTCATAACTAGTTCATTTTGATAAAAATATATTTTTATCCTTTCAAATATGGAATTTTTCATCCCAATTCTTTACAAATCATTTATTATGATTTTACACAAATTATTGATATTTTTAATAATTTTATTAAGGCCCGTACAATCTATTTCCATAAACGGTCGTCGAACTGCACTTACAACGACCTTTTCCAAATTTGATTTGGACATAATTCCAAATCCAACCATTAGATTTCTATTCTCCCATATTCGTTAGAAAGCCCTTTTCGATACGAACCCAACGGTTCCGGTTTTAGGAGAATCCGACGGTCGGATCTCCATTCGAAGTCAATGGTCGAAATTCGCGAACTGCCGCAGCACGGCGCGTTCTATTCAGGCCATTACATATATATAATTTATATTATATATATTTCGTCAATTTCCTTTTAAAACGTATTTTATAAATCGTTTTAAATTCGTTTAATAAACGATTTCAACTTCATATTCAATTTCAAATCAAAATTGAATATTCCATATCATCGATATATAAATGATAGTATTTTCAAAATATTATATTTTGATATCAATTCCTTTTCGATATTCATTATAAAAATGAATAAAATCGATATAAATATCGTTCACGTCAAAATGGCGTTAATCAGATCAATACGGCTTTATATATTTAAATATTTTCATGTCCATCCCAAATCGGACATCAAAACAAAATTTTGATCTTTTACTGAATATTATTTTAAAATATTCGTTATTTTAAAATATTACTTCTTTCTGAACTGGAATCAGACACAGTCAATTACCATATAATGTTGGTTATATGGATTTCATACAATACATGTATACAACAACAATCAAACACAGTCAATCATCATCCAAAGTGCATTCTACACTCCATAAGCATCAAATATAAATATTCAACGCTTACACAGCTTGTCAACCAATCGATTGACATACAACTAACCATTGGGATTAGTGTATGTCCAATATCATCCCAATACCCGTGTGGGGTTTCAACCAACAAATAATGAATTGTATTTGTGCAGTTGGGCGATGTGTAAAATTTATCGTCCCAATCAATATCAGTCAAAGGTGTGTATACAAACAAATCGTCCGATTTGTTTATGAATATTTATTTTATTCATATACGCGTTAAAAATTATATTTTTAACTATAAAATATTTTATTCCATTCAACATCACACAATCAATTTTCACAACATAACCAAACAAACAAGTCGTCCATGGTCTGTGGACAGCGGGTGTCGGGTGCTGCTAAGCACCGTCTGCATCCTAGTATATTTCTAACTAGAAAATAAATTAAAGTGAGAAGTTCTAACCTTTGGGATTCACTCTGCCAGTGCTTTGATTGCCGATCTATGTAGTATACCTACGTTAAAATTTATATTTTTAACCAATCAATAATTATTTCTTTGTATGATTATTTTATAAATAACATACATAGGCTAAAAATTATATTTTTATCTTTTTGAAAAATAATTTCATATTTTTATAATAACGCTACATAGATAAAAATCGCATTTTTATGCCGCTACTATATAGATAAAAATCGAATCTTTCAATCGCTAATGAATATATAAAAATCACGTTTTTACATTGCCATTCAAACGATAAAAATCATATTTTTACTTTGCTACATATATGATAAAAATCACATTTTTATCGCTTCATTCCAATAAATAAAAATCATATTTTTATTTCTACTTCATATATTTTTACAATGCTTCTTTCTATATAAAAATTATATTTTTATATTTCTACTTCTTATATAAAGATCAAATTTTTATTTCGCTACCTTTATAAAAATCGTATTTTTATTTCTATGTAAACAATATAAAGATCATATTTTTAATACGCTACATATATAAAATTCATATTTTTATTACGATGCTTATATTATAAAGATCACCTTTTTATCTAAAACTATTTCTATAAAAATCGTATTTTTAAATCGTTAAAAATCATATCTTTAAAGTGTTAAAAATCTTAACTTCATATGAACAAAGATCAAAACTTTATATTGATAAAAAATCTAATTTTTAACCTTATCAAAAATCATATCTTTTCTACAATAAAAATCACATCTTTCTTTAAACATCGAATCTTTTCTTAAACAAAATCGAATCTTTTTTTTCTTTTTTTAAAAATCTAATTTTTTAGCACTTTGGAAATCAAATCTTATTCGCTATTTATAAATATAAAAATCAGATTTTTATAACGCTCCATGTTTTATAAAGATGATATTATTACAATGCTCCATGTTTTATAAAGATAACATTTTTACTTGTCATACATATATAAAAATTTATATTTTTATACTAATGTTATAGATTTAAAAATCGAAGATATTTTTGTTTATAAAATATAATGTTTTTACTAATGTAAGCAAGCTAATTACACAATAGTAAATAAATAGGTAGAATAATTAATGCAAATCGATTTTTCTTTGCGGGGGAGGGGGGAGGGGGAATCGCGACCCTGACTGCAGCGCGGTGGTGCGCAGGCATTGGTGTCGGGCTGTATAGGCGGTGGCGGGCCCACATGAGGTTGGAACTTCGAATTTGGGAGGAGTTTGGCTTGGGGAACTCGCGGCTTTAGGAGGAGAGAAGGGGAGCAACGGGAAGAGGGAGTCCGGCGAGGTGGGGAGCGGAGCAAGCGGGTGGCGGTGGCCCTCGCTCCCTCCCCCTGGAGGCGCGGCGACGTGATTTGTTTTCTAGGTTTTTTTATTTTGTTTGATTTTGAATACTATCGGGTAGGGGGAGGGCTGAGAGGAAGTAAGGGGTAGAGGGAGTTTTATAAAATATATATAATAAATTAATATTATTTTCTCCATTTAAGTTGACTTTGCGTTCGACCTCCAAACGAGGCCCAACAACTGTCATCTATAACTAACTACCCTCATTCTGAACACAATGGGATATGTATCGTAAGCCAGTTTGGCTGTTTCGATCGGTTTTCGTCAAAATCAAAATATAAATCTATATATTGAAATTGAACGCACATTTCAATTTACCGGGATCACATACGGACTCTAAAAATTACCAAAAAATATTTTCTAGCTTCGTATTGACGATACGATTCTAACAAAACTAATTTCGTCAAATTTGGAGATCGTTTGAAAAATGGCCATTTTTTGGTCGATCCAAATTGACTGAAATTAACAAAACACGTTTTCTTTTGCCACACTCACATATTAATCCCAAAAATCATGAATTTGAGAACCTAGCAATAACCTGACATCCCAGATCCGACAAAAGTGATTTCGTCGAAAACGGAGGTCGTTTGCAAAATTTCCATTTTTAAGGGCTAAAATTCCATAGCGACTATTCTGAATTTTCAACTGGGCATAACTTTTTATTCCCGCTATGAAATTTCAATTTTTCGGATTCGTTGGAAAGATATTTTCAAAAAGATTCTAATATATTTTTTGTTTCGCTAAAATCCGGTTTATTTTGAATCCTGTACATTCATTTGAAATTTGAAATCGAATTTTCGAACTACCGCGCCATTTTCAATTCCTTTTAAATTTAAAACAAATATTTATATTCCAATTATGATTCATATAAATATATATGTTCTAATTCTATTCAAAATAAATTTCTCATCATTATTATTTAAAATAAATCATTTTAAATATTCCAAATTCATTAAAATTGCCGAAACAAAATTTTTAAATTGGCTCAGATTTTCCGGGTTATTACACATACTGACTCCAAAAATAACAGAAATTGAAATCTAATAATAATTTAATATTACGGATCCAAAAAAAATTGTTTCGTCGAAAATGAAGGTCTTTTGCAAAACTGGCTATTTTTATAGCTCAAAATAAACCAAATTAAATATTAATATATTTAAAAACAATTCAATTTAATATTAATAAATTAATATTATCATATATATTCACACTAGAATATCATACATTTCCAATTGTATTTATAACTCGATATTCAAATCCTTGTTGAATCGATATTCAATTTATATTGAAAATCCATTTATAATATAAATAAATCGTTATAAATTATAAAGGAATTCCATAGCGACTTTTCGAAATTTTAATTTCGACAAAACTAAAAATCTACATAATGAAATCTCAAATTTTCACTTCCATTAGAAAAATATACTTCACCAGCTCCGAACGTTTCTTATTTTCATAGAAATCCGGCTTAAAATGGATTATGTATATTCGTTTAAAGTTCGAATCGCCAAATTACGAACTGCCGCGCCATTTCGAGCTCGATTATAATTATAATATAATTTATACATTCAACTGTCACTTAAATAATATATTCGCTATTATAATTCAATTCTATACTGAATTATATCTTGTAAATAATCCAATTCACATCGTATTGTGAATTCTACTATTTCTGATTATTTCGGAATTAAATATATTATTCTATTAATTATATTAATTAAATATTCACTATTATTTAATTAAACAACGATTTAAATCTCTAAATCACCATTTAAATAATTAAATAAATTAATCATTATATCGTAAAATACGGGACATTACATATTCGCTTCATCAAAATCTGAACTCGTCACATTAAATTAATTTTGATTTCATTTGAACATTGACTCAAATTACTTTAAAATCTTCAATTTATATCTCGCTTCATTTATAATTCTCATCGACAATTCATTTCTAGTTAATTAATTAACAAGTATAAACTTATTATCGAATTCACATATTCGATTATGCATTATTGGTTCAAAAGCAATTATAATTTACTTTACCAAGTTCTGAATACTCTAAATAATTTTTTAATACAACTTTGACAAAATCAAATTCCAATTGTAACCCTTTTTATTTTATTCCCATTAATTTATATTCTGAATATCGAGATAAAATTCAATGTTTCTTTCTTGAAATGATTTCAAACTTCCCCTTTCAAATTTCCATCTAATTTCTTATTCCAATAAATTTCAATTATCCTTGATTTCTAAAATACACGATTAGAGAAATTTATTCGTTGATTATCTTATACTTCTCTTCCTTATATATCATTCGATGGTGGATTCGAAATTCAAATCTAAGGGTATTTTATCGAAGAACGGCTCTCGCAACTCTGTATTCGAAGAGTGGGGATTCCAAAAAATTCTAAATCTCAAAAAAATCTTTTTATTTTCGCTGTATCGGCTCCAAAATATATAATATTTCCAAAATAATTCACATTTCGAAATTTATTTTCAAAAATGATTTCAAATTTATTTTCAAAATATTTTAATTTTTATGATCCTTTTTTAAACCCAATAAGCTAAGCTTTGAATAAACCAAAGCTCTGATACCACTTGTAACATCTCGCCATTTTGACCACTTCAAATTGATAATTAAACCAACTTAAAACGTTCAAATCGAAGGATCGTTGTTTAGCTCACAGAGTTTAAAACAGAATCAACACATAAAAAAACACAGAATAAAAAATAACATAGTATTGAACAACGAAATAAACTTTTTCTATATAATCGGAATTTTTAATTTAAGATTTTTCTATATATAGCGGAATTTTAAAACAACTTGAATAAAAAAAATTGTTTACTGTTTTGAAAACTTCACAGTGCGCGTCTTCGGAACCCCAGCTTCGCCAGTCTTTAAATCCTAAGCTGTGATCTTTATATCTGTAACGCTTGAGTCTGACCCGAGCGTTCCATGCAAAAACATAAAACACCCGAGTCAGGATTAATCATAGTTCAAGTAAATTGACTTTAATATAAACTGGAATATAATAGTTAATTCTCTCATCAGTCACATGCCAAATACAATGGTGCGGTGTTTTGTGCTATATCGGTTTTTATTTCAAGGACAAATGGTCATGGAAGCCTACATATGCACACACATACAATTACATGTGTGCACTGCCTTAGCATTCCGCAAATAAGAAATAACCAGTGTGATAGGTGTACACAAATACACAGCGCAATACATGTGAGTTGTGTATCAATTCTCAAACAACATATGTTTCAGGTTTTTGGCAAAACAAATGGAATGTTAGCTTTTAGCAATGGGGTATCAACTTTTAGCAAACCAAATGAACAAAATGCCAAACGTGACAAAGGCATCATATGTATACTTTATTAACAATGTTCAACATATCAAATGAACAAAATGCCCAACGTGACAAAAGGTTTAATTTGTATACTTATTAACAGTGTTCAACGTGACAAAGGTATAATTTGTATACTTTACTAACAGAGTTGAATGAACTGCCAACCATAATATATACCACTTTCCAAAAGCTATCAAAATTTATGCCAATAATAATATCCCAGTTTAAACAAAGAAAAATAAATATTCCAAAAGACAAGGTAAATGGAGAATGTGGCCAGGAGATGCTCAAGTTCCAAAAGCAACGCATGTGCATATTTAAGTCAATAAAACTTTAAAACTTCAACAGAACTGTAATGACAGAATGCAATGACTAAATACAGCTAATCACCTCAGGGCTGTATGGCCAATAGATGTAATGTTGTGAGATCATAACAATACTTGCGCATTAATCAGAATTTCACTTTTATCCAGATGAAATTTGTTGCGTGAAGATTAGCTATAATATCTCTTATTAGCTGAATGAGAATTAATAAAATATAAACATATATCATATAAGATAAAAAGAAACATCCAACATATAGGCAAGCGACATAAGTTTAGCATTAACTGACTATAATAAACCTTTCTGACTCAGTGGACTGTTTGAGATTTTAACCCAATAATTATAGGAACTTGTTAAATCATAAGCAATTAACATGAGGCATCATTTACTTAGATATTTGCATACAATTGCACTATTACTACACAAATGTATAAATTTATACATCAAGTTATCAATATATATGACTGTCATGAGAGGTTTAATAAGCAGGTCATTGTAAAAAGTAGAGCACACAAGCAAGGCAACATGCTACTTTAAAATCCATCACAGCAAATGTTTAAATGAAGGGAATGTGATTTTCGAAATATGCCAATAATAAGTTAGCTTGTACCCCTTATAAATTAAGGCAAGGTCGCTATTCAAATTTCCTGCTGTGATGACCCCAAACCCCGTTCCACGGTGGCAAGGGTAATCTTTGGAATATAACACATAAATAGATAATAGCAGAACAGAAATATATAAATACACCAGATAATGTACAACAGAATACACCGGATATGTAACAACCCGCAAATTTTGAACCAATTTAAAAAAATTATTTTAGAAAATTTTAATGAATTTTGAAAATATAAAGTGAAATTTCATAGCGGAAATCAAAAGTTATGGCCAATTCAATTTTTAGAAAGATCGCTGTAGAATTTTATATATATAACATATATGGCCCGAAAGGCTACTTTTCACATATGAAGTAATTTTGACTCGAAACCACTTCCATTGAGTCTGGAATGATGTTTCTGCATTTAAAAAGTATAAACACTTATATATTTTGAGTTTCGGAATTTTTTTGTTTAAAAATGTATTTTTAATATTAAATATATTGCCCTTAAAAATAGTCATTTTTCAAACGACCTCCGTTTTCGACGAAACCATTTTTTTGGAACCGGAAGGTCAAATTATAGCTAGATTTCAATTTTCAGAATTTTTCGAATTAATATGTGAGCATGGCATAAGAAAATGTGTTTTGACTATTTCAATTAAATTTAAACACCTTAAAAATAGCCATTTTTCAAATAATCTCAAAATTCGACGAAATTAGTCTCGTTAGAACCGTATCATCATAAGAAAGCTAAAAATATTTTTCTTTAGAATTTTCTGAGTTCATATGTGGCCCCGACATATTTATATGTACGGTTAATATTTAATTAATTTTTAATGGGATTTTAAATAAAACTTTCTACAGATTTCGGAATTGGACCCCGAGACCCATCCCATTGCGTTCAGAAGGCCTCAAAACGTTAAGATCGACAGTAAGCAAGCCCAATTCAGAGACAGCCCGCATTTTCACCTTTATAACACATTTTTTAATAATAAAATAATAAAACAATAAAACCCTAACCCTAATTCATAGCCGCTGCCTACCCCTTAAAACGATAGCCAGAAATCTCCAATTTTCAAACATCAATTTCTTCCAATCCACTCTATGAAAATTGACAAACTATATATCAAATCGAAGAGGACGGAGAGCTCTACAAATCCGTACAGTTTAGATCAGTTTTCAGTGCACGGATTTTGCGAATTCTGGTGAGGAAGACAGCGGGTTCGGATTTTGAGGCGAGGTGGGGACCGAGTTGGGTGGCCTTCTGGGCGGTGGTGGCTCGCGGGCGGAGCGTCGGAGTGGCGGGGTCTGATCGGCGGTCGGTGGCTCGGATGTGGGTGTGACGTGGGTGTTTGGAGGATGAAATTGGGTGCGGCCGATACAGCGTGACGAAGAAGAGGGTATTATTATATTATTATTTATTTATTAAATATTTAATTTATCCGACCTTTAAAAATCAATAACTCTCTCATACGAGGTCCGTTTCACAAACCGTAAATTGCGCTGGAACCAGAAAATTAAGATCTTCGCAATGGCGCAGACCAGAGCTGAATCCGAGACAGTCGAATTTTCAGCCATATCAATGTGAGAATTCTGAATTTTATTATTTAATAAATTATAAATTATTTTTCTTGCGTTAAAAGTAATTGTATTGTGATGAAATTCAGATTTGAAATGTTCTGTGATTGATGAATGGTTGACTGTTGTTGATGGTTTGTTTTGTTGTTCATGATATGCTAAATTCGCGTTGAATTTAATATATTGTTGAATTTTATTTGCGATTAGAAAATAAATCTAAATTTAGATTTAAATCATATTTTATTCAGGTCTAGTTATTCTAATTTATTTTTTAAAAAATATTATTTTTATTATTCTCAGATGAACAATAGAATTTGATCGACAAACAAAAACTTTATTTTTGTTTATCTGTTTACTTTACAATAGAATATGAACAACAAATAAAACCTTACTTTTATTTGTTTACTTTGCAATAAGATTTGAACGACAAATAAAATATATTTTTTATTTGTTTATTCACAATAGAATATGAACAACAAATAGAATATATTTTTATTATGGCAAAATTTGGCTAACTAATAAAAATCCTATTTTTGTTTGTTTACATTTAGAACACGGTTTATGAATTACAATAAAAACATAAAGCGTTCATTTGTTTGAATTGAAACCATGTTAATGATAAAATTTACATTTTTACCGTATATATAGAATAGATTAAAAATGTTCATCTATTTGAAATGGAAACATAAAACATTAAAAATTGTATTTATAATGAAAAGAATAATTCATATGAAAAGTGTTCATGTTAAAATAAAAGTGTTGAAAACATAAAAAAAAATCACATTTTTAATGTAAAGAATGATTCATATGAAAATTGTTTATGTTAGAATTGTCGGAAAAAAAAACAAAGTTATCCTTTTTTTTGTTGAAATGTTAGAAATTAATCAAAAAGATTACATTTTTTAATGTAATTAGAAATAAATTAAAAGATTACATTTTTCAATGTAAATAAAATGATTACATTTTTCAATGTAATTAAAATTGAAGTAGAATGATTATATTTTCAATATAATTAATATTGAAATAAAAATAACATTTTGGTTAAAGCATAAGTATTGAAATAAGAGATCATATTTTTGGCCAAACTTTATTAGTGAACATTTTTGGCCAAAACTTTATTAGTGAAATGAAAATTTTCATTTTTGTCAAAATCTGATTATTGAATTGAAAATATCATTTTTTGTTAAAACTTGATTACTGAAATGAAAGTAACAATTTTGTTTACATTTTATATATAAATAAGAAATTATTTTCAGAAGTTACATAGAAATTGAGTAGGTATTTTATTCATATTTTTCAACGCAAATAAACATAGAAATTAAAAGGTTGCTTTTCATTTGCACTATTCAATGCAAATATAGCATGAAATAAAATTCATTTTTCTCATTTGCATCTCACAATGCAAACATAACTTGAAAATAAAAAGTACACTTTTATTTGTGTTCGACAATACCAATAAAACTGGAAAATAAAACATATATTGAAAATAAAGTTTTGTTCTTTATTTTGTGTTCAAAAATGTAAACATGTTTTGAAAATAAAGTTTGTACTTCTATTTACATTCAGCCATGCAAATATATATATATAGTAAATAGATTGTAAAGACCCATAACTTCCCTGGTAAGGAAAGCGCGGATAGTTCGAGATCAAGCCACAACAGAACGCAAACGGAAGAACATTTCATTGTCTATTACAACAATTCCATCAGAATACAAGAATATACAGAGTATAAAACAATATTACACATTTATCAAATATCAGAGATTACAATAAATTACATAGCAGCGGAAAATTATACAAAACGCAACTGAAGGAGATATATGGATACAAAGCTTTCCGGATATCTTTCCAGCTGTAAACCAGGATCCTGTGAATATAAATCTACAAAACCAAAACTACTAGCTGCCCGTGTCAAAATAAGGGCACCCAGAGTTTTGGTTAAAACAATAAACTCCAGGTCAGTCATGGAACTGGTGTGAGAACTAAAACAGTTATTAATCTTTATTTTCAAAGTTAGGTAAATCAAGGGACCACGCCATATAACACGGAACGGGTTTCCTCCCAAGAACACCAGTGCATAAAACAACAGCTCAATGCTAAATAAAGAAAAATGAAGCTATTATAAGATCCAGTTCCCATCACACAATGCAACGCAAGCCGGAGGATAGGGTTTTTACCTTATAATAGCCAAGAATGCTTGATACGTTTAAAACAAATCATTTATTATTACTATAAGTGTATAGTGTATAAACAACTTCAAATCATAAGTATCAATCATAGACGACATAAGCGCCCCATCCCACTATGTCGCCATACTAGGCTCTACAAATAAAACCGCAGAATCACGTATTTGGAAATTGGATTTCCGTCTGTGAACCGAGGCAAGGGATCGTCCTCACCGTCTTCGAGACAATCTCGCCCATGTCTCAGGGTCAGAGCGCATCGACCCTTGGAGCGACAGGGCTGGTCCATCGATGTGGATTAAAATGCCTGAACAATACATCTCTCCGCCCTATGGGGCGTAAATGAGCCAACAAATGACTCCATCGGACCCAGATCGTCCGATCAAACTGAGGCACCTCGCAACAGCAACAACCACATAAGTCAAACTTGTTAGGGCGTGTAAAACCACTGACGCCACTTCTAGCCAGAAAGAAACGCATGTCCTCCCTGAGGTCCTCTCCCGTTTTTGATTCACCACCGGGGTGTGAGGCTCGCAAATTAAACGTTACACAAAGCTACGCCACAAAGGCCGTGCTTTGATCATCAACCACAAGACTCTGCTTTTCAACAGAAACCTTGATCATTTGCATCTTAGCATGCCACACAGGCAAACCACTCTATGCAACCGATATCAGTCACACAGAATGAAATCCGATGTCAGACACACAATCCATTTACAAGTCCGTTCTGGGTCTGAACGAAACCAGAGGCACCTAGTACCCCGCATATCCATCGATCTCCAAGTACGTCTGGACGACCACTAACTGATTCCCTCCTCTTGGGTGTACGGCCCAATCAAGATCATCAGTAATTATCCAAACGACGTGAAGACCTCCGGTCTTCAACCACCGTCTTCATCTTCGACTTATCGTCGTATCAGTTATTCAGAATGGGATAAACCCGGTCTTTCCGAATAACTCGCGTATATAATAAACAAGTGTTACACAAACACAACATACGCCTCATTCCAATTCATTAGTCACTAACCGTAAATTAACAAGAGAATAATTCCCCAAATATTAACCCCGAAGGCCGAAACCAACATCAGATCAATATCCAGAAAACCATTCTGCTTAGCTAACCGGCAGTTAGTTTCTAAATTTCACATTTTTAGGGAAAGGTTCCCATTAATTTTATCAAAGATAAATTCTTTTAAATTTATTCTTTAATCTACTTTTGAATATCAATTCAAACTAGTCGGGATTAGCGATCCACACCGAAGTGATCATTTATTTTATTTCCCAATTCCAACCTATTCATCCCATGAAGTAAACTGGTAATACTTCATATCTAACACCACGGTGTTATCGGTAAATTCAATTACCATTTCACGTTCAAATCTAATTAAAGATTTAACTATCGCCTGGAGCAAAACTGGTGATACTCCATTCTCAATCTTTTCAATCTAATTAAAGATTCATTAAAACTCCACTTAGTTTTAATCTTTAACTGGGTTAAAGAATCAGTGTCATTTAAAACACGGTTCACGATAAACCCCAAAATCACATCACATTTCAATCAGTCCCTAACCGTAAAATAGCAAGTGAGCAATTCCCTAAGTATTAACCCCGAAGGCCGAAACCAACATCAGATCAATACCTCTGAAACCATTCAACTTAACTAATCTCCAGTTAGTTTCTTATTTTCTTAACTCCTTTAGGTATAAGAACAGTATTATTGAAGATACCGTTCATGACAACCCAAAATCACGTTCCATTAATTACCGGGTTAAAGAACAAGTGTTATTTAAAACACTGTTCATGATAAACACAAAAATCAATACCAATTCAATTCCAATTAAATATTACTCAATTGGTGCACTTCATTAAATCTAAACAAAAAGATTTAATCTTTTCTCAACTGGGTTCAAGAACAGTGTTAATAAAGACACCATTCACGACAAACCCAACACATTTGATATTAAATACAAGGCTCTGAATAGAAATATACCGGCTTATATTCAATATCAAATTCTATGACCAACAAATATCATATTGGAAATAACGATATATATATATATATATATTTCAAATTCCCATAACAATATCTGTATCATCATGAAATCTAACATCGAAATATTCCGAAGACAATTTCGATTCAAATCCATTCCAATATAGTTATTGGAAATTCTGGTTATTTTCAAAACCATTTCAAATCCAATTTATTTATTTAAAAATAAATAGAATTATAATTCTAGTTAAAACTAGTTCATTTCGATAAAAATCTAATTCGAAATTAATTTCAGTTCAATTTCAATACGTTTTAAATTCAATTCAAAACGATTTCAATCTAATTCGAAATTCGATTCTATTCAGTTTAATTCGAATTTCATTTCAATTCAATTTCATTCAAATTTCAATCCCTTTCAAAATATCAGATTTTGAAATCACTTTCGATATTCATTGTAAAATGAATAAAATCGATATAAATATCGTTCACGTCAAAATGGCGTCAATCTAATCTACACGGCTTCATATATTTCTATTTTCAAATATTCTATTTCAAATATTTCTTTTTCAAATATTCTATTTCAAATATTCTATTTCAAAACTGGAATGAGTCCCAATCAATTACCATACAATGTTAATTATATGGATTTTCTACCACACGTATATAACAGCAACGATAAATCATCAACCATCATCCAAAGTGCGTTCTACACTGTATAAGCATCAAATATAAATATTTAACGCTTATAACAGTCTGTCAATCAATCGATCGACATACAACTAACTATTGGGATTAGCGTATGTCATATATCACCCCAATACCTGTGTGGGGTTTCAAATAATCAAACACAGATTTTATTTGTGCAGTTGAGAGATGTGTAAAATTTATCGTCCCAATCAATATCAGTCAAATGTGTGTATATAAACAAATCGTCCGATTTGTTTATTTTTATTTACTTTCATATACGCATTAAAAATTATATTTTTAACTATAAAATATTTTTAACTATATAAATATTTTATTTCATTTCACATCACATCACACAATCAACTACACATCAAAATCATACAAACAAGCATACAAGCCGTCCATGGTCTGTGGACGACGGGTGTCGGGTGCTACTAAACACCGTCTGCATCCTAGTATATATTTTCACTAGAAATAAAATTAAAAGTGAGAAGTTCTCACAGAGGGTTCCACTCCGCTGTGCTTTACTGTTGAACTGCTGAACCGTCTGGATCGGTTTGAAATTCTACTGCAGTCCCTTTCACGCTGTTCAAATAAAAATCATATTTTTATTGCTTCATTTCAATAAGTAAAAATCCTATTTTTATTTCTACTTTATATATTCTTACAACGCTTCATTCTATGTAAAAATTATATACTTATATTTCTATTTCATATATAAAGATCGAATTTTTATTTCATCGCTATAAAAATCACATTTTTATTATCTACATTATATAAAAATTATATTTTTATTCTTTCTATAATATAAAAATCACATTTTTATAATTTATACTATATAAAAATCATATTTTTACTTTGCTACATACATGGAAAAATTATATATATATTTTTAGCTACTTCATACGATTAAAAATCCCACCTTTTCACGATTAAAAATCGAATCTTCTTAATGATAAAAATCTAATTTTTCCTATGTTAAAACTCATAGCTTTCATCCATAAAAATACTATCTTTTTATATTTAAAAATCTTATCTTTTTACTAACAAAGAAATTTGGTTTTTCTTTCCTTACTAACAAAAATTTGATTTTTCTACTAACAAAAAAAAATTTGATTTTTCTACTAACAAAAATTACATTTTTTCTAGCTAAAGAATTAAACAAAGTCAGAAAAAAAACTTACTTTAATTTGGGTCTTCAACTCGGGGGGGGGGGGGTGTTTCTTCGATCGCTGGAGGAAGGGGAAGGAGGAGGTCGCTGGCGGTTGTGGGTCCCTCAGGTGGCGGCGCTCAGTGATTGGAGGGATGGCGGCTTCTTCGATTTGGGGCGTGGCGGGTTCCTGAGCTCGAGATGGAGGAGGAAGAAGGAAGAAGGGGCGGAAGCTAGAGAGGGGTGGTGGTGGCGTACCCACGACGGTGGCGATGGGGGAGCGACAGGGTGCAGGCGCGTGAGAGGCCCGCCATTTTTGATTTAGGGTTCGACCTTCTGATTTGAGAAGAAAAGAATACGGGGGTGTTTAAGTGTAAATTATATTTTATTATTATTTTATTTTAAATTTCAAAAAGGGTTGACTTTGTTTTTGAACTCCAATCGAGACCCAACGATTGTCGCCCCTAGCTAATTACCCCCATTCCGAACACAATGGGATATGTATCGTGATCCAGTTCGGCTGTTACGATAGGTTTTTACTTAAATCAAAATTTAAATCTTTATATTTTAAATTTAAACGCACATTTCAATTTACCGAGGCCACATACTAACTCTAAAAATTCCCGAAAATTATTTTCTAACTTCGTATTGACGATACGGTCCTAACAAAACTAATTTCATCGAATTCTGAGATCATTTGAAAAATGACCATTTTCCAGTCGATTAAAATCAACTGAAACTAGTCAAACGCGTTTTCCTTTGCCACGCTCACATATTGATTCGAAAAATTATGAAATTTGAAACCTAGCAATAACTTTACATCCCGGATCCAACAAAAGTGGTTTCGTCGAAATCTGAGGTCGTTTGCAAAATGGCTATTTTCTAAGGGCCGAAATTCCATAGCGACTATTCTGAAATTTCAACTAGGCATAACTTTTTATCCCCGCTATGAAATTTCAATTTTTCGGATTCGTTGGAAAGATACCATCAATTAGATTCAAATAGTTTTGGTTTCACTAAAATCCGGTTTATTTTGCACCCGGTATATTCATTTGAATTTTGAAATCGAATTTTCGAACTACCGCGCCATTTTCAATTCCTTTTATAATTTAAAATAAATATTTATATTCTAACGACGATCTATATATTATATACGTTTGAATTCTATTCAAAATAAAATTTTCGTCCATACTATTTAAAATAATTCATTTTAAATAATCAAAATTCATCAAAATTTCCAAAATAAAATTTTAAACTGGCTCAGAATTTCGGGTTGTTACATAGAAATTGTTCTTTTATTAGAGTTTACTAATGCAAATGTATATTGAAGCAAATTATTCATTTGCACTCACCAATACGAATACATACAAATATATTGAAAATAAAGTTTATTTCTTTGTTTGCATTTATCAATATATATGCATTGAAATTAAGGTTTATTCTTTTATTTGCATTTATCAATATAAATATTCAATGAAACTATAGTCTATTTTCTTTATCTACATTTACCAATACAAATGTACACACTTTTATACATTTAATAGAATTTGTTTAAAATATACTTTGAAAATAAATTTTGTTCTTTATTTACATTCACTAATGTACATATAATTTAAAAACAAAACTATTCTTTGTTTGCATTCATAAATGCAAATACTCATTTAAATAAAATTTGTTTCTTTTATTTACATTTAATAATGTAAATACACTTTGGAAATGAGGTTCTTTTTACATTCACTCAAATATACTTTTAAATAAAATTAAAAGTCACATTTGTTATTTGCATTCCTTGTTGCAAATAAAACCTTAAAATAAAGTTCATATTTGTTTGCAATTCATTAATGCAAACAAACCATCAGATTAAAAATTTTATTTTTGATTAATAATTTTGATATGAATAAAGATTGTTTGAAACAAAGGATAGAATGTAAAAGTTACATTTTAATAACTAAACATTCACATTTTTATCATTAAAGTAAAATAGACAAAAACACTCATTATGTCTAAATTAAAAGAATGAAACAAAATATAGCATTGGCATATTTTATTAGAATTGAAACACAAATTATTCAATTCAGTAAATTTACATTAGTTAAAAATAATTATTCATTTTATACTAGTTAAACCAAATTATACATTTTGTCAGAAATATTCATTATTGTCAAAATGAATTAGTTGAAGCAATATATATATATATATATATATATATATGTCTGGCAAGATATATACTTGGCAAGATAGGTTAGTTAAATCAACATATTTATCATTTTGTCTCATTAGAATTGCCAAAACAAAATAACCATTTTTGTTTAGAGTTTAAATTAGCAAAATAGAATTTGTCAATAGAGACAAAGTTATTATGCTTATTCATTCATTGCAATAGAGATATTTTTTTGTCATCATTATATGTATTGTGTATTACACTTCCATTCACAAGTTACCCGACTTGTGTATGTGATTGGGACGATAATTTTTCACACATCGCCCAAGTGCACAAATTAGTTTACTATTTGTTTGTTGGTTGAAACCCCACACAGGTGTTGGGATGAAAATTTATATACACTGATCCCAATATTTAGTTGTATGTTGATTGTTAGATCGACAGGCTGCAATGAGCGTTATTATTTAATTTTAACGCTTACACAGTGGAAATTACACTTTGGATGTAGATGGATGATTTGATGATTATACAGTTATTACCACATGTGTGCGAAATCCATGTAATCCAAATTATATGGTACATGTTTGAGTCGCATCTCGATTCAGGTATTCTTTTAAATGAGAATATTTTTACATTAGAAATCCTTTTTATATAAAGTATATATATATTTTTTCAAAATATATATTGTTAATCAAGTATATGTTAAAACAAAGAATATTTGTAAAAGATAAAAATCTGTAATATAAATAATACTCCCATTTAGAGTCTTTTATATAAAGAATATTTTCAATGCTTTTAATTGATATTTAAAGGGAGATCTTTTATTAAGATTTCTAGAATTCGTAATTTTAAATAAATTGAGATGTGAAGTGGATTTATCGTGGACGATGTTTTAAATGACATTTACCCTTTAATTCAATTTACATTGAAATTATTATTTGGAACTTATGAATCTATTTTATAGATTTAAAAAGGCATTTTCTAAAAATCAAGTTTTTCCAATTTAATATATTAAATAGGAATTAAGTGGAAATTCGATTGGTAATAATTGAAATGGACTTCTGTAAAAGAAGACCGATATTATATACGGAATTTAAGAGGCTTTGCCGTAATTCCATTTATATTATTAGTCCGATACAGAAATTTATATCGATTATGTATTGATTTGATTTCTGTGAAATTCCATATTTTGGAAATTGATTTATAGATTTTATTTTCAGTGTTTATCTTGGATAAAATTAATGAGAATCTTTTAAATTGAATACCTTATTAAAAGAATACTCGGAGTTGGAATGTGGCGTAATGTGTGATTTTTCAATATTTGCTTTGTAATCCCAAAATACGCGAGTTATTCAGAAAGACCGGGTTTAACCCATTCTGAATAATCATCACGACGATCAAGAGTCGAAGATGAAGACGGTGATTGAAGACTGAAGGTTTTCACATCGTTGGGATGATGATGACTGGTATCTTGAATTGGGATTGGCCTTCCAAGGAAAGGTATTTGGTGATGGTCGTCCAAACGCATTTGGAGATCGACGGACATGTAGTTTCGCTCGGACCCAGAGCGGACTTGTAAATGGATTGCGTGTCTGACATTGTATTCCTTCCTGCTGTATTTGTTGAATGCTACTGATTATATATTTTTGTTTGGTGGTGAAGAATTTATTCTTTACTTATCACCCTTCTCTAAGACGTATGAGCTTAGAGGTTATATGTATATTGGTAGACGATTAATAATATGGTAGGGTCTAACAATGTGACATGCTAAGATGCAAATGATCAAGGCTTTGTTGAAAAGCAGGCCTTGTGGTTGATGATCAAAGCACAGTCTCTTTAGGCATAGCTTTGTGTATATCGTGACTTCGCGAGCCTCACACCCCGATAAGAATCAAAAACGGGATATGGACCGTAGGGAGTGCACACGTTTCTTTCTAGCTAGGAGTGGTGTTTGGGCTTTAACACGGCCCGACATTTTACTTATGTGGATTATGGATTGAGGTACCTCGGGTTTTTATAGGCCGGAAGTGGTCATATTATAGGTCCAAAGGGACCGGGAAACGTGTGTTCAGGCATAACTAATCCACTACCGTTAGATAGGGACCGGCCCTACCACATCCAAGGGTTCACTGCGGGGGATCCTGAGGCATTTTCTAGAGTGTCTTGAATCGGAAGAGGACGATCCCTAGCCTCGATTTCATGATAGAAAACCAATTTCCAATACGACATTACGGTCTTGATTGTAAACTTATATACGGCGACATAGTATATGGTACCTATGCCGTCTAAGATTAATACATTTATATTGAAATGTTTTAAATATATATATACACTAATAATAATATCGTTTTTATGTATTTAGCATCTTTTGACCATTATAAGGTAAAACCCTATCCTCTGGTGTGCGTTGCATTGTGTGATGGGACCTGGGTCTTATAATAGTTTCATTTTCCTAAAAAAAGCATTGTTTTATTTGACGATTTACTTTATTTATGCACTGGCAATCAAATGGAGTAAACCCGTTCCGTGGTAGCTGCGTGGTCCTGTGAGTAGCCTACTTATTAGATAGGTTAAGTTAAGAATTCTCACACCAGTCCCACGACTGACCTGTAGTTTGTTTCACTTTGCAAACTCGAGTGCCCTCTTTTCACATGGGCAGTCGAGTAGCTTTTTGCAGATATAGTTAAGCAGGATCCTGAATTTGAAGTCTGAAGCTGGGTCCAGAATATTGATGGCTTTCCGCTGAGATTAGTTCCGCTGCAATGTATTTAATTTATTGTAAATTTATCTTCCGCTGTATTATTTGTTGATGTACTCTGATATATTTTGTACTTTGATGTAACATTTATTATTGATGTTATAAAAGTCTGTGTTGTTGTCCTGATGTGTTGTATGCCCAAAGTTAACATACGCGGGTTTTGAACGGTCTCAAATCGATCTTGCGATCGATTGGGGTCGGGCGAAATTCGGGATCGTTACAGCTGGTATCAGAGCGAGGTTAGCTCAAATTTTTGGGATACAATTCATTAGAACTAAATAGAATACTCATCAGAGGTTGGATTAGTAATATCTAATAAGAATACTCATTAGAGATAGGATCAGCAGTATCCTAGAATGAGAATACTCATTAGAGATGAGGTTAGCAATGCCCTAGAATGAGTCAGAGTGAAGAACAGTTCATAATTAACGTACTTGTTATTATATTTATAATTCGATTTTAGAAAATATGATTTTTGAATATATAAAAGTTATATATTTTTGAAAATTTAATCAACTAATTGATTGATGATTGTGTTGTGTGAATATGAGTTCAACTAATAAAATTATTAAACAATTAGAGAATGAAAATTAAATTAGCTAAATAAACAACTTTAGCTTCATTTCCTTTTCGAGGACGAAAAGACTTAAAGTGGGGGAGATTGTAACAACCCGCAAATTTTTAAACAATTTAAAATTTTTATTTTAGAAAATTTTAATGAATTTTGAAAATATAAAGTGAAATTTCATAGCGGAAATCAAAAGTTATGGCCAATTCAATTTTAAGAAAGATCGTTGTAGAATTATATATATATATATATATAATATATATATATGGCCCGAAAGGCTACTTTTCACATATGAAGGAATTTTGACTCGAAACCACTTCCATTGAGTCTGGAATGATGTTTCTGCATTTAAAAAGTATAAACACTTATATATTTTGAGTTTCGGAATTTTTTTGTTTAAAAATGTATTTTTAATATTAAATATATTGCCCTTAAAAATAGTCATTTTTCAAATGACCTCCGTTTTCGACGAAACCATTTTTGTTGGAAACGGAATGTCAAATTATAGCTAGATTTCAATTTTCAGAATTTTTCGAATTAATATGTGAGCGTGGCATAAGAAAATGTGTTTTGACTATTTCAGTTAAATTTAAACACCTTAAAAATAGCCATTTTTCAAACAATCTCAGAATTCGACGAAATTAGTCTCATTAGAACCGTATCGTCATAAGAAATCTAAAAATATATTTTTTTAGAATTTTATGAGGTCATATGTGGCCTCGACATATTTATATGTACGGTTAATATTTAATTAATTAATTTTTAATGGGATTTTAAATAAAACTTTCTACAGATTTCGGAATTGGACCCCGAGACCCATCCCATTGCGTTCAGAAGGCCTCAAAACGTTAAGATCGACAGTAAGCAAGCCCAATTCGGAGACAGCCCGCATTTTCACCTTTATAACACATTTTTTAATAATAAAATAATAAAACAATAAAGCCCTAACCCTAATTCATAGCAGCCGCCTACCCCTTGAAACGATGGCCAGAAATCTCCCATTTTCAAACATCAATTTCTTCCAATCCACCCTATGAAAATTGACAAACTATATATCAAATCGAAGAGGACGGAGAGCTCTACAAATCCGTACGGTTAAGATCAGTTTTCAGTGCATGGATTTCACGAATTCTGGTGAGGAAGACAGCGCGTTCGGATTTTGAGGCGAGGTGGGGACTGAGTTGGGTGGTCTTCTGGGTGGTGGTGGCTCGCGGGCGGAGCGTCGGAGTGGCGGGGTCTGATCGGCGGTCGGTGGCTCGGATGTGGGTGCGACGTGGGTGTTTGGAGGATGAAATTGGGTGCGGCCGATACAGCGTGAGGAAGAAGAGGGTATTATTATATTATTATTTATTTATTAAATATTTAATTTATCCGATCTTTAAAAATCAATAACTCTCTTATACGAGGTCCGTTTGACAAACCGTAAATTGCGTTGGAATCAGAAAATTAAGATCTTCGCAATGGCGTAGACCAGAGCTGAATCCGAGACAGTCGAATTTTCATCCATATCAATGTGAGAATTCTGAATTTTATTATTTAATTAATTATAAATTATTTTTCTTGCATTAAAAATAATTGTATTGTGATGAAATTCAGATTTGAAATGTTCTGTGATTGATGAATGGTTGATTGTTGTTAGTGGTTTGTTTTGTTGTTCGTGATATGCTAGATCCGCGTTGAATTTAATATATTGTTGAATTTTATTTGCGATTAGAAAATAAATCTAAATTTAGATTTAAATCATACTTTATTCAGGTATAGTTATTCTAATTTATTTTTAAAAAAATATTATTTTTATTATTCTGAGATGAACAATAGAATTTGATCGACAAACAAAAACTTTATTTTTGTTTATCTGTTTACTTTACAATAGAATATGAACAACAAATAAAACCTTACTTTTATTTGTTTACTTTGCAATAAGATTTGAACGACAAAGAAAATATTTTTTTTATTTGTTTATTCATAATAGAATATGAACAACAAATAGAATATATTTTTATTACGACAGAATTTGGCTAACTAATAAAAATCCTATTTTTGTTTGTTTACATTTAGAACACGGTTTATGAATTACAATAAAAACATAAAGCGTTCATTTGTTTGAATTGAAACCATGTTAACGATAAAATTTACATTTTTACCGTATATATAGAATAGATTAAAAATGTTCATCTATTTGAAATGGAAACATTAAAAATCGTATTTATAATGAAAAGAATAATTCATATGAAAATTGTTTATGTTAAAATAAAAGTGTTGAAAACATAAAAAAAATCACATTTTTAATGTAAAGAATGATTCATATGAAAATTGTTTATGTTAGAATTATCAAAAAAAAAAGTTATCCTTTTTATTTGTTTTTTGTTGAAATGTTAGAAATTAATCAAAAAGATTACATTTTTTAATGTAATTAGAAATAAATTAAAAGATTACATTTTTCAATGTAATTAAAATTGAAATAAAATGATTTCATTTTTCATTGTAATTAAAATTGAAGTAGAAGGATTATATTTTCAATATAATTAATATTGAAATAAAAAAAACATTTTGGTTAAAGCATAAGTATTGAAATAAGAGATCATATTTTTGGCCAAACTTTATTAGTGAACATTTTTGGCCAAAACTTTATTAGTGAAATGAAAATTTTCATTTTTGTTAAAAATCTGATTATTGAATTGAAAATATCATTTTTTGTTAAAACTTGATTACTGAAATGAAAGTAACAATTTTGTTTACATTTTATATGTAAATAAGAAATTATTTTCAGAAGTTACATAGAAATTGGGTAGGTATTTTATTCATATTTTTCAACGCAAATAAACATAGAAATTAAAAGGTTGCTTTTCATTTGCACTATTCAATGCAAATATAGCATGAAATAAAATTCATTTTTCTCATTTGCATCTCACAATGCAAACATAACTTGAAAATAAAAAGTACACTTTTATTTGTGTTCGATAACACCAATAAAACTGGAAAATAAAACATATATTGATAATAAAGTTTTGTTCTTTATTTTGTGTTCAAAAATGTAAACATGTTTTGAAAATAATGTTTGTACTTCTATTTACATTCAGCCATGCAAATATATATATATATATATATATATATATATATATATATATATATATAGTAAATAGAAATTGTTCTTTTATTTGCATTTACTAATGCAAATTTATATTGAAACAAATTATTCATTTGCACTCACCAATGCGAATACATACAAATATATTGAAAATAAAGTTTATTTCTTTGTTTGCATTTATCAATATATATGCATTGAAATTAAGGTTTATTCTTTTATTTGCATTTATCAATACGAATATTCAATGAAACTATAGTCTATTTTCTTTATCTACATTTACCAATACAAATGTACACACTTTTATACATTTAATAGAATTTGTTTAAAATATACTTTGAAAATAAATTTTGTTCTTTATTTACATTCACTAATGTACATATAATTTAAAAACAAAACTATTCTTTGTTTGCATTCATAAATGCAAATACTCATTTAAATAAAATTTGTTTCTTTTATTTACATTTAATAATGTAAATACACTTTGGAAATGAGGTTCTTTTTACATTCACTCAAATATACTTTTAAATAAAAATAAAAGTCACATTTGTTATTTGCATTCCTTGTTGCAAATAAAACCTTAAAATAAAGTTCATATTTGTTTGCAATTCATTAATGCAAACAAACCATCAGATTAAATTTTTTTATTTTTGATTTATAATTTTGATATGAATAAAGATTGTTTGAAACAAAGGATAGAATTAAAAGTTACATTTTAATAACTAAACATTCACATTTTTATCATTAAATTAAAATAGACAAAAACACTCATTTTGTCTAAATTAAAAGAATGAAACAAAATATAGCATTGGCATATTTTATTAGAATTGAAACACAAATTATTCATTTTAGTAAATTTACATTAGTTAAAAATAATTATTCATTTTAGTCAATTTATACTAGTTAAACCAAATTAGACATTTTGTCAGAAATATTCATTATTGTCAAAATGAATTAGTTGAAGCAATATATGTATATATATATATATATGTGTGTGTGTGTTTGGCAAGATATATACTTGTCAATATAGGTTAGTTAAATCAACATATTTATCATTTTGTCTCATTAGAATTGCCAAAACAAAATAACCATTTTTGTTTAGAGTTTAAATTAGCAAAATAGAATTTGTCAATAGAGACAAAGTTATTATGCTTATTCATTCATTGCAATAGAGATATTTTCTTGTAATCATTATATGTATTGTGTATTACACTTCCATTCACAAGTTACCCGACTTGTGTATGTGATTGGGACGATAATTTTTCAAACATCGCCCAAGTGCACAAATTAGTTTATTATTTGTTTGTTGGTTGAAACCCCACACGGGTGTTGGGATGAAAATTTATATACACTAATCCCAATATTTAGTTGTATGTTGATTGTTAGATCGACAGGCTGCAATGAGCGTTATTATTTAATTTTAACGCTTACACAGTGGAAATTACACTTTGGATGTAGATGGATGATTTGATGATTATACAGTTATTATCACATGTGTGTGAAATCCATGTAATCCAAATTATATGGTACATGTTTGAATCGCATCTCGATTCAGGTATTCTTTTAAATGAGAATATTTTTACATTAGAAATCCTTTTTATATAAAGTATATATATATTTTTTCAAAATATATATTGTTAATCAAGTATATGTTAATACAAAGAATATTTGTAAAAGATAAAAATCTGTAATATAAATAATACTCCCATTTAGAGTCTTTTATTTAAAGAATATTTTCAATGTTTTTAATTGATATTTAAAGGGAGATCTTTTATTAAGATTTCTAGAATTCATAATTTTAAATAAATTGAGATGTGAAGTGGATTTATCGTGGATGATGTTTTAAACGACATTTGTCCTTTAATTCAATTTACATTGAAATTATTATTTGGAACTAATGAATCTATTTTATAGATTTAAAAAAGGCATTTTCTAAAAATCAAGTTTTTCCAATTTAATATATTAAATAGGAATTAAGTGGAAATTCGATTGGTAATAATCGAAATGGACTTCTGTAAAAGAAGACCGATATTATATATGGAATTTAAGAGGCTTTGCCGTAATTCCATTTATATTATTAGTCCGATACAGAAATTTATATCGATTATGTATTGATTTGATTTCTGTGAAAATCCATATTTCGGAAATTGATTTATAGATTTTATTTTCAGTGTTTATCTTGGATAAAATTAATGAGAATCTTTTAAATTGAATACCTTATTAAAAGAATACTCGGAGTTGGAATGTGGCGTAATGTGTGATTTTCCAATATTTGCTTTTTAATCCCAAAATACGCGAGTTATTCAGAAAGACCGGGTTTAACCCATTCTGAATAATCATCACGATGATTAAGAGTCGAAGATGAAGACGGTGATTGAAGACTGAAGGTTTTCACATCGTTGGGATGATGACGACTGGTATCTTGAATTGGGATTGGCCTTCCAAGGCAAGGTATTTGGTGATGGTCGTCCAAACACATTTGGAGATCGACGGACACGTTGTTTCGCTCTGACCTAGAGCGGACTTGTAAATGGATTGCGTGTCTGACATTGTATTCCTTCCTGCTGTATTTGTTGAACGCTACTGATTATATATTTCTGTTTGGTGGTGAAGAATTTATTCTTTACTTATCACCCTTCTCTAAGACGTATGAGCTTAGGGGTTATATGTATATTGGTAGATGATCAATAATATGGTAGGGTCTGACAATGTGACATGCTAAGATGCAAATGATCAAGGCTTTGTTGAAAAGAAGGCCTTGTGGTTAATGATCAAAGCACAGTCTCCTTAGGCATATCTTTGTGTATATCGTGACTTCGCGAGCCTCACACCCCGGTATGAATCAAAAACGGGATATGGACTGTAGGGAGTGCACGCGATTCTTTCTAGCTAGGAGTGGTCTTTGGGCTTTAACACGGCCTGGAATTTTACTTATGTGGATTATGGATTGAGGTACCTCGGGTTTTTATAGGCCGAAAGTGGTCATATTATAGGTCCAAAGGGACCGGGAAACGTGTGTTCAGGCATAACTAATCCGCTACCGTTAGGTAGGGACCGGCCTTACCGCATCCAAGGGTTCACTGCGGGGGATCCTGAGGCATTTGCTAGAGTGTCTCGAATCGGAAGAGGACGATCCCTAGCCCCGATTTCATGACAGAAAACCAATTTCCAATACGACATTACGGTCTTGATTGTAAACTTATATACGGCGACATAGTATATGGTACCTATGCCGTCTAAGATTAATACATTTATATTGAAATGTTTTAAATATATACATATATACACTAATAATAATATCGTTTTTATGTATTTAGCATCTTTTGACCATTATAAGGTAAAACCCTATCCTCTGGTGTGCGTTGCATTGTGTGATGGGACCTGGGTCTTATAATGGTTTCATTTTCCTAAAAAAAGCATTGCGTTATTTGAAGATTTACTTTATTTATGCACTAGCAATCAAATGGAGTAAACCCGTTCCGCGGTAGCGGTGTGGTCTTGTGATTAGCCTACTTATTAGATAGGTTAAGTTAAGAATTCTCACACCAGTCCCACGACTGACCTGTAGTTTGTTTCACTTTGCAAACTCGGGTGCCCTCTTTTCACACGGGCAGTCGAGTAGCTTTTTGCAGATATAGTTAAGCAGGATCCTGAATTTGAAGTCTGAAGATGGGTCCATAATATTGATGGCCTTCCGCTGAGATTAGTTCCGCTGCAATGTATTTAATTTATTGTAAATGTATCTTCCGCTGTATTATTTGTTGATGTACTCTGATATATTATGTACTCTGATGTAACATTTATTATTGATGTTATAAAAGTCTGTGTTGTTGTTCTGATGTGTTGTATGCCCAAAGTTAACGTACGCGGGTTTTGAACGGTCTCAAATCGATCTTGCGATCGATTGGGGTCGGGCGAAATTGGGGTCGTTACAGGATAAACATAATCATCAGAGTTACACGGTATACAGGATCATACTTAGTACAAAATACAGTCCAGCTTTACATAAAATGTCTACAGCGGAATCAAAACATAATATGTACAACAGGAGCTAAACAACATAAAAAGAAAGAAATGATAGAATCCATCTTCAGCTCCATAGCTATCCAGAAAGAGCCTGCTAAAACCTGAACACAAGGCTGCCCATGTAGAAATAGGGGCACCCGAGCTTGCAATTGAAACAAACCACGAGTCAGTCATGGGACTGGTATGAGAAATCTACTACTTAGCTTATTTTACAATAAGGCCAATCACAGGACCACGCCGCTAACGCGGAACGGGTTTACTCCATTGGATTGCCAGTGCTTTAAAAACAAGTAAATCATTTAAACATTGCAATGCTTTTGCCAAAAATGAAGCCATTATAAGACTTAGTTCCCATCACACAATGCAACGCAAATTGGAGGATAGAGTTTTACCTTATAATGGCCAAAAGATGCTTGATACGAATAAAACAAAAGCATTTGATATTATTACAAGTATTTATATGTTTCAAAAACAATTTCAATCATAAATATCAATCATAGATGGCATGGGTACCATATATCATGTCGCCATATATAGGTATACAATCAAAACTGCACGATGTCGTATTTGGAAATTGGATTTCCATCATGAACCAAGGCAAAAGATAGTCCTTACCGCTTCGAGACAATTTATCCTATGTCTCAGGACCCTGATGCTGGTGGGCCCTTGGATCGTCAGGGCCGGTATAATGTCCCGCAAATCCGTACTATTTGAGTTGACTAAATACAACACATGTCCAACCCAAATTGCACAGAAATACGAATCATTAATAGAAAGAAGTTAGAGGGTGAGAAACAAAAAGAAAGAAAATTAGAATAGAAGAAGAACATAAACAACAACACAAAATCTCACATCGCCGCGGAACAAAATATAATATATATAACAGATTTTGGGATACAAAATTTTAACTGTATATACATACATCATTATCAGAGTACAACACTTACAATACAATGCAAATAACACTAGATAACTAACGCTGAAGCCTCCTGCTCCAAGCTCCTCCAAGAATATCTGGAAATACCTGAACTACTTGACTGCCCGTACAAATTTAGGCACCCTAGAGTTTAGGTAAAGCAAAACAAAATAAACTCCGGGTCAGTCATGGGACTGGTACGAGTAAACAATTTAAAACAATTTGAGAAACTAAACGATATCTCATAAGGCCACACCGTATAACATGGAACGGGTTTTTCCCTTATGAGAATCCAAAAGGTCTTTATATAAAAACTCTTTGACATTATAATAGTGTCTAAATCAAATAAATAGAATCTTAGTGGAACGCTTGCATCTCATGTTCCACATATATAATATATAATCAAAACCGCGAGCACTTGTCGGGGATTTGATTTCCAACTATGACAAGGTATGGAACCACCTTCCGATAGTGTATCTCTAGAGGAGAATACACTGGGTTCGATAAGAATATCTTGCAACCCGACCACACATGACCAACCACTCATTTCGCTTGAGTGTATCGAATGTATATCACCAACGGTTGGGATCAACAACCATTTCCCGAATGGGACAACATCGATAGATTTAAGAATAAAAATGGAATTTCTCTAGATAGGTGATGATACACCTAATGGGAGCTAACCACATAGCCATGCTGCCTGGCCGATTTTTGTCATTTCCCGGTTGTTGAGGCCTGAGGCTACGATTACTTTCCATTCATTGATAACACGATCACTTTGAATGCCACGTTATCAGATCCGTTAATCATTAATTGGGTTTACACAAATATTCTAGATATTATGCTAAGGGAATAAATCCATTGCCACCGTATATATATTAATACAGTCCAACATATGCGATCATTGGAAATATTCTGTCAGACATTCGTCCATATACGTTCGTTCTGGGATTGAACGAAACCGAAGGCGCTATTCTGTACATCCATCCTAGGCAATCTCTACCTAGTACTTATACAATAGCCCTTGCACTTTACTCCGTCTTCAATATATTCAGCATACTTGTTTTGCAACGCTTATGCCAATATGGAGTGGTTCTTCGGATAATAATCCAACCGGTCTCTCCATATTAACAACGTTAAAATGGTCAAAAACTTTGATAGTTGGTGATTTAACTATCAAATGAAAAATTTCCATGTACACACAACGATCTTATTTCCAAATGGAATTATCGATCAAATCATCAAGCATATATATATATATATTAAATATATATATATATATATATATATTCATATTTCCTTATTTTCTATTTTAGAAAATATATGTTATTAACACTGGAAAACATTTCCATATATCGCCTTCTTTTATTTTCTATACTTTGAAAAATATATTCTATTAATAATTGGAAAATATTCCAATTACTTATCTCTTTTCCGACTCGTTTATTTCTATACTTAGGAAATATTTATTATTCTATTTCCAAAATTTACTTACTTGGGTTAAAACGGATGTTATGTAAAGCATCGTCACAACAACCCAAAATACTGCATTCGACTAAATCTCTTTAAACATTTCTCTTCGAGACCGAATCTTGTTATTTATCAGCTAATAATGAAATCAATCAAGTTGGGGTATAATTACCTCTCAGACCTTGACTGAAAATATTATTAACTTCAAAACAGACAAGACTGCTAACTCAAAAAATCAACACTATATTAAACCAATTTTCCATTCCTAAAACACATACACGCTTCTCTTTCTATTTTTAACAAATCTAATTTATAGATTTCCTTTTTGTTTATAATATTCTATTTTTAAGTTCATTTCCTTATCGAATTCTATATATATCGATACATTGATTTCTAACTATCAATTTTCTTAAAAATATTCTAACTCCTTAAATTTCCGAAAAAATTCGCCATAACCTCCTTTGTACCGACAAATAGTTCAAACCTCAACTTGCCTCTCTAGGCCCTTTCCATTCAAAAAGAAAATCAAAGAGTCAAGTGGCTTACTGATTCGGCGCATAAAACCTCATATTCAATTTAAATACATACCTTTTGGTCGGGCATTTCAATTTATATCTCTTCATATACTTCATTCCAAACCTGCTTAACACGTATCCAAATATTCCTATTTGGTTTCAACTCAGTCCATTCGTCTTAACCCAATTCGCTAATTTATTTTCTAATTAGCTATTTTGCCTATTTCACTTCTTTGTTTGAAAATAACATGTTCAAATTAAATATTTAAATTGCTTATAACCAAATTGAATTCCAATTTCAATTCAAGTTTCCTTTTCGATTTCGAATATAAATTTCCAAATCGATTTCACTTATTCAAAGCCCAATATCAATTCAAAATCTCATTAACTAATTACTATTCAAATTAGTTAATTCTATTCAATAATTAAAATCTAATTTCTGTTTCAAAAATCAATCCATTACTCCACTTGAGTTCACATATATTTTCCAATTCAAATCTGAAATTTTCTAAATAGAAATTCGGAATTTATTCGCTTAAAATCCTTTTATAAAATAAAATAAACCGTTATGGTTTTTAAATGGTTATGGAGCTGTTTTTCTGAAAAATTTATTTTGACATAACTCAAAATATATACAACAAAATTCAGAATTTTCTCTTCCATTAGGAAACTATTATCTAATTGGTCCTGACGGTTCTTGTTTCAAGGAATTCCGACTTAATTTGGGTTCTATATACTCAATTGAAGTTCAAATCGCCAATTTACGAACTACCGCGTCGTGGCGAGTTCGTTTTAATTATATTTATATGTATAAACGTTTAAACTTTGTTTATAATAAATTCAACTCCATTCTGATATATTTTTAATATATATCAAATCAGTTTCCCAATTCAACATCATATTTCCAATTTTCTAAAATTTTCGATTTTTCCTAACTCGTAAATAAATTTATTTACTTCGATCTTCTATATTAAATTCCAATCCGTTTTACAAATTATAAATCCTTTGGATTTATTTTCTATTCTGTTTAAAAATCCGCATTCTGAAATTTATTTCGTCGTTCCTATTTCGAAATGATTTCAACTTTCTATTTTCAAATACTATTTTCAATTCTATTTGAATTTTCTATATTCAAATTCTATTTGAATTTTCTATATTCAAATTCTAGTTCTTCTATTTGAATAAATTCGAATTAATCGAATTCAAATCATAAATCCTTATGGATTTATTTTAGTTCAATTTATATTCTGAACATCAGAATAAATTCCATCATTTATTTCTTTAAAATGATTTCCCCATTTCTATTTTTAAAATTCACATTTGAATTTAAATATTCGAATTATCAAATGATAATTTTTCCACTTTATTTATAAACACCATTTATAAATTTACTTCAATTTCCTATATTATTTAATTTATAAACTTCGTTTATAAATTCAATACTTGTTTTATTTATTCAAAACAAGTTAATATCTTTAGCCCCTTCGAAATTCAAATTCCATTTTTAGAAAAATAGATTTTCCATTTAAAATCTGAAATATCCTTTTCATGATATTTTTACATATCAACATTTTGGAGCTAGTCACATTCAACAATTCAAAACACCCAATTTATCAACCATAGGTTTTCAAACACATCAAATATAACAATATATGTGATAACAAACAAACAATAATATTTTTGAGGAATCCAGTTGGATTCCTCCAACCTGTTTTCCTGCATCCACAGACGTTAGCCAACATAAATAATACCCATTCTGCTTCGTGGTAGAATATCGCAGTATAGAAGGTCATCCACTAATATATATTTGTGGGGCGCATAGGGAAATCATCCGCTAATGGTACTGCGGGCATCCGCTAATGAGACTGCGGGAACAATCCAACCACCCAATATATATATATATATATATATATATATATATATTTATATATATATAATAGTCAAGCCTAAATAACTAATATATTTAAAACAACCAGATAGCATTCAAGCAAGCAACAAACAATTATTTTTAACGAATAAAAATAATTATAAATAAAGAGGTGAGTGAGATTTACTCGCCGAATTTTCCTTTTGTTGAATACTCTGTTTTATATTCCTTATCAACACGGCCTCGAATCTACTCGAATCGTTTAGCTTGAACCTACGATTATATATTTTAATTTAACAATTTAACAATTATAATTAAATTAACTACTGACAAATAAATTAATTAATCTTAATTGGCATACTAGTTAAATCCTAACCGATATACTAACTACTAATTAAATTCTAACCATTTACTAATTTAAATTCTAACCATTTACTAATTAAACAATTATTGATTTAAATTAGCTTCCTAAAATAAATGAATTATTCTAAGAACTTTAATATTTATGGAACATATACCTTATTCGAAACAAACGATGGCCCAAGACATCGTTCGTCATAGCTTCACCTATATCTGATATTTTCAACAATCTCTATTGCATAAATTCTCTACTGTTATTCATCATCTTGTACAACTAAAACAAACTCCAGACGGTTCCTTTAACAAAGCATTGACCAACCCCTCATCCAATGATATCACCGCAAGTTTCTCCAAACAAACCTCTTCCTCTTTACCAAAACAATCCATTGTCCTGAAGGCGAACCTGCTCCTACTTTGAGATGTGTCGAGTAATAGTTCATATGCTTATTATTGGTAAAAGACATAAGGCTTTTATTGTGTTTACCTTCTTCCCCATAAACCTTATCCTTCTTCAATCTTCTTCGCGACGTCCCCACTGTACAGGCACTCACGAAGTCGAACATCGAAAACCACGAAACCCACACTTCAACAGCCTTTGACCCGAAGTCCTCTAAAAACCGCATCGCACTCCACCAGTACAAATCACGAACCCTTTTTCCTCGATTTCTGTTCACCAGCCTTAAACAAACCTTGACCACCGCTACACAGATCGCGAGTTGAACTAACCCAACCCTCGACGTTGACCCCTGCTTCTCAATTGAGAGCGCCGCCAATCAAGTCGAGCTTCAAGGTCTCGGCTTTTTCTTTAATCGATCGAATGATTTAGTTTTTAGAATGAGAAGAACACGACTTTGGATTTGGACAAGAAAATGAAGGCAGGACTTGAATTTAGGTTTCGATTTGAGGAATGGAATAACATGGCTTGGCCTTATTACTAGTACGTTGAGATTTAAAGAAAGAGGGAATGGTTTTAAGATAAACATCGAGGCCATTCTTTTATTCTCCTTGATGTTTTGTTTCTGTCCACTAAATAAGGAACAAGGGTGCAAGTTATTTTATTTTAATTTTTTTTGGACCGGTGTCCTTTAATTAAAATACCTTATGATTCTGAACTCCTTTCTGAACCCAACAACTAACATTTTTAGGGTTATTCCCATATTCTGGACACACTGGGACAGGTTTCAAAGCCTCAATTGATCGTCTGTGGAAGTTATTAATTTAAATCGATAAAAGAAGTTATTAATTTAAATCGATAAAAATTAAATTTAAAACCATTAATACCTAAATAATAAATTAGTATCATTATTCCAATTCAAATAGAAGTTTGTATTGATCATCTGAACTGATTCGATTCAGTTGTATATTTTTAAATTAAATTATTAATGCATTACGATAATTTAATTTATTCGACATTAAATCGAAATCGATTATTAAATTGATAATTCATTATAAAATTCCATTTATATTATCAGCTAAATATTTAATTTCATATTAAATATTTAAAATTAACCGATGAAATATTCGGGTCATTACAGCCGGTCTACTCGATCTGGATTAAAATGCCTGAACACTGCGTTTACCCGCCCTATGGGGCGTAAACTGGTCATATACCGACATCGAGTATATGGGAGGGTTAAGTCAACATGAACCGCTAGATAACACTTAACAAATTTGACTCGATATATGGGAGGGTTAAGTCGACGTGAACTGCTGGATAACACTTAACCAATTTGACATGACGCGTGGGCTGAATTGAATACGTGATTGGGGGTTAAGTCAACTTGGACACATGGGCAAATTTAACCAATATAACAATATCAAAGCAAGGAAAAGTGGGGAATGATAATATTAAATAACATATAAACTTATCCTAGGGATAAGAAATGAATATGACTTAAGATGTAATACAAGACTCGAAGGGTGGGACGACTTATACCATGAAATAAGTTAATTTAAGCTGGAATTGTGGGAGAACACCCGTATGCTATCATTTGGTAAAGAGAATTTAAGTCATTCTTGAATTCATAGGCAAACCTTAGTTAAAAGGAACTAAGTGACAAACCTTAGTTAAAGAGAACTAAGTAACAGAAACAAAGTATCAAACCTTGGTTAAGAGAACTAAGTAATAAACCTTAGTTAAGAGAACTAAGTAAATAACGAGAAAGAGAACTAAGTAGTAAACCTTAGTTAAGAGGACTAAGTTGTAAACCTTTGTTAAGAAAACGAACAATTAAGAGAAACTATGTAGTAAACCTTAGTTAAGAGGACTAAGTAGTAAACCTTAGTTAAGAAAACGAACGATTCAGGAAACTAAGTAGTAAACCTTAGTTAAGAGAACTAAGTAGTAAAACTTTGTCAAGAAAACCAAGTAGAACACGAGGAGGAGCGAACATCCATTTGATCATGAAGAAGGCTCCAACGGTCTGGGTTATGAAGCACGCGGCTTCGAGGGGACATAAGGGTACTCTTGGTATCCCTCTGTGAGGTTGCAAATGATCCTCCTGGGCTCACAAAGATTAAGGTCTGTGTTAGAAGAACCAAGAGTATGCCTTGGTTGCAATATAAGCAACCTAAAGACTAGGATGGATCAGCGTGAGGCAGCGATATCTTGTTTAGCCCTGTGATAGCACGTCATTGTCTACCTACCATCTTGAGTCAATCGAGTACGTGAAGCGGAAAGGAGGAGAACTCCAACAGACCATATACTTGCTATCTAGTTATGGGTGAGGTTTGGCTAATAGGTTTGTGAGGGCATAGGGAGCCTGCATATAGTTCTCATTCTTGATTTCCTTGGGTGCCTTTCATTAGTTGAGGGAGGGGTCAAGTGGGACTATAGCCACACACAGATAAAAACAGACGTTGGCATCTGCGTCGGTAGATAACTTAAAGCTCCCGACCGAGTTCCGTGTTTCTTGATTAGCCCTACCACGGGACACAGGCCGCACATATAGAGGACATGTGTAACAACCTAGAAAATACGAGCCAATTTAAAAAAAATTAATTGGTTATTTTAAAGAAATTAGAGCAATTGAAATAGAATATTTCGATAAAATGATGAGTTAGAAATGGTGCGGTTGTTTGAAAATTTGAATTCAAACTTTGACTAACTGTACCGGGTGCAAAATAAAACGGATTTTAGTGAAACCAAAAATATTTAAATCTGTTTATGAATATCTTTCAAACGAATCTGAAAAATCGAAGTTTCATAGCGGGAATCAAAAGTTATGGCCAAATGAATTTTCCGAAAGGTCGAATATATAGCCCTTGAAAACAGACATTTTGCAAACGACCTCAGAATTCGACGAAACCACTTTTGTTGGATCCGGGATGTCAAATTATTGCTAGGTTTCAAAATTCCATAATTTTTGAAGTTAATATGTGAGCGTGCCGATGGAAAATGCGTTTGGTCAATTTCTGTTAAATTGGGTCGACCAGAAAATGGCCATTTTTCAAACGGTCTCAGAATTCGACGAAACTAGTTTTCTTATCGTCAAAACATAGCTAGATTTATTTTTCTAGAATTTTTGGGATCAGTATGTGGCCCTGACAAATTGAAATGTATGTTCAAATCAAATATTGAATGTTTTATATTTTAATTTGAAGAAAAACTGACTGAAACAGTCGAATGGGCCTACAAAACATATCCCATTGTGTTTGGAATGGGGGTATTTAACTAGGGGCGACAGTCTTTGGGTTTTAATTGGGGTTCGTATGGAGCGAAGGGTATTTTCGGATTTAAAGAAATTAAAAATATAAATAAATTAGTGGCCAATGAAAATTAGCCAAATCACTTCGTCGTTTCTGCTCCAACCCCCGTTAACCCTTCAGCTCGACGGCGCTACTCGCTCCATCCTTCCCGATCAATTTCCGGCTGCCACGATCATCAAAACCCCCTGCCACCGTTGAGTTTTCTGAAGCTCTCTCCCTCCTCTTCAAATCAAAACAAACCCCATCACCTTTCGTCGCTCCACCAACGAGAATCACCTCTTCAAAGGTCCGATCTTCAGTTCACCGCCCCGCTTGAGATCCAACACCGATCTACGTGAAACCGCCGGCGCCAGGTGCGGGTTTCCAGCCCCTTCGACGTCATGTAACTCGATCTTGTCACCGTGCTTCGGATTAGAAGATTTTTGCAAACCTAGATTTGAACAATTTGGCAAGGTAACGGTTTAATTTATTTTAAACTGTTCTATAGCACTTTAAAGCGCTACGGTTTATGATTTTACAGTAAAAATCATATATTTTTCGTATGTTAACGAAATCCAATGAAACAGGAGACATCGGACTCGTAAGGACGCTCTCTACATTCTAGAAGAGTCCGGGGATTTTTCGGAGCTCGCTACTATTTTTAGCAAAGCAACAAACCAGTGTGAGATTTCTAAACTGAAATGTGAATGGAAATGCGTTGTATAAGTTATATAAGCAAAGTATAAATTATATACGCATTATATACCTCATGTACACGTGTTGTATAAGTTATATGAGCGATGTATAAATTATACATGCATTGTATAAATCATATGTGTGTTGAAATGGAGATAAAATATACTTATATATATATATACACACACACACACACACACTCCCCTCGTCCACAAACCATGGACGATATTTATTGATTGTAAATTGGCATGAAAAATTTGGTGAATAATGCGAATGGTTGATAGGATTGTTTGTGGCTGATATTGTTTGGATTGTGGTTGAAAAATACTCGTTTGTGGTAGAAACAAAATTAGAATAGGTTGCAGAAAAGAAAAACATACTCGCCTACGTGCGAACTAGATGTATGAAATCTCCATTGTCAAAAACCGCGAGGTTTTAAGGTAGAGCGAGGAGCCGTACTCGGGACGGTGCCGGTTTTAAATAACCTGTCGTTATGATGCCGAATTTTTCAATAATATTCATGTGTTAGAATTATTTTCATGTGTTGAAACTATATTCATGTGTTGAAACCATATTCATGTGTTGAATAGAAATTCATGTGTTGAATAGAAATTCATGTGATGAATAAAATTCTTTGGAAGATAAAAATAACAATTTATCACATATATAGAATATATAAATTATTCATTTTTTAAATAAATTGTTTTAACACTAAAAATCACATTTTTATTATATATAAACTATAGAAAACATTCATGTGTTGAATAAAGGACTAAAACGATAAAAATCATATTTTTATCATATGTGTGAAGTCGAAAACATTCATGTGTTGAATATATGGATTGAACAATAAAATCTATATTTTTATTGCAAATATGAAGTGCTAAAAATATTCATGTGTTGAATAAATATTTTTGATGATAAAAATATCATTTTTATCGTGTAAACGACTCGCTAAAAATACACAAGTGTTGAAATAAATATTTGTTTGCTATGAATATTATTTTTAACATGTGTATGAACTAAATAAAATAGTCATGCGTTGAAATATATTTTGTTCACTAAAAATATCATTTTTATGCGAAATTTGAAGTGTTATAAATAGCCACTTGTTCAAATAAATATGCATGGGTTGAAAATATTATTTTTAACATGTGTAGGAAGTGTTAAAAATAACCATGTATAGAAATAAACCTTTGTTCGCTAGAATTATTATTTTTAGCTTAGTTTTGCACATATATATACATATGTGTTGAATAGGAAAGTGGATTAGCTATTGAGTAAATAATTTATTTGCGTGCCCGACAAATAGGTAAACCTTAATGAGTTGGATGCGCAATTTTATTATTATATCAACTCCTATGAATGCCATTGGATGTGGAGTGCTGGTTGTTCTGTGTGTAATAATAAACGTCGCCATAGGATAGTAACAATTAATTTTGAACTACACTACATGGCATACTTCATGAAGATAGACATACTTCATCATATACCACATAAGCATTTGGAGCTTGTGTGACGAGGTTGAAGATTTACCATACGAGCAAGAGGCTTGTATGGTGATGACTATATATTACAGGTTGAACTGATGACTGATCTGGACTATATAAAATGTAACGGTAAACTACAAGATTAATAAAAACCCCACACGGGTCTGGAGATGACAATAAACACGTCTCTCTGGTCATTAAGGCACAAAAACCATTTATAGGGTGACGAGAATTTATTCTCTGGAGTTATGATTTATACACACTCCCCTGTGGACACCGGAATATATCACTATAAATATGTGCATGCATATTTGGATTTATTGGGTACCTAATACGGCCCAATAAATTTCCAAACCCTTTCCGGTACAAAAAAGGTTATGGCGAAATCTTCTAAAATTTAAAGGCGTTAGTGAAATATTTGAAGTGAAAATGATATTGAAATCATCGAATAAATTATATATATATATATTAAATAAAACGAATCGAGCCCCTGTAGTTCGAGTTTTAAAATCATAACTTTAAACGATTATACCGAAAGATCCGACCATCGGATTTTCACGAAACTGGAACCATTGGGTTCGCTTTGGAAATATCTTTCCAACAATATAAACTTTGTTGAGATCCAACGGTTAGATTTTCAAATATGTGTAAAACAAATTTGAAGAAAAACAACGCCAGTGCCTCGGCACGACCTGAAACGTCGTTTAATTATATAGGGCCATTTTTAAATAAATAAAAATAGCGATATATCATTGTAAAATATTATAGACAATATGGAATGAAAATAAACCGATTATACTTGGTTTGCTTGTCTTTGGATGGTTGAATGTGTTTGATATGAAAATTATACTAAAGAACTGAAATGTGAATGTCGGATAATTTAACCATGGAAAGAATTGATTTGAAATCTAAATATACGTGAATTATTTGAAAAGGCCGAGTTAATTCTCATTTCAAATAATTGATCGACGATTAGAAGTCGAAGAGATGAAGACGGTTCAAGACCGACGATCTTCACATCTGATGGGTGGGCGCTACTGATGCTCATGATTGGAGTAGCTACCTTGAAGGGGCTGAAGTGGTAGCCGTCCGGACGTATTTGTTGATTGTACGGATATGCAAGGAATACGGTGCCTCCGGTTTCGTTCAGACCCAGAACGAACTTGTAAATGGACTGTGTGCCTGACATTGGATTTTGTTCTGTGCTGATTGATCTCTATTAAATATATATCTATTTGGCGGTGGAGAATTTATTCTCTTGCTTAACGCCCTTCTCTGAGACGTATGAGCTCAGAGGTTATATATTGATAGAAATCAGTCGCATGGAGTGAATTGCCTGTGTGGCATGCCTAAGTGGAAGATGATCAAGGCTTTTGTTGAAAAGCAAAGTCTTGTGGTTGATGATCAAAACATGGCCTACGTGGCATAGCTTTGTGTATAGCGTTGATTCGCGAGCCTCACACCTCGGTATGAGTCGAAAACGGGATAAGGACCGCTGGGAGAACACGACGTTCCTTTCTAGCTACGGTGGTGTCAGTGACTTACCAGCCCTGACATTGATATTATTTTCACCTGTGTGGTTGTTGGAATGCGAGGCGCCTTGATTATAGGTCTGTAAGGACCGGGAAACGTGTGTTCAGGAATTGCCAATCCTCAAACGTAAGAGAGGACCGACCTAGCCGATTCCAAGGATCGCTGTGTGTTATCCTGAGACATTTGCTAGAGTGTCTCGAATGGAGAGGAGCTTGCCCCTTGCCTCGACTCATGATAGAATCCAATTTCCAATACGAAATTATGGATTTGATTGTATTACTAGTATGGCGACATGATATATGGTGCCCATGCCGTCTATGAGTGATATTTATGATGGAAGTTGCTTTTGAAACATATATGCACTAGTAATAATATCAAACACTTTTGTTTTATATGTATCAAGCATTTCTTGGCCATTATAAGGTAAAACTCTATCCTTCGGCTTGCGTTGCATTGTGTGATGGGACCTGAGTCTCATAATGACTTCATTTTTATAAAAAGCATTGCGATGATTTAATAATTTACTTTATTTCATGCACTGACAATCACTGGAGTAAACTCGTTCCGCGAAAGTGGCGTGGTCCTATGATTTGCCTTGTTATTGTTGTTTAATTTGTTAAGTAGATTTCTTATACCAGTCCCATGACTGACTCGTAGTTTGTTTCACCTTGCAAACTCGGGTTCCCTTATTTTCACACGGGCAGCCTAGTGGCAGGTAATAGGACATATTTTGGCTTTTGCACTACAGCAGGGAGTGCATCTTTTGGCTTATATGGCGAGGCTTGACTTCTCAGTGTTTTGGCTATTGATATTCTGCCATTATTATCTGTGTATATGATTCCGCTTATGGCAATGTAGACTAATACTTCTTTTATGTACTCTCTTATGTATATGTACCACTTATGGCGATGTAGACTGATCACTTACTTTCATGCACTAAGTTGTATCCTATAGTGTGCTCTCTGATGTTGTGAAATATTATGATTCCGCTGTCATATTTATATAAATTATTTTATTTTCTGCTTATGCTATTATCTGTACTCTGCTAATGATGATTAATGTGGTATATTCCAATGATTATCCTTAACACCGTCGTACGGGGTTTTGGGATCGTCACAACATGTGCAACTAGACATCGATAACGATTCACGACACGTACATGGGGAAAGTTCTAGGAACATATATCGCCCTGGGTAGTGTGTCCTAGACTAGGGGGCATCGTTCGATAGGTAGCATAATCCCTAGTTGGACCTATGTCGTGTAAACCCTGAATCGGAGAAGCGTTCAATATGTAGAATAAACGCCAGTGGCACTAGGTAGCATAAACCCTGGTTAAATCTAGGAAGCGCTCGATAGTAAACCTTAGATTAGATCCAGATGATACACGGAATCTAGCAAGATCGAGAGTGGCAGTCCAAACGATTTCGAGAATGGTGGCACTACACTAAAGTAGTATAGATTTACATGATGAAGCCCGTACGACATACGACAAGGGACTATATATATACATGGAAAGGATTAGATGAGTTGGGAGTATCTACATATACGTTGTATCAGATTAACCTGCTAGTGGGACATGAGTATAGCCTAGAGAGCTAATATCGCGAATAACCTAATAAGCAAGAAAATATAACTGAACGGTATATGTAGGATTATACAGAAGTTTATTATAAGTCCACTCACCTAACTTATGTTCTGGCCCCCTCCTCATTACATACATCCAGGTTAGGTTCATAACAGAGATGGTATTGCTTTGGATACTGGTTAGACAGTATGATATATAAGGTAAAGCTATTTTTGAATATATTATATTTTAATTCCTTCCGTTGTGAGATGCTTTACGAGTTTTGACATATTTCTTTATCTCTGTCTTTTTTCTGTGCAGGATACCAGAGCACCCAACTCGGGTTTCGATAGATTGGATTTTTGAAAAAGATTCGGTCTATCGTAATTCAGGTTGTCACATTTCCATTCCATATCATTTATATTATTTTATAACGATTTATCGCTATTTTAATTTATTTAAATATAGCCAATTTATTCTAATGACGCTTCAGGCCATAACGCGGCCATGGCACTATTTTTCTCCAGATTTGATTTACACATATCTGAAAAATCTAACGGTTGGATCCTTACAAATTTTATATCATTAGAAAGATCTTTTCAAAGCGGACCCAACAGATCCAGTTTTAGGGAAATCCGACGGTCGGATCTCCCGGTACAATCGTTTCAAGTTACGATTTCAAAATACGAACTGCAATGTCATTATTCGATTTATTTTAATTATATTTATATATATATAATCCATTCTGGCGCTGTTTTCATTCATATTTGAATTAAACATTCCAGACAACCCAACCGTTGGATCTTTGCAAAGTTAGTGTCGTTGGAAAGATATTTCCAAAGCGAACCCAACGGTTTCGGTTTCGGTTTCGGGAAAATCCGATGGTCGGATCTCCCGGTACAATCATTTGACATCACAGTTTTAAAATATGAACTACAGCTTCGTTATTTGATTTATTTTAATTATATTTTTTTATATATAAATATAATTCGTTCATCGATTTACAAACCATATTCATTTCATATATTTGATAAAATAATATTTTTGGCCAACAAATATTCATTTCAACATATAACTATCTTTAACACTTAATATATAGATAATAATGTGATTTTTATTGTTAAAACAATTTATTTCAAACACGATTATTTTATATACTTCATATAGATGATAAAAATGTTATTTTTATTGTTAAAGCAATTTATTTCAAAAATGAAGATTTTTAGTGATTAATATATGCTATAAAAATGCGATTTTTATTGTCAAAAACAATTTATTTCAAACACGATTATTTTATTTACTTCATATAGATGATTAAATTGTTATTTTTATCATTCAAACTAGTTTCTCTCGTACGTTCAAAAAATGTTATTTTTATCGTTCAAATAATTTTACTTCATTACATTCAATAAAAATGTTATTTTTATTGTTCAAACAATTTCATTTCATACATTCAATAAAAATGTTATTTTTATCGTTCAAACAATTTTACTTCATACATGAAATTTTCTCCAACACATGAATACTAATCAAACATATGAATATTTCAGAAAATTTCGGCAGCATAACAACAGGGTAGTTAAAACAGGCACCGTCCCGAGTATGGCTCCTCGCTCTACCTTAAAGCCGACAATGGGTGTAACAACCCGAATTTTAATAACATGTTGAAACAAGAAATCAAGGTATAATTAATTTTTAAAATGAGAATCAAGGGAAATGGGTTGCGCCATTGCGTTCGTCTCAGAATTCTACAGGAAATCGAGTCCGAGTTTTCGAAAATCGGAGTTCGTACGACCAAGTTATGACCTCTAGAAATTTCACGAATTTTCAGAATCGAAAACAGCTCAGAAATCCGAATTCAAAATTCAAATTTCGAGTTTCAAAAACGAGTACCCAGGCTGGGCGGGAAATTTCTCGACCAGGACCCAGGTCGACTACATGGTCGACCATGTAGTCGACCTGGCCCAAAGGGGGTCGACCACCCAGTCGACCTCCCTGGTGCTAGGTCAAGCCCAGCTCGGCTGTGTTGGTTCGTGGGTGCGTTTTTCGGGCCTGTGACGAATCTTGATGGTTCGGATGAGTTCTATGACGATCTAAAGGCCCTAAACTATTCTCTACACCTATAAATATGTAACTACCATAACCCTAATTCACTAAACATTCTCTAAGACGCCATTATGCTGCTGAAAATCCCTCTTGACCATGGCCGCCGTCTCCAAATCAAATTACAAGCATTCAAACTCAAATCAATTCAAAGAACGAAGCTTCAACAACGGTCCAAACAATAAATCAGCATTCTACAACAAAATTCAGTTCTTAATTCATTAGCCACAATCTGTAAGTTCTAGTTGTTTTCAGATTTAAACATTTAATTATAATATGGCCATGGAATAAAGTGGAATTGGATTTTAAGTATGTTTATCGATTCAGACCTATTTCTGTTGCTTCTTGAATCTTGAGTTTTTGAGACTTGTCTATCTTTATTCTCATGTCAAGATCATGATTTATTCAGCCTGTTGTAAATCAGTTTTCTTGATTCATGTTGATATTATTATGAAGTTGTAATCTTCATGCCTGTGATGATGTTTTTCTCTCTGATCTTATTTTTATGCGAAATTCTATCTTTCCTATTTATTTTATTTTGATGAACCTTGGTCAATTTCGGACCTAGGCCTAAACCGCGATTTTCTTATGATAGAGTACGGGGAAATATTTGGGATATTGCCTATTTGGATATACATGTTTGTTGGAATTGATGGTATAACATAAAACTGGAAATTTGGGTATTATCAACATAATTGAAATTTCAAGTTTGGCCATTGACATAATTAATTTGGCATGAAGTGGGCATACATGAATTGGCTTGTAAATTAAATCACGAGTTCGGGCCTATGTAAATTAAATCAAAAGATTAGGCTTATGATTGGGCATAAGTAGAATTGGGAATTTGAGCATAAAAGCGATTGTAAACTTGATAATTGGCATAAATATGTATTATGAACTTGGGTAATTGGCGTGTATTGTAATTAAAAGATTATAGTCTGGGATAACTACATCATGAATCATGATTTGGGTTTATTTGGACATGAAACTTGATACATGTAATCTTGGCTAGAACTTGATATGGGTAAAATGGCATAAACTTGGCATACAAGTAAATAGGCAAGAATTGGACATATATAAACTGACTAGAATTGGGTATATATATAAATTGGCATGTAATTTTGGAACTTGGGCATATGTTTATTAATATGTAAAGTTGGGAATTTGAAACATGAAAATGACTGTGTATTGGATAATTGACTTGAACACGAACATGAACATTTTTATATGTTAAACACATGAACTGATATTGGGGTTTTGGGTGGAATACGCCGCCCGGCAAATCCAGTAGCCACAAAGTGTCAGTCTAATGTGAGAGGTCGAAGGTCAAATTGTAGGCGTAACGATATATGACACGAGGTTAGAGTCAGTTTGTGGTGTAAATCTGCCCGGAACCGCCTGGCAAATCCAGTGGCTACAAAGTGCACGGTCTAATGTGAGGGGTCATGTTTCGTTCGTCATAAGGAATGAATTAAGGAATACTAACCATAATAAGACATGGGTATGGTTAGTGGGATGACATGGAAATTTAACATGTAAATAGGGACCTAACCGGTATGAGTTAAGAGCACGTAAAACTTATAAGTGTGGACTTAACCAATTTGTCATGACATATGGGTGGGTTAAGTCAACATGAACCGATAAACGACATTGGCTAGGGTTAAGTCATGAATCGCTAGAAAACACTTAACCATTATAGCATGTTAATTAGACAAGTGGATAGGGTTAAGTAAAGTGAGAACACCTAACTAATACAATGGGTTAATTAGACAAGTGGTTGCGGTTAAGTAATCAAACTTAACCAACATAACATGACAAGCAAGTGGGTTAGGTTAACTTGAATGGGTTGATAACACCCAAATGATATAACCTGATGTGTGGTAGGGTTAAGTAAATACACGAGGGTAACACTTAACCATTATAATATGGCTAGTGGATGGGGTTGAGTTAACGTACGCTTAACCAATCTAACGTGAGGTGTGGTAAGGGGTTAAGTTAACATAGGGGAGAACGCTTAACCAATGTAACAAGACATGCGGTAGGGTTAAGTAACCCAAGAAAGAACACTTAACCAAGGTAACATGATGGGGGTGGGGTTAAGTTAACTTGAATGGATAACACTTAACCAACCTGTGGGGTATACGAATAGACCCTAGGAAAACCCTAGTAGCGAGACCCGTTTCAGCAGTAACCCACATTAGGTATCAACGGTACCCTGAGCTAGGCAGGGTGGGGCATAATTACTGGGCTGACTGTAACCGGTCAAAATGGCGGCGGTGATGCAGCGGTGCTGGTTCCGACGGATTACGGGCGTGCATGTATTCCGGAGTGGAAAATTTAGCCACTGGGCATCAGTAGATATAAAGTTGTGCATCAAGAATTGTGTCAGGGTTGCCATCCTTGGGATTGATACACCCTAGGGTGGGACCAGCACAGGTATCTACAAGTAGGGGGCCGCGTGACATAAACAAGAACTAGGTCGAGTAGGAGCCGATCGATTAGGTTAGTAAGGATACGTCTAACACATTCATGGCAATTGGGCTGGTTGAGGTGAAACCCTCATATTAGATGTAGTCCTGAAGGCTACCACAACTATGGGGTTGGGATAACCTTAGTATATAACACATGTGAAACACTGTAAGTAAGAGCCGATCAAATAGGAACGGTGGGGACACGAAACTGTCAATATGAGGTGGGACCCTCATCGTAGGATGTGTCCCTATAAAACTATCATGTGGGTTATGGGGGATCACTTATATTGTAATTACAACTAAGTAAACTAATTGAAACGCTAGTTAGGTGGTGCAGAGAATATAGAAAATCAAGAAAAATAGTGTAATGGTGAAGCTTAGAAACCTTGCAATGTGGTACTTGGTAGGAACCTTGTGATGCTACCCTTGATAGGAAGTATGGGATGTTATACTTGATTCATCGTGCCTTTAGCTTACCTCGTTATCATGCTTATGTTTACTTTCCGTTTATTCATGCCATATTATCTTCACCTGTTTTTATGCTGAAAGTCACTAGGGCTTACTCAGTCTTTATGACTGACCCGGTTTGTTTCGCCCCTTTTTCTTCCGTTCCCCCCCCCCCCCCCAGGTTCGCAGGGTGGAAATACAGCTTAGTTCGGATCTTACCAAGCCCCAGGCTCTTTCATGTACGGCTTGGATTTCTCTTGGCTATGGCTTGCTTTGCTTTATTAGGGAATACTACAGTTTATTTTTAAGCTTCTTTGTTTTTGAGCAAGACATATATTTTAACTATGTTATTGAGTATTGGAAGTTGATGGGCTTTTGTTGTAAACAATTATATTTAATAAATGATTTGAGCTACTTTTACTTTACTTTCCGTTGTTTTAGATATGTCTGTCTTGTAATATTTCTGTTCCAGTACCCATAATGGTCCATTGAAGTTAAGGCATTCCCTTTGTGAGTGACCTTAACGGATGTGGGGTGTTACATTTGGTATCAGAACAGAAGGTTACCAGACTGGACAAAGGCTTTTTAAAACCTTCTGAAATTATTTTCAAAACATTTACAAAGAAGCATTTTCTAAGAAAAGTTTTGTTTTACGAAAGGCATATTCCCCAAAGCCATATGCACTATCTTTTGATTCTCTCATGGAGTTTCTTCTCTCTTTCTTTTTCACCATAGTTTTGTAGGTATACGACACATGTAGGAGGACAAAGAAGTGCCCAACTTCAATCTGTAGCCACAGTAGTTCCATCTGCATCTAATCTTATTTCAAGCTTTGTAGAGTTGCCATGCGATGGAGGTAGCTTTCGAGAGACTTGTCAACAAACTATACAAGGATAGCAAGAACGAGGATAAAGAACACAAGCCTAAGGATGATAAACTTGTTGATATGGCTTAATCCACGAAGGAGGAAAAGGTGAAAGGAAAGAGACCAAAGTGAAAGAATAATAAAACCCATGACAAGAGAGAGAGAGTATCTTTAGTATGGTAAAAAGGGACATGTAGTTAAGTATTATAGAATAAGGACAAGGGCAAAGGACAAGATCGTCGAGGGGGCAATTGTATGCTCTCACTACTAGCATACCTAAGAGAGGTGGTAACGTTTCTGTTAAAAGTTTAGCTTTTCTTTTCTATCATACCATGGGAACTATGTTTTGGAACATCGCGTCCTTTTTATTCTGCTTCGATAGTTGAGTCTCTGCACCTTAGTACTAGCGTAGTAGAGGATCCCATTTTTGTCTCAAATCCTGTTGGGGAATCGACTCATTTATTCATGACTTGTTTGGATTTGAGAATGTCTATGCTAAGTGTTGAGTTTAGAAGTAATGCTTATGTTTATGGGCTATGGGTTGATTCTAGGGATGGAGTGGTTGTCCAGAAATAATACCATTCTCGAGTATGAAAAGAGGGTAGTTAGACTCTTGACTTGCCTCGGTAATGCCCTCGAAGTCTAGTGTAACCCTTAGGGTTCCACCATGCTTAGTTACCTATAATCTCTTGATACATTTTTTGATCCGCTCGAGTAGTGTTCGCCACTAAGGCGGATGGTTCATTTCACTTATGCATGAGTTATAGAAAATCACCTTAGTAAGTACATTTGGCAACATGGTTGACATTTGTTTGTTTTCAAGAGATAGTTCTTCTGCATGGGATACCTTATAGTAAGTAAACGAGATCCAGGGTTCACTAGTGAATTTTGGAGAGCTTGCATGAAACCATGAGTACGCAGTTATGTTTGAATCGGGTATACTAGAAAGAGAATAAGTGAAAGTGGAACGAGAGGCGACAGTGAAATGAGTTCCAACTCATATTTTGGAAATAGGAATTAAGAAGCTACGAAATTGTGAAGTTAAAGACGGTCAAAGAACAATGGAGTTAAGCTCAAGGAAATGGGACTTAGAAGATTGAAGACTAGATACGCACGTCATATCTCTTTTTAAGAGTATATCCTTGATCCCTCTTTTCCTGTAGAGCTTACTTGCATGCTACCTTTTAAATATATCCTCTCGATCCTATTCTCAATCCTATTTCTGTTGAAAACCCCATAGGGGGTATGAATCATCTATTGGTAATACATGTTGGGGCTTGAGGGTGTCCGTTGGGTTGACTAAACTTTTTTGGGTTTTATATGATACGGGTTGGTTTTAGGAAGGGATTTCTTGTGACCTAAAAGGAGTCCATCATGCTTAGTTTCCTAGAATCATATATATTGGTCAGGTTGAGTAATTCTTTGGGGGTCAGTCTGATGTTGATTTCAGTCTTCGGGGTTGGTGCTTAGGGAGTTCTTCTCCTAATCAGTATATATGTGACGTATATTTCCAGTTTTGACATTGCTTAATGGGCACAATGTTTTTACTTGATTCTATCATTCGACTATATCTTTAGGTAGGAACAACTGGGGTGTAAACATGTGTTTGAGACATGTTATGATTGATGGTTGCAAGTGGTTGCAAGTGATTGCTAATGGTTGCTCGTGGATGCATATACATGCACATTAGACACTAGATCAGCTCCGTCACCTTTCACGTTGCATATGCATGAGTGTTTTTACTTGTTTATGGATGAAATTGAATGTGTTATCATGTGGATGTTGCATATGGATGGATGTTTGTGCACACATATAGTGTTTATGTGGCTAGGACTATTCGCATACATGTTGGACTCATGGCACTAAACATATTTTGCATTAAAAAGATCAATCAGGCCTGATCATTTGCATTAGATAAGGGACATATACACACACTTTCTGCATATGTTCATATAGCATTAGAAATCTCTTAAGGACAATGAATGCTTGTGATTGATGATTGAGTAGATGGATGATTGGATGGTAGGACACATTCTTCTTAACTTGAAGATTTCTGGGACGAAATCCTTTAAGGAGGGGAGAATGTAACAACCTGAATTTTAATAACAGGTTGAAACAAGAAATCAAGGTATAATTAATTTTTAAAATGAGAATCAAGGGAAAAGGGTTACACCATTGCGTTCGTCTCGGAATTCTGCATGAAATCGAGTCCGAGTTTTCGAAAATCGGAGTTTGTATGACCAAGTTATGACCTCTAGAAGTTTCATGAATTTTCAGAATCGAAAACAGCTCAGAAATCCGAATTCAAAATTCAAATTTCGAGTTTCAAAAACGAGTACCCAGGCTGGGCGGGAAATTTCCCGACCAGGACCCAGGTTGACTGGGTAGTCGACCTGGGTGGGGGCAGGTCGACTACGTGGTCGATCATGTAGTCGACTTGGAAAAAGGGGGTCGACCACCCAATCGACCTCCCTAGTGCTAGGTCGAGCCCAGCTCAGTTGTGTTGGTTCGTGGGTGCGTTTTTCGGGCCTATGACGAATTTTGATGGTTCAGATGAGTTCTATGATGATCTAAAGGCCCTAAAATATTCTCTACACCTATAAATATGTAACTACCCTAACCCTAATTCACTAAACATTCTCTAAGACGCCATTATGCTGCTGAAAATCCCTCTTGACCATGGCCGCTGTCTCCAAATCAAAGTACAAGCATTCAAACTCAAATCACTTCAAAGAACGAAGCTTCAACAACGGTCCAAATAATAAATCAGCATTCTACAACAAAATTCAATTCTTAATTCATTAGCCACAATCTGTAAGTTCTAGTTGTTTTTAGATTTAAACATTTAATTATAATATGGCCATGGAATAAAGTAGAATTGGATTTTAAGTATGTTTATCGATTCAGACCTATTTCTGTTGCTTCTTGAATCTTGAGTTTTTGAGACTTGTCTATCTTTATTCTCATGTCAAGATCATGATCTATTCAGCTTGTTGTAAATCAGTTTTCTTGATTCATGTTGATATTATTATCAAGTTGTAATCTTCATGCCTGTGATGATGTTTTTCTCTCTGATCTTATTTTTATGCAAAATTCTATCTTCCCCTATTTATTTTCTTTTGATGAACCTTGGTCAATTTCGGACCTAGGCCTAAACCGCGATTTGCTTACGATTGAGTACGGGGAAATATTTGGGATATTGCCTATTTGGATATACGAGTTTAGTGGAATTGATGGTATAACATGAAACTGGAAATTTGGGTATTATCAACATAATTGAAATTTCAAGTTTGGCCATTGGCATATTTAATTTGGCATGAAGTAGGCATACATGAATTGGCTTGTAAATTAAATCACAAGTTCGGGCCTATGTAAATTAAATCAAAAGATTAGGCTTATGATTGGGCATAAGTAGAATTGGGAATTTGAACATAAAGGCGATTGTAAACTTGATAATTGGCATAAATATGTATTATGAACTTGGGTAATTGGCGTGTATTGTAATTAAAAGATTATAGTCTGGGATAACTACATCATGAATCATGATTTGGGTTTATTTGGACATGAAACTTGATACATGTAATCTTGGCTAGAACTTGATATTGGTAAAATGGCATAAACTTGGCATACATGTAAATAGGCAAGAATTGGACATATATAAACTGACTAGAATTGGGTATATATATAAATTGGCATGTAATTTTGGAACTTGGGCATATGTTTATTAATATGTAAAGTTGGGAATTTGAAACATGAAAATGACTGTGTATTGGATAATTGACTTGAACACGAACATCAACATTTTTATATGTTAAACACATGAACTGATATTGGGGTTTTGGGTGGGATACGACCATTAATGAACCTTTGACACGAGGTTAGACTCGGTTTGTGGTGTAAACCTGCCCGGAACCGCCCGGCAAATCCAGTAGCCACAAAGTGTCAGTCTAATGCGAGAGGTCGAAGGTCGAATTGTAGGTGTAACGATATATGACACGAGGTTAGACTCAGTTTGTGGTGTAAATCTGCCTGGAACCGCCCAGCAAATCCAGTGGCCACAAAGTGCACGGTCTAATGTGAGAGGTCATGTTTTGTTCGTCATAAGGAATGAATTAAGGAATACTAACCATAATAAGACATGGGTATGGTTAGAGGGTTAGTGGGATGACACGGAAATTTTACATGTAAATAGGGACCTAACCGGTATGAGTTAAGAGCACGTAAAACTTATAAGTGTGGACGTAACCAATTTGGCATGACATATGGGTGGGTTAAGTCAACGTGAACCGATAAACGACACTGGGTAGGGTTAAGTCATGAATCGCTGGAAAACATTTAACCATTATAGCATGTTAATTAGACAAGTGGTTAGGGTTAAGTAAAGTGATAACACCTAACTAATACAATGGGTTAATTAGACAAGTGGTCGCGGTTAAGTAATAAAACTTAACCAACATAACATGACAAGCAAGTGGGTTAGGTTAACTTGAATGGGTTGATAACACCCAACCGATATAACCTGATGTGTGGTAGGGTTAAGTAAATACACGAGGGTAACACTTAACCATTATAATATGGCTAGTGGATGGGGTTGAGTTAACATACGCTTAACCAATCTAACGTGACGTGTGGTAAGGGGTTAAGTTAACATAGGGGAGAATGCTTAACCAATGTAACAAGACATGCGGTAGGGTTAAGTAACACAAGAAAGAACACTTAACCAAGGTAACATGATGGGGGGTGGGGTTAAGTTAACTTGAATGGATATCACTTAACCAACATGTGGGGTATACGAATAGACCCTAGGAAAACCCTAGTAGCGGGACCCGTTTCAGCAGTAACCCACATTAGGCATCAACGGTACCCTGAGCTAGGCAGGGTGGGGCATGACTACTGGGCCGATTGTAAGCGGTCAAAGTGGCGGCGGGTGATGCAGCAGTGCAGGTTCCGACGGATTACGGGCGTGCACGTATTCCGGAGTGGAAAATTTAGCCACTGGGCATCAGTAGATATAAAGATGTGCATCAAGAATTGTGTCAGGGTTGCCATCCTTGGGATTGATACACCCTAGGGTGGGACCAACACAGGTATCTACAAGTAGGGGGCCGCGTGACATAAACAAGAACTAGGTCGAGTAGGAGCCGATCGATTAGGGTAGTAAGGATACATCTAACACTTTCATGGCTATTGGGCTGGTTGAGGTGAAACCCTCATATTAGATGTAGTCCTGAAGGCTACCACAACTATGGGATTGGGATAACCTTAGTATATAACACATGTGTAACACTGTAAGTAAGAGCCGATCAAATAGGAACGGTGGGGACACAAAACTATCAATATGAGGTGGGACCCTCATCGTAGGATGTGTACCTATAAAACTATCATGTGGGTTATGGGGGATCACTTATCTTGTAATTATAACTAAGTAAACTAATTGAAACGCTAGTTAGGTGGTGCAAAGAATATAGAAAATCAAGGAAAATAGTGTAATGGTGAAGCTTAGAAACCTTGCGATGTGATACTTGGTAGGAACCTTGTGATGCTACCCTTGATAGGAAGTATGAGTTGTTATACTTGATTCATCGTGTCTGTAGCTTACCTCGTCATCATGCTTATGCTTACTTTCAGTTTATTCATGCCATATTATCTTCACCTGTTTTTATGCTGAAAGTCACTAGGACTTACTCAGTCTTTATGACTGACCTGGTTAGTTTCGCCCCTTTTTCTTCTGTCCCTCCCCCCCCCCCCCCCCCAATTTCGCATGGTGGAAATACAGCTTAGTTCGGATCTTACCAAGCCCCAGTCTCTTTCATGTACGACTTGGATTTCTCTTGGCTATGGCTTTCTTTGCTTTATTGGGGAATACTACAGTTTATTTTTATGCTTCTTTGTTTTTGAGAAAGACAGATATTTTAACTATGTAATTATGTATTGGAAGTTGATGGGCTTTTGTTGTAAACAATTATATTTAATAAATGATTTGAGGTACTTATACTTTACTTTCCACTGTTTTAGATATGTCTGTCTTGTAATATTTCTGTTCCAGTACCCATAATGCTCCATTGAAGTTAAGGAATTCCCTTTGTGAGTGACCTTAACGGATGTAGGGTGTTACAATGGGGATTTTAATAACTAGTTCATACGCAGATGAATTTTCCCATATACTAATCCTATTGGGATTTTAACCACAATCAATCATTTCAACCATTCGAATTTATCAACCAAATTTCATATCAACCAAAATCCAAACAATCACATCCAATATATATCGTTCATGGTCTGTGGACGAGGGGAGTGTATATATATGTATATATATAGATATACGTATATAAATATATTTCGATTTCATTTCAATTCATTTCAATTCCATTCAATGCATTTATGATTTTCACAACGCATATATAACTTATACATCGCACATACAACTTAAACAACGCTTACATATGAGGTGTACAACGCTTATATAACTCATACATCGACAGTATAATTTATACATCGTCATTCCGTATCTTTTATAATTCAGAAATCTCACATTGGGTTCCACTCCTCCAAAAATTGTAGAAGGCTCAAAAAAATATCTGGTCTCTTCTAGAATGTAGAAGATGTCCGCACGGTCCCGGTGTCTCTTGTTTTACTAGATTACGACAACATAGCAAAAAGATATGATTTTATTGTAAAATCATATTTCGTAGCACTTTATAGTGCTATAAATAGTTAAAATAAATTCAGTCGTTACCTTTCTGAAATTGTTCAAACCTAGGTCATCGATTATCGCACAAACCGCGAAGCGGTTGGACGATCGGATTTCGTAGCGGCGTAGAGGGATGGAGGGCGCACGTGCGCCTGAAACGGGGCCTACTTCGGTGGCCAGAATAAGCAGCGGCGGCAGTTGATAGTCGGCAACTACGTGGGTTCGGTTCTCAGCAAATACCATACGAAAACTTCTGCAGTTGGTATGGATTTGAAGATCTCAGAGAGCACTATAAAAACTTTAACTACAGCATTGGATTTTATTGAGTAAAGCGAGAGATAAAGAGGAGGGAAGGAAGAAGAGGTAGCCGCCATATATCGCAAGGGGGTTCTACCGGTTTATCCCGATCGAAGAAAAATGATTGGCCTACGATATTTTATATTTATTTTTAATTTATTTAAATCCGAAAATACCCCTCAATCAGACTAACTCCAATTCACACCCAATGACCATCGTCTCTAGCTAAATACCCCCATTACGAACACAATGGAATATGTTTCGTAAGCCCATTCGACTGTTTCAGTCAGTTTTTCTTTAAATTAAAATATAAAACATTCAATATTTGATTTGAACGTACATTTCAATTTGCCGGGTGTAACACCCCGTATATTCTATAACAATGAAATTCATAAATTAAAGTATAATTAATTTTAAATCAAAGAATTAAGGGAAACGGGATACGCCATTTCGTTCGTCTCGGAATTCTTCTTGAGATAGAGTCCGAGTTTGCGTAAAACGGACTCCGTACGAGAGAGATATGATCTCCGGAAGTTTCAGAATTCAGTTTAAAATTCAAACAGGCAGAAACAGTTCAGAAAAACGAATTCAAATTCAAAATCGGACCCAGATTGGGCTGGGCGGGAATTTTCCCGCCCAAGACCCAGGTTGACTGGGTAGTCGACCTGGGGTACCCAGGTCGACAAGGCAGTCGACCTGGGTGTCGACTGGGTAGTCGACCTGGCCCCTGAGCCAGGTCGAACCCAGCCCCTCCTAGCTGGCCTTGTCTGTGCTTGGCCGAATTTCTGGACTTGGTCTTGTCACTAAGGCTTATGTGTCAACCCTTGATTGGTTTCTCTTTAAAACGAACGGCTTATATTAATCTTGGCTCCATCGACGACTCTAATCAATTCACAAACTCTATAAAAAGGACCTAAGACTCCACCTAATTCACACAAATAAAAATGAGAATGGAGCCGTCATGGTGCTGAAGAAAGACTAGGAGTAGCCGTCAAATCAAGAGACAATTAGGAATTGATTCAAAAGCTTAAAGCCACGACAATTAAATCAAAACAACGCCTACAACAAAGGATAAGCATCACCAAATTCATAATTCAGAGTCCTAAATACAAGACTCGTCATACGTTGTAAGTAGAGTGCTATTCCGATGTGAATGAATAATTGAGACTTGATCTGTGTAGAATAAGAAATGGGATTGTACTTTAATTATAATGATGTTAATTCATAATTGTATGTTGCTATGATTTGCTAGGAATGGATTTTGGGATGTGGTAGTGTAATTAACATGATATTGGATCTATTGAATAGTTGCGATACAAGTATATAACTTATGTTGGAAATTTGATACTTGTACGTTGTGGTTAATGAGAAGTTATACATATTTCGTTGCAACCAAGTTAATATTTATGCAAGTATATGATTCACTACTATGCCAACATGATTTTAGATCCTTCTATGTATATTTTTATGATCACTTTTAGTGTAGTTGGATCCAATTGGGTATTATGATTCATATGAATTTATGTTGGAATAGGCATCATTGATTCAAGTGAAAACCATACTTGTGTATTAGTGACAAAAGTAAGCATCTTTGTGAACATATGTTGACTTTATGAACATGGCTGGTTCATGTTTAACTTTATGCCCAAACAAAATATGTTTTAGGCTTAGGTTGTTGTTAGAAAACATATGATAATATATGTGGCACATAGTTAAGTTAGATTCATACTTTAAATAAAAGTTTACATGATTAGATTAAAACCAAGATTCATGTTTAGGTATGTTTTATGTCAAGATTTTATGCTATTACAATGCAAGTTCACAAGTTCATGCGTTTACACACCCCTTTTTGATGTTACTTAGAATATATATACATCATGTTCTAAGCCTCCCCATTTTATGTGGCTAAGTTGGGCTAAAATGTTGAAGCCCAACATATGTTATATTATTACGTACAAACGGGGGAATACGTTGGGGTTAATTAAAATATATGTGTTGGCATGTTTGGCACATGCCAACGATTCATGACATTTAAAATGATATAAATTACTATACCCAAGAATAATGAATTTGAATAATGGGCCACAAATATTTACATATAAAAGAAAAAGAGACAAAATATGTAAACTTAGAAAATACGACATGCTTAACCCGAGGTTGGATTGCATTGTGACATAAACCTGCCCGGACCAGCCCGGTTGTCCAGTAGTTTCAACAATACCTATCCAATGTGGGTGGTTAAGCATTGAGCCCAATAAAGACCCGAGGTTAGACTGAGTTGTGACGTAAGACTGCCCGGACCCAACTGGCAACAGGCAGTCACAACAATACCTGTCTAATGTGAGTGGTTGGGGCTTTAATAAGACAATTAAGGCTAAGTTAGGATTGATAGGATTAAGTAAATTGAATTAATACTTAATCAAATACAACATGCTAAACTATACAGACTGATTGGGGGTTAGGTTTATACATAACACTTAACCAACTTTGCATGTTGGCTAGAAATAGAAAACCTAGTAACGGGGGACCCTTTTCAGCAGTAACCCTACAAGGTGTATCAGGATACCCTGAACTAGACAGGGTGGGGCACGATTACTGGGATGACTGTAAGAGGTCAAATCGACGACGGTGGTGCAGCAGTATAGGTTCTAACGGGGTGCGGGCGTGCACACACTCCGGCGCAGAAAAATTATGCACTGGGCACCAGTAGTATACCTATGCATTCTAGAACTGTGTCGAGCCACCACCATGGGACTTGATACACACCATGGTGGGACCAACATAGGTAGCTACAACATCGGGGGCCGTAAGACACATGTAACTATGCGAGTAGGATCCGATCAATAAAAAGGATCACTTCACCCTGATTGTGGGGTGCCAGTTGGGAACTAGTTTATAGGGGGTGCAGGGATTAATATGGGGTATGATAGTGTACTCGACTCTAGACAACTTAACTTAGTTTATGGTGTTTCCCATTTCCCGTTTATACTTATCATGCTCTTTTTCTTATTCATAGACTGAATAGTCCTAGACTTACTCAGGCTTTATGTCTGACTCTACTTTTCCTTCGTCTTCTTTTCTTTCGTCCCCCCCCCCCCAGGTCCGTAGGGAGGGAATACCGCAACTTGACCAGTTTCACATCCAGCTTGAAGAGAGAGAATGTATTGCTTGGATCTCTTTCGTTTTGAACTATGGCTTTGGATAGCAACTATGGGGACTTATGCAGTTTACTTATGTTTTTATGCTTCTTTAAGTTATGAAATCAAGACAGTTATGGAAATGTAATGTTTTTGGAAGTATTGTAAGACAATTATGGTATGGTTTGTGTAACACGTATTTTGATGAAATAAAAGTTGCTGTTATTTCCGCTGTTTAAAAATATGTGTATTTATATCTGTCTTGTGTATCTGTGACTTATAATTATAAACCTCCACCAAAATTAGGGCATTCCCTTTGTGAGTGACCCTAACGGAGGTGGGTGTTTCACCAGGTATCAGAGCATAGGTTAACCAGATCAGATAAAAAGTTTTGAAAATTTATTTTCAAAAGAAAATTTAAAGAAGCATTTTTAAACATAAAATGTTATTTTATTTTGAAAAGGAATAGTCCCCCAAAGCCATAGGTACTATCTTTTATCCTTCGTTTTGAATCTGTCCTTTTTGTTTCAGCATGTCCGAAGAACTTAACTTTCCAGAGGGTGTACCAATACCTGGTTGGTTCAGACGATTCTTAGAAGCAAGGGCCAATCAGCCAGGTCCAGCTATTCCTCCTCCCCCAGCTGTAGAAAATCATCCTCCTCCCCCAGCTGCAGCAGCACCTCCTCCTCCACCTCCTCCGTGTGGTAATGCTTTTGCTAAGACATGTAAAGATTTCAAAGCTATGGGAGGGAAGGACTTTCATGGAACCGAGTCCTTCGTGGCAGCCAGGAACTAGCTGAAGGAAACCGAGGAATTATTCGTCATCTTTGAGGTAGAAGATAGGCAGAAGGTACAAATGGAAGTATGGCTACTTAAAGGCGAGGCTTCCTACTGGTGGGAAGTTACCAATGCAGAAAGACCAGTGGAAACATGGGAGGACTTTAGGGCGAGGTTTGAGGCTAAATTTCTCTTAGAAGCTGAAAGGAGCCTTCAATTGGAAAAATTCTTATTTCTTAAGCAAGGGAATATGACAGTCAAAGAGTACGTTAATCAGTTCGATCAACTGGCTAGGTTCGGACTGGACCTAGTCAACACTCCGCACAAGAAGGCTCTCCGCTTTGTCAAAGGATTGAATGAGCCATTACACATCTTGGCCATGACCTATATACCTATGGGAGCTACGTATGAAAGGTTGGTGCAGATGGCATTGCTGAACGAAGAGGATAAGGGCAAGAAGGAGACAAAGGCGGAAGGGTCTCAATGGAAGAAAGAAGGTTTACAGCTTAAGAAGACAGACTTTAAGACGGGCGGGAAAGACAACAAGTCCCAAGAGAAGAGGAAGTGTAATTTCTATGGCAAAGTGGGGCACTTAGTGAAAGACTGCCGGAAAAAGAAGGCCAAGTTGAATGGTGGGTGCTTTTCTTGTGGTGAGACAGGCCACATGGCTAAGGATTGCCCAAAGAAGCGAGGGCAGGGGCAGAAGGCTGGATCCACCTCAGGGGCACAGGTTCATGCGCTAGAAGCACCGCCTCTGCAACATCGAGGTATAAATACTTCTATAGAAAGTGTAGTTTATCTTTATGATCACCCAGTTTGCACTTTATTTGATTCTGGCGCATCACACTCCTTTATTTCATCTGCTTTAGTAGAATCTCTGCACCTAGAAACTAGTATGGTAGAGGATCCCTTAATTGTTTCAAATCCAATCGGGGGCCCAGCTCATTTGTCTATGATCTGTGTGGGATTGAAAATTTCTATTCTAAGCGTAGAATTTAGATGTAGTGCCTTTGTTTTGGGCTTCTCGGGATATGGTTTGATTTTGGGCATGGATTGGCTATCCAGTAATGGTGCCATCCTTGATTGTGAGAAAAGGGTGGTTATGCTTCTGACCCAACTCGGTAACACTCTGGAAATTACTTGTAATCCCTCGTATGTGGTTATGCTTAGTTATCTTGAATCGCTAGATGATTCTGTTGAGAGTTTGCAATCGGTTAGAGTGGTCCGTGAATATCCAGACGTCTTCGAAGAGGTGAAGGGCTTACCTCCGAAGCGGGAGATAGACTTCCGCATATATCTTGTAGATAATGCAAAGCCCGTTGCGTTTCCCGTTAGACACATGGCTCCACGGGAAAGGAAAGAGCTCAGTAAACAGGTTAAAGAGCTTCTAGAGAAGAGGTTCATTAGAAGGAGCATTTCAGAATGGGGCGCTCCAGTGGTGTTCGCTACAAAGGCAGATGGTTCACTCCGTCTATGTGTTGACTATAGGGAGCTCAACAAGCTAACGAAAAAGAATAGGCACTCTCTCCCCAGAATTGACGATCTGTTTGATCAGCTTGTAGGAGCGTCAGTTTTCTCCCAACTCGATCTGGCAACCTGATTTCATCAGCTAAGGGTGGCTGAAGATAGCATCGATAAGACAGCATTTAGAACCCCAGACGGCTTCTTTGAATGGCTTGTCATGCCTTTCGGCTTGACAAACGCACCCGCTTACTTCGTGGACCTGATGAGTAGGGTGTTCATAGAATTCCTCAACAAGTTCGTGGTAGTCTTCGTAGACGATATCTTGATCTTCTCAAAGAGTGAAGAAGAACATGCTCAGCACCTAAGGGAAATCATGGAAACTCTGCGAGTCCATCAGCTAAAAGCCAAATTCTCCAAGTACCACTTTTGGAGAGAGGAAGTAAGGTTTCTTGGGCATGTAGTATCCAAAGAAGGGTTAGCTGTGGACCCTGCTAAGGTAGTAGCGGTACAGGATTGGAAGACACCAAGGAATGCAACTGAGGTCCGAAGTTTTCTAGGACTAGCAGGTTTCTACCGAAATTTCATAAGGGATTTTGCGAAAATCTCAGCTCCACTCAAAAGGCTGACAAAGAAGAATCTAGTATTCTTGGATTGCGAGTTGGCTTTCCAACGCCTAAAAAGGGCTCTTACAACAGCCTCATTCCTGACTCTGCCGGACGGAAGCAAGATGTTCACAATTTATACAGATGCATGTGGGACAGGGCTAGGCGCTGTCTTGATGCAAGAAGGGAGGGTAGTAGCTTATGGTGGAAGGCAATTGAAAGTTCATGAAAAGAACTACCCGACCCACGATCTTGAGTTAGCCGCCATCGTCTTTGCACTCAAGTCTTGGCGACATTATCTCCTAGGTGAGAAGTTCGAACTTTACACTAACCATAAATCGTTGAAATATCTTTTCTCGCAAAAGGACCTTAACTTGAGGCAACAAATGTGGATGGAGTTTCTTGCCTCGTACGATTTCGAGATCTCCTACACTCCGGGCAAAGGCAACGTAGTCGCAAATGCTTTGAGCAGAAAGAAGCTAACATTAAGCCCGCTGTTTGTTGAAAGGCAAAGCCTAGAGTTTATATCCAGCTTTGACTTTAGTCCCTCCTCTGATTTTGTACCCGGTTTGTTAGCATCTCTTGAAGTGCGCCCTACTCTTTTGGACTCAATAAGGACAACACAATGCGAAGACCCTCAGCTTGTGGAGACGATTGATAGGCTAATTAGGGGTGAGACTTCAAGTCACCTCAACAGATACTCCATCGACGATAAGGGTTGGCTAAGGCGAGACGGAAGACTATGCGTCCCACGGACAAGAGATTTAGTAAAGACGGTTCTCGAGGAAGCACATCACTCCAAGATGACGATACATCCAGGCGGAGACAAAATGTACAAGGACATGAAAAGAGTTTTCTTTTGGAACGACATGAAGAAGGACGTGGCAGATTTCGTTTCTAAGTGTATGGTATGCCAACAAGTTAAAGCGGAACATAAAAAGCCTGGAGGACTGCTTCATCCCCTAGAGGTCCCACAGTGGAAGTGGGATAGCATTTCAATGGACTTCGTTGATGGGCTGCCTAGGTCGAGAAGGGGCAATACTAGCATTTGGGTAATAGTGGATAGGCTTACTAAGAGCGCCCACTTTTTACCTGTCAAGAGTAGAAGGACCGCCTCATCTTTAGCGTGTCTTTACATCAAGGAGATAGTTCGGCTCCATGGGATACCCTCCAGCATTGTTAGTGACCGAGACCCTATCTTCACAACAAAGTTTTGGTGAAGTTTGCAAGAAGCTGTAGGCACACAGTTATGTTTGAGCACGACCTATCACCCCCAGACCGATGGACAGACTGAAAGGGTGAATAGTGTTTTAGAGGATCTTTTGAGACTTTGCGTTCTAGACTTTGGAGGGACATAGGAGGATCACCTTCCCTTAGTGGAGTTTGCTTACAACAATAGCTTCCAAGCTACCATAGGCATGGCACCCTTCGAAGCATTGTATGGAAGACCGTGCAAGTCACCAACTTGTTGGTGGGAGTCTACAGATAAGGTTATTCTTGGTCCAAACATGATCAGAGAAACTTCAGAAAAAGTGGACTTGATACGAAGAAGGATGAAGACGGCCCAAGATAGACAAAAATCCTACGTCGACAAGAGAAGGACCGACCTTGAGTTTGAGGTTGGGGACAGAGTTTTTCTTAAGGTACCTCCTCTAAGGAACGTTGTTCATTTTGGATCCACTGGAAAGCTAGCACCGAGATTTGTAGGACCATTTCCTATCATCGAGAAGGTTGGGAAGATGGCCTATAGATTAGAGCTACCCGAAAAACTGGCTGGAGTTCACAACGTCTTTCATGTTTCTCACCTCCGGAAGTGTTTACACGAGTCTGCTGAAATAGTAGAGCCTAGCATTCTAGAAGAAGCCGAAGTGGAACGTGAAGCAACTGTGAGAAGAGTTCCAACACGCATCTTAGGAACTGAAGTGAAAAAGCTACGCAACCGTGAAGTCAAGCTCGTCAAAGTTCAGTGGAGCGACGCCGAGGAAGACGCGACTTGGGAAACTGAGGCTAGAATACGCGCAGCCTACCGTTTTCTTTTTGAGGGTACATCTTTGATCTTTCTTTTTCCTTAAGTTGTGCTTTTATCTATCTTTAAGGGTATATCTCCTCGACCTTATATTTTAGGTAGAAACCCTTTGGATGAAAACATGTAATTGAAACATGTTATGGATGATGGTTGCAAGTGGTTGCAAGTGATTGCTAGTGGTTGCTCGTGGTTGCATATACACACACAATCTAGGTTTTAGATCAGCTCAGTCACTTCATATTGCATATGCATATATGTATTTACATTCTTATGTGGTTGAAGTTTAAGGTGTTGTCATATGGATGTTGCATTTATATGAATGATTGTGCATTCATGTAGAATCATGAATAGGAAGGTTTGCATACATAATGGATTCATGACACTTACATAATTTGCATTAAGGAGGTCAACTGAATCAGTAGACCGACTGATTTTGCATTAGATAAGTACATATACACACACTTCGCGTATGATCATGAAGCATTAGAAGTCTTTTAAGGACAATGGAAGCTCGTGTTTGATGGATGAGTAGATGGACGTTTGGATGTTAGGATATATATTCTTCCTAAACTTGAAGATTTCAGGGACGAAATTCTTTTAAGTGGGGGAGAATGTAACACCCCGTATATTCTATAACAGTGAAATTCATAAATTAAAGTATAATTAATTTCAAATCAAAGAATTAAGGGAAACGGGATATGCCATTTCATTCGTCTCGGAATTCTGCTTGAGATAGAGTCCGAGTTTGCGTAAAACGGACTCCGTATGAGAGAGATATGACCTCCGGAAGTTTCAGAATTCAGTTTAAAATTCAAACAGGAAGAAATAGTTCAGAAAAACGAATTCAAATTCAAAATCGGACCCAGATTGGGCTGGGCGGGAATTTTCCCGCCCAAGACCCAGTTCGACTAGGTAGTCGACCTGGGGTACCCAGGTCGACTGGGCAATCGACCTGGGTGTCGACTGGGTAGTCGACCTGGCCCCTGAGCCAGGTCGAACCCAGCCCCTCCTGGCTGGACTGGTCTGTGCTTGGCCGAATTTCTGGACTTGGTCTTGTCACTAGGGCTTATGTGTCAACCCTTGATTGGTTTCTCTTTAAAACGAACGACTTATATTAATCTTGGCTCCATCGACGGCTCTAATCAATTCACAAACTCTATAAAAAGGACCTAAGACTCCACCTAATTCACACAAATAAAAATGAGTATGGAGCCGTCATGCTGCTGAAGAAAGACTAGGAGTAGCCGTCAAATCAAGAGACAATTAGGAGTTGATTCAAAAGCTTAAAGCCACGACAGTTAAATCAAAACAACGCCTACAACAAAGGATAAGCATCACCAAATTCAGAATTCAGAGTCCTGAATACAAGACTCGTCATACGTTGTAAGTAGAGTGCTATTCCGATGTTAATGAATAATTGAGACCTGATCTGTGTAGAATAAGAAATGGGATTGTACTTTAATTATAATGACGTTAATTCATAATTGTATGTTGCTATGATTTGCTAGGAATGGATTTTGGGATGTGGTAGTGTAATTAACATGATATTGGATCTATTGAATAGTTGCGATACAAGTATATAACTTATGTTGGAAATTTGATACTTGTACGTTGTGGTTAATGAGAAGTTATACATATTTCGTTGCAACCAAGTTAAGACTTATGCAAGTATATGATTCACTATTATGCCAACATGATTTTAGATCCTTCTATGTATATTTTAATGATCACTATTAGTGTAGTTGGATCCAATTGGGTATTATGATTCATATGAATTTATGTTGGAATAGGCATCATTGATTCAAGTGAAAACCATACTTGTGTATTAGTGACAAAAGTAAGCATCTTTGTGAACTTGTGTTGACTTTATGAACATGGCTGGTTCATGTTTAACTTTATGCCCAAACAAAGTATGTTTTAGGCTTAGGTTGTTGTTAGAAAACATATGATAATATATGTGGCACATAATTAAGTTAGATTCATACTTTAAATAAAAGTTTACATGATTAGATTAAAACCATGATTCATGTTTAGGTATGTTTTATGTCAAGATTTTATGCTATTACAACGCAAGTTCACAAGTGCCTAATTTATGTTAATTAGACCGCTATGTTGCAAGTTCATGTGTTTACACACCCCTTTTTGATGTTACTTAGAATATATATACATCATGTTCTAAGCCTCCCCTTTTTATGTGGCTAAGTTGGGCTAAAATGTTGAAGCCCAACATATGTTATATAATTACGTACAAACGGGGGAATACGTTGGGGTTAATTAAAATATATGTGTTGGCATGTTTGGCAGATGCCAACGATTCATGACATTTAAAATGGTATAAATTACTATACCCAAGAATAATGAATTTGAATAATGGGCCGCAAATATTTACATATAAAAGAAAAAGAGACAAAATATGTAAACTTAGAAAATACGACATGCTTAACCCGAGGTTGGATCGCATTGTGACATAAACCTGCCCGGACCCGCCCAGCTGTCCAATAGTCACAACAATACCTATCCAATGTGGGTGGTTAAGCATTGAGCCCAATAAAGACCCGAGGTTAGACTGAGTTGTGGCGTAAGACTTCCCGGACCCAACCGGCAACAGGCAGTCACAACAATACCTGTCTAATGTGAGTGGTTGGGGCTTTAATAAGACAATTAAGGCTAAGTCCGGATTGATAGGATTAAGTAAATTGAATTAATACTTAATCAAATACAACATGCTAAACTATACAGACTGATTGGGGGTTAGGTTTATACAGAACACTTAACCAACTTAGCATGTTGGCTAGAAATAGAAAACCTAGTAACGGGGGACCCTTTTCAGCAGTAACCCTACAAGGTGTATCAGGATACCCTGAACTAGGCAGGGTGGGGCCCGATTACTGGGCTGACTGTAAGAGGTCAAATCGACGGCGGTGGTGCAGCAATGTAGGTTCTAACGGGGTGCGGGCGTGCACACACTCCGACGCAGAAAAATTAGGCACTGGGCACCAGTAGTATACCTGTGCATTCTAGAACTGTGTCGGGCCACCACCATGGGACTTGATACACCCCATGGTGGGACCAGCATAGGTAGCTACAACATCGGGGGTCGTAAGACACATGTAACTGTGCAAGTAGGAGCCGATCAATAAAAAGGATCACTTCAGCCAGATTGTGGGATGTCAGTTGGGAACTAGTTTATAGGGGGTGCAGAGATTAATATGGGGTACGATAGTGTACTCGACTCTAGACAACTTAACTTAGTTTATGGTGCTTTCCCATTTCCAGTTTATACTTATCATGCTCTTTTTCTTATTCATAGACTGAATAGTCCTAGACTTACTCAGGCTTAATGTCTGACTCTAGTTTTCCTTCATCTTCTTTTCTTTCGTTCCCCCCCCCCCCCCCAGGTCCGCAGGGAGGGAATACCGCAGCTTGACCAGTTTCACATCCAGCTTGAAGAGAGAGAATGTATTGCTTGGATCTCTTTCGTTTTGAACTATGGCTTTGGATAACAACTATGGGGACTTATGCAGTTTACTTATGTTTTTATGCTTCTTTAAGTTATGAAATCAAGACAGTTATGGAAATGTAATGTTTTTGGAAGTATTGTAAGACAATTATGGTATGGTTTGTGTAACACGTATTTTGATGAAATAAAAGTTGATGTTATTTCCGCTGTTTAAAAATATGTGTATATATATCAGTCTTGTGTATTTGTGACTTATACTTATAAACCTCCACCAAAATTAGGGCATTCCCCTTGTGAGTGACACTAACGGAGGTGGGGTGTTTCACTGGGGCCACATACTGATGCCAAAATTTCCAGAAAAAATATTTCTAGCTTCATATTGACGATACGGTCCTAAAAAAACTAGTTTCGTCGAATTTGGAGACCATTTGAAAAATGGCAATTTTCCGGTCGATCCAATTTGACTGAAAACAACCAAACACATTTTTCTTTGCCACGCTCACATATTAACTTCAAAAATTATGGAATTTGAAACCTAGCAATAATTTGACATCTCTGATCCAACAAAAGTGGTTTCGTCGAAAACGGAGGTCGTTTGCAAAATGTCTATCAAGGGCTATATAAACTCCATAGCGACCTTTTTTAAAATTCATTTGGCCATAACTTTTGAGTCCCGCTATGAAATTTCGATTTTTCAGTTTCATTAGAAAGATATTCGTAAACAGATTTAAATATATTTGGTTTCACTAAAATCCGTTTTATTTTGCACCCGGTACAATCAGTCAAAGTTTGAATTCAAATTTTCAAACTGCCGCGCCATTTTAGGCCTTGTTTTATAATTAAAATAAATATATTTATTTTCCAACTTCGATTTAAATAGACTTTTGGTCATTATTATTTAAAATAATTTATTTTAAATATTCAAAATCCACAAAAATAGCCAAATTAAAATTTTTAAATTGGTTTTGATTTTCCGGGTTGTTACAATCTCCCCCACTTAAAATCTTTTCGTCCCCGAAAAGGAACGAACCCGAAAGTTGTTTAATTAACCAACTCAACCTTCATTCCGGCTTTCTTTCTTCAACTTTTCAGTTTTTAAGAATTTTCCAATTCTTCAAAAATTTGGCTAACACCCTAAATTTCTGAAAAATTTCTCCATAACCTCCTTTGTATGGGGAGGGGTTTGAAAATTTATTGGGCCGTATTAGGTACCTAATAAATCATAATAAGCATGCACATATTTATAGTGATATATTCCGGTGTCCACATGGGAGTGTGTATAGATCATAACTCCAGAGAATAAATTCTCGTCGCCCTATAATTGGTTTTTGTGCCTTAATGACCAGAGAGACGTGTTTATTTTCATCTTCAGACCCGTGTGGGGTTTTTATTAATCTGGCAATTTACCGTTATAATTTATATAGTCTATGTCCATCTTCTGTTCAACCTGTAATACATAGTCATCGCCATACAAGTCTCTCGCTTGTATGGTATCTGCAACCTCGTCACATAAGCTCCAAATGCTTATGTGGTATATGATGAAGTATGCTATCTTCAAGAAGTATGCCATGCAGTTTAGTTCAAAATTAACTGTTACTATCCTATGGTGACATTTATTATTACACACGGAACAACCAGCACTCCGCATCTAATGGCATTCACAGGAGTTGATATAATAATAAAATTGCGCATCCAACTCATTAAGGTTTACCTATATGTCGGGCACGCAAATAAATTCTGTACTCAACATCAAATCCATTTACCTGTTCAAACATATATAATGTACTTGCATATATTTCTATCTAATTTCAAATCAGTTCAATATTTGATTCAATTGCATAAATCTACCCTTCGGGCTCTTATTGATTTTATTATTCCAATGCGATTTAGTTTAAACTAACAATCACTCCACACAAACAACAATCAATTTATTTTTAACCTTTTCAAATATATAGTGGTTAATTCATATACTCTTTTAATATATTCAAAATTCATATTTTCTAATATCAGATTATATATAATCACAAATACGTAATTTATAAACATATAACTCTCAACTCATTCTAGGGCATTACTAACCCCATCTCTAATGATTTACTCATTCTAGAATGCTACTGATTCTATCTCTAATGAGGATTTTATTTTCAATAGGATATTACTGATCCTATCTGAAATGAGTATGTTCGTCCTAGGACACTACTGGTTCTATTTCTGACGAGTTCGCTAATATGTTATATTCCAGAACTAAGCTTAACCAAAGCACTGATACCACGTTGTGACGACCCCAAACCCCATTCCACGGTGGCAAGGGTAATGTTTGGAATATAACACATAAACATATAATAGCAGAATATAAATATATAAATACACCAGATAATGTACAATAGAATACACTGGATAAACATAATCATCAGAGTTACACGGTATACAGAATCATACTTAGTACAAAATACAGTCCAGCTTTACATAAAATGTCTACAGCGGAATCAAAACATAATATGTACAACAGGAGCTGAACAACATAGAAAGAAAGAAATGGTAGAATCCATCTTTAGCTCCATGGCTATCCAAAAAGAGCCTACTAAAACCTGAATACAAGGCTGTCCGTGTAGAAATAGGGGCACCCGAGTTTGCAAGTGAAATAAACTACGAGTCCGTCATGGGACTGGTATGAGAAATCTACTACTTAACTTATTTTACAATAAAGCCAATCACAGGACCACGCCGCTAACGCGGAACGGGTTTACTCCATTGGATTGCCAGTGCTTTAAAAAAAAAATCATTTAAGCATCGCAATGCTTTTTACAAAAATGAAGCCATTATAAGACTCAGTTCCCATCACACAATGCAACGCAAACCGGAGGATAGAGTTTTACATTATAATGGCCAAAAGATGCTTGATACAAATAAAACAAAAGCATTTGATATTATTACTAGTGTTTATATGTTTCAAAAACAATTTCAATTATAAGTATTAATCATAGACGACATGGGTACCATATATCATGTCACCATATATAGGTATACAATCAAAACCGCACGATGTCGTATTTGGAAATTGGATTTCCGTCATGAACCAAGGCAAAAGATAGTCCTTACCGCTTCGAGACAATCTAGCCCATGTCTCAAGACCCAAACACAGGTGGGCCCTTAGATCGTCAGGGCCGGTCCACTCGATAAAAATGACTATCTTTAGCCAACAAATATTCATTTCAACATATGACTATCTTTAACACTTCATATATAGATAAAAATGTGATTTTTATTGTTAAAACAATTTATTTCAAACACGATTATTTTATATACTTCATATAGATGATAACAATGCTATTTTTATTTTTAAAGCAATTTATTTCAAAAATAAAGATTTTTAGTGATTAATAATATTATAAAAATGCGATTTTTATAGTCAAAAACAATTTATTTCAAACACGATTATTTTATATACTTCATATAGATGATAAAAATGTTATTTTTATCGTTCTAACTATTTTCTCTCGTACATTCAAAAAAAATTATTTTTATCGTTCAAACAATTTTACTTCATTACATTCAATAAAAATGTTATTTTTATCATTCAAACAATTTCATTTCATACATTCAATAAAAATGTTATTTTTATCGTTCAAACAATTTTACTTCATACATGAAATTTTCTCCAACACATGAATATATTTCAACACATGAATAATAATCAAACATATGAATATTTCAGAAAATTTCGGCAGCATAACGGTAGGGTAGTTAAAACCGTCACCGTCCTGAGTACGGCTCCTCGCTCTACCTTAAAGCCTCGCAGCTTTTGACAATGGGGATTTCAATAACTAGTTCGTACGTAGACAATTTTCCTATATACTAATCCTATTGGGATTTTAACCACAATCAATCATTTCAACCATTCGTATTTATCAATCAAATTTCACTTCAACCAAAATCCAAACAATCACATCCAATATATATCGTCCATGGTCTGTGGATGAGGGGAGTACACACACACACACACACATATATATATATATATATATATATATATATATATATATATATAGAGAGAGAGAGAGAGAGAGAGATAGATAGATAGATAGATAGATATACGTATATAAATATATTTCGATTTCATTTCAATTCATTTCAATTCCATTCATCGCATATATGATTTTTACCACGCATATATAACTTACACATCGCACATACAACTTATACAACGCTTACACATGAGGTGTACAATGCTTATATAACTAATACATTGACCGTATAATTTAAACATCGTCATTCCATATCGTTTATAATTCAGAAGTCTCAAACTGGGTTCCACTCCTCCAAAAATTGTAGAAGGCTCAGAAAAAAATCCGGTCTCTTCTAGAATGTAGAAGACGTCCACACGGTCCCGGTGTCTCTTGTTTCACTGGATATCGACAACATAGCAAAAAGATATGATTTTTATTGTAAAATCATATTTCATAGCGCTCTAAAGTGCTATAAACAGTTAAAATAAATTCATTCGTTACCTTTTTGAAATTGTTCAAACCTAGGTCATCGATTATCGCACAAACCGTGAAGCGGTTGGACGATCGGACTTTGCAGCGACGTAGAGGGACGGAGGGCGCACATGCGCCTGAAGCGGGGCCCACTTCGGTGATAGAATAAGCGGTAGCGGCGGTTGATAGTTGACAACTTCGTGGGCTCGATTCTCAGCAAATACCACACGAAAAATTCTGCAGTTGGTATGGATTTGAAGATCGCGGAGAGCACTACAAAAACTTCAACTACGGTATTGGATTTTATTGAGTAAATCGAGAGATAAAGAGGAGGGAAGGAAGAAGATGCAGCCGCCGTATATCATGAGGGGGGTTTTACCGGTTTATCTCGATCAGAGAAAAATGATTGGCTCACGATATTTTATATTTATTTTTAATTTATTTAAATCCGAAAATACCCCTTAATCCATACTAACTCCAATTCACACCCAACGACTGTTGTCACTAGCTAAATACCTCCATTCCGAACATAATGGAATATGTTTCGTAAGCCCATTCGACTGTTTCAGTCAGTTTTTCTTCAAATTAAAATATAAAACATTCAATATTTGATTTGAACGTACATTTCAATTTGCCGGGGCCACATACTGATCCCAAAAATTCTAGAAAAAATATTTCTAGCTTTGTATTGATGATACGGTTCTAAAAAACTAGTTTCATTGAATTTGGAGACCATTTGAAAAATGGCCATTTTCTGATCGATCCAATTTGACTGAAAACAACCAAACACATTTTTCTTTGCCACGCACACATATTAACTTCAAAAATTATGGAATTTGAAACCTAGCAATAATTTGACATCCCGAATCCAAAAAATTGGTTTCGTTGAAAACGGAGGTCGTTTGCGAAATGTCTATTTTCAAGGGCTATATAAACTCCATAGCGACCTTTCTGAAAATTCATTTGGCCATAACTTTTGATTCCCGCTATGAAATTTCGATTTTTCAGATTCGTTAGAAAGATATTCGTAAGTAGATTTAAATATTTTTGGTTTCACTAAAATCCGTTTTATTTTGCATCTGGTACAGTCAGTCAAAGTTTGAATTCAAATTTTCAAACTGCCACGCCATTACAGGCCATGTATTATAATTAAAATAAATATATTTACTTTCCAACTTCGATTCAAATAGAATTTTGGTAATTATTATTTAAAATAATTTATTTTAAATATCCAAAATTCACTAAAATAGTGAAATTAAAATTTTTAAATTGGTTCTGATTTTCCAGGTTGTTGAACCTATTAGTATTTTAGGACTGTGAATAAAGTGATGAAGTACAGTATATGTGCATAAATTATTTGAGATTAAAAATAAGCATTTTTTTCTGTTTACAGTAAGGGATGCAAACTAAAGCAGAGGTGGAATGCTAAGCCACAAATGAAAGACATTATTCTGTCAAACGCATACATATGCCAACAAGCCAAAGTACCCCCCACCTTAAACAACAATACCTCCCAGGACAACTATCTACTTCTAAATACTTTTAAAATTAAGTAAACCTTGTTCCCATTAAGTCTTAGTGTTGGGAAATTACTATTTCGGAAACTTAGTAACTTAAATATACTTTGGTTTCTTTATACACTTAGGTATGTCGAACATAACAACAATCTAGATCAGTGCAACATAGGTCTCATTAGCCAATCTAATATAAAAAACTCAATATAAGCAGTCACACAAATTTTATAGTTGTGCCCCGACTAATTTGCATAAGGATGATTATACAGAATGAAGGTAACATACTTGAGCAAATTTTCGTATTGCTTTTCAAGAGAACAACTGACATTTGGGTTTTTTCAAAGAATTTCAATTTAGCATGTTATAAAAATGAAGAATGGTTTTATTTCTGCATGATCAAAACTGGTAACACTTTAAGGCAAAAATGGATTATCTTTTTATGTTTCTAGAATTACACCAGGGATTCACGGCAATATACAAAGCCAAATATCACGCAAGAGATTTTACACAAGGGACCACTTTTTCAATTAAATTTGTTTCTAGAAATGTTCAGATCAATTTAAAAGGGCCGAGAAATCGATGGTTTTGATTTCGATGAATACAAAAATTCGCAGAGGCATTCAAAGCATGAAAAAGTCATGCAAGGGAATATTCAAGGTGGCCACAAATCATATATTTCCAGAATTCCTCAAACTCATAAAAGCAAATTCAACTATTCACGCAAATTCAAGGTAGAGCAGAAAATCCCACAATAGCCAAGAGCTTAAAAACCGAACCATTCAGCAAATTATGGTTAAAAAACTATGAGCAAATCGATCAAGTCATATGAGGAAACCAAAGAACAGTTTAAGGGGTTTAAAATTCTATTTAAACTATACCAAATCATCACAGGCAACCAATAAAATCAACTATTGTATTCTAGTTTAATCGAAATTAAACTACTTGAAAACACGATTAATTGTGAGTGAAATGCTCACCTTTGTAGCAGCGAAACATCGGATATGGTTGGAGCAGACGTGGAGCAGCAGCGACGACTTTATTGCTCGGCCGTGGCTGCTTGTCAGAGGCGAGAACTCAACTCTAGAAGGTGATGAAGAGAGGAGTGATGCGAGACTGAAAAACAACGGCTTAGGATGCGTGTGTGTGGAGGAACTCACAGTTGATTTTCGGAGGCCAAGACTTCAATATCGAGAAGAGAAAAGGCACTGGTGGTCTCATAATTTGTGGCTCACAGTTTCAATCAACAAAGGAGGAGTTTTGATCTGGGGAAAGATTCTGATTTAGGGATTCGACCATTCGAATTTGGAACAAAGAAATTGGGAGGAAGACAAAATTCTGATTTTGGAAAAAAGAGAAAGGGTTTTCTGTGAAGAAATTGGAACAAGAGGCATCATTTTATTAAAGGAAACGAAAGGGGATAAGAACAACATTCCATCTTAGGTTATAGTGTAGCCGCATTTTTCATAGTATAGGACTGCGCAAAATATTCTAAGGAAGGTTATAACTCATTAAATTTAATACTATATTTCACCCCTAATAACCACGTACTGCACTGATTTCATACCACTAAGACCAACTCCAAATACAACAAAAATTATACATACTTCTTCGTCTCCGTATTCTGAATCCAAATAAAATTATTTTGATTGTAAACCAACTCCATCTGTTTACAACGTTATTTTAAATTTTAAATTATTTGTCGGTTCACCGATTTAACTCCGTTTGTTCACCAGTAACTCTGTTCATTTTCAAATTGAAATGTTAAATTTTATTTTTCTTTATTACATTCAAATACACACATATCCAATCCAATTCTGTATATTTTAACAATTAAAAGTTCAAATTTGTTTAATATCAATAATGTTTATTTTAAATTCAACCATTCATTTTTCTATCTAATTCCAATTCTAATTCAAATATACAACAAAATTCAATTCCAATATCCAACAATAAATATTTGATTTCAAATTCCCAACCCATGTATCAATATAAAATTGATTATAAATAATTAAATCTTTATTTAATTCTATAATCTGGTTGTCGAAATTTCTGGGACGTTACATTAAATATACCCCAACTTGATTGACTTCATTATTAACTAAGAAATGGTTAAAGTTCGATAGCAAGAATGGTTAAGCGAAGTAAGTAAATGAGTGCCAGCAGTAAAGTGAAAATAGCGGTGTTTTGTTTAATATATGTTTTAATTCAAATAACGAATGTAGAAATGTTTCCCCTTGAGAATAAAGTGTGTTTTCTATAGAAAATAAAGATTTGTGAATGTTTTTCAAATGGTAATAAGTGATTTTCTATAATTTCAAAAGATTGTGAGAGGCTAACAAGTTTTGATAAATTAGAATGGCAAGAATTGAAGAACAAAATGTTGCACATCGAGAACGAAGGGCGGTAGAACGTAAGAGAAGTGGATTCGTAAAATGAATTCGAGAATTGCATGAGAATTGATTTGATATGAAATTAAGAAGTGGAGTTAAGGAAATTAAAAACTAATTGGAGATTGGTCAAGTTGGATGACTTTTTGAGTACTGATTTGATGTTGGTTTCGGCCTTCGGGATTGATACTTAGAGAATTGTTCACTCGCTAATTTACGGTTAGGGAGTGATGAAAATGGAAGGATAGAAATGTGTGATAATATGTATAACCTTTCGGTTAAGCATATATAGTGATATTTTCAAGAAATGAAAATACTATAAAGAGAATTGAGGAAAAGAAAACGGTATGAGAAGATTTGTTGAAGATCGTAAAATTTCAAAAATTACGATAAATGAGGATGATGAATACCATGGAGACGATTATGCAATAAGACAATCATTGATTATTATAGACCCCAACTAATTAATTAATAAAAATTTTGGAATTGCTATTTTTAGAAGTGCAAATGATTTGATAGAAAGGTTGTTTGAAATTTAGAGCGATAATATAGTGGAAATCGCATTAATGATATCAACTTATGAATTGGTAAAGAAATGATGGTTTGAAAATGGAAACTGTATAGGTCTATACTTGTCTTCCTTGTGAGTTCCATTGAAATGGAATAAGAAATAATGAATTTGAAAGTGTTAAGTCGCTAAAAGAGATGAAAAGGAACGTATTCCATTCAACCAAGTAAATGATTTATATAATTGATGAAGTCATTGAAGGAGATGAAAAGACGCATTAAAAATGAAGCCAGTGTATCAAATAAATTGCATATCAATCTAAACTTCCATTAAGGAGACCGGTTGATTTGATTAGAGAATTCAGTTCTGAAATATTTTGAAATTTATTTCAATTGTTTTGAAAATCAATATTAGTAGTATATATACAAATATTTTCAAATAGAAATTATGGACAAAAACCATTTTAGTAGCTTTGCTGCCTATTTGTTTTGGATAAAACAAGTTGATTTCAGAAATATGGTTTGATATACAAATATGTATATATAGTTTTAATTATTTGAAACAAAATCCAGAATTTATTATCAAGTTGGGTTGAATGGTAATCCAATATATCAAAATAATGAATTTGTACATCTTAAGAGATGTTTGGTGGGAATAATTGAATTCGTGAAATCCAATTACTGAATTGAAAAGTAAAGTGTCGATTATTGTATAATTAAATCTTTGTCAATAAAGATTTAGATTTTAAGTTGAAATGAATTGGTCAACTATTTTAAAAAGCTAAAAATAAGAGAAAGATTTAAATAGTAATTTAATTTGAATTTATTAATACAAGGATGTATGAAATCTATCAGTTAATAGATTTGAATGAAAAAGTTTAAATTAGCAAGGTTGGGATTAAGTAATGAACTTAATAATTGGAATTTCGAAGAGAATTTAATTTGTAACAAATAAATTCATAAATTTGAGTTTGGAAAGATAGCTGAATTGATTAAGAGATCAAAAATGAAATTTTGAAATTTGAATGGAAGTTGAGAATATTCCATTTTGAATATTAAATATAGGAATTTCCGAAAATTATATGAAAATATATAGGAATATAGCGAATTAGGAAACCATTGATTTGGGAGGTAATGATTGAGATAGATCTTATATAGCAGAATTTATATAAGAATGAGGTGTTTGATTTGGAAAGAAAATCCTATGTAAGTTGACATAAGTATGATTTATGAGAGTATGAAATGAAGTACTATATGTATATAGTATTATATGTTCAAAGCAAAATAAGGGAAGTACCTTGCTCCTTTGAATTTCAAGCTTGGTTGAGATGTGCTGCTGGTGCTAGTAGGTTGTCCGAACATAAAACTCGAGTTGTCATTGTTCCTGGAAGAACATGACCATGTAGCGTAATTCGGAGGGTTGTAGATGGCTTTCGGTGGATGGATGTTTCTTGGGGGAATCAAGCGTAACCATTGTGTCTGCTGCGACCTACAATCGTGATAATGGCGTAATCCACAGGGTTGTGAATGCTTACGGTGGGATGTTTCCTAGGGGATCCAGGCGTAACCATTGTATACCTGTGGTCCACACGGAATATCTACAAGTGAAAGAGATGTAACCACTAGGGTACTAAAGGTAGAATAGAGCCATGCGATATTTGAGATATCTTTGTGATGAGAAGCCACCTGTTTGATGCAGCACTGTGTCCTGGTGACTTGATGCGTCTTCTTGACATGATTTGTCTTTGTGTCTGGATTTGTCTTTGTGACTTGGTTTGTCTTTGTGACTTGATTGATCCTCGTGCCTTGATTTATTTTGATAATTTTTTTCGTGACCTTGAGATAGAGCAGCCAATGCTCAGTGATATCGGATTTTCTTTCAATTCTTAAATATCTTCCGTTGATCTACTCATGACGAAACTCACAGGGAAGTGATTTCATACAGATACAGATGTTTTCCAGGGGATCTAGATGAAACCATTGTGTATCTGCGATTCATGAACAATCAACATCAATATCACATTGGTACTTTCCGTATCTACTTTTAAAGGAATTTTTGAAATATTTTCACTGGGAGTTGAAGCAAAGATATTTAGTTCTTGGAGATTTTAGTCGTGTGCCTGGTAAGCGTATGCCTAACATCTGTAAGAACGACAATAGACTTGTCAAGCTTTGAGTTATCAAGTATTTTTAAATAAAACTCTTCTAATTTAATAAGAAAAAGGAGAATTTCGAAATAATAACATTTTCTGCCTGAATTTTGGGTTAGGTATAGAAGTTATATAAAAAAAAATCGGTTGTGGAAATTTTCAAGTCGATAATTTGTAATTTGAAGAAGAGAGGTTATTTACACTCTTCAATGAGTGTTGGGAACGTTTAAATGGATTGTAAGGAGATTGATTTAAACTTGGATTGTAAGAAGTAAGTGTATCGGTGGATAAGTAAACATTGATAGATTGGTTTTGGAATAATTTGGGATGTATGAAGAGATTAGTTTCGAAAAGAAATTTGATTTTTTTTTCGAGTTACTTGGGTACGATGTAAAAAAAACGATGAAAAAAAAGAGAAAGAGGATCGATGATTAAAATATCAATATTAAAATTTAGTTGTGGAATAATTTCACACGAGTATGAAGATTTGAGGTGTACATGGTTATAACTCTAATGGTTTCTCCTTTTCGAGGACGAAAAGTTTTAAACGGGTGAGATTGTAATGACCCAGAAATTTCGGCAATTTAAAATAGAAATTAATTAAGGATTTCACGATAAACAATTAATTTTATATTTGGATTCGAGATTTACAAATCAAAGTTTATTGGTTTGAATAATAATTGAATTCGATATTAAATTTCAGAATGGCTAATCGAAAATCAAATATTTAATTGTAACTAGTCGAGAATAAATTTGATTGATATTTGAATTGGATTTGAAATACAACTGGGTAATATAAATTTTTATATTTAAAATAAACATTATTCAATGATAAACGAATTGAAGATTTTATTGTTTAAAATATATGGTAGGCTTGTATATATGTGTATTTATAAAGGAATAGAAATCTAACGTTTCAAATTTGGAAACAAACGGGGTTATTGATGGATAAACGAAATAAAAATCGGTGAATGGTTTAATAATTAAAAAATAAAATAACATAACATACAAACAAAGTCGTTTTACAACCGAAACAATTTTATTGAATTTAGAACGCAAAGACGTAGCAGCACATCGAATTTTGTTGCATTTGGAGACTGGGTTGGTGGTTCAAAATTTAAACGTTTTGTGATATTCGCGGTAGAAATAAATATTAAATTAAATAAAAAACCTCCCTCAGTTATACACACGCCAACCTATATTCTGATTTACGCGCAGCTGCCCTAACCTATGTGATGTTACGTTGTTTTTATCCCCTTCATTCTTCTTCTATAAAAATCACCCTTTTCCCCATTATGTTCAGCAAAACCGAATCAATTCCCCTTTCCCCCTTTTAATGGCGGCGAAATTTTCCTCACTGTGACCCTAAATCGTTTCCGTTCCCCTCAATCGAAGAAAAATTCTCCTGCCAAAATATAAAAATCGTTTCTTTCCCTTCCATCTAAATCACAACTGCCGGCCATTTCATGAAATTAAAACATGCATTCACCGCGCCTTGAGTTGGTTGTTCGCGAGCCATCGTTGTTGCTCCTTCTGTCAGCTACGCCTTAGTCCTTGTTGCCATCGCTTCAGCTCGGATTCGTTTCGATTGTCCCCAATTAAAATCACAGTTTCTCCTGTTGATCGAAAACCGGAAGCTACCAATTCTGAAACCACCAGCGCCTCTTCCAAATCAAATTCATTGACTTTCCATTCAAGGTGAGTTTTGATTCACGCACGATTTTCTGGTTTTCAAGTATTTTAACTTTGATCAAACTCGAATTTTAATGGTTAATTGTTGCTTGTGGGGTTTGTTGTGTTTTCACCTTACCGTTGTTGTTTAATTACTATTTCTATTTTTGAAGTGTACACATATGCCAGTAACATTTGAATCTGAATCTTTGTTCACCTGCTTGTATACATGACTTTTGGATTTGGACCGGAAATGTATTATGATATAAACTACCCTGAATTGTCAAATCCATCTTGGTTGGTTTAAACTTGAATTTTCATAGGCATATGGCTAGCTGTGCATACCCATATGTGTATATACATATATGTTAGTTTTGAAATGCATATGTGCCGATTTTCCAAAAATAACTTGCTAAAGGTAATGCTTGGACCATGTGTATCCATACCTGTCTACCCTTAATTTTGTATAATGCCTTAAACTGCTACTATCTTTGCATCGTTGAAGCACTGTCTTTAAATAGTTGAGACTATGATACGTGTTCACCTAAAATAGTTGATAATATGTGTAGTATTTAAATGAATAAATGTTGAGATTGTGATAAATGTTTGTGGCATGTATACACATCTTAAAATCTGGACCATGTTGCTCTTACTTGAGTACACGGTCGCTTTTATTTGAAATATGAAACTGCATTTTTCCATGTTTTGAACTCTGGTTCGACTGCCTCTATGTATACACCGTGCACACCATTTGTGTCTTGCCATACAGTGCCCTGATCACCTTGAAATTGCATGTCTAGCTGATGATTCCATATACATGGAAGCACATATACATATATATATATATATATATATAAGTATGTGCAGTATATAATGGCTTGTTGTTGTTGTCATGTGAGTATTACCTTGTTTGCATGCTTTAGAATAACCTATATTTGATTTATTTCTTTAAGAAGTGGGTAATAATTTTGATGTTCCACTTATGTCTGCTGCCCCTTTTGTTAAACTATTTGAGAATTCATGCGACATATATATATATATATATATATATATATATACACACACACACACACACACACTCTTCGACATGTGTTTACCTATCTTGTAAACCCGAAACTGAAGATGGTACTGTTCGACACTTATACACAATCAGTTTATTTATCTCCTGCTTTTGCATAAACACGTGCTTCTGGAAAACATATAAATAAGCTTTCCAAGATATTCCCATTAATTCTGGTCCATGTTTTTCTTACATGTTGTTTTGTAAATGTTGCGTGCTAGTCTGTGAGTAACTTGAAATTTTATATCCAATTGAACTTGAAAGCATGCTCATTGTGATACAATATATATGAAAGCATATATTTGTTTATACAAAAATGTGTATGTGTGGACCACTTAGTTCTTTCTTCATTTTGAGCTTTGTGTATCTATTTAGGCCTGGATGAACCCTTATGTTGGACCGGCCTTACATGCTGGCTCTTATTTCGTTTGAATACATGCAAGGAAGGAATTTCTTTGGTTTGGCATACCTGATAGGATCATCTAATAAAGTATCACGCAAGAAATAATGTGATGTTGAATGCAGTCCACATGCTAATATATAATCATTTCATAAGACACATTTAGAAAGAAAATTCAACTTGATTCATTTGTTGATTTCGCATTGTTATTCTCGACATTGCTGGGTTAGAAACGTACCATTATTCAGTTATTAATTTGAAAGGAAATAATAAATTAGCAGCACTGGGTGGTTTTTATTTCATTATTAGATTCCAAAGTTTCTTTTACTTGCCTATTTATGTTGGTTCCCTGTAACTTTAGTTATTTGCTAAAATGCTAAACCCTATCTGAATGGAGTATACATACTTGTTCCCTTGGTATTTTTTTTTTAAACCATTTGTGAACCTAAATGTACATCTAATTTAGTGTACTAGCTGATGCACTGTCTAGCTATGCTGCCATGTTTGAGCATGCATTTTGATCATCATTGCCCTTGTTTATTTATTGGTTACGGAATGCTAGGGTAGTACACACATGTACTCGTATACGTGTCCAGGCTTCCGCAACCAACTTTTCGCGTATTATCATGAGAGTGTTCATGGATACTTGTGGCATGAAAATGTTGTCAAGATTCACCTGATCACATCAACTTGATATATTTGTCCTTGAAATAAAATTGCATAAGCACAGATATTATACACTGATATGAACAGATACCACACTTGATCTTGATACATTGATATGAACAGATATCACAATTGTTTATTTATATATGACATCAATGTTGGGATTAACTATTATATTTCCGTTTCTATTGAAGTTAATTTACTTGAACTATTATTTAATCCTGACTCGAGTGTTTTATTTTTTTTGCATAGAACGCTCGGGTCAGACCCGAGCAGTACAGATTTAAAGAATATAGCTTAGGATTCGAAGATGGGAGAAGCTGGGGATTCCGAGCACGGTACGCTCGAATTTTTTTTAAAACAGTAATATTTTCTTGTATTCAATTTTTTTTAGATTCCGATGTATAGAAAATATTGTATCGAAAATTCTGGATTATATATAAAAGTTTATTTTGCTGTTCAATATTGTGTTATTTAATTATTCTATGTTTTCTATGTTGATTTTATTTTTAAACTCCATAGCTAAATAACGAACCGTCAATTTGAACGTTTTAAGTTGGTTTAATTGCCAAATTGAAGTGGTCAAAAAGGCAGGACGTTACATTTTTTCTATACAGCGGAGTTGAAAATACATTTGAATACAAAAGAATATTTACTGTTTTAAAAATCTTCAGAGTGCGCGTCTCCTGTTATTCCCAACTTTGTCAATCTTTGAATCCTAAGCTGCAATATTTAATCTATGCTGCTCGGGTCTGACCCGAGCGTTCCATGCAAAAACATAAAACACTTGCATCATGTGACGGCCCGCCCCGGACCAGTCGACATTTCCAATGAAACGCTCTGTGCCAGTGCCCGACCAGCACGGGACGATCGTCAAAGAAAAGAAAGAAGGCTATGAATCAACAAGGAACCTGTAGTATATCTCACAGCGCATGGAACAAAATACAATAATAACATAACTCGATATAAAACAGGTGAGACAGTGGATAAGCTGAAAACTAAATCATCATAGCAGTAGAAAACTCAATATACAGCTTTTGATCCAAACCATTGTTATTACAACATTCAAACTGTCTCTAAAGTAAAATAGGAAGGTACACTACTAATGCCCAAAGTAGTGACCAACAACAACACAAGGAGAATATATGGGAATAATACGTGTAAGCCTCTTGCTCGTTTCCGGATAGCTATTCGTGCATAACCAGCTAACCTGTCTCTAGTTTGCCAGTTTAAGAGCTCCAGAGTAATAAGAAGAGACATAAAACTCTGGGTCAGACAAAAGTCTGGTATGAGCGATAAGCAGCAAAACAGAACAATAACAGGTATACATAGCCATACCTGAACCTGCAACCAAAGAGTTAGCACAACATGATGTACAATACTCTAAGGTGACACTGACACATGGTGTGGAAATAATGGGGAGGGGGTGTGCATGTCATGGTGATAGCAAACATCAAACATAACAATCATCCTCACATCTCTCACTCAGTGCGATGATATCCACCACTTTGATCACCCAATTCTTTGTTACGATCACTTTGCACCATGGAGTCATGACGGCTCCACTGCACTGATACGCAACCACTAACACTTTGCTATGTCCACTCTGCCCTATGGAGTCATGACAACTCCACTGCAATGGCTCATAGCCCTGCTACGATCACTTTGGCCCCATGGAGTCATGACAACTCCACTGCACTGATCCATAGCCAAAATTCCGTTTCTCAGTGGTGAGTCAAAGTTATAGACATCGATAACCCCTTTGCACATGTCCCGCAACAAAGTCCAACTCATGAAGTTGACTCGTTGGTTCCCATCTAGATACTGAGTAACAACTTCCCATTTGGACTACCTTTGCATCTCGGGTTCTGGTCATCATCCCTATTCGTCTCATAGCTCCAAGCTTCCATTCATGTTCATACTTTAGTTCAGATATGTGCGGTTCTTGATTTTCCAGTTGGGGTCGTGATCCCCCTTTCCTCCATTGCTCGTGATCCACTCGTGGACCCCTGTTTGGGTTGTGATACATGCTCGGTTCGGAGGAGTGGCTTGTGGACGAGGCACCGGCTCGTGGGTCCCTCCAGGTGATCGGCTCGTGGCATCGTTGGCTCGCTCGTGGTTTGCGGCTCGCCAAAGCTCCGGTTCGTGAAAGCGGTTCATGCTAATGATCAGATTCGTGGGACTTTGCACCAGTTCGTGGAGGTGGCTTCAGTTCATGAGGGGTGGAGTCTCGGTCGGATCGTGATATGCTAGTCACGAACGGGTTTGGTTTTACTAATTTCTACAACTTCTCCAGCAAACTATTTACGCCATGCGATGGTGTTTTCGACCATTCTAACTTTACTAAACAATCACAAAGCATACCATATAGTAATAGTAACATGGATAATCAACCATAAACACCAAAACAACAGTATGACGTGTTTATATGGATCAAACATACCCAAAACCCATGTTTTCCCCTTAATCATGTTTAACCATAAGTAATGGTAGGATTACCAAAACTTATCCAAATTAACACTAATTTTTATCAGAGCCCTAAAATAATATTTTAGAATTTTAAAAAATTTTCCAGATTTTTTTGAGCCATAATTTCGCTAATTATCAATAATCAACCCTAATTAGCCATAATTAGTGATAAACAATGCAAATCACTTACCTTAGCCACAAATAAAACTTTAGATTTGAAACTCTACTGTTTTGGGGCATTTTCCAATGCAACACAGCAGCTCCAACTCTGATTTGACACTAATCTTCCTTGATTTGGTGTAGATTAAGCTAATAAGCGATTAGAAAGCGATTTGGGATGATTTTAGAAGGTGGAGGCCATTGCTAGGGTTAGAGAAATATTTAGGCAGCTGAGAAAATGAAATAAATTCGTTTCCTAACTAATTTCAGCCTCCCCATAACCCTAATCCCGAAATGGGTTATGGGCCTAGCTGCTAATCACCCTAATTAAACCCGATTAGGCTGTTTTTCACCTTCCAGACCTTGTTTCAGCAATATCTCACAAACGGTAAGTCTGTTTGGCTAATGTGACCACTCTACGGAAAGGTAAACCATCATCTGAATCCAATGGAAGTGGTTTCAGGTCAAAACTTCTTACTAATCAGAAGTTATGAGCAAAACAAGATTCGCCAGGGGCAAAACGGTCATTTAAAATTCAACAAAAATTGTGAACACGGGAAATGACCCCAATAGTCGTTCTCCAAAGTTACATGGCCATACGACCTCATATGAAAATGAAATAAATATTCTATGATCCTCTGATGCGTAGAATGCGGGTCGTTACATTCTCCCCCTTCCCCCCTTAAAAAATTTCTCCCCCGAAATTCCTTAATCAAAGCATACAAAGGGTCCCGCATGCCTATTAGCCATTTAGAAACAATCAAACATATATGATACCACAACAAGTCTATCCTAGCATGCGATTTACTAATAAGGAAATAACTATCGCTATTAAAATCTTATCAGGCAAAGAGTTCCGGATACGGCTTCCTTATGCCCTCCTCTGTTTCCCAAGTACAGTCATTCTCGTTCTCGCTCCCACTGAATCTTGACTAGTTTCACCGCCTTCCTTCGAAGTTGCTTTGTATCGCACCCAACAATACGGATCGGCTTGCGGTTCCCAATTGCCTCGGGTTCTACTTTGATGTCATCCAACTGATCCGGTGAAATAGTCATATCGGGGTCGTGTAAGAACTTCCTTAACTGGGAAACATGAAATACGTCATGAACTCCCACCATCTTATCAGGCAACTCAACTTTATAGGCCAAATTCCCAACTTGCTAGAGAATTGGGAATGGACCAACAAATCTTGGTGCTAACTTGCCTCTCCTACCAAATCGAATCACGTTCTTTAACAGAGAAATCTTGACAAACACCAAGTTGCCAATGGAGAATTTTAAATCTCTTCTCCTCTTATCAGCATAACTCTTCTGCCTATCTTGAGCAGCCTTCATTCGCTGTTGGATAACATTGATCTTGTCTGAAGTTTCTCTTATCACATCTGGACCAAGCATAAACTTCTCACCCGTTTCCAGCCAACATGATGGTGAGTTGCACGGTCTTCCGTACAAAGCTTCAAATGGAGCCATTCCAATACTGGATTGATAACTATTATTATATACGAACTCCACTAGATGCAAATGGTTATCCTATGATCCACCAAAATCAAATATACAAGCCCTCAAGAGATCCTTTAATACACAATTCACCCTCTTTGTCTGACCGTCGTTTTGAGGACGGTACGCGGTGTTGAGATGTAATTCTGATCCTAATGCCTCTTATAAGCTCTTCCCAAGCCCGCTAGTAAACAACTGATCTCGGTCGCTCATAGCGCCTTTGGGTACTCCATGAAATCTTACTACCCATTTCATATACAGTTCCGCTAACTTAGCTGTCGTTCTATTCGACTTGACCGGTATGAACCTTGCACTCTTGGTCAGTCGATCTACAATCACCCAAATACCATCATGACCCGATCTAGTCCTCGACAAACCATTAATGAAATCCATTGAGACTTGTTCCCATTTCCATTTGGGAATTTCCAGCGGTTGTAACAAACCACTAGGCTTCTTTTGCTCAGTTTTAACTAGCTGACAACTGATGCATTTGGATATAAACTTTCCAATGTCTCTTTTCGTCCCTTCCCAGTAGTAGGTCTGCTTCATGTCTCGATACATTTTATTACCACCAGGATTTATAGTCAGTTTTGAGTGATGACATTCTCTAAGCACTTCATCTCTCAATCCATTGACATTGGGTACAACCAGTCTCCCATTCTTTCTAAGCCATCCATCTCGATCAAGCCCATACTGTTCATCTCCTCGTCGATACCCATCTCTAACTTGGAGATGATTTCTAATAGATAAGGATCGTCCCTCTGACTGGAACCAATCCGTTCAATCAAAGTGGGTCTGATCGTCAAACTTGCCAACATTACTGGATCCAATTCGCACTTTGGTCTGAAATCATACCCTACGATATATTCATGTTGCTTCCATTCAAGGAACATAGCCCCTAAAATGGCATGTCTTCTACTCAATGCATCAGCTACTGCATTGCCCTTTCTAGGTGTATATGCGATATCGAAATCATAGGAAGCCAAGAATTCTAACCATCTCTGCTGACGGAGGTTTAAATCCTTCTGAGAGAAAAGATACTTCAATGATTTATGATCGGTAAACAACTCGAATCTTTCTCCCAAGAGATAATGTCTCCACATCTTCAATGCGAACACGATCGCTGCCAATTCCAAATCATGGGTAGGATACCTTTTCTCATGGCAGACTAGCGTAAGCTACCACCCTACCTCCTTGCATCAATACAACACCTAGTCTGGTACCACATGCATCCGTGTATACCGTCATCTCTTAATTCCCTTTAGGAATGACTAACACTGGCGCACATGTCAACCTTTCCTTTAGACTCTTGAATGCATTTTCACACCTTCCGTCCCAAACGAAAGTTTGATTCTTCTTAGTCAACTGAGTTAACGGTGCCGCTATCTTGGAGAAGTCCTAGATAAACTTACAATAATATCCAGCCAGCCCCAAGAAACTTCTTACGTCTGTTGTATTCTTGGGCGTAGACCAATCCTGTACCGTAGCCACCTTTGCAGGGTCCACGACAATAGAATTCCCTGAAACAACATTGTCCAAGAATCTCACTTCCCTCCTCCTGAAGTGACACTTAGAAAATTTCGCTTTCAATTGGTGTTTCCTCAACACCTCCATCACTGTTCTCAAATGTTCCTTTTGTTCTTCCTCTGTCCTCGAGTAAACCAAGATATCGTCCATGAACACAAGAACAAACTTATTCAGTTGATCCCTGAATACCCTATTCATAAGATCCACAAAATATACTGTTGCATTGGTCAACCCGAATGGCATGACCAACCACTCATAGAATCCAGGCGACGTCCGAAAGGCCGTCTTAGTTATACTCTCAGCTGCTACTCGGAGCTGATGAAATCCTGTCGCGAGGTCTAACTGGGAGAACACTCTTGCTCCTTCCAGTTGATCAAAAAAATCATCTATCCGTGGAAGAGGATAATTATTCTTCCTAGTTACCTTATTCAACTCGCGATGGTCCACACACAAACGAAGGGAACCATCTGTCTTAGTGGCAAATACAACTGGTGCTCCCCACTCAAAAACACTTCTTCTGATAAATCACTTATTCAAAAGATTGCTTACTTGCACCCCGAGCTCTCGCTGCTCCCTTGGTGCCATATGACGAAGTGGCATCACTATAGGTCTGGCATCTTTCTTTAAATCAATACGTAACTCTATCTCCTGGAGTGGTGGAAGTCCGGTCACTTCCTCGAAGATATCCAGATACTGGCCAGCAATGGGAACTCCTGATAACTCGTCCTGCGGAATGTCGAGGGAATTTAGAAAACTAGACATCACCTAATCCCCAGGTGTGCCACCAAACACTACCCTCCTCCCATCATCCACCCTAATAGTCACCGAAAATCCCTCATAGTCTACCACCACCCTGTACCTTTGGATCCAATCGACTCCCAAAATAATGCCAAACCCAGTAAAGCCCAAAACAAAGCAATCACAAGCAAACATACATCTATGACTTGATAAGGTCAAATTTCGACAAATCATGCTAAGGCTAGTTGAACAACCAATCGAGTTTGTCACTACCAAAGGTTTATCGATTATCTCGGGCTCCAATCCCAACCTATCTAAGGTCAAATTTCGACAAATAATGCTAAGGCTAGTTGAACAACCAATCGAGTTTATCACTACTAAAGGTTTATCGACTATCTCGGGCTCTAATCACAACCTATCTACCAGGTCACTAGATATGAAGGAACAGAAAGCCCCAGTATCAAACAATACTCGAACAGGAACATTATAAATAGAAATCATACCTTGAATGATGACATTCTTTCCTTTCTCCGCCACGGTTGGGGCATTCAACGAAGAAAGAACAACATTAATAACATATGCTTTAACAATCTGCTTTTCTTTGGGAGGTTGTGGACACTTATCCTTATGATGTCCCACTTGGCTGCAGTTGAAGCACTTCCTGTCCGCTGGCTTTGCTCGACATTCTTTTGCATAGTGGCCCTTCTTGCCACAGCTAAAGCACTCGACATCTTTTCTATCTTTCTTTTTCTGACCATCCTTGGTCTGACTTTGCTTACTTTTATTCTGAGAATTATTCTTGCCTCCACCGCTTGCATACGGCTTTGGCCCCTCTGCAGATGCAACAACGAATTCAGTCTTAGGCTTAGGATAAAGGCTCTCTGATCTTAATGCTTTCCCAACAATCGATTCAAAAATCTTATAACAATAAGGAATTTCGCTCGATCCGAATCGATCACTAAATCGACCAAGACCGTTCGAAACCCCTGATTGTTTTGAGAATACGACAAATCAGAACACAAACAGAAGAACATTTCGTTGTTAATTACAACAAGTCCATCAGAATAGAAGAATATACAGAGTATGAATAAAAATTATACATCAGATAAATATCAGAGATTTACAATACATTACTCGGTGGCGGAAAAACAATACAAAACATAACTGAAAGAAATACATGGAACAGAGCTTTCCTAATATCACTTCAGCTATAAACCAGGATCCTATAAGAATAAATCTGCAAAACCAAAACTACTAGCTGCCCGTGTCAAAATAAGGGCACCCAGAGTTTAGGTTCAAAAAATAAACTCCAGGTTAGTCATGTGACTGGTGTGAGAACTAAAACAGATATTTAAAACTTTACTTTAAATCAGATATATCAAGGGACCACGCCGTATAACACGGAACGGGTTTCCACCCAAGAATACCAGTGCATATATCAAAACAGCGCAATGCTTTTTGGAAAAATGAAGCTATTATAAGACCCAGGTCCCATCACACAATGCAACACAAGCCAGAGGATAGGGTTTTCCCTTATAATAGCCAAACATGCTGGATACGTTAAAACAAATCATTTGATACTATTATAAGTGCGTAGTGTATAAAACAACTTCAAATATAAATGTATCAATCCTAGGCGACATGGTTACCATATATCATGTCACCAATACTAGGCTCTACAATCAAAACCGCAAATGTCACGTATTTGGAAATTGGATTTCCATCTGTGAACCAAGGCAAGGGATCGTCCTTACCGCTTCAAGACGCTCTAGCCCGCCTCTCAGGAACAGAACGCATCGTCCCTTGGATCGTCAGGGTCAGTCCACCGATGTGGATTAAAATGCCTGAACACTGCGTTTCCCCACCCTATGGGGTGTCAATGAGTCCAATGACTCCATCGGTCCCGGATCGACCGATATATCTGAGGCGCCTCGCAATCCAACAACGACATAAGTCAAACTCGTCAGGGCATGTAAAACCACTGACGCCACTTCTAGCTAGAAGGAAACGCATGTCCTCCCTGAGGTACTTCTCCCGTTTCTGGTTCACACCGGGGTGTGAGGCTCGCGAATTAACGCTACACAAAGCTATGCCACAAAGGCCGTGCTTTGATCATCAACCACAAGACTCTGTTTTTCAACAGAAGCCTTGATCATTTGCATCTTAGCATGCCACACAGGCAAACCACTCCATGCAACTGATATCCCTCAATCACACAGAATGATATCCAATGTCAGACATACAGTCCATTTACAAGTCCATTCTGGGTCTGAACGAAACCGGAGGCACCTTGTACCTCGCATATCCATCGATCTCCAAGTACGTCTGGATGATCATCAACTTATTCCCTCCTTTTGGGTGTACGGCCCAATCAAGATCATCAAGAATCATCCAAACGATGTGAAGACCTCCGGTCTTCAACCACCGTCTTCATCTTTGACTTATCGTCGTATCACTTATTCAGAATGGGATAAACCCGGTCTTTCTGAATAACTCGCGTATATTATTAACAAGTTCTACACAAACACAACATACGCCTCATTACAGTTCATAATATTCTTTTATTCAAATATTCACATCTGTAAGGAAAGGTTCTCATTAATTTTATCAAAGATAAATTCTTTAATATTCTTTTGATTATCAATTCAAACCAAATAATGGTTTATCCAAACTAGTCGGGATTAACGAACCTTACCGAAGTAATCATTTATTAAATTTCCCAATCCCAACTTATTCATCCCATGAAGTAAAACTGGTAATACTTCATATCTAACACCACAGTGTTATCGGTAAATTCAATTACCATTTCACGTTCAAATCTAATTAAAGATTTAACTATCGCCTGGAGCAAAACTGGTGATACTTCATTCTCGATCATTTCAATCTAATTAAAGATTCATTAAAACTCCACATGGTTTTAATCTTCCCAAAAATCAATATTAACGATTGTTTAATTTGGGAAATCATATCCTGTCTTTAACTGGGTTAAAGAACCAATGTCATTTAAAACACGGTTCACGATAAACCCAAAATCACATTCCATTCCATCAGCCTTTAACCGTAAATTAGCAAGTGAAAAATTCCCTAAGTATTAACCCCGTAGGCCGAAACCAACATCACATCAATACCCAAGAAACCATTCAACTTAACTAATCTTCAGTCAGTTTCTGATTTTCTTAACTCCGTTGGGTCTAAGAACAGTATTATTAAAGATACCGTTCACGACAACCCAAAATCACATTCCATTCCATCAGCCTTTAACCGTAAATTAGCAAGTGAACAATTCCCTATGTATTAACCACGAAGGCCGAAACCAACATCAGATCAATACCCAAGAAACCATTCAACTTAACTAATCTTTAGTTAGTTTCTGATTTTCTTAACTCCGTTGGGTCTAAGAACAGTATTATTAAAGATAACGTTCACGACAACCCAAAATCACATTCCATTTACAATGGAATCTTCATGGAAAACAAATCGATATATATATAATCGATATAAACTTTCATATCCGACTAATAATATAAATGGAATAATGGCAAAGCCTTTTAAATTCCAGATATATTAGTTGTCTTCCTCCACAGAAATTCACTTCGATTATTACCAAATCGAATTCCACTCCATTCCAATTTATTTTATTAAATTGGAAAACTTTATTTTGGAAAATCTCCTTTAAATCTTAACAAAAGATTTATGAATTCCAAATCACCTTTCACTGTAAATCGGGTTAAAGAATGAATGTCGTTAACACACGGATCACGATAAACCCAATACACATTCCTTTAATTATCGGGTTAAAGAACAAGTGCTATTTAAAACACCGTTCATGATAAACCCAAAAATCAATTCAAATTCAATTCCAATTAAATACCATTTAATTGGTATACTTCATTAAATCTAAATAAAAAGATTTAATCTTTTTCTCAACTGGGTTTAAGAACAGTGTTAATGAAGACACCATTCACGACAAACCCAAATCCCATTTGATATTAAATACAAGGCTCTGAATAGAAAATATATCGGCTTATATTCAATATCAAATTCTACGACCAACAAATATCATATTGGAAATAACGATATAAATATATCTTTCAAATTTCCATAACAATATCTGTATAATCACGAAATCCAACATCGAAATATTCCAAAGACAAATTCGATTCAAATCCATTCCAATTCAATTGTTGGAAATTCTGGTTACTTTTAAAACCCTTTCAAATCCAATTTATTTATTTCAAAAATAAATGGATTATAATTCTAGTTCAAAACTAGTTCATTTCGGTAAAAATCTATTTTTATCTTTTCAGATTTGGAGTTTTTCATCCCAATTCTTTCCTAATCATTTCTTATGATTTTACACTAATTATTGTTATTTTTAATAATTTTATCAAGGCCGTAAAGTCAATTTCCATCAACGGCCATCGAACTGCACTTACAGCGACCTTTTCCAAAATTGATTTGGACATAATTCCAAATTCGATCGTTAGATTTCAAATCTCTAATATTCTTTAGAAAGCTCTTTTCGATACGAACCCAACGGTTCCAGTTTTAGGAGAATCCGACTGTCGGATCTCCCATAATATCCATTCGAAGTCAATGGTCGAAATTTGTGAACTGCTACAGCGCGACGCGTTCCATTCAGGCCATTATATATATATATATATATATATATACATATATTTCGTCGATTTCCTTTCAAAACGTATTTTATAAATTGTTTTAAATTCGTTTTCAAAACGATTTAAACTTCATATTCAATTTCTAATCAAAATTGAATACTCTGTATCATCGATATATAAATGATATTATTTTCAAACCATTAGATTTTGAAATCAATTCCTTTACGATATTCATTATAAAAATGAATAAAATCGATATAAATATCGTTCACGTCAAAATGGCGTCATTCTAATCAACAAGTCTTTATATATTTCAATAACTTCGTTATTGTATTCAACAAATGAATATTTTCTTCAACACATTAATTTTTCTTTTATTCAACACATGAATATATATATTTTATTCAACACATGAATTTTCTTTTATTCAACACATGAATTTTCTTTTATTCAACATATGATAATTCTTTTTAATTCAACACATGAATTTTCTTTTTATTCAACACATGATTTTTTTTCCAACTTGGAATGAGGCCCAATCAATTACCATATAATGTTAATTATATGGTTTCCCAACAACACATGTATATAATAGCAACGATAAATAATCAACCATCATCCAGAGTGCATTCTACACTACATAAGCATCAAATATAAATATTTAATGCTTATAACAGCCTGTCAATCCATCGATCGACATACAACTAATTATTTGGGATTAGTGTACACCAAATATCATCCCAACACCCATGTGGGATTTCAGTCAACAAACACAGATTTTTATTTGTGCAGTTGGGTGATGTGTAAAATTTATCGTCCCAATCAATATCCTTCAAATGGGTGTACATAAACAAAACCGTCCGATTTGTTTATAATTATTTATTTTATATACAGGTTAAAAATTATATTTTTAACTATAAAATATTTTATTCATTCCTCATCACACAATCAATTTTCACAACACATCAATCAAACAAACAAGTCATCCATGGCCTGCGGACAATGTGTGTCGGGTGCTACTAAGCACCGTCCGCATCCTAGTATATATTTCAACTAGAAAATAAAATAAAAGTGAAGAGTTCTCACAGAGAGCTAAACCAAACGCCATGACTCTTCATATGTAGGAAATCTTCGCCGTGCTCGCCTTTTGTCGATTTCGTTGTTTGTATCCACTACATATATAAAAATCACATTTTTATATCAATGCTATTAGAATCACATTTTTGTTTCAATGCTAGATATATAATAAAAATCAGATTTTTATTTCGCTACATATATAAAAATTATATTTTTATATTCTCTATTATATAAAAATTCTATTTTCAATCCGCTACTCGTATAAAAATCGAATTTTTATTTCGCTACTACATATATAAAATCTAATTTTTACGTAGCTAAAAATTATTATTTTACTCCGCTATGATAATATAAAAATCATATTTTTAACATGCCATTCGTATAATAAAAATTGTAACTTTATATTGATCTTTTCATTATAAAAATCATATTTTTGCTTTGCTAATCCAACAATAAAAATCATATCTTTTTCTCCCTCTAGATGATAAAGATTATATTTTTAATACGCTACTTCATATACAAAAATCTCACCTTTTCTAAATTAAAGATCTAATCTTTTCCCGTATAAAAATCTAATCTTTTTATTGATAAAAAATCTAATCTTTCTCTGATTAAAATCCCACCCTTTTTCCCAGCATAAAAATCATATTTTTATTCGCTAAAAATATATAAAACTGAAAATAAAATTCAAATTCAAGTCTACTTACATCGAATCGAAGAAAAGGGGGTTTTGCTCGTTGTTCTGCGGGCGGTGTGGCTGTCGTTCGTCAGAGGTGGAGGAACTAGGGGAAACGTGGTCGAGATCTCGTCGTAGAGGGGGGTGGTGCCGTGGTGGTTGCGAGTTGGTGAATCTCGCGATGGCGGTCTAGGGTTTCATGACGGGGCGCGGTTTTTCTGGAAGGAGAGAGGAAGAGGGGGTGTGCCAGCGTTCGTCGGAGGGGGATCATCGTTGGCTGGGGGGTGCGGCCCCTCCTGGACCAGCGGTGGCAGCGTTGGTGGCGCGGTGTCCTCTTTTTTTATTCTTTCCCGAGTTCGATCGAACGAGAAAGAAGTGAGGGAGAGGGGATAGAGAGTTAGGGGGGGAAGGGCGTTGACCAGAATATTTAATTTAGTTTTTAAATTCCCAAAAAGGTACTTTTTATTTCGAACTCAAAATGGAACCCACCGACTATCGTTCATAACTAATTACCCCCATTCCGAACACAATGGGATATGTATCGTAAATCGATTCGATCGTTTCAATCAGTTTCCGTCAAAATCAAAAAATAAATCTATATATTGAATTTGAACGCACATTTCAATTAACCGGGGCCACATACGGACTCTATAAATTCCCGAAAAATATTTTCTAGCTTAGAATTGACGATACGGTTCTAACAAAACTAATTTCATCAAATTCTGAGACCGTTTGAAAAATGGCCATTTTCTGGTCGATCAAAATTGACTGAAACTGTCAAAACACGTTTTCCTGCGCCACGCTCACATATTGATTTCAAAAATTACGAATTTTGGAATCTAGCAATAAATTAACATCTAGGATCCAACAAAAGTAGTTTCGTCGAAAACAGAGATCGTTTGCAAAATTTCCATCTTTAAGGGCTATATTTTCCATAGCGACTATTCTGAATTTTCATCTGGGAATAACTTTTTATCCCCGCTATGAAATTTCAATTTTCGGATTCATTGGAAAGATATTCTAAAATAGATTCAAATATTTTTGGTTTCGCTAAAATCCGGTTTATTTTGAATCCTGTACATTCATTTGAAATCGAAATTTCAAACTACCGTGCCATTTTCAATTCCTTTTATAATTAAAATAAAATATTTATATTCTAACGTCGATTAAAATAAATATATTCATTCAAATTCTATTCGAAATAAATTTCTCGTCGTTATTATTTAAAATAATTCATTTTAAATATTCAAAATTGCAAAATAAAAATTTTAAATTGGCTTAGATTTCCGGGTTATTACAATCTCCCCCACTTAAAACTTTTCGTCCCCGAAAAGGAACGAAGCTGAAAGTTGTTTTACTAACCAACTCAACTTTCTTTATTTTCTTTATGGGTTAAGTTCTTCAACTTTTCAGTTTCTAAGAACTTTTCAAATTTATCAAAAATTTGGCTAACACCCTAAATTTTCGAAAATTTTTGTCATAACCTCCCCTGCACCGGGAGCTTCGGGATATTTCAAATAGCCTCCCATGGCCCTCTCCAGTACAAAAGAAAAAGAAAAAGCCAATCGGCTCATAAAATCATCCAAACCCAAAGAAATACAATAAACATGTACCTATTTGTCGGGCAAACAATTTTATTCTTCTGCTCTAGCCTCCTTGCTATGACCTGTTCAATGTAAGTACATGTATATGTATGCAAATGCGACTAATTTTCAATACAACTCACTATTTGATACAATTTGGTTATATGGTTCAAATTCTAATTAATCAAAACATTAATCAAACAACACAATCAACAATCAATTAGTTGATTATCTTTTCAAATTCATAATTTTGATACATAGTCCAAAAATCAGATTTTTGATGCCAAATCACAACAATAGACCCTATTTAGTTTTGGTTCTCACACCAGTCTAATGGAAATATATAAACATCCCACTTTCGAAACTCGAACACAAATTCTGATGATGAAGCTTCAATCATCAGAACCATCTCCGGGCGACTAGAGTGTGATTCTATATATATCCAGTACATTAAAACTTCAAATACACGCGGATCAGACGTATACGCAAAATCTTTATATACTTGATTGTCCAAATCATTATAAAAATAATATACAAATACGAATAATTGATTTAAATTTTCAATTCAAAACTTGTTTTCACTTTAACTTTTAAAAACATCACTCTTCACACTCGTTCTAGTATACTACTGATCCCATCTCTAACGAGTAATTCCTATTGGATATTACTAATCCAATCTCTGATGAATTCTTTCGTATGGTTCTAATGTGTCTTGTTCTCGAGCTTTGTAAACCAAAGCTCTGATACCAACTATACCAATAAGGAATTTCGCTCGATACGAATCGATCGCTAAACCGACCAAGACCGTTTGAAACCCCTGATTATTTTGAGAACACGATAAATCGGAACACAAATAGAAGAACATTTCATTGTTAATTACAACAATTCCAACAGAATATAAGAATATACAGAGTATGAATAAATATTATACATCAAAGAAATATAGAAGATTTACAATACATTACTCAGCAGCGGAAAAATAATACAAAACATAACTGAAAGAAATACACAGATACAGAGCTTTCCGAATATCACTTCAGATATAAACTAGGATCCTGTAAGAATAAATCTACAAAACCAAAACTACTAGCTGCCCGTGTCAAAATAAGGGCACCCAGAGTTTAGGTTCAAACGATAAACTCTGAGTCAGTCATGTGACTGGTGTGAGAACTAAAACAGTTATTTAAAACTTTACTTTAAATCAGATATATCAAGGGACCACGCCGTATAACACGGAATGGGTTTCCTCCCAAGAATACCAGTGCATATATCAAAACAGCGCAATGCTTTTTGGAAAAGTGAAGCTATTATAAGACCCAGGTCCCATCACACAATGCAACACAAGTCGGAGGATAGGTTTTCCCTTATAATAGCCAACATGCTGGATACGTTAAAACAAATCATTTGATACTTTTATAAGTGCATAGTGTATAAAACAACTTCAAATATAAATGAATCAATCCTAGGTGGCATGGGTACCATATATCATGTCGCCAATACTAGGCTCTACAATCAAAACCGCAAATGTCACGTATTTGGAAATTGGATTTCCGTCTGTGAACCAAGCAAGGGATCGTCCTTATGGCTTCGAGACGCTCTAGCCCGCCTCTCAGGAACAGAACGCATCGTCCCTGGATCGTCAGGGCCGGTCCACCGATGTGGATTAAAATGCCTGAACACTGCGTTTCCCCACCCTATGGGGTATCAATGAGTCCAATGACTCCATCGATCCCGGATCGACCGATATATCCGAGGCGCCTTGCAATCCAACAACGACATAAGTCAAACTCATCAGGGCGTGTAAAACCACTGACGCCACTTCTAGCTAGAAGGAAACGCATGTCCTCCTTGAGGTCCTTCTCCTGTTTCTGGTTCACACCGGGGTGTGAGGCTCGCGAATTAACGCTACACAAAGCTATGCCACGAAGGCCGTGCTTTGATCATCAACCACAAGACTTTGCTTTTCAATAGAAGCCATGATCATTTGCATCTTAGCATGCCACACAGGCAAACCACTCCATGCAACCGATTTCCCTCAATCACACAGAATGATATCCAATGTCAGACACACAGTCCATTTATAAGTCCGTTCTGAGTCTGAACGAAACCGGAGGCACCTTGTACCTCGCATACCTATCGATCTCCAAGTACGTCTGGACGATCACCAACTTATTCCCTCCTTTTGAGTGTACGACCCAATCAAGATCATCAGGAATCATCCAAATGATGTGAAGACCTCCGGTCTTCAACCACTGTCTTCATCTTCGACTTATCGTCGTATCACTTATTCAGAATGGGATAAACCCGGTCTTTCCGAATAACTCGCGTATATTATAAACAAGTGCTACACAAACACAACATACGCCTCATTGCAATTCAGAATATTCTTTTATTCAAATATTCACATCATTAAGGAAAGGTTCCCATTAATTTTATCAAAGATAAATTCTTTAAATTTATTCTTTAATCTTCTTTTGAATATCAATTCAAACCAAATTATGGTTTATCCAAACTAGTCGGGATTAACGAACCTTACCGAAGTAATCATTTATTAAATTTCCCAATCATAACTTATTCATCCCATGAAGTAAAACTGGTAATACTTCATATCTAACACCACGGTGTTATTGGTAAATTCAACTGCCATTTCACGTTCAAATCTAATTAAAGATTTAACTATTGCCTGGAGCAAAACTGGTGATACTTCATTCTCGATCATTTCAATCTAATTAAAGATTCATTAAAACTCCACTTGGTTTTAATCTTCCCAAAAATCAATTTAATGATTGTTTAACTTGGGAAATCATATCCTGTCTTTAACTGGGTTAAAGAACCAATGTCATTTAAAACACGGTTCACGATAAACCTAAAATCACATTCCATTCCATCAGCCTTTAACCGTAAATTAGCAAGTAAACAATTCCCTAAGTATTAACCCTGAAGGCCGAAACCAACATCAGATCAATAACAAGAAACCATTCAGCTTAACTAATCTTCAGTTAGTTTCTGATTTTCTTAACTCCTTTGGGTCTAAGAACAGTATTATTAAAGATACCGTTCACGACAACCTAAAATCACATTCCATTCCATCAGCCTTTAACCGTAAATTAGCAAGTGAACAATTCCCTATGTATTAACCCCGAAGGCCGAAACCAACATCAGATCAATACGCAAGAAACCATTCAGCTTAACTAATCTTCAGTTAGTTTCTGATTTTATTAACTCCATTGGGTCTAAGAACTGTATTATTAAAGATACCATTCACGACAACCCAAAATTACATTCCATTTACAATGGAATCTCCATGGAAAAAAAATCGATATATATAATCGATATAAACTTCCATATCCGACTAATAATATAAATGGAATAACGGCAAAGCCTTTTAAATTCCAGATATATTAGTTGTCTTCCTCCACAGAAATTCACTTCAATTATTACCAAATCGAATTCCACTCCATTCCAATTAATTTTATTAAATTGGAAAACTTTACTTTGGAAAATCTCCTTTAAATCTTAACAAAAGATTTATAAATTCCAAATCAACTTTCACTGTAAATCGGGTTAAAGAACGAATGTCGTTAAAACACAGTTCACGATAAACCCAATTCACATTCCATTAATTATTGGGTTAAAGAACAAGTGTTATTTAAAACACCGTTCATGATAAACCCAAAAATCAATTCAAATTCAATTCCAATTAAATACCATTTAATTAGTATACTTCATTAAATCTAAATAAAAAGATTTAATCTTTTCTAACTAGGTTTAAGAACAGTGTTAATGAAGACACCATTCACGACAAACCCAAATCCCATTTGATACTAAATACAAGGCTCTTAATAGAAAATATATCGGCTTATATTCAATATCAAATTCTACGACCAACAAATATCGTATTGGAAATAATGATATAAATATATCTTTCAAATTTCCATAACAATATCTGTATAATCACGAAATCCAACATCGAAATATTCCAAAGACAATTTCGATTCAAATCCATTCGAATTCAATTATTGGAAATTCTAGTTACTTTTAAAACCCTTTCAAATCCAATTTATTTATTTCAAAAATAAATGGATTATAACTCTAGTTCAAAACTAGTTCATTTCGGTAAAAAATTATTTTTATCTTTTCAAATTTGGAGTTTTTCATCCCAATTCTTTCCAAATCATTTCTTATGATTTTACACTAATTATTGATATTTTTAATAATTTTATCAAGGTCCGTACAGTCGATTTCCATCAACGGCCATCGAACAGCACTTACAACGACCTTTTCCAAATTTGATTTGGACATAATTCCAAATCCGACCATTAGATTTCAAATCTCTAATATTCGTTCGAAAGCTCTTTTCGATACGAACCTAACGGTTCTGGTTTTAGGAGAATCCGACGGTCAAATCTCCCGTAATATCCATTCGAAGTCATTGGTTGAAATTCGCGAACTGCCGCAGCGCGGCGCGTTCCATTCAGGCCATTATACACATAATATATATATTTCATCGATTTCCTTTCAAAACGTATATTATAAATCATTTTAAATTCGTTTTCAAAACGATTTTAACTTCATATTCAATTTCTAATCAAAATTGAATTCTCCATATCATCGATATATAAATGATATTATTTTTAAACCATTAGATTTTGAAATCAATTCCTTTTCGATATTCGGTATAAAAATGAATAAAATCGATATAAATATCGTTCACGTCAAAATGGCATCAACCTAATCAACACGGCTTTATATATTTCAATAACTTCGTTATTCTGTTTAACAAATGAATATTTTCTTCAACACATGAATTTTTCTTTTATTCAACTCATGAATATATTTTTTATTCAACGCATGAATTTTCTTTTATTCAACACATGAATTTTCTTTTATTCAACACATGAATATTCTTTTTTATTCAACACATGAATTTTCTTTTTATTCAACACATGAATTTTTTTCCAACTTGGAATGAGGCCCAATCAATTACCATATAATGTTAATTATATGGTTTCCCTACAACTCATGTATATAATAGCAACGATAAATGATCAACCATCATCCAGAGTGCATTCTACACTGCATAAGTATCAAATATAAATATTTAACGCTTATAACAGCCTGTCAATCCATTGATTGACATGAAGCTAATTATTTGGGATTAGTGTACACCAAATATCATCCCAACACCCGTGTGGGGTTTCAGTCAACAAACACAGATTTTTATTTGTGCAGTTGGGCGATGTGTAAAATTTATCTTCCCAATCAATATCCTTCAAATGGGTGTACATAAACAAAACCGTCCGATTTGCTTATAATTATTTATTTTATATACACGTTAAAAATTATATTTTTAACTATAAAATATTTTATTCATTCCTCATCACACAATCAATTTTCACAACACATCAATAAAACAAACAAGCCATCCATGGTCTGTGGACGACGGGTGTCGGGTGCTACTAAGCACCGTCTGCATCCTAGTATATATTTCAACTAGAAAATAAATAAAAGTGAGGAGTTCTCACAGAGAGCTATACCAAACGCCACGACTCTTCATATGTAGGAAATCTTCGCCGTGCTCGCCTTTTGTCGATTTCGTTGTCCGTATCCACTACATATATAAAAATCACATTTTTATATCAATGCTATTAGAATCGTATTTTTGTTCCAATGCTAGATATATATTAAAAATCAGATTTTTATTTCGATACATATATAAAAATTATAATTTTTTATTCTCTATTATATAAAATTTCTATTTTCAATCCGTTACTCGTATAAAAATAGAATTTTTATTTCGCTACTATATATATAAAAATCTAATTTTTACGTAGCTAAAAATTATATTTTTACTCCGCTATGATATTATAAAAATCATATTTTTAACATGCCATTCGTATAATAAAAATCGTATTTTTATATTGATCTTTTCATTGTAAAAATCATATTTTTACTTTGCTAATCCAACAAAAAAAATCATATCTTTTTCTCCCTCTAGATGATAAAGATTATATTTTTAATACACTACTTCATATACAAAAATCTCACCTTTTCTAAATTAAAGATCTAATCTTTTCCCGTATAAAAATCTAATCTTTTTATTGATAAAAAATCTAATCTTTCTCTGATTAAAATCCTACCCTTTTTCCAAGAATAAAAATCATATTTTTATTCGCTAAAAATATATAAAACTGAAAATAAAATTCAAATTCAAGTCTACTTAAATCTAATCGAAGAAAAGGGGGTTTTGCTCGTTGTTCTGCGGGTGGTGTGGTTGTCGTTCGTCAGAAGGTGGAGGAGCTAGGGGAAACGTGGTTGAGGTCTCGTCGCAGAGGGGGGGTGGTGCTGTGGTGGTTGCGAGTTGGTGAATCACGCGATGGCGGTCTAGGATTTCACGATGGGGCGCAGTTTTTCTGGAAGGGGAGAGGAAGAGGGGGTGTGCCAGCGTTCGTCGCAGGGGGGATCGCCGTTGGCTGGGGTGTGCGGCGCCAACAGGACCGGCGGTGGCAGCATGGGTAGCGCGGTGTCCTCTTTTTTCTTTTTCTTTTTTATTCTTTCCTGAGTTCGATCGAACGAGAGAGAAGTGAGGGAGAGGTAGCAGGGAGAGAGAGTTAAGGGGGTCGCTAACCAGAATATTTAATTTAATTTTTAAATTCCTAAAAAGATACTTTTTATTTCAAACTCAAAATCGAACCCACCGACTGTCGTTCATAACTAATTACTCCCATTCTGAACAATGTGATATGTATCGTAAATCGATTCGATCGTTTCGATCAGTTTCCATCAAAATTAAAATATAAATCTATATATTGAATTTGAACGCACATTTCAATTTACTGGGGCCACATACGGACTCTAAAAATTCCCAAAAAATATTTTCTAGCTTCGTATTGACGATACGGTTCTAACAAAACTAATTTCGTCAAATTCTGAGACCGTTTGAAAAATGGCCATTTTCTAGTCGACCAAAATTGACTGAAACTGTCAAAACACGTTTTCCTATGCCATTCTCACATATTGATTTCAAAAATTACGAATTTTGGAATCTTGAAATAACTTGACATCCCGGATCCAACAAAAGTGGTTTCGTTGAAAACAGAGATCATTTGCAAAATTTCCATTTTTAAGGGCTATATTTTCCATAGCGACTATTCTGAATTTTCATCTGGGCGTAACTTTTTATCCCCGCTATGAAATTTCAATTTTTCGGATTTATTGGAAAGATATTCTCAAATAGATTCAAATATTTTTTGTTTTGCTAAAATTTGGTTTATTTTGAATCCTGTGCATTCATTTGAAATTTGAAATCGAAATTTCAAACTACCGCGCCATTTTCAATTCCTTTTATAATTAAAATAAAATATTTATACTCTAATGTTGATTCAAATAAATATATTCATTAAAATTCTATTCAAAATAAATTTCTCATCGTTATTATTTAAAATAATTCATTTTAAATATTCAAAATTCATCAAAATTGCCAAAATAAAATTTTTAAGTTGGCTCAGATTTCCGGGTTATTACAAGTCTCATCAATATGGTTTATAAGTCTTTTCCCCAAGTACCTATCTAAGCCAATTATGAACTTCTCGTTCTTCTTCTCGGCAGTGTCGATAAGAGAAAATCCATACTTCGATAAAGTATCGAACTCAGCAATATATTCAGAGACTGCCCTACCATTCTGTTTATGCTCCAAGGACTTCCTAAACAACTCTGGCTTCTGGGCAGCTGGGATAAGCTTATCACTGAATCGAGTCTTGAACTGATTCCAAGTAACTTGATCCTCAGGAGTAGCTGCTTTAATAGTGTTTCACCAATTCATAGCCCGCCCTTGCAGCTGACGGGATGCTAGCTTCCTCTTCATCGCGTCTTCGATTCCCAGATCCTCGAAGATGCGCTCACAGAGATCGAGCCAATCTTGAACATCCGTAGCCGATTCCGTTCCATGGAACGGCTTCCCACCAAGAATAGTGTAGTCCTTACAAAGCTTGGCAAAATCGTCCCTAGGCGCCTGCACTGCCGCACCACCACTATTAGCAGCATTTGGAACTGACCTCTGAACATCCCTAAGCATCTCTATCATGAAGTCAGTGAACATCATCCTCATATCAGGAGCATTCCTATTATTGGTCCCTGAACCAGTATTTCTCGTGTATCGGCTCATCGTTCAATCTATAAAGAGAAAACGATTAACCATCCCTTCAGTGGTGCCAGTGTAGTGCGACTCCATCCTTAGATATACTAATAGAGTGTGTGTGTGTGTGTGTGTATAGCTTTTGAAAACAAAATATAACAAATACGCACTCTCATATACATATACTATCTCCCCCTAATGTCTTCCCCTAGGTTAACTACGCAACCTAGGCTTTGATACCAAGTGTGATGGCCTGCCCCGGACTAGCCGACATTTCAAATGAAACGCGCTATGCCAATGCCCGGCCATCACGGGATGGTCATCAGAAGAAAAGAAAGAAGGCGACGAATCAACAAGGAACCTGTAGTATATCTCACAGCGCATGGAACAAAATATAATAATAACATAACTCGATATAAAACAGGTGAGACAGTGCATATGCTGAAAACTAAACCATCATAGCAGCAGAAAACTCAAAATACAGCCCATGATCCAAACCATCATCATCACAACTTTCAAATTGTCTTTAAAGTAAAATAGGAAGGTACACTACTAATGCCCAAACTAGTGACCAGCAACAACATAGGGAGAATATGTGGGAATAATACGTGTAAGCCTCCTGCTCGTCTCCGGATAGCTACTCGTGCATAACCAGCTAACCTATCTCTAGTCTACTCGTTTAAGAGCATCCAGAGTAATAAGAAGAGACATAAAACTCTGGGTCTAACAAAAGTCTGGAATGAGCGATAAGCAACAAAACAGAACAATAACAGGTATACATAGCCATACCTGAACCTGGACCTGCAACCAAAGAGTTAGCACAACATGATTTACAATACTCTAAGGTGACACTGACACATGGTGTGGAAATAATGGGGAGGGGTGTGCATGTCATGGTGATAGCAAACATCAAACATAGAAATCATCCTCACGTCTCTCACTCAGTGCGTAAAGTATACGATATCCACCACTTTGATCACCCAATTCTTTATTACGATCAATCTTCCCTATGGAGTTATGACGGCTCCACTTCACTGATACGCAACCACTAACACTTTGCTATGTCCACTCTGCCACATGGGGTCATGACAACTCCACTACACTGGCTCATAGCTCTGCTATGATCACTTTGGCCCCATGGAGTCATGACAACTCCACTGCACTGATCCATAGCCAAAATTTCGTTTCTCAGTGGTGAGTCAAAGTTGTAGACATCGATAACCCCTTTGCACACGTCCCGCAGCAAAGTCCAACTCATGAAGTTAACTTGTTGGTTCCCATCTGGATCCTGAGTAACAACTTCCCATTTGAACTACCTTTGCATCTCGGGTTCTGGTCATCATCCCTGTTCGTCTCATAGCTCCAAGCTTCCATTCATGTTCATACTTCAATTCAAATATGTGTGGTTCGTGATTTTCCAGTCCGAGTCGTGATCCCTCTTTCCTCCATTGCTCGTGATCCACTCATGGATCCCTGTTTGGGTCGTGATACATGCTCGGTTCAGAGGAGTGGCTCATGGACGAGGCACCGGCTTGTGGGTCCCTCCAGGTGATCGGCTCGTGGCATCGTTGGCTCGCTCGTGGTTTGCGGCTCACCAAAGCTTCGGTTCGTGAAAGCGGTTTGTGCTAATGATCAGGTTCATGGGTCTTTGCACCAGTTCGTGGAGGTGGCTTCAGTTCGTGAGGGGTGGAGTCACAGTCGGGTCGTGATATGCTAGTCACGAACGGGTTTGGTCTGACCAATTTCTGCAATTTTTCCAGCAAACTATTTACGCCATACGACGACGTTTTTGACCATTCTAACTTTACTAAACAATCACAAAGCATACCATACAGTAATAGCAACATGCATAATCAACCATAAACACCAAAACAATAGTATGGCATGTTTATATGGATCAAGCATACCCAAAACCCATGTTTTCCCCTTGATCATGTTTAACCATAACTAATGGTAGGATTAGCAAAACTTATCCAAATTATCCCAAATTTTTATCAGAGCCCTAAAATAATATTTTAGAATTTTTCAAATTTTTCCAGATTTTTCGGAGCCATAATTTCGCTAATTATCACTAATCATCCCTAATTAGCCGTAATTAGTGAAAAACAATGCAAATCACTCACCTTAGCTACAAATATAACTTTAAATCTGAAACTAAACTGTTTTGGGGCGTTTTCCAATACAACACAACAGCTCCAACTCTGATTTGACACTAATCTTCCTTGATTTGGTGTAGATTAAGCTAATAAGTGATTAGAAAGCGATTTGGGATGATTTTAGAAGGTGGAGGCCATTGCTAGGGTTAGAGAAATATTTTAGGCGGCTAAGAAAATGAAATAAAATTGTTTACTAACTGATTTTAGCCTCCCCATAACCCGAATCCTGAAACGGGTTATGGGCCTAGCTGCTAATCACCCTAATTAAGCCCGGTTAGGCTGTTTTTCTCCTTCTCGGCTTTGTTTCAGCTATATCTCCCAAATAGTAATTCCACTTGGCTAATGTGACCACTCTAAAAAAATGTAAACCATCATCCGAATCCAATGGAAGTGGCTTCAGGTTAAAACCCCTTACCAATCAAAAGTTATGGGCAAAACAAGATTCGCCAGGGGTAAAACGGTCATTTGAAATTCAGCAAAAATTGTGAACACGAGAAATGACCCCAATAGTCATTCTCCAAAGTTACACGGCTATACGACCTCATATGAAAATGAAATAAATATTCAACGATCTCCGATGTGTAGAATGCGGGTCGTTACAAGTCAAGATTAAATCATTGTTCAAGTAAATTAACTTCAATACAAATTAAAATATAACTGTTAATCCTATCATTGTTGTCATATATATAAAATAAAGGTCGTGGTATCTGTTCATGTCAGTTCTACCTATTTCTAGGGACGAACGGTATTGGCGTTTGCGAGTGTACACGTGTATATAATATACATGTGTGCACCGCCTCAACGTCCCAAGCCGAATATAGACAATAAGATAGGTGATTCTGGAAGCTTGTATATACACACATGTACAGGTACATGTGTGCACTCCCTTAGCATCTCGAAATTGAATAATGGCACATATAAATAATGATGGCAGCCCGACATGGTTCGATCACATATTAAAACATGCACTTACCATTTAAAATTAATTAAGTGATAAGGTTCGGTTACAGATAACCCATGTATGCAGGTTACTACATGTGTGTATATATATACGTATGTTGACAACCATATATTTATTTCATCCCACTTCTTAGATATTAACTTTAAGCCCAATCCCCATAAAGCAAGAGTTCAAGTGCACTTCTCACTGGAAACGACAATCAAATGGAACTGAGGTAAACTCGTGTACATAGGTATACTGAACTAAAATGTTCAATCCAAGTTATACTGCAGAAAACAACAAAACCAAAGGGTTCAAAAGATTAAGTGAGTAATCCCACGAGTTAGGATAGAAAGTATGTGCAACAGCGCATATAACCATGGCAACAAAGGCAAAACATAAGTCTGAACCCTATGCATTCGAAGTTTAACCCAGCAAAATGAGATAAAAAAAACCCCAGGTGTTTTAAGTTTTGAAATCAAGGTAAAGGCAAATGTTAACACAAAACTAATGGTACCCAAGTGCCAACAAGTTCAGATTTTATATTTATCAAGTATTTAAAGTCAGTAGATGACCCAAATGTTGTTCTAATTTCACAAGGCAAACAAGACAACTCATAATTTAAGTATGCTTTCCAATGTACAAATTTCAATTTCAGGATATAATAAGGGTAGTACACTGTGCGTGCTATAAGGTGATCAACCCATTTCCTGCATCAATTATATAAGTTCGGGCATCTTACAACCCATAAGGAACAAGTTCCAAGTCATCATATATGCAACATATATAGGTGGCTTAAGGGTAATTCATAAGATAAAACCACATATGAATTGTTAAGACTTCCTGCATATTTTTGTAAGTTTTGCTTTGGGTTCAAGTCCAACTTGTCAAAAGGTTTAAATATAAGAATCACTATACTGTAACCAATGTCAAATTATCATTATATTAGTTCTCACTAATCAACGCGCATGAAAGATTTAAAAAAAAATATAAACGCTTAACGGTGCACGAGTTTGTAACACAGTGAAACCAATAATTACAGGCTTCTCGTTCAAGGTTGATGAAAAATAAGAAACCAGAAGATATTATATGTGAATGCAAGATTTCCCTCTAGGATAAATTTTTAAGAAAAAAAGTTTGAAAGGTATAACTTCATGACAACCAAAGGCAATTATCCATTGGCATCGCAGTGTATTTAGTGATGTAAAGCCAAATAAATATATGTATAAAGCAGTAAATTTTGTTGAAATATTCAGACGTGAATGTCATCCTTCATGACAACAATTTTGGTTTATAGCTAATGTAGCTTGATAGGACAGTGAAAAAAATGGTGTTGAGCAACACCAATCCCAAAAGTCAACTAATACTGCTGCAAACACTTCTTGCATAAAATTATCATATGATAAAATATGTAAACATTTTCTTAAAAAAAATACGTCCAGTTACATGGGTGATGGCGAGCAATACGGCAGGGTGTATATACGGCTTCACAGCAAGTACAAACATAATAAGAGCAATGCAGTCTAAAGTAGGTGAAGGCTGTGGTTGCACTAAATATTATATATTTCGAATCTCATATTACTGGCAGACAAGATATTGGATACATGTATGTAAAATGTTTCAAATTTGTTATTCCCAACAAATGTATACAATAGGCACAAAACAAAAAACGAACAGGTCGGTGGACGAAATACGCATTGGCAACCAGGTCACTAAATCCACAAATTTACCTAATCCCCATTTTTATTCTATGTTGAAGTTAAGAGACTTGAAATGAATTTAATCGTAATATGATCTTACCTACAACGATGAAAAAAACGCAGGCGGTGGCTTTAAGGTCGGTGCGATCATCAGATTTGGATGAGCTGCCAGCGTTAGGTGGAATCACAGCTACTACTGCTCTGTCCATCGTTTCCCTTTTTCTTTGGTTGGACCTGGGCACGACGGAGATCTACCCAGGGATTTAGGCGGCGGCTCAATCTCAGGCATGGTGAAAGTAGACTGATTTTAGGTTTGGAAAATGGATAAGCTTTGGTTGACTCAAGAATTTAAAAGGGAAAGAGGAGTTGGTGATTCAACGGTGGCCATTAACAATGAAGAAAAGAGATAGAAATGATCTTGCTGAAGGATGGAAAGAGGGCGTGATTTTAATTTGGGAAAGGAACAAATTTTTGGGGCCTTCGACTATTAGAAGAAGGAAGGAATTTTTGGGGAAGGCTGAAGAAATTTGGGGCTCGCGTTGATTTTTATAGAAGTGAATTGGGGATAAAGACAACGTTAAATCAATAGGTTTTAGGGTACGCGAAATTCAAATGGTAAGTTGGCGAAGTTAATTACAGAGGAAGGTTTTAACCAGATTTAAATATTAAACATTAAATTTTACCCTTAATTATTGTTGAACATTCAATGTTTTAATCATCAATCCAAACTCTAAACGCAACAAAAATTATATGGACTTCTTCAGTATCACGTACTGAGTTCAACCAAATTATTCTGGTTGTAAACCTATTCCGTCTGTACACAACGTTATTTTAAATTATTTATTGGTTCATCAGTTTTATTCAGTTTGTCCACCAATAACTCCATTCGAATCCTGAAACATTAAATTTCAGTTTCTTTATATATACAAATTACAAATGCACACATATCCAAGCCAATTTTCAATATATATTATTAAATAAAATCTCTAATTTATTTAACGCCCATTACATTTATTTTCAAATTTAACCGTTAATATTTTCTAGTCAAATTTCAAATTCAATTCAAATGAGACGACCCAGACTTCCCAGATCCCCGAGGTGACGGAGGAGCCCGGATTGTTTTGAGAACACGACGCATCAGCACAATAACATGAGAATGTTTTATTGCTATTACAACAATTTACATTAGAGTACAAGAATCAGAGTGCAAATAAATAATAAACAGTGGAAAAATACCAGAGATTCAAATTACATTTAAATACATAAACATAATGTGCAGCGGAAAACAACAACTACTAGAACTGAAAGAAATACACAAATACAAAGCATTCTAAATATAACTCTAGCCGTAATCCAGGATCCTATGAAAAGAAATATCTGCGAAAAGCAAAACTACTAGTTGCCCATGTGGAAAATATGGGCGCCCAGAGTTTAGGTAATAAACAATAAACTCCGAGTCATGGGACTGGTGTGAGAACTAAAACAGTTATTAACTTTATTTTATAGTTAGGTAAATCAAGGGACCAGGCCGTATAACGCGGAATGGGTTTTCTCCCAAGAATACCATAAAATAAACAATTTATAAACAACGCAATGCTTTTTGAAAAATGAAGCTATTATAAGACTCAAGTCCCATCACACAATGCAACGCAAGCCGGAGGATATAGTTTGCCTTACAATAGCCAAATATATTTGATATGCTTTAAAACAAATCATTTTGATATTACTATAAGTGCATAGTATCAAAACAACTTCAAATATAAATGTATCAATCATAGACGGCATAGTACCCCATCTTACTATGTCGCTATATAGGTTTACAACTAAAACCGAAAGTCACGTATTGGAAATTGGATTCCATCTATGAGTCGAGGCAAGGGTTGGCTCCTCTCCGATTCGAGACACTCTAGCAAATGCCTTGGGATTACACACTCTGGGCAACCCTTGGATCTTTAGGGCCAGTCCACACTTACTTTAGTGGGTTAATTATTCCTGAACATACGTTTTCCAGTCCTATCAGACCTAACTCTGAGCCATTAGAGACTCAATATCTGAGGCACTCATTCCATCATCCACACAAGTAAAAATGTCTGGGCTCCATACCATGACACCACTTCTACCTAGAAAAAAACGCCGTGCACTCCCTGTAGTCACTATGCCGTTTTTGACTCATGCCGGGTGTGAGGCTCGTGAATTAATGCTATACACAAAGCTATGCTAATTAATGCAGTGCTTTGATCATCAACCACAAGATTATGCTTTTCAACAAAAGCCTTGATCATTTACATCTTGGTATGCCACATTGCCAATCCATACCGTATCACTGATTTCCACCAATATATGATCTCTAAGCTCGTACGTCTCAGAGAAGGGTGTTAAGCGAGAGAATAAATTCTCTGCCACCAAACAGATATATATTAAGCAAAGATCAATGAATAAATTATAAAGGAATACAATGTCATACATACCATCCATTTGCAAGTCTGTTCTGGGTCTGAAGAAACCGGAGGCACCTGATTCCTCATCCCATATGTCCAATACAGGAGAAAGGTCCTCGCATATCCGATCGATCTCCAAGTACGTCTGGATGATCACCACTTATTACCTTGTCTTAGATGTACAGCCCAATCAAGACATCAGTAATCATTCATATGATGTGAAGATCTCCGGTCTTCAACCACCGTCTTTGTAACATCCCACATTTTACATATCGAAAGATCGTAAAATATTTTTATTTCATTCTCTGAGGGTTGAATCATTCTCATCTTTTAATATGTTGCTTATGGGGATGTAAGACATGTCCATAATTTTTACCCATTTTGTTTGTGAATTTTGTCCCTATCAGCCTTGTACAGGGCATAACATTTGACTCAGGTCAAATCAGAGGGTGAAACCTGTGCCATTGGAAAGGAATTGATGATTTCCTTTCCTTGGAGTGGTTACATTAAGGATTTGGCTCAGTGGTTTGGGAGAAATCGTTGTTTTAGGATTTTTCAGTTGGTTGTTCAGGTTTGGAGAGCCTAATGGGCTGAATTGGGGAGGCCCATTAGTGGGATGGGTGAAACTATAAATAGGGGGTGAGGGGTATGGAGAATAGGTTACTTCTCCCATTCTCTCATCAGGAGGCCCTGATCTCCTCCTTCTTCTAACACCTTTCCACCATTAAAATTCCAAATCTAAAGAGGGAAATCAAAGATCTACACCATTGGAGGCTAGATCTACATCGTTTCAAGGGCAAATTCATCGGATCAAGGAGCTTGGTTCGAAGTATTCGCTGTTTGAATTATATTTTTTATCGTTTTCGATTGTTTCAGCAAATCGGTGAGTGATTTACATCTCTCACATGAATGCAATGAAGTATATGAGTGTTTGTGCATGTTTCTCATCAAGTTGGAATGTTTTACTATAGAATTACAACATTACATGTTCATTTTTATATGCATCACCCTATGATCTAATCTAACAAGTTTTATTCGTTAATTTCATGCCAATTTACATGTTTATTTTAGTTAGATCTCTCATTTTGATCATATGTTCGTTTTAATGGTTTTTGGTGAGATTTACATCATTTATGTGGTAATCGTCATATTCATGTGGTTAGTAATGTTGCGATATGTTTATGATTGTGTTTAATGATTTTGGTTGAGTTGGTTTCGTCGGATTCGTCGTTTTGGCGAAGTTTTGGTCGAAATCGGAGTTGAATTGCAATATGCCAGAATTGACTCGTCCATAATTGACTCGACCAGAATTGACTCAGCCAGAGAATTGACTCGGCCAAATTTGACTCGGCCAGAATTGACTCAGACAGAGAATTGATCGGCCAGAATTAACTTGACCAGAATTGACTCAGCCTATTTTGGATAGCCATTTCTGGTCAGCCATTTTTGGCATTTCTGGGCAAGTTTTTCTGATAGGACATTTCTTGTGATGATGTGACTTCAAAGTATATTCAATTGGGAAGTTAGGAAGTGCTGAAATAATGCTATGGATTACTTTGAACCTTATAAAAATGTTGGTTGGTTCAACGATGGTGGTGGCTTCAATGAGAGTCCAGAAGGGGATGTTCGAAGTGTTGGGGTGTTCGTTGGTCGGGGAGATGCAACGAATGTAGTTTCAACTCAAAGGTCGTGAGTTGGTAGATAATGGTTACTCGAGAAAGTTGATCGAGCTATGAAAAGTCGTCAAGATGGATGACTAGAGATGAGAAGGCTGAGGGATTATCGTTGTCGTAAGTTCTAGTACCCTGGGTCTTGGGGAAAGGCCTAGTTGTCAAGGTTAGACATATGGAGTTTATGATAGAACCGGGGTTATCAATAGCCCTTGATATATGACAAGTTTGGCTGTCATACGACTAATAATGGTTTCAAAGCAGGATTGGTGGTGATAGCCAGAGACAGTCATGGATGATTGGTTGTTCTGTTTGTACTATCTTAGATAGATTATCCAAAGTCGAGGGAGATGTTTTATGAGTGCTTTACTGATATTGGTTTAGGCCTTTGGGGAGAGTACTTGGGGAATGCTAAACTCGATTAGGGTTTTCTACGTGAGACCTATGTAATCTAGATGCTACGATTGTTGTCAATGGTTGTTCTGGTTCCCATGTATGAATTGTTATTCCTTTAGGTGAATGGATTGTAAAGGTTATCACTGTCCGATGTGGGGAAGACAAGATTGAGTTCTTCTCTGGTGTTGTGGGTAGATTAGTATATTTATCTATCCCTTCTCATACACTTTATTGTTGAAGTTGTTAGTTGTTTTATCGCTCACTAAGACTGTTGTCTGAATCAAGGTTTTATGTTTCTCCTTATTACCTTGGGTTGTTCATCCAGTTGTGGATGGGCAGACTAAGTAACAGGTGACAGGTAATGCTTTAGTGAGGACGACTATGCTGATCGATGACGTGTAGGAGGCCCACATACCAGTTTTACTACTATATAATAATTGGATTTCCGCTGTTTGCTTTTCGGAGTGATGTAGTGAGGTAACTTTGTACAAACACTATTTCCAAGTTGTGGATATTACTTTATGGTTGTATGAAAGTCCAGTGTTTCTGCTTCACTATTACTACCTGTTGTATATGTTCTATTATATTTTATCCTCGTGCTGTGAGTTTACGACAGGTTCCGCTTGTGTTTACCTACTCTGATGATCGTCCATGATTGCCTGGCACACCCTTCTGCGCATTATTCCTCTTGTATAGTGCCGGGGTTATAGGCGGTCGTCACAGTCTTCATCGTCGACTTTTAGTCGCCTTATCAGTTATTCATAATGGGATAAACCCGAACTTTCCGAATAACTCATGTATTTTATAATCAATAATTAAGTGCTATAAAAACACATCATACGCTTCATTCCAATCCAGAATATTCTTTTATTCAAATATTCACATCTTAGGGAAAAGGTTCCCATTAATTTTATCAAACATAAGTTCTTTTAAACTTATTCTTTATTCTTCCTTTGGATATCATTTCAAAAGATTTTATTTTATCTTTTCACAACTTAAACCAAATTAAGGTTTATCAACTAGTCAGGATTAGCGAATCTTACTAAAGTGATCATTTAATTTTATTATTCCAATCCCTACCTATTCATCCCATGGAGCAAAACTGGTAGTACTCCGTTTCTAACACCCACTGTGTTATCGGTAAAATTAATTACCATTTCACATTCAAATCTAATTAAAAATTTGACTATTGCCTGGAGTAATCTCCATTCTCGATCATTTCATGAATTAGATAAATTTAATTATCCCATTCTCATTTTTAATCTACTTAAAGATTCATTAAAACTCTAGTTCATTTTTAATCTCAAAAATCATTACTTTGTGATTATTCAACTTTAAAAAATTAATCTTGTCTTTATCTGGGTTAAATTAAAAACAAAGTTCACAATAAACCCAAATCAACTTCCATTAAATATGGAATCTTCACGGAAAACAAATCAATATATAATTGATATAAATTCTCATAACGGACTAATAATATAATTGGAATAATGGAAAAGCCTTTTAAATTCCATATATAGTAATGGTCTTCTTATATAAAAGCTCATGTCGATTATTACCAAATCGAATTCCATTCAATTCCACTTTAATATATTAAATTGGAAAACTTTACTTTGGAAAATTTCCATTAAATCTAAATAAAAAGATTTATAAATTTCAAATCATATCTTCACTGTTAATCGGGTTTAAGAACTAATGTTGTTTAAAACATCATTTACAACGAACCCAAAATCATCTTCCATTTAATTCCAATTAATAAATATAATTGGAAACTTCATTAATCTTCATTAAAAGATTTGATCTTTTCTCAACGGGGCTTAAGAACAGTGTTATTAAAGACACTATTTATGACAAACCCAAAATCCAATTTGATATTAAATACAAAGCTCTAAATAGAAATTATACCTGCTTATATTCAGTATAAAATTATGAAACCAACAAATATCATATTGGGAATAACGATATATATATCTTCCAAATTCCTCAATAATATCCATGTAATCACGGAATTCATTATCGAAATATTCTGAATATTTTTTCCATTTAAATCCTTCCCAATTCATACATTGGAAAATTTTGGTTATTTTAAAACCATTTCAATTCCTTTCTGCTCTTTACTCAAACCGATAAATAACTTATTCGGATAAAAACATATTTTATCTTTACAAACTTGGAATGTTTCATCCAAAACCATTTCAAATCATTTATTATGATTTTACATAATTTATCCATATTTTTAACAATTTTATTAAGGTTCTTACAGTCGATTTCCAATATTGGCCACCGAACTGCATCCATAGCTACCTTTTCTAAAACTTATTTGGACATATCTTAAAATATAACCATTAGATTTCAAATATCTTATATTCATTGGAAATATCTTTTCGATACGAACCCAACGATTCCGGTTTTAGGAGAATCCGATAGTCGAATCTCCCGTTACATCAATTTGAAGTCAATGGTTGAAATTCGCGAACGGTCGCTGCGCGGCGCGTTCTATTCAGGCCATTTAAATATATGTAATATATTTCATTAATTTCCTTTTTAAAACATGTTTTATTAATCGTTTATAAATTTATTTTAAAACGAATCAAAATTGAATATTCCATATCATTATAATATTAAAATGATAATATTTTCAAAATATCAGATTTGGAATCAATTATTTTCAATATTCATTAAAAATAAATAAAATCGACATAAATTTTCGTTCAAGTTAAAATGGCATATATCTACTTAACTCATCCCATATATTCCAATATTTTCGTGTCCATCCAAAATCGGATATCAAAATCATATTTTGATTCTTAATTAAATATTATTTTAAAATATTCCTAATTTCTGAATTGGAATCAGACTCAATCAATTACCATATAATTTTATTTGTATGGATTCCATACATCGCATGTATTCAAAAATAGTGATGAACAACTGTTAAACATTTAATTCACATCCAAAGTGCAATTTACAACTGTATGAGCATTAAATAATTAAATAACGCTGATAATAGTCTGTTAATCAACCGGTCGACATACAATTAAATCCAGGGGAGATGTGAATTTATAATCATCCCCAGATCCGTGTGGGGTTTCAACCAACAATAATGAATTCAAATTAATCACTAGTTAATAAATTTAACCAATTCTAATTCAATTCGAATTATTTTTCTACAACCAATTTTCACTGTTAATTATAAATGGATATTTATAATTTAATTTCAACTACCACATTAATGTTAACATTATTTTTAATATGTTAATCATCACAAACACAATTCAGTCGATTAAATCATCCATGGTTTTCAAACAACAGTGAATGTGAGGTAACAGGCACCATACAACATTTTTGTGATAATTAAAACTGATAAAAATCAATACTGACAATCACTACATTCATTTATAAAATAAATAACTGTAAAAATATTTTAGTGAGAGAATTCTCACTTTGGTTTCCACTCCGTCAGTCTTCGTTGGATGAATTTTTTTGTCACACTAAATTAAACGCGCATTTAATTTAGCTAAAAATCCAATTTGCTCTATTTCCGTTCTGGTCAGTTCCATGTTGTAGAGTTCGTTGTCACGATCACATTGCAACTTGTTTCGTTCAATTTCATCGATGTTTGAGCAAGATATGAAAGCTTATATATTAATTACATATTTCGATAATTAAAATATAATTAATTATTAACCTCCTCTTTACCCCTTAATTATTTTATCTCCTTCGTTCATTGTTTTCTGGAAATGAAGAAACTCATTCATCGCTCCAAAACTTCACTCACTGCCACCTTCTGACGCCACCGGACCTCCATCGCCAGTCACCCCTATGACCGCCTTGCTGGCGCCTCCCCACAGCCGTATTCCCTCGAATTTCGAACCTCCTAGTGCGTGGAAAAACGAGCCCAAAAGCCACGTCTTTGGACCAGAAATTAGAGCTCCATACGCAACTAAAATTCATCAAAACCACACCAACTTAAATATCGAAGAAAGCACTACAATCTTTGTTTTATAAGTTTTGAAAATCATTGATTGGATTTTGAGATAACTGAGGAAGAAGTTTTGAAGAAAAAAACAGCCATCGATCCTGCAGGAGCGACGACTCAAACATTTGACCGTGGATTGAATTGGAATTAGGGTTTTGACCCTTTGACTTGAGCATTTATATATATATATATATATATATATATATATATTATAATAATTAATTTGTTAATTATTTATTTAACATTCTAACTCCAAATCAAACCCAACGACTGTCGTTCCTAACTAAATACCCCATTCTAAATACAATGGGATATGTTTCGTAAGCCAGTTCGACTGTTTCGAACAGTTTTCATTAAAATTAAAATATAAATTAATATAATGGTCAATATTGAATTTGAACGTACATTTTAATTTACCTGGGCCACATACTGAATCCAACAATTACGAAAATTGAAATCTAGCTATGTTTTGACGATACGGTCCCAACAAAATTAGTTTCATCGAATTTGGAGATCGTTTGAAAAATGGCATTTTTAACTGGTTTATTAATTTCAAACTGAAATTGAAAACACATTTAAATTTACTACGCTTACATACTTATTCCAAAAATTATGAAATTTGAAACCTAATAATAATTTGACATTCCGGATCCAACAAAAATGGTTTCGTTGAAAACGGAGGTCGTTTGCAAAGTGGCTATATTTAAGAGCTATATATCATATAAAATATACATAAATTCTACAACGACTATTCTAAATTTTAATCTGGACATAACTTACAATTTATAAAGTGAATTATCAATTTCTTACATTCATTAGAAAGATATAGTTAAACATATTCTAACATTTCTTGTTTCATCAAATTCTGACTTATATTGATTATGTACATTTAATTGAAGTTTAAAATCTAATTTTCAAACTACCGCGCCATTACGAGTTAAATTTATAATTAAGATAAATTTATACGTTCTAACTTCGATTTAAATAAATTTTAAATCGTTAATTCTCAAAATAAATCATTTTAAATTCTTAAAATCCATTAAAAATAATTTTTTTAAATTGGTTCCAAAATCTGGGTTGTTACATTCTCCCCCACTTAAAATCTTTTCGTCCTCGAAAAGGAAGATGGAATCGAAGGTTGTTTACCAAACCAACTCCACCTTCGCTTGACTCAAGTTCTTCAACTTTTCAGTTTCTAAAAACTTTCTAATTTCTCAAAAATTTGGCTAACACCCTAAATTTTCGATTTTTTTTGTCATAATCTTCTTTGTACGGGGAGGGTTTGAAAATTTTATTGGGCTATATTAGGCACCCAATAAATCAATGAAAAGCATACACAATTTTTGTGACCTATCTATGCCCAAGGGAGACGTGTAAAAAGTCAAAATCTCATACCTTACCCCAGTGTTGGATATAAAATAATCCATGTGCCATAACTAAAAACAAGAGAGATGTAAATTTTTGTCATCTCCAGACATGTGTAGGGTTTTTAATAAATCTCGCCTCGAGCACCTTTATATGTTTATGAAGTCCATAATCAGTCTTCTGTTCAACTTGTAATTCAGTCATCGCCACACAAGCTTCTCGCTTGTATGGTAATCCAAACCTCGTCATATAAGCGCCAAATGCTTATATGGAATGATATGATATGTTGTCTTCATGTAGTATGTCTTGTGGTGTAGTTCATAATTTATTTGTTGCTATCCTATGGCGTATGTTTTTAATATCACACAAAACAACCATCACAACGCATCCAAAAACACTCACAGTAGTTTATACAATAAATAAAATTGCGCAACCAACTCATTAAGGTGCACCTGTTTGTCGGGCATGCAGTATATTTCTCTACTCAACAGTAAATCCATAACCTTCTTATCATGTATATATATATATATATGCACATATCTACCTAATATATAAATCCAATTCGAACTAAATTCTCCATTCCGCTCTATAATATATTTGGATTGGTTTTATTTATCATTCATTCTCATATGGGTTTTATCATTCCAATATTTTTATTAATCAAACTAATAATCACACATCACAACCAGCAATCGATTTGTTCATTAAATTTTCAATAATATAACTTTGTATATACTCAAAATCCAATTTCAAGATCAAATCACAAGCAATAAATTCTAACTAAGTTTTGGTTCTCACACCAGTCAATTGGAAATATATAGATATCCACTTTCGAAACTCGAACATAAATACCGATGATACTATAGTAATCATCAGGAACATCTCCGAGCGACTAGAGTGTGATTCTATATCTATCCAGTATATTTGAGCCTTCGAATACACGTGGATCAGACGTATATGCAAAATCTTCTATAGTCGATAGTCCAAATAAATATAAAATAAAGTACTCAAGTACGTATAATAAGATTTTTTTTCTTTTCAAAAGTAAATTCATTTTATTAAAAAACAATGCACTTCGAACTCGTTCTAGGATGCTACTGATCCTATCTCTAACGAGTCATTCTTATAGGATATTACTAATCCTATCTCTGATGATTTCTTTCGTTCGGTTCTAATGTGTCCTGTACTCGAGCTTTGTAAACCAAAGCTCTGATGCCAACTGAGACGACCTAGACTTCCCTGATCCCCGAGGAGACGGAGGAGCCCGGATTGTTTTGAGAACACGACGCATCAGCATAATAACATGAGAACATTTCATTGCTATTACAATAATTTACATCATATTACAAGAATCAGAGGTCGAATAAATAATATACAGCGGAAAAATATTAGAGATTCAAATTACATTTAAATACATAAACATAATGTGCAGCGGAAAACAACAACTACCACAACTGAAAGAAATACACGGATACAAAGCTTCTGAATATAGCTCCAGCTGTAACCCAGGATCCTGTGAAAAGAAATATCTGCGAAAACCAAAACTAACAGCTTCCCGTATGGAAAATATGGGCATCTAGAGTTTAGGTAATAAACGATAAACTCCGAGTCAGTCATGAGACTTGTATGAGAAATAAAACAGTTATTAATCGTATTTTAAAGTTAGGTATATCAAGGGACCACACCATATAATGCGAAACGGGTTTTTTCCCCAAGAATAACATAAAATAAACAATTTATAAACAGTGCAATGGTTTTTGAAAAATGAAGCTATTACAAGACTCAGGTCCCATCACACAATGCAATATAAACTGAAGTATAGAGTTTTACCTTATAATAGCCAAATATGCTTGATACACTTTAAAATAAATCATTTTGATATTACTATAAGTGCATAGTGTCAAAACAACTTCAAATATAAATGTATTAATCATAAACGGCATAGTACCCCATCCTAATATGTCGCTATATAGGTTTACAACTAAAACTGAAAGTCGCTTATTGGAAATTGGTTCCATCTATGAGTCGAGGCAAGGGATGGTTCCTCTTCGATTCGAGACACTCTAGCAAATGCCTCAAGATTACACACTCTGGGCAACAAAAGGGTCTTCAGGGCGGACCCACACTTACTTTAGTGGATTAATTATTCCTGAACACACGTTTTCCAGTCCTATCGGGCCTAACTCTGAGCCATTAGAGACTCAATATCCAAGGCACCTCATTCCATCATCCACATAAGTAAAAATGTCTGGGCTCCATACCATGGCACCACTTCTAGCTAGAAAGAAACGTCGTGCACTCCTTGCAGTCGCTATCCCATTTTTGACTCATACCGGGTGAGAGGATCGCGAATTAACGTTATACAAAAAGCTATGCTAATTAAATCTGTGCTTTGATCATCAACCACAAGACTCTACTTTTCAACAAAATCCTTGATCATTTGCATCTTAGCATGCACATTGTCAATCCATTCCGAACCACTGATTTCCACCAATATATAACCTCTAAGCTCGTACATCTCAGAGAAAGGTGTTAAGCAAGAGAATAAATTCTCCGCTACCAAACAGATATATTTAGCAAAGATCAACAAATACGGCATAAAGGAATACAATGTCAGACACACCATCGATTTGCAAGTCCGTTCTGGGTCTGAACGAAACCAGAGGCACCTTATTCCTCATCCCATATGTCCAATACAAGAGAGAGGTCCTCGCATATCCGATCGATCTCCAAGTATGTCTGAACGATCACCACTTATTACCTTGTCTTGGGTGTACAGCCCAATCAAGGCATCAGTAATCAGCCATACGATGTGAAGATCTCCAGTCTTCAACCACCGTTTTCATCGTCGACTTTTAGTCGCCTTATCAGTTATTCAGAATGGGATAAACCTGGTCTTTCCGAATAACTCGCGTATTTTATAATCAATAACAAGTGCTATAAAAACACATCATACGCCTCATTCCAATCCAGAATATTCTTTTATTCAAATATTCACATCTTAGAGAAAAGGTTCCCATTAATTTTATCAAAGATAATTTTTTTTAAACTTATTCTTTATTCTTCCTTTGGATATCATTTCAAAAGATTTTATTTTATCTTTTCACAACTTAAACCAAATTAAGGTTTATCAACTAGTCAGGATTAGCGAATCTTACTGAAGTTATCATTTATTTTTATTATTCCAATCCCAATCTATTCATCCCATGGAGCAAAAATAGTAGTACTCCGTATCTAACACCCACTGTGTTATCGGTAAAATTAATTGCCATTTCATGTTCAAATCTAATTAAAGATTTAAATATCACCTGGAGTAAAACTGGTGGTACTCCATTCTCGATCATTTCATGAATTTGATAAATTTAATTATCCCATTCTCATTTTTAATCTACTTAAAGATTCAATAAACTCTAGTTCAATTTTAATCTCAAAAATCATTACTTTATGATTATACAACTTTAAGAAATTAATCTTGTCTTCAACTGGGTTAAAGAACCAATGTTATTAAAAACACAGTTCACAATAAACCCAAATCAACTTCCAATAAATATGGAATCTTCGCGGAAAATAGATCAATATATAATTGATATATATTTCCGTATCAGATTATTAATATAAATGGAATAACGACAAAGCCTTTTAAATTCCATATATAGTAACCGTGTTCCTCTACAGAAGCTCATGTCGATTATTACCAAATCGAATTCAGTACAATCCCAATCTAAAATATTAAATTGGAAAACTTTACTTTGGAAAATTTCCATTAAATCTAAATAAAAAGATTTATAAATTCCAAATCATATCTTCACTATTAATCGGGTTTAAGGACTATTGTTATTTAAAACATCATTCACAACGAACCTAAAATCATCTTCCATTTAATTCCAATTAATAAATATAATTGGAAACTTCACTAATTTTAATTAAAATATTTATTCTTTTCTCAATGGGGTTTAAGAATGGTGTTCTTAAAGACACTATTCACGACAAACCCAAAATCCAATTTGATATTAAATACAAGGCTCTAAATAGAAATTATATCGGCTTATATTCAATATCAAATTTTGAAACCAACAAATATCGTATTAGGAATAACGATATATATATCTTCCAAATTCCTCAGCAATATCTGTATATTCACAGAATTTATTATCGAAATATTCCGAATATTATTTCCATTTAAATTCTTTCCAATTCATACGTTGGAAAATTTTGGTTATTTTAAAACCATTTCAATTCCTTTCTGCTCTTTACTCAAACCGATAAATAACTTATTCAGATAAAAATATACTTTATCTTTACGAACTTGGAATATTTCATCCAAAATCAGTAATTATGATTTTACTTAATTTATTCATATTTTTAATAATTTATTAAGGTCCTTATAGTCGGTTTCCAATATCGGCCACTGAACTGCATCCATAACGACCTTTTCCAAAACTGATTTGGACATTTCTTAAAATCTAACCGTTAGATTCAAATCCCTTGTATTCATTGGAAAGACCTTTTCGATTGATTCCAGTTTTAGGAGAATCCGACAGTCGGATCTCTCGTTACATCAATTTGAAGTCAATGGTTGAAATTCGCGAACGTTTGCTGCGCGACGCGTTCTATTCAGCCCATTTAAATATACATAATATATTTCGTCGATTTCATTTTTAAAACATGTTTTATAAATCGTTTATAAATTCATTTTAAAACGATTCCCTTTTCCATTTCAATTTTAAGTCAAAATTGAATATTCTGTATCATTACAATATTAAAATGATAATATTTTTAAAATATCAGATTTGGAATCAATTTTTTTTATATTCATTATAATACAAATAAAATTGATAGAAATTTTCGTTCGAGATAAAATGGAATATATCTACTTAACTCGGCTTCATATATTTCAATATTTTCGTGCGCATCCAAAATCAGACATCAAAATCATATATTGTTTCTTCATTGGATAGTATTTAAAATATTCGTTATTTCTGAATTGGAATCGGACTTAATCAATTACTATATAATTTTATGTATATGGAGTCCATACAACGCATGTATTCAAAAATAGTGATGAACAACTATTAAACATTCAATTCACATCCAGAGTGCAATTTACAACTGTATGAGCATTAAATAATTTATTAACGCTAATAACAGTCTGCCAATCAATCAGTTGACATACAATTAAATCCAAGGGAGATGTGAATTAATTATCATCCCCAGACCCATGTGAGGTTTCAACCAAAAACAACGAATTCAAATTAATCACTGGTTAATAAATTTAACCAATTCTAATTCAATTCGAATTATTTTTCTACTTAACCAATTTTCGCTGTTAATTATAAATGGATATTTATAATTTAATTTCAACTACCACATTGATGTTAACATTATTTTTAATACGATAATCATCACAATCACAACACAATACAGTCAATTAAATCATCCATGTTTTTCAAACAACAGTGAATGTGAGGTAACAGGCTCCATACAACATTTTTGTGATAATTAAAACTAATAAAAATCAATACTGGCAATCACTACATTCAGTTATAAAGTAAATAACTGTACAAATATTTTAGTGAGAGAATTCTCACTTTGGTTTCCACTCCGTCAATCTTTATTGGATGATTTTATTTTCAAACTAAATTAAACACGCATTTAATTTAGCTAAAAATCCAATTTGCTCCATTTTCGTTTTGGTCAGTTCCATGTTGTAGAGTTCGTTATCATGATCGCATTGCAACTTGTTTCATTCAATTTCATCGCGGTTTGAGCAAGATATGAACGTATATATTTTAATTACATATTTAGATAATTAAAATATAATTAATTATTATTAACCTCCTATTTACCCCTTAATTATTTTATCTCCTTCGTTCGATTTTTTCTAGAAATGAAGAAACCCATTCATCATTCCAAAAGTTCTCCCACCGCCACCACCTGATGCCACCGGATCCGCATCGCCAGTCACCCCTCCGACCGCCTCACCAGCGTCGTGTTCACTCGAAGTTCAAACCTCCCAGTGCGTGGAAAAACGAGCCCAAACGCCACGTCTTTGAACCAGAAATTGGAGCTTCATACGCAACTAAAATTCATCAAACCTGCACCAATTTGAAGATCGAAGAAAGCACTATAATCTTTGTTTTATAAGTTTTGAAAATCATTGATCAGATTTTGAGATAACCAAAGGAGAAGTTTCAAAAAAAAATCGGCCATCGATCGTGAAGGAGCAGTGGCTCAAAACATTTGACCGTGGATTGAATTGGAATTAGGGTTTTGACCCTTTGACTTGAGCATTAATATATATATTATAATAATAATTAATTCGTTAATTATTTATTTAACGTTGTAACTCCAAATCATACCCAACGACTATCGTTTCTAACTAAATACCCCTATTCCAAACATAATGGGATAGGTTTCGTAAGCCAATTCGATTGTTTCGAACAGTTTTCATCAAAATTAAAATATAAATTAATACAATGGTCAATATTGAATTTGAACGTACATTTTAATTTACCGGGGCCACATATTGACTCCAAAAATTATGAAAATTTACATCTAGCTATGCTTTGACGATACGGTCCCAAAAAAAATTAGGTTCAGCGAATTTGGAGACCGTTTGAAAATTGGCGTTTCTAACCGGTTTATTAATTTCAAACTGAAATTGAAAACGCGTTTAAATTTACTACACTCACCTACTAATTCCAAAAATTATGAAATATTAAACCTAACAATAATTTGACATTCCGGATCCAACAAAAATGGTTTCGTTGAAAATGGAGGTCATTTGCAAAATGGCTATTTTTAAGGGCTATATATTATATAATATATATAAATTCCACAACGACTATTCTAAATTTTAATCTGGACATAACTAACAATTTATAAAGTGAAATATCAATTTCTTACATTCATTAGAAAGATATAGTTAAACAGATTCTAACATTTCTTGTTTCATCAAATTCTGACATATATTGAATTATGTATGTTCAATTGAAGTTTAAAATCGAATTTTCAAACTACCGCGCCATTACGAGTTAAATTTATAATTAAAATAAATTTTTTCTTTCTAACTTCGATTTAAATAAATTTTAAATCGTTAATTCTCAAAGTAAATCATTTTAAATTATTAAAATCCATTAAATCAATTAAAAATAAAATTTTGAATTGGTTCCAAAATATGGGTTGTTACATCAAATATCCAACCAGATTCAATTCAAATATTCTACAATAAGTATTTGATTCTCAGTCAATCATTCTGAATTAAATATTGAATTCAATTTAACTCAAAACGATATATTCGATTTTAAATTTCTGACTCCGGTATCAATATAAAAATGATCATTAATAATTAAATCTTCAATAAATTTCACATTCCAGTTATCGAAATTTTTGGGATGTTACATGTAGATTACAATATTCTTTTAAGTATTGCTGTGATGAAAATCTTGATATAATTCATGATGAATAGATAACTTCGTTCTTTCAAGAATTTTTATAATGAAGCTCTTAATATCCAATAAAGTGGTAGTTGAGATATGCCAAACTTATTAATATATATATATATATATATATATATATATATGTATGTATATGTATATGTTCCAGAAGAATATAAATAACATTTGTGGTTATAAAGAATGACAAGGACATGGATGATAGATATGTTCATGAAGAATATAAATAACATTTGTTGTTGTAATGATACTTATCTTATTCATCAAATGTGTATTGCAATATGCAAACTTGATTGAAACACAAAATTATAAGCACATGAAGTGCATTCATAAATGAATATTATTAGCATACAAATCGCAAAAGGAAGGCGTTTTAAATAAGAAATCGAAATGATAAAATGAAGTAGTGAGATACAAGGCACGACTTGTTGCACAAGGTTTCCTACAGAGACCACATTGACTTTAGAGAAACATACTCTCCTATGCGGTGAATTGGATGCTGATATTTACAAGAAAATCCTAGATGGATATAAGTTGCCTGAAGCAAAGTCGAAGTGGATGTAGTCATTAAAATTAAGACGATCACTGTACGGTTTGAAACAATCTGGAAGAATGTGATATAGCTGTCACAGTGAATATTTGGTAAAAGCTGGGTATAAAAACAATCTCATTTGTCCATGTGTCTTTATAAATAAATTGGTAAAGGGATTTGATATTTTAGTTGTATATGTTGATGATATAATTTGATTGGGACTCCAGAAGAGATTGATGTAACAATAGATTACTTGAAACGGAAATTTGAAATGAAAGATCTTGGTAAAATCAAATACTGTCTTGATCTACAGATCGAGCATAGTACAAATGATATACTAACCCATCAATCAAATTACATTGAGAAAACCCTGAAGCGTTTTCATATGGATAAATCATATCCACTTATGTATGCCTATGGTTGTCAGATCACTAGATATTAAAAAGTACCATTAACGTTTAAAAGGAGATGATGAAAATGTACTTGATCCAGAAGCATCAACCCAAATAGTAACATATGAAACTAAGTTATAATGTACAATTTTTTCTTATTTAAGTTTTTTTCTACTAGATTTTTCTTAGTAAGATTTTGACGAGGCATTTTGATCTAGAAGTATAAAACATCTTTTGATGAAGTAATCTATTATTTATGAAGATAAGGCAGCTTGTGTGGCTCGGATTCAAGTGAATTATATCAAGGGTGATAGGATGGAGCACATTTCTTCTAAATTTCTCCACACATGAAACATGAAAGGACAACAAGAAGGAGGAGAAACAAATCCAGTTTCAAGAAAAGTGGGTAGATATGTTCTCAAAGGCAAGTACCAAATAAACATTCCAGAAGATGGTGTATAAAATTGGCATTCGTCGACTGCATCAATAGACTAATTGAATAATGCGTTATAAATCAGGATGAGCATATAAAATTATGTTATAATGTACTCTTTTCCTTCACTAATATTTTCCCCACTGGGTTTTTATTAGTAAGGTTTTTAATGAGGCATTATCTTGATCCTGAAGTATCAACCCTCTTTGTAACATTGTAAAACATGTTACCTAAAGTTGAAGCTGCACTCTTTTCCTTATTTATGATTTTTCCCATAGAGATTTTTCATAAAAAGGTTTTTAATGAGGCAAATTAATTTTATCATCTTTGGATACACATATTCAAGGGGGAGTGTTGTAATATGTTAAGGGACTTTACTGCAATTCATATGACATGTAGACTCTATAAATAGAGGGATTGTTTATATTGTTTGTACACCTGAATCAATAGAAATAGAAGGTCTATCCCTTATCACTTCTGTTCTCTCAAATGGCTTCTTTTTTATTATATGTTCTATTTTATTTTATAACAGAAATCTTAATCACTTAAAAATAAGATCTAATCTTTATTAATAGTTGCAGTACCTTTGATGTCACACTTTTTTAGTGTAAGCGTGTACTACCAAAAATGAACCTTATGGATATATTTAAATCTCAATATTGACCCTTATGGATATATTTAAATATCAATATTGCTAAAATATAGGATCTTGTATGGATAACAATTCCAATTCAAAACGTCATTCTAAAGATAACATTAAGAATTATAATATAACTTAAAAGTAGGATCTAACATATAGACTTTATTTATGAATATAAAATATCTATTTACAAATATCAACATGTTTTAATGCCACTTAAATTGAGGATCTAACAGATAAACTATACACACAAATTCATTCTTCATTTACTAATAATAGAAATAGAGGTTCAAACTTGGAAAACATTAGATATTGCAACTTAGAAATAAAAAATAAAATCACATGATACTAACAAAAAATTATACATGTAAATCATTTTATTTTAAACATGTAAAATTTGTAAAAAAAAAAAAAGTAATTCATGCGCAAAGCGCGTGCTGTGGCGCTCTTTAAATGTAGAGGTATTTTGGTATAAGGACACATTTTAAAAATAATAGATACAAGGAAAACTAATTTTAATAATTAAATTAAGAAAGAAGATAAAACTGTATTATTACACCGTTAAAGCGCTTTAATTTCTACCATTACTAAATTAATTAAAAAATAAAAATAGCTCTTAAAATCAAAAGAAAAAAATGATTTTAAAAATATTTTAGTCGATTGATGTTATTATAAACATATAAAAATAACCAGCTCGTAAAGCTGAATGAACGTAGCTTTTTAATTTAAGAATATAGTTATATATTGTATTATCTAATTACGTAACTAAGTCATTTTAAACAAATTTCATTTACATTCGGAAAAAAACTATATGTAAAAAACGAAGTTATCTATATTTAGCTTTCTGTCCTACATTTTATGATTTTCCTTTTGTAACACCCTGAATTTTCTATGACTATTAAAAGAACTAATTTAAGAATACTTGATTGTTAAAGTGAGAATTAAGGGAAATGGGTTACGCCATTGCTTTCGTCTCGAAATTCTGCTTGGAATAAAGTCCAAGTTTTCGTAAATCGGACTTCGTATGAGGAAGTTATGGCCCTCAGTAGTTTCTGTAATTTAAATAAATTAATAACAGTTCAGAATTAAAGTTTAAAATTCAAACGAGGGAGCGGGCTAGGCGGGGTTTCTCCCGCCCAAGGTCAGGTCGACCAAGGGGGCGACCTCCCTATACAGGTCGACCAGGGGGTCGACCTACCCCCTGGGGCAGATCTGGAATGAGACAATCCTGACTTGTTGCTGAGTCTTACCTAAACTATTGCTGAGTCACTAGGGTAGAGGTGGCAATTCTGGATAACTCTATCTAGTCTGGGCGGTTATGATTGCTCCTATGATAATCTAACGGCTTAGGTTGATTTAAACTTCTATATAAGCACGCATAGACTCAAGCCCTAAACCTAAACTAAATTAGTCTCATGGCCTCCATGCTGCTGCTAGAATAGCTCTTCTTCCTAAAGCTTAGGAGCTTGCAAGTCAGAATTCTAATACAAAACGACGAACGAATTATTCTCTTCTCTAACCTGTCTTTGTGAGTACAATTTCTTTCACAAAATAATTAATAAATTAATTATGATGAGTTATAATTTGGATTATGAGAACATGTCTGTTGAATCATGTGATGTTATTTAACTTTATTATCGTTTGTTGGTGAACATATGACAGTTTTGTTATCTTATGTTGGTAGATCTATTTCATATGTCCAATTATATATGTTTAACTTGATTCATTTTATAACATCAGTTTATATGAAAGTTTAGGATGTAAATCATATGCTAGTTTGTATGTGAATCTTATGCAAGTCTGCTTCCATATATGCTAGTTTGTATGTGAATCTTATGCAAGTCTGTATGCGAATTATACACAAGTTTATATGTGAATCAAGTATATACATATTCCAGTTTATATGCAAAACATGTGATATTAGTTTACATGTTTAAATTCATATGCAAGTTTGAGGAATCCATATGCAAGTTTAGGTGAAAACTATATTCCATATATGCAAGTTTAGGTGAAAACTATATTCACATTTTTAGGTGAAAAACTATATTCACATATGCAAGTTTGGGTGAAAACTATATCCCATATATGCAAGTTTAGGTGAAACCCATATTCATATATGCAAGTTCACAATTTCATGTTTAGATCTATATTTAGATCCATGGTAGTTTATGCAAATTGTGTTCTATATGTCCATTTCCTATGCAAGTTATTGGCTATGCAAACTTATGTTATAATTCTTATTTGCAGCTTAGATCTATTTTATGTGTTATGCAAGTTGTGATGTTTCTTTTCTTTTTTATGAGTTAGACTATTTGTGAGTCTAACATATATCATATTAAAACGTACGAATAGCATGGGGACAATGGGAAAATATTAAATTATGCAAATTGTGAATTGGCATAAAATGGCTTTAAAGGCATATAATTAATTTGAGACATTAATTGGTATAATTTAAATACCTAAAAAGTATGGACATAATTTAGGTGACAATTAAGGAAATAGTTTAGTTTGGAAATTATTGGCAATTTGAATAGGGATAATTAATTCATATTGGGGTGAAATAATTATGTGTAATAATAAACGCCTAAGACACGAGGTTAGACTCGTTTGTGGTATAAGACTGCCCGGACCTGCCCGACAAATCCAGCAACCACAAACGGTAGTCTAATGTGAGAGGTCTAAGGCATAAACTAAATGCGTAACAATTGTAAAGACACGAGGTTAGACTCGTTTGCGGTATAAGACTACCCGGACCCGCCCGGCAAATCCAGCAATCGCAAACAGTAGTCTAATGTGGGAGGTCTTACAAGGTTACGGTTATAATGAATTAAGTAACACTTAACCAAGACAAACATGTGGTGGGACATGGGGGTTAAGTGGGTGACATGGATGACATGTGAAATACGATTAGAAACACTTAACCAAATTGAAACATGTAAGAAGACATGAATAAGATGGGGTTAAGTGAGAAATCCTAGTGGGGACCAAGCATAGGTGGAAAGCTTGTGTCAAGCATGGGGGACCCTTTTCAAACCAGTAACCCATTAAGTATCTTTGTGAGCTCGAGTTAGATCGAGTACGGGACACGCTTACTGGGTTTGATTGTAAGAGGTCAAAACGGGTTAGCGGTGGCAACGCAAGTCCAACGGGGTCATGTGCGTGCGTGGGCCCGGGCTGGTAGGTAAGACGTTGTTGCATCATGTAGATATAAGTCGTGCATCTTTAGTGGTATCGGGTTGCCACTTTGGGGAGTGATACACCCCACTGTAGGACCAGCACGGGTATCTACGAATTAGGGAACCGATCGCATGGGGGTAGTGGGTACAACTAGTGGAGATAGGAGCAGGTGGCACCTATGTAGACAGCTAGGGGTACACGAAACTACCATTATAATTATTATGTTTAGTAGGCGGGATCATCTTTTAGGGTGACTAGTAATGGTGCAGTATAGTAATTATCCTATAGTGATTAGGAGCGAGATTAACACCAGAATATTCCTCTTGTTTGTTTTGTCTTGCCCACTTGTTTCACAGTCATTCCTTGATTTACCAGTTTATAACTTATCCTAATTACTTTAATAAAAATATTGTTAAAGTTATTGGACTCGCCAAACTTTATGTCTGACCCCCTTTGTTTTCTCCTCTTTTCTTCCTTCCCCCCCCCCCCCCAAAGGTTCTCAGGGTGGGGCTAGTGCTAGTGGAGCTTGTTTTGGATCTTTCTCTCTCTTTTGGAAGTGCTTGGATTGCTGAAAGTAAAGTTCAGCTCATCTCTTTTATGGCTACTTATGTTGGGGTTATGCTTTTTTACTTTATGTACTCAGAAAACAATTTGTCAAGATGGATATTAAGTGTACTTGGTTTTATTGTTGGTTTTTAATGTTGTTGTAACCAAACTATTTCTCCGTTGCAATAAAAGTTGTTTTTAAAATTTTCAAGTACCAATATATGTATCTGTCTTGTTATATTCTGTTATATACACCAATAATACTCCATGAAAGTTATCGCATTCACCTTGAGGATGACATTAATGGACGTGTGGTGTTACACATGGTATCAGAGCTGAAGGTTACGAGAACAGATAAGAGATTTTGAAAATCTATTTTTCAAAAGCATTTTGTAAAGAAATACTTTCAAAAATATGTTTTAAGGAGAGTATTTTCAAGAGGAAAGTTTGTTTTAAAAACATAACCCCCAAGAGCCATATATCTTTCTTTCGATTCTCCGTTTTGAATCTCTTCCATTTTCTTTTCAGCATGTCTGGGTTACCCGAGATACCTGGGGGAATACCGATACCAACCTGGTTCAGAAGGTATCTGGAGGCTAGGGCCACCGTCATAAGCCCAGCAGACATTCCTCCTCCCCCAGCTGCAGCCGCTCCTCCTCCTCGCCCTCCCCGCGTTGATACTTTTTCGAAGATATGCAAAGACTTTTAGGCAATGGGCGGGAAACCTTTTCACGGATCAGAGACGTTTGTTGAAGCTCGAAATTGGCTTAAGGAGGTGGAAGATTTGTTTGGTATCTTCGAGATAGAAGATGGAAGGAAGGTCCAATTGGCTGCTTGGTTAATGAAGGACGAAGCCTCGTTTTGGTGGGAGGTCACGAATGGAGAGCGTCTAATGGAGACATGGATGAATTTCAGGCATACGTTCGAGATGAAATTTCTCTCATGAGCAGAAGAGAATTTTTACATGGAGAGATTCTTCGCGTTGAAGCAGGGAAATTTATCAGTAAAGGAGTACGTCAACAAGTTCAACCAGTTGGCGAGATTTGGCTTAGACTTGGTGAACACACCTGAAAAGAAGGCCCTGAGATTCGTTAAAGGTTTGAATGAGCCTCTATATGGGTTGGCTATGACCCGCATTCCTATGGGGGCTACCTTTGAGAAACTGGTTGACATGGCGCTTATGCATGAAGAGGAGAAAGCCGCTAATGCTAATAAGGCACCGGAAAAGAAAGGGGATCAAAAGAAGTCACAGCAGCAACCTAAGAAAAGTGGTAAGGATAATAATTGCAAAGGAAAGAAAAGGTGCTTTAATTGTGGAACACCAGGCCATCTGAGCAAGGACTGTAGGAAGAAGAAGAAGACTGGTTGTTTCAACTGTGGTGAGGTGAGACATTTGATTAAGGACTGCCCGAGAAGACAAGGGCAAGGGCAGAGGACAGGGTCTACTTCTGGAGGGCAGGTTCAGGCTCTCATGACACCAGGGCAGGCAAGAGGGCAGGTTCATGCTCTCATGGCACCAGGACAGGAGAGAGGTAGAAACATTTCTGTTGAAAGTTTAGTTTTTCTGTTTGATCATCCTATTCGTACTTTGTTTGATTCTGGTGCTTCACACTCGTTTGTATCTGCTTCGTTAGTTGAAACACTGCATCTAAATACTAGTCTAGTTACGAATCCCATAGTAGTCTCAAATCCTATTGGTGGTTCAGCTCATTTTTCAATGATTTGTCGGGATTTGAGAGTGTCTATCTTGAGCGTTGAGTTTGAATGCAACACCTTCGTTCTTGGCTTCACGGGCTATGGGTTGATTCTAGGCATGGATTGGTTATCCAGTAATGGTGCCATCCTCGATTGTGAAAAGAGAGTGGTTAGACTTATGACTCGCCTTGGCAACACTCTCGAAATCTCTTGTAATCCCATACATTCTGTTATGCTTAGCTACCTAGAATCTCTTGATGCGTCTGTTGAAAACTTGCAGTCGGTTAGGATAGTCCGTGAATACTCAGATGTATTTGAAGAGGTGAAGGGCTTACCTCCGAAGTGGGAGACAGAATTCCGCATATACCTTGTTGATAATGCAAATCCCATAGCTCTACCCGTTAGATATATGGCTCCAAGGGAGAGAAAAGAGCTCAGTAAGCAAGTCAAAGAGTTGCTCAAAAAAGGGTTTATAAGGCGGAGTATTTCTGAATGGGGTGCTCCAGTAGTACTCGCAACCAAAGCGGATGGTTCACTTCGCCTATGCGTTGATTATAGGGAGCTAAACAAGCTGACCAAGATAAATAGGATCCTACTTCCAAGAATAGACGACTTGTTTGGTCATCTTGTAGGTGCGCCGGTTTTCTCCCAACTAGATTTGGCTACTGGGTTTCATCAGCTAAGAGTGGCTGAAGACAACATTGATAAGACCGCGTTCAAAACACCGGATGGTTTCTTCGAATGCCTTGTCATTCCTTTCGGCTTGACAAGCGCACCCGCTTACTTCGTTGACTTGATGAGCAGGGTGTTCAGGGAGTTCCTTAATAAGTTTGTGGTGGCCTTCGTAGAAGACATTTTGATTTTCTCGAAGAACGAAGAAGAGCATGCTTCGCATTTAAGGGAAGTCATGGATACTCTTTGTGCACATCAACTGAAAGCCAAATTCCCCAAATGCCATTTATGGAGAGAAGAAGTAAGGTTTCTTGGACATGTGGTGTCCAAATAGGATTTAGCTATGGACCCCGCAAAAGTAGTTGCGGTGCAAGATTGGAAGGTTCCACGGAATGCAACCGAAGTCCGAAGCTTTCTCGGGCTAGCAGGCTTTTACCGAAAGTTCATTAAAGACTTTGCAAAAACCTCATCCCCACTCACAAGATTGACAAAGAAGAACCTAAATTTCGCTTGGAATTTGGATTGCGATATTGCTTTCCAAAGTTTGAAAAGGGCTCTAACAATAGCCCCAGTTCTGACATTGCCTGGTGGGAGCAAAATGTTTACCGTATACACAGATGCATGCGGTACAGGGCTGGGCGCCGTCTTGATGCAAGAAGGCAAGGTAGTTTGTTATAGGGGAAGGCAATTGAAGGTACATGAGAAGAACTACCCAACTCATGATTTGGAGCCAGCTGCCATTATTTTTTCTCTAAAGTCATGGTGTCATTACCTACTAGGAGAAAGGTTTGAATTGTTTACTGACCATAAATCATTAAAGTACCTTTTCTCACAGAAAGACCTTAACTTAAGACAACAAAGGTGGATGGAATTTCTGGCCTCATATGATTTTGAGATTTGCTATACCCTGGCAAGGGTAATGTGGTGGCAGACGCCTTGAGTAGAAAGAAGCTGACCTTGAGTCCTCTCTTTGTAGAAAGGCAAAGCTTGGAGTACATAGCAAACTTTAACTTTAGACCCTCCTTTGAAATTGTACCTGGTCTGTTAGCATCGCTAGAGGTGCGGCCTACTCTTTTGGACTCAATAGGAACCGCGCAACGAGAAGACCCTCAGCTAGTTGATGTGATGGATAAGCTAGTTAGGGGTGAGACTTCTAGTCACCTTAATAAATACTCCATCGATGATAAGGGTTGGTTGAGATGGGACGGAAGGCTATGCATCCCACAAGCAAGGGATTTAGTGAAGACGGTTCTCGAAGAGGCACACCATTCTAAGCTGACCATACACCCAGGCGGAGACAAGATGTATAAAGATATAAAAAGGGTTTTCTTTTGGAATGGCATGAAGAGGGATGTAGCTGAGTTCATCGCTAAGTGCTTGATATGCCAGCAAGTCAAAGCGGAGCAGAAGAAGCCTAGTGGTCTGCTTCATCCTCTAGAGGTCCCACAGTGGAAGTGGGATAGCATTTCGATGGACTTTGTTGATGGGTTGCCTAGGTCAAGAAGAGGCAATACCAGTATTTGGGTAATAGTGGACAGGCTCACTAAAAGCGCTTACTTTATACCAGTTAAGAGTAGAAGGACTTCCTCGTCCATATCATCCCTTTATATTAAAGAGATAGTTCGACTCCATGGGATACCCTCCAGCATATTGAGCGATCGAGATCCTATCTTTAAGAGCGAGTTTTGGAAGAGTTTGCAAGAGGCTGTAGGCACACAATTATGCTTAAGCACGGCCTATCACCCCAAAACCGATGGTCAGACGGAAAGGGTGAACAGAGTATTGGAAGACCTCTTGAGATTGTGCATTCTTGACTTTGGAGGGACATGGGAGGATCATCTTCCTTTGGTGGAATTCGCTTACAACAATAGCTACCAAGCCACCATAGGCATGGCGCCTTTCGAAGCTTTATATGGAAGACCATGCCGATCATCAACTTATTGGTGGGACTCTACAGACAAGCTCATACTTAGGCCAGACATGATTAGAGAAACCTCAGAAAAGGTAGACTTGATAGGAAGATGGATGAAGGCTTCACAAGATAGACAGAAGTCCTACGCAGACAAAAGAATGACCGACCTTGAGTTTGAGGTTGGTGATAGGGTGTTCCTAAAGTATCTCCTTTGAGGAATGTCATTCGCTTTGGGTCCGTTGGAAAGCTAGCACCAAGATTTGCAGGACCATTTCCTATCACTGAAAGGATTGGGACAATGGCTTACAGAGTATAGTTACCCGAATGACTGGCTGGAGTTCATAATGTTTTTCATGTTTCTCAACTACGAAAGTGCTTACATGAGTCTGCAGAAGTGGTGGAGCCAAGTATACTAGAGGAAGTAGAAGTGGAACGAGAAGCGACTGTGAGAAGATTTCCAACTCATATCTTGGGTACGGAAGATAAAAAGCTATGCAACCGTGAAGTCAAGCATGTTAAAGTTCAATGGAGTGACGCTGAGGAAGACGCGACTTGGGAAACTGAGAGGAAAATACGCGCTGCCTACCCTTTTCTTTTTGAGGGTACCTCCTTGATCTCTTTTTCCATAAGTTTATTCATGCTTATATCTATCTTTTAAGTATATCTCCTCGGTCCTATTCTTTATCCTTAGGTGGAAACCAATGGATGTAAACATGTATTTGAAACATGTTATGATTGATGGTTGCAAGTGGTTGCTAGTGGTTTCTCGTGGATGCATGTACACACACATTAGGCTCTAGATCGGCTCAATCACTTTCATATTGCATATAAATATGTGTGCATATATAAATTAATGGATGTATAATGGTTGTGTTGTCGTATGGATGCTGCATTTTGATGAATGGTTTGCACACATGTAGAAGTAATATGTATCGTTAGGATTCTTTCGCATACATAATGGACACATGGCACTATCATGATTTGCATTAAGGAGGTCAACTGAATCAGTGGACTGCCTGATTTAGCATTGGATAAGGGACATGTACACACACTTTTTGCATATGTTCATACGGCATTAGAAATCTTGTAAGGACAATGGATGCATGTGTTTGATGGTTGAGTAGATGGATGATTGGATGTTAGGATATACATTCTCCTTAACTTGGAGATTTCAGGGGCGAAATCCTTTAAGGAGGGGAGAATGTAACACCCAGAATTTTCTGTGACTATTAAAAGAACGAATTTAAGAATAACTAATTGTTAAAGTGAGAATTAAGGGAAATGGGTTACACCATTGCGTTCGTCTCGAAATTCTGCTTGGAATATAGTCCAAGTTTTCGTAAATCGGACTTCGTATGAGGAAGTTATGGCCCTCAGAAGTTTCAGTAATTTAAATAAATTAATAAAAGTTCAGAATTAAAATTTAAAATTCAAAATTCAAACGAGGGAGCGGGCTGGGCGGGATTTCTCCCGCCCATGGCCAGGTCGACCAGGGGTCGACCTCCCCTATACAGTTTGACCAGAATGTCGACCTGGGGTCGACCTACCCCCCGGGGCAGATCTGGAATGAGACGATCCTGACTTGTTGCTGAGTCTTACCTGACCTGTTGCTGAGTCACTAGGGCAGAGTGGTAATTTCCGATAACTCTATCTAGTCTGGACGGTTGTGATTGCTCCTATGATAATCTAACGGCTTAGGTTGATTTAAACTTCTATATAAGCACGCATAGACTCAAGCCCTAAACCTAAACTAAATTAGTCTCATGGCCTCCATGCTGCTGCTAGAATAGTTCTTCTTCCTAAAGCTTAGGGATTTGCAAGTCAGAATTCTAATACAAAACGACGAACGAATTATTCTCTTCTCTAACCTGTCTTTGTGAGTACAATTTCTTTCATAAAATAATTAATAAATTAATTATGATGAGTTATAATTTGGATTATGAGAACATGTCTGTTGAATCATGTGATGTTATTTAACTTTGTTATCGTCTGTTGGTGAACATATGATAGTTTTGTTATTTTATGTTGGTAGATCTATTTCATATGTCCAATTATATATGTTTAACTTGATTCATTTTATGACATCAGTTTATATGCAAGTTTGGGATGTAAATCATATGCTAGTTTGTATGTGAATCTTATGCAAGTCTGTTTCCACATATGCTAGTTTGTATGTGAATCTTATGCAAGTCTGTTTGCGAATTATACATAAGTTTATATGTGAATCAAGTATATACATATGCTAGTTTATATGCAAAACATTTGATATTAGTTTACATGTTTAAATTCATATGCAAGTTTGCAAGAACCCATATGCAAGTTTGGGTGAAAACTATATTCCATATATGCAAGTTTAGGTTAAAACTATATTCACATTTTTAGGTGGAAAACTATATTCACATGTGCAAGTTTGGGTGAAAACTATTTCCCATATATGCAAGCTTAGGTGAAACCCATATTCATACATGCAAGTTCACAATTTCATGTTTAGATCTATATTTAGATCCATGGTAGTTTATGCAAATTTGTGTTCTATATGTCCATTTCCTATGCAAGTTATTGGTTATGCAAACTTATGTTATAATTCTTATTTGCAAGTTAGATCTATTTTATGTGTTATGCAAATTGTATTTTATGTGTTATGCAAGTTGTGATGTTTCTTTTCTTTTTTATGAGTTAGACTATTTGCGAGTCTAACATATATCATATTAAAATGTACGAATAGCGTGGGGACAATGGGAAAATATTAATTATGCAAATTGTGAATTGGCATAAAATGGCTTTAAAGGCATATAATTAATTTGATACATTAATTGGTATAATTTATATACCTAAAAAGTATGGACATAATTTAGGTGACAATTATGGACATAGTTTAATTTGGAAATTATTGACAATTTGAATAGGGATAATTAATTCATATTGGGGTGAAATAATTATGTGTAATAATAAATGCCTAAGACACGAGGTTAGACTCATTTGTGGTATAACCTCGTTTGTGGTATAAGACCGCCCGGACCCGCCCGACAAATCTAGCAACCACAAACGGTAGTCTAATGTGAGAGGTCGAAGGCATAAACTAAATGCGTAAAAATTGTAAAGACACGAGGTTAGACTCGTTTGCGATATAAGACTGCCCGGACCCGCCAGGCAAATCCAGAAACCGCAAACGGTAGTCTAATGTGGGAGGTTTTACAAGGTTACGGTTATAATGAATTAAGTAACACTTAACCAAGACAAACATGAGGTGGGACATGGGGGTTAAGTGGGTGACATGGGTGACATGTGAAATACGATTAGAAACACTTAACCAAATTGAAACATGTAAGAAGACATGAATAAGAAGGGGTTAAGTTAGAAATCCTAGTAGGGACCAAGCATAGGTGGAAAGCTTGTTTCAAGCATGGGGGACCCTTTTCAAACCAGTAACCCATTAAGTATCTTTGTGAGCTCGAGTTAGATCGAGGACAGGACACGCTTACTGGGTTTGACTGTAAGAGGTTAAAACGGGTTAGTGGTGGCAACGCAAGTCCAACGGGGTCATGTGCGTGCGTGGGCCCGGGCTAATAGGTAAGACGTTGTTGCATCGTGTAGATATAAGCCTTGCATCTTTAGTGGTGTCGGGTTGCCACTTTAGGGAGTGATACAGCCCACTGTGGGAACAGCACGGGTGTCTACGAGTTAGGGAGCCGATCGCATGGGGGTAGTGGGTACAACTAGTGGAGATAGGGGCAGGTGGCACCTATGTAGACAGCTAGGGGTACACGAAACTACCATTATAATTATTATGTTCAGTAGGAGGGATCATCTTTTAGGGTGACTGGTAATGGTGGTATAGTAATTATCCTATAGTGATTAGGAGCGAGTTTAACGCCAGAATATTCCTCTTGTTTGTTTTGTCTTGCCCACTTGTTTCACAGTCATTCCTTGTTTTACCAGTTTATACCTTGTCATAATTACTTTAATAATTATATTGTTAAAGTTATTGGACTCACCAGACTTTATGTATGACCCCCTTTGTTTTCGCCTCTTTTCTTCCTTCCCCCTCCCCCTCCCCCTCCCCGGTTCTCAGGGTGGGACTAGTGCTAGTGGAGCTTGATTTGGATCTTTCTCTCTCTTTTGGAAGTGCTTGGATTGTTGAACGTAAAGTTCAGCTCATCTCTTTTATGGTTACTTATGTCGGGGTTATGCTTTTTTACTTTATGTACTCAGAAAACAATTTGTCAAGATGGATATTAAGTGTACTTGGTTTTATTGTTGGTTTTTGATCTTGTTGTAACCAAACTATTTCTCCGCTGCAATAAAAGTTGTTCTAAAATTTTCAAATACCAATATATGTATCTGTCTTGTTATATTCTGTTCTATACACCAATAATACTCCACGAAAGTTAATGTATTCCCTTTGAGGGTGACATTAATGGACGTGGGGTGTTACACCTTTTTCCATATTTACAAAACAAAAAAAACAATTCTTAATTAATTTTTAATTTTATAATCATAGGATAACATTTTTATATTAATTTTTATTATTTATGCATGAAATATTAATGTGTGTCCTTAGTTTAAAATATTTAGATATTTTACGATTAAAACATGAAAATTGTCCTTGATTTAGGTAGCAAAAGCTTGTTCTTAGATCTATTTTTTTCTTTTTTGAAATGTGTCATTTAAAAAATATCTACTATATCATGTCAGTTGAGGATCCATGTTTAAATGCGGAAAGCCAAAATAGATTCGATTGATAAATTGTAAGTCTCAACAGAAAACTCATGTTTGAATTTTGTAAGAGATACAAAAATTGAAAATCATTGTGTAAAACAAAAATCATAGTATATATTACCAACCCAAACCAAAACGTTGATGGCCCACCAAGTCCCTAAAAAAACTACAAACACCCAAACACCGCTATTTTACGTGCAAATGCAATAAACATAAATAAAAGAAAAATGTTAACCATGTTCACCTAAAAGTAGACAAACATAGTACTTGCTTTATGATTGACTGTAGCAATAGTGCTTCATTTCATGTGCAATTTTAGAAATCATACAATAATTAAATTGATAGAGTTTGAGCTAATCAAAGTATAAGTACAAGTTGCATTGCACTTCTTTAAAACAGAGTGTGCATACAAATCTTTTTGAATATAAATTGGAGTAGGTTCACCAAACATAAACATTCGCAAGCCCTAGTACCATAAAATAGTTGTAAATGCGATTAGGAATATCATGGTAATGATAAATTTACTATTATTATACCATTACCAATCGATCGGTAATTATTTTTGATTGAAATCGATATACCAGTTAAAATGGTATGGCATCGATAAATTTACCATATTCTTTAGTAAATTATCGGTAACATTTTCTCAATATTAGCGATAATTGTAATTTTACCAGTTAATTTCAAATATATGCATATTCATTTGATATACTTTATTACATGCATGTAGAACCAAATAAATGATTAATTTTAGCTAAATAATCAGATTAAATAATTCCAAATACGCTTCTTTCATTTCTCATCTATATTTTTTAATAACTAACACTGCATGTCGTATAATAAAGACGCATTATAGTATAAAAAACATATCAATGCACATGTTTTGATGGAAAAATGATAATTACCACTACTAGTGTAACGGTTACCAGATTATCGGCATACCAATCATCGATATATCAATCGATCGGTAATGTTAATGATAATGGTAATCAATTTTAGCTCACTAGTAAAAAAAAGTACGATAGTGGTATGTGGGAAATGGTAATCCATAACAGCACTACTTGCAATGATCATCCTATAGTGGCTCACTGATTATTGTTAAGACTAAGCACAGTGCATTACTCTGGAATACATCCTTCCAACCAGTACAAGTGATGAGTTCCTCTTTGACGCTTAAACAGAGCATAAATACCTAATTCTTTTATAATTTAAACTACAAACGGGATCAAAGGCCACCATCTCAACAACACAGTTTTCTTCATAATATCAGCAACAACTGAGAAGTAATCCAACTAGTGGTCAAGTCATGGCGACAATTCATCTCCTATGCTAGGCAATTTTAGACGTCAAAGCACCCAAATATTAATCTATTAGCAACCACGATTATATTGAAAAAAAGGTTGAGAGCTCTACAACCATGGCTGCCATGATTATAAAAAATAACCCTATTTTTGATGATAATTCTGATCAGAAAGGGGGTTCTTGGTCTTCTCCTCCATTTTTCTCTCCCCCTCCGCCGATTCTAAATACCCATCCTCCACGATCATCTCCTGTTTTTCTCGTAGACGAGGATGGCTTTATTGTCATACAAAATCGCAAGAAAGTGACAAAACCGATTCAGAAATTCACTAGATCTGCTCACATTTAATAAGGGATAGGAAAATCTCAGTTCCATTCCTCTAAACTACATCAGAAACCTTCTGCCTTGAGCAAAGGAAATCTTCCCCAATTCAAGAGCAGTTCAAGATTGAATACGGATAGGTCTGCTCTAATAAGATTTAACTCATAGTTCATTAATCCTGGCACCAAGTCCTCTTCTTGGCCTGATATGGTTAAAAATGGAGGACAAAGCCTGGATCTTGATCTGAGATTTATTGCTCCAATTACCGTTAATAACAGGAAGATGATTATAGTGAAGGATGTGATAAGAAGAAGAATAGAAGATAAATGGGGACAATCATTCATTGCCTATGTATTTGGAAAGAAACCCACTTATCATCATTTTAGGAACTATGTTGTTAACACTTGGAATCCCTCAGGTTTGTTCGAAATCTTTACGTGTGACAATGGGTTTTTCATCATGAGGATTTCCAATTCTGAAGATTGTGAAAAACCATTGAAAGGAGGCCCCTATTTTATCAACGGCGAGCTTATTATTTTCAAGAAATGGAATAAAAAGCTGGTTCTTGATAGAAATTTATTAAGTACTATACCTGTTTGGATCAGAATTCTAGAATTAAATATGAGATTGTGGGACAAAGAGGCTTTCAGCGCAATAGCTAGTGTTGTTGGTACCCCAATTAAGTTGGATGAACCAACAGCTAAGGAAACAAGACTTAGCTATGCACATATTCCTGTTGAAATTGAAGTGAGCGCTGATTTACCCAATGAGGCTTACATTACAATGCATGATGGAGAGATTATCACGCAACAAATCATCTACGAATGGATTCCAGATCGATGTAAAGATTGTAAATGCTTTGGTCACTCCAATGAAAATTGCACTGATGTTAAAGAATGGAGAGAGAAACCAAAAGCTTTTACGGATCAAGATTCTAATATTGAAATTCATAATTCTGGGATCCATCTCAAATTCATCTCATGTTAGGCAGAATCAGATAATCGATGATCCTCCAATGTCTAATGAAGATATGGCTATTGATTTGTCTAATGATCCAAAAAGAGTATCTATTGATTCTAGCTCTCAGATTTCTCCTAATATTGATATAGTTTCTGCAAGTTCTCTTAAAAATTTCAGAATGATCAAGTTCAAGAATTTTCTAAGGAACCTAAATTCTTGAATCCCCTACAGAAGAATTCACAGTAGATAGTTATTGATTTAGGTGTTACCAGTAACACAGAAGGGGATAACACAGTATAGGTCATTGAGCCTCCCCCTAAGGAGGACTCAAGCAATATTACAATTATTAATAAAATTAATGTTAACCCTCTAGGTACTGCAAACTGCTCTGATCTCCTATCTGCTAGTCCTATCTTCACTAATGCCTCTTTACTCGTTGGAAGTCTTGCTCCTTCGGGCCGATCTAACATCACTAAAACGAACATACAGAATACAGTTAACCTTGCTTTGACTTCTTCTCAATCTGCAATTAAAAATAAAAGGAAAAAGAAGAGAAGATCCAAAAGTATTTCTAATATAGTGTCTATGAAGATATTGAAGATGCAGATGACCATGATTTCATAAACAAATATATTAAGAAAAAACAAAAATGGGATTTCCATTTGAAAGCAAATGCTATTTCTTTTAAGAAAAGTGGAAGGCAGATGGAGATGAAAGCTGATAACAGCAAAAACAGTGAACCACTATAGTTGTTTGTACCCTTCCACATATCCTTTATTTTTTATTTTTTTACTAATGGATATTATAGCATGGAATATTAGGGGTCTTGATTCCCCTGAAAGGCAACTTGATTTAAGTAACTTTTTATCATTATATAAGCCTAGCATTGTTGGTTTGTTGGAGCATAAACTTAGTGATTTGAAAATATCTGAGTTGGAACACGGATGTTTTTCTAATTGGTACATAGTTAGTAACAATCAACTGGGAGGGAATGGTACAGTTTTAGTCCTACACAACCCAAACATTTGGACTCTTGTTATCTCTTTCATGGATTTGCAATATATTCATTGCAATTTTAAGAATAATGGTGGCTTTGAGTTAAAAGTTACCTTTATTTATGCCTCTAATATAGAGGATGATGTATTGAAATTATGGAATATTATCGAGATTTTTAGTCAAGTATGAAGTAATCATTGGATTTTATTAGGTGACTTCAACGCTGTTTTCCATGGTTATGAGAAATAGGGTGGTAATCCTATACTTTTTAAAAAGTTAGAAAAGGTTGCTAATTTCATTATTAAATATGGGTTAATTGAGCCTCCTATCTATGGTAATAAATTCACCTGGAAATCAGGGGAATTTAGAAACATACATTGCAAGTTAGATAGGGTGATTTACAACCAGGAATTTATCAAAAAAATTCTCTAAAGTTAAGTGTTGTACTCTACCCTAAAATACAAGTGATCACACCCCTGTTCAAGTGTCCTTCTCTCGTAGCAAATATGGAGTGATAAATTCACCTAATAGATTTGTTAATGACCGGGTACTTGAGGAGGGTTACAAAGAAGTGGTTTCTAGCAGTTTAAAGAATAATTTTTATGGTGTTTCCTAGTTTAAGTTTAACAAAGCTCTACAGGCTATTAGAGAAAATCTTAAAAAATGGAACTGCTCTAGAAATAGATATAATATTAAGATTAATAGAGAGGAATGAGAGAGTCTCCAAAATGAATTAATTAGATGACAACTCCTCAGATATTGATAAGGCAACTTCTTTCTTTAATGATCAAGCTAAATTAGCTAACTCCTTGCATGTGCAATCTACTAATCTTAGACAGAAAGCCAAGGTGGATTGGTTAACTTCAGAAGAAGAAACCAACAAATTTTTCTATACTAAAATGTCAAATAGGTGATACAAAAATGATATTAGGAAAATTATTGATGTTAAAGGCAAATAATTAATGAAGCCTCTCTCATTGAAAAAGAGGCTATTAATTATTTTTGCTCTTTATATAATTCCTCAGAATACATCAATAATTTTCCTAGTATTGAATTCAAATATAAAGTGTACAGTAATAGTGAGGAAATTCTACTGGCTCCCATTAAAACATAGGATATTAAAAATATCGTTTTCAATGCAAAAAATGTAAAAAGCCTTAGTCCTGATGGGTTTGGTGCCAAATTTTATAACACCCATTGGTTTGAAATTTATGTTTCTATTTGTGATTCAATTGTTGAATTTTTTAATTCTGGAAAACTTCTCAAAAACACTAATCATACTCTCCAAACTTTGATTCCCAAAGTGGAAACTCCTCAGGGTTTAGAAGATTATAGGCCCATTGCCTGTTGTAATTTTATATATAAAATAATTGCTTCTCTGTTATGCAACAGAATTAAATATTTTCTTAAATTTTTCATTTCTGTAAATCAAAGTGCATTCATTCCTGGTAGGTTGATTTCTGAAAATTCCTCGTTAGCTCATGAGTTAATTAGGAATTTTAATGTCAAAAACAAAAAGCTTAAGTGTATTAAGATTGATCTTCATAAAGCTTTTGATAAAATCAAGAGGGCTTTTATTATATATATTATGAAGCAAATGGGGTTTAATAATAGATTATGTGCTTTAATTTTGAATGCATTAATAATTTAACCTACTTAATAATGATTAATGGATCCCCTAACGGATTTATACATAGCAATTGAGGAATTAGACAAGGAGATTGTTGGCTTACTTTATGATTAGGCCGACCACACAAAGCACATACACTCTTACCCTAAATGCTAGAGGAACATGAACCAGAGTCATTCAAAGATTGGGGTTCAAATTGGAAGGAGTGAAGCACTTCGGATCGGATGGAGAACTTGCATTGGTTAGGCAAGCGGGTCAGGGCAAGGCGTTCGGATGGGAATAAATGCATACATGCACAAAAGTCGAGATTCAGTGAAGAGACGTTGGATCGGGTCGGATAAGGCTATATCTGAGCCACTTGAACATGCGAGCGAGACATTCTGAAACCATTCCTTCGGGTCGGAGGAATTCCTACCCGATCCGCCCAAGCTAGCTAAAGTGACATGGGATCCTGCTACCATCTACTCGGTTCGGATCAGGGGATCACGATCCGTCTCCCCTCTTTTACTAGCTACCTTGAAGCAGTTTGTTAAGGAATGCAGAATGGATCGTTAAGGCAAAACTAACACTAGAGGGGGGTGAATAGTGTTTTTAAGGGATTTGAGAAAATCTAAAACTTATATGATCTACTATATGAATCACACACCACAAAAGCAATCACAGACACAGAATCAAACACAAACACAAAAATAAATGAAATAAAATGCAGAAAAGGAAAGAACGCACCGAATTTTATACTGGTTCGGATTACTCCTACGTCCAGTCACACGCAATGGTGGATTGCACAAAGTTTTATTACTATATCAATGTCCAAGTACAATCTCCTTGATTTCACTATCATAAGGTTACCACCGACTCCAAACTCCCTTGATCAAGTATATTTCCCTTGATTTTCCCGGTTACAAGGTTACTACTGATTCCTTTCCTTGATTTCAAGGCTACAAGGAACACTCCTTTTCCCAAACAATTACAACAGCCCTAAAACTCTTCAATAGCACTTCGATTCAGAGAGTAATTAGTAAAGAGTGAAAAGAAAGAAGTTTTATATAAATAGAATTGAAATCGGTAGAGTATAAGTGCAGAAATCATAAAAATATGAAATATTAATGGTGTAAAGAAAGAGGATGAAGATGGAGAAGAAGAATGATGAAAAAATTTCGAAATCAGCCAATATTTGTAAGATTTGAAAGGTTGCAACCCTTCTGGAACGTTATAAAGAGTGAAAAGTCGCTTCCTTTCAAAATCAAAAATGTGACAGTTATATGTCGACATAGCCAATAATGTATGTCGACATATCACTTCATAAATTTGAATTTTGAGCATTTCTAATTTTTTTTTAATATAGATATAATTCTGGAAATACTTGAATTGAAACATAGTGATATAAATAAGTATTATAAAGTAAAAAAATCATAAATATAAACTATATAAACATATTTTTAAAATTATAAGGTTTAGAACCATATAAAGTATATAACTATATAAATATATACATAACTTACAGACTTAAAATTTTGAGCTTAAAATCAAAGTAAGATTGAAACTTAATTAGAATTAAAATAGGATTTGAAAATGGAATTTGAAATTTGAAAATCAAAATAGAATTTGAATTTGAACCTGGAGTGTTATTTCGAGTTTTACATAAACTATACTCTATTAGATATTTATCTTGAACTCTTGAAATCTTGTTATCTTGATTACTCATGAGTCTTAAATCTACTCTGAATCCTTAATCTCTTAAAAGCTCTTAAACCGTACAATCTTCAGTATTAATTCCTGTATACAAATTCCTGCATATGTGCATATATATATATATTCTAGATAATGGTGTTAGTACATATTTTATAATCAATTAATATTGAAATAAGGTTGTTGTCATCAAAACTCCATTCTCCAACAATCTCCGCCTTTTTGATGATGACAACCTTAGTTTATAAAATATCATACCTGTACATACCCGTTGATGATGATCCTTCTAATACTCCCCCTGTCTATATGAATCCTATATATTCTACATAAATTAAGTTTATATTTTATAATTTCTCACCCTTTAGCATTATCAAAAAGAAGTTTTTTTTTTTAAAATACTCCCCCTAAATTCTATATCTATCTAAACTATATTATAATAAGATATATAAGTGTTTAAGTTATGATTATAATACTTAATATATATGACTCCTCCTAAATTCTTTCCCATATACCAAAGTAATAGAATACTTATGATAGACAAAACAAGCATTATATTAAACTTAGTTTTTACAAACGACATTACATGGATCAGTACAAACACAATAAATCAAATGAACGCAAAGAAATGAAAATAAACAAAAATAAAAACTTAAATTTTAATTATTTTTGATGATGGGAGACTTATGGGTTGGACAACTTGGGTAACGGAGACAAAAATTCCCATTTCGTTCAATCATATTTCCGTTTTGATCGAACAAAACTTCACCCACGCAAACTACTTGATCATCTTCATCCATGAACTCTTGTTGTGCTTCCTCTTTTCCTCTTCTTCCATCATTTCCTCCTCCTCTTCTTCTTCCATGGCTTCATTATCATCTTCAGTGATGATTGGGTTCGCTTGGTTGTCCATTATGAATTTATTAAGAATCCTTAACATCTTTCCTTGTCGATTTTGCTCTTGACTCATCCGAATTTGGAGTACTTGTATTTCAACAAGCATTTGAAGAGTATATTACATTTTCTCTTCAATTTTGATGACACGTGATAGGGTAGAAGGACCTTCAGATGGTCCAGCAGATGATTCAGGATTGATTTGAGTGTTAAAATTGGTGGAGCCATTGTTTATTTTGGTTTAGAATTTTTACAGAAGTGAAATAATAGAATGAAGAAGAAAATTCGATGTGTAGAGTTCAAATGGTTATTGTAACTAACTTTTGGTGGGAATTAATTTTTGAAATCTGGCAGTTATATGTCGATATATGCAAGTATTTATGTAGACATACTTATACCTTTTATTTTTCTTATTTTTAATGTTATTCTTACATATATTAATATATTTAATTATTCTAATTCACTTGGTGAACAAATACCTAATTCTCTTCCAAATTTATTAAAAGTTGCTTCGTTTAATGGTTTTGTTAATATATCTGCTATTTGTTTATCTGTTTCTATAAATTCGAGTGAAATTTTCTCTTTACTTACGTTCTCTTAGAAAATGATGTCATATATCGATATGTTTAGTTCTTGAATAATGATTTGGATTTTTAGATATATTTATAGCACTCGTATTATCATAGTATATTGGTGATTTATTTATATTTAATCCAAAATCGTTTATAGTTTGTTGCATATATATTACTTGTGAATAAGCAAAAGCAATAGAGATATATTCTGCTTTAGTAGTTGACAAAGATATGGCATTTTGTTTTTTTACTAAACCACAAGACTAGTGAATGTCATAAGAAATGATATGTTCTACTAGTACTTTTACGATCGGATTTACATCCCGCATAATCAGCGTCACAATAGAAAACTAAGTCGAATGAATCATCCTTAGGATAAAATAATCCAAAGTCTGATGCATGTTTTACATACCTTAGAATATATTTTACGGCTTTTAGATGGGTTTCCTTAGGTTGTGGTTGATATCTTGCACAGAGACATACACTATGTATTATATCTGGTCCACTAGCGGTTATATATAATAGCGATCCTATCATTCCTCTATATAATTTTTGATCAACGTATTTAGATGTGTCATCTTTACTTAATGCTATATTAGTCGCCATCGGTGTCGGTCTCCCATTAGTTGTTAAATTATATTTATTAATTAGATCTCTTGCATATTTTTCTTGATTAATATCTATTCTTTAATTGACGAATTTGTAAGCCTAAAAAGAACGTTAGTTCTCCCATATTACTCATCTCAAATTCTTGGGTCACAATAACTGAAAATTCTTTATTCATCTTATCGCTTGTTGATCCAAAAATTATATCGTCAACATATATTTGTACTAATTGTATATCCTTATTATTCTTTTTAATAAACAAAGTATTATCTAATTTCCCAATTTCAAAGTTGGATTATAATAAATAATTTCTTAATCTATTGTACCAAGCCCCAGGAGCCTGTTTTAATCCATATAATTATTTCCTTAACTTATATATGTGATTCGGTAATTTTTCGTCTTCAAATAGAGGTGGTTGCTCTACATATACTTCTTCTTTTAACAAATCTATTCTGAAAAGCACTTTTAACATCCATTTGATATAATTTGAAATTATTATGGTTTGCAAAGGCTAGTATAATCCTAATTGCTTCTAATCTTGCTATGGGGGAAAAGTTTCATCGTAATCTATTCCTTCTTCTTGAGTATAACCTTATGCCACTAGTCGTGCCATATTTCTTACGACCTCAATGTGTTCATTCATTTTATTTTTATAAACCCATTTAGTTCCTATTGTAGTCTTATCCTCTTGTCTAGGAACAAGTTCCCATACATCATTCCTAGTAAACTGATTCAGTTCTTCTTGCATGGAAAGGATCCATGAATCATCAGAAGATGCTTCCTTTGGATTCTTAGCTTCAATAGTTGAAATAAGTGAAGAGTTACTCATATTATTTAATTGATTCCGAGTTGTAACGACGGATTCAATATCTCCTAAGATATTTTCTATAGGGTGGTCTCCAAGTAATCTAATTCGATTATTTGGTTGACTATCTTCATGATTTGTTTCATTGATTTCATTTTATTGTTTTATGTTATACTTTTATAATTTTTGTCAAACGATTCGTTTAAGGTTTCTTCTATAGTATTGGTTCTAGAATTGAAAACCCTATATGCCTTACTTCTCTCTGAATACCCAATAAATATTCCTTTATCGGATTTCGAGTCAAATTTATCTAAATTTTCTTTAGGATTAAGTATAAAACATTTACTTCCAAATATTTTAAAATATGATACTTTTGATATTTTAATATACAAAAGTTCATATGGAGTTTCATGAGTTAAGGGTATAATTGTAATTCTATTTAAAATATTACAAGCTGTTGCAACTGCCTCAGCCCAAAAATTTATTGGTAAATTACTATCAGAAAACATATTTCTCGCACACTCTTGTATCGTCCTATTTTTACGTTCAACTACTTCATTTTGTTGAGGGGTTCTAGGAATAGAAAAATTATGGGTTATTCCCTTTTTATTACAAAATTTTTCAAATTTTCCGTTTTTTAATTCTTTGTCAAGGTCACTACGTATTATTTTGATCTTTTGTGATAATAAGTTTTGAATTCTTTTAGAAAAAGTTTTAAATTGATTATAAGCATCACTTTTATTTTCAAGAAACAAAGTCTAAGTGAATCTAGAAAAATCGTCGATTATTACGTAAACATATCTATTATGACTTATCGATTGGGTTTGAAATGGACCAAATAAATCTATGTGAATTAATTCTAATGGTTTTGAGGTGGTAATTTCTTCTTTTGACTTGAATGAACTTCTTTTTAATTTTTCGAATTGATAAGCGTTGCTTAAATTATTAACTTTAAATTTCATTTTGGGTAATCCCCTAATTGAATCTAATTTAGATATCCTAGAGACGTGTTTAAAATTTATATGCACAAATCTCTTATGCCAGATCCAGGGGTCACTTGTATTGGCTATAAGACATAGATTATCATTGGAGATTTTCATACTCAATATATAGATATTTTTATTTCTATCTCCTTCAAATATTACTTTTGAATTCCTATCTTCTATAAAACATTTGTCTTTCTCAAAGTCAATTTTATAACCCTCATCACAAAGTTGACTTATACTTAGTAGATTATGTTTAAGATTCGTAACTAATAAAACATCATAAATAGTAGGAGTTTCAGAATTACCGACATGGCTGATCCCAATAATGTATCCCTTAGAGTTATCTCCGAAGTTCACCATTCCACCATCTTCATATACCAGATTAGTTAGTAATTCAGGATTTCCTGTCATATGTCTCGAACAACCACTATCCAGTATCCATTTGTTCTTTTTGATTTCCACCATTTACTTGTCAGAAATTGAATTCTTAATAGCCATGTAACACACCAGTTCGGTATTTGAATTTTCAACAGCCACATTTTCAGAATTTGAATTTTAAGTAGCCACCATTTCGGAATTTGAATTACCAACAACCACTTGACCCATCTTTTCAACTTTTGAATGTTCAAAAGCTATATAACACATCTTTTCCTGTATTGGAAAATATTTCAGTTGATCACTTGACTTTTCAACACGATTATATGCAGACTCTTTCAAGATTGGTACAATGCATGAATTGACAATAGTGTTAACAATTATTTCAAAATTTGCCATTTTAAAAAGTTTCAAAACTCAGATTATGAACTTTTTGAAAGACCTTGCTCTGGTACCAATTGTTAAGGAATGTGGATTGGGTTGTTAAGGCAAAACTAACACTAGAGGGGGGAGAATAGTGTTTTTAAGGAATTTAAGGAAATCTAAAACTTATATGATCTACTATATGAATCACACACCACAGAAACAATCACAGACACAGAATCAAACACAATCACAAAAATAAACAGAAATAAAATGCAGAAAAGGAAAGAACACATCGGATTTTATACTGGTTTGGATTACTCCTACGTCCAATCCCACGCAACGCTGGATTGCACAAAGTTTTATTACTATATCAATATCCAAGTAAAATCTCCTTGATTTCACGGCCACAAGGTACCACCGACTCCAAACTCCCTTGATCAAGTATATTTCCCATGATTTCCCTGGCTACAAGGTTACCACCGATTCCTTTCCTTGATTTCAAGGCTATAAGGAACACACCTTTTCACAAACACTGCCAAACAATTACAACGACCCTATAACTCTTCAATAGCACTTCGATTCAGAGAGTAATGAGTAGAGAGTGAGAAGAGGAGTTTTATATAAATAGAAGTGAAATAGGCAGGGCTTAAGTGTGGAAATCATAAAAAGATGAAATATTAATGGTGTGAAGAAAGAGGATGAAGATGGAGATGAGGAATGATGAAAAAAATTGAATTCAGCCCCTGTTTATAAGATTTGAAAGGTTGCAACGCTTTTGGAACGTTACAAATAGTGAACAGACGCTTCCTTTCAAAATAAAAATTGTGACAGTTATATGTCGACATTTCCAATAATGTATGTCGCCATATCACTTCATAAATTTGAATTTTGAGCATTTTAAAGTGTTTTAATATATATATATATATATATATGTATGTATGTATGTATATGTATATATATAATTCTGGAAATTTTGAATTAAAACATAGTAATATAAATAAGTATTATAAAGTAGAAAATCATATGAAATCATAAATATAAACTATATAAACATATTTATAAAATTATATGGTTTAGAACTATATAAAGTATATAAAAGAACATAACTATATAAATATATATATAACTTATGGACTTAAAAACTTGAGTTTAAAATCAAAAGTAAGATAGAAAATTAATTAGAATTAGAATAGGATTTGAAAATGGAATTTGAAATTTGAAAATCAAAATAGAATTTGAATTTGAACCTGGAGTGCTATTTAGGGTCTTACATAAACTAGACTCTATTACAACATTTATCTTAAACTCTTGAAATCTTGATTACTCATGAGTCTTGAATCTACTCTGAATTTTGAATCTCTTAAAAGCTCTTAAACTGTACGGTCTTCAGTATTAATTCTTGCATATGTGCGTATATATTTATATTCTAGATAAAGGTGTTAGTATATATTTTTAATCAATTAATATTGAAATAAGGTTTTGTCATCAATACTCCATTCTCCAACATGGTTACCAAGTCAAATGAAAGCCTAATCTTTAGCTTATAAACTCAGAGTAGTTAGCAATTGTTAAGGCACGAAGTATAGAAGCACCTTCTCCACTACTTTCGAGATCCTCTCTGATGCTTCCATGTGGCATCCTATCCGCTCCTCTCCAACGCCTATAAATACACATCTGAACGGCATTTTCAGGGGACTTTTGGCCCTATGTAAGCTCTATACATTTTGGCCATGGCTGCCAACAACTGAGAACCATATTTTTCTTCAATAAAATCAATAAATTCGGTGACAATTATCCATTGTATTCGAGTGATTAAGTGTCTATATTCATTGTAATTGTAATTTCAGAATGAATGGAGAAACTATGAAGTGGATGTAGGCTCGTTAACGTCGAATCATTATAAATCTCGTGTGTCTGATTGCTTTTCTACATTTTTAGATTATATTCTTCATTATTTCCTATAGATTCTAGTTAACTGGGAGTTAGAGCCAATTTTCGGTCTAACATTTTGGTGCTTTCACTGAGAATGGATTGATTCTCAATCATAGATCTTACCATCTACTAATGGATGTCATATTTCATTGACGGGAGATCTGTATCTGACTTGAGTCAATTTCATGCTATAGATTAATACTTCCTAAGTACTCAGATCTATGTGGATCTACAAGGAAACATCTATAATGGAACGAATGAAAAGACTCCATAATCCGTCGAGCGCATGAAGACTGGATCGAAATCCTTGAACATATAAGAAGGGTGAATGGCTCGGATTCCGTAATGGTCATGTCTTCAACCACGTTGTTTATAACTGCAATCCTTTTTTAGGAAGAAGCTCTACTTGCAACATTCGGGTCGGATGTCTACTCATTCAAGCAACATGATGGAACGAACACACTCCGGTTCGAACAAGCCACCGATTCGGATGGAACCCAGAAGCCAATCCAAATTTGGAGAATTACTAGGCTGATTTCCACCATTCGAGGTCCTTGGGTCGTAATTCCTGATCTAACCCGCACCTTTCAACTTTCTGAAATCGGAGACTCTTCCTGATCCGGCCCATACCTATTTCCCTGATCCGACCAAAACCCACTTTTTCGATCTGACAATTGTTCCTAACCGTGACCTGAAGAACATCTGTGAACCGAAATTCCGACCCGACCCGATACAGTCGTTTTTAGGAAAAAATACACTTTTCTGATCGCCATTGGGACTGTTGGACCCCGGACCCCCACCGACACTGCGCCTGGACCTGCTGATGGCTCACCTTCGGCTCGGCACATAGCTTCCCTTCGGCTCGGGTCGTCATACATTTTGGCCAGCAGTAGTCGTCAAGTCTTACCAATCGAGATTCGATGGATAGTCCGAGAATACCAACAGCAAAATGGCAGATTGTCATTTTCCAGGTTCAGAAGGTGCTTCAAGCAAAAGAACTACGACTTGCAACATACCTAGAAAGGGTCAAAGAGCTACTAGACAACCTAGAGCTCTATAATATATCTCATATTCCACGGACATAAAACAAGAAGTTGGACAAGCTGGCTAAGTTAGTGAGCTCCGACAATCCAGAAGAGATAAAGATGGTCTCAATCGAGACGTTAGAAAATCCAATCATTGATTAGATGAAAGTTGATCTTGTGATGGAGACCGAACTTGAGAGAGAGTCATGGATAACCTCCATAAAGAGCTTCTTGCATCATGGAATGCTACCGACAAGAAAAAGTGAAAGGCGTACCATCGTTCGTAAAGCCTCAAGGTACGACATTACTTATTTCCCATGGAAGGTCATCTCGAGATAAACATCAATGAATCTCGTTGCTGAATTCACTACCCTAAACTATTTGACAAAAGCACTTGCCGACTTCCTGCTTGATGGAAAGTGTACACTAATGGGACTTCTAGCGATTAACATTTTGACAATAAAATGTGAGGATTCACAATTTGACTGCCTTTATTGACCATTCATTGATTGACTCTTTCCCCAGATGCAAGGGACAACTCAGACATCTTAGCATGGATTGCTCATGATTCCACTATCCAGGCCAAAGCTGATGCAACATTACCTTGCATAACCGACTGCCTCAGTCTTTCCCGAAGATTGGTGAGTTAAAGGTTTGGAACACTTAGGCATGGGCGTTGATTGATTGTCTACATAAAAACTATTATTCCCGATGTGGGATCAAAGATAGATGCAGAGGGACAAGGCATGTCTATCTTCGTAACCCCCTCATCCACTTCCTAACATGGAAAGGGCTAAGAACTTGCAAGCGTGGATTTATTTCCAGCCATATCCCACATCCTAGCATGGAAAGCGCGAAGTTTCTATAGGCATGGAGTCCTTACTCTCCTGCTGATTCCCATTGGAGCATCGACAAGATGAGATGCTACCATTAGCTGTTTCTATCTAATTACCCGACCCTCGTCCCTTGCCCTTGACATTGGGGCAAGAAGTCGATTCTAAGGAGATGTGACCTCGTCATTCGCTCACCATAGTCCGTCGAATCACCTTTGTCAATCCAAGACCCCGATCATGGTCTATTTATTCTTGAGACTGCAGCCCCACAATAATTTGAAAAGATATTTGCCATCAGCTAAAGACTTTGGCAGTCATCCCCTAGCGGACAAAACAATGCAAAATGGGCCTGCAAAGAACATGCAACGCTATTTTCGCTTAGAATGATATTCGTTCCTTTAACAGGACAATTCTTTAACTATGTCTCTTATATTTGCATGATTTATAAGTTATTGATTTAATTAACTCATATGAATTTATATATGGATAGTGTAGGTACCCCGGATATGGTAGCGATCAGAATTATAATACCTGCATACAGAATTATAAAGCATTGCCATAACGAGCCCGACTGAACTACTCGTTTACAAAGACATGCCCTCCATTTGAGGAAAGTTATATAACTCAAGATGGATCTGATGTGACCATCCACTCCTTGGCTCATGCATGACAGACTCCAAGACAATTGTGCATTGATCTTTGCATTTCAAGGTTGGAAACCAACTCCAGATGGACGCGGTTCGACTGTTTACATGGCTCGATCTTGTTCTCGACGCCACCAGATTACATGAATCAAATAAAAGAGGCAGCACTGCCCATTGATATGCTTACTTTTGAATCATGCATTTTACTTTTACATGCTTCTTAAGTTATTGATATGGCTAACTCATGCGATATGAATGATGTAGGTACCCGGAGTCTGGTGCCAATCAGTCCTCCCATAGATTGATCAGAGGAATGCAAAGATTTGGCAAATGTGACTCAACTGTTTGCCCAAATAACTCTAATCCTCAATGTTAGGATAGAAGTGTAATACCTGGATGAGTATGATAGGCGCGCCAAGATTTAAGTGCTACTCGATCCATAACTCTAACTCTCATGACTCGAGAGAGTATAAAGGACGATACTGCAATGCCCACCCAAACTCCATCCCACTAGTCGACGGGACGAGACAGATGTGATTATTGCAATTGGCTACCTCAACCCATGAATCGGAGATTAAGAGGTAGCGCCTTGGCAAGTGTGACTCAACCACTTTCCCCAAAACTCCATCTACCAGAGTGTAGCACGGGGTACATACTAAAAGCGAGTTTGAGAAAGACACTCGAGCCGGTGGAACCCCACTCGTGGAAATAGAGTGTAGAAGGAAAGTCATGGCGAATGACATGACCGTTCACCTGACCAACTCAAACTCTCTTGAGTCGAGAGTGCGTATAAAGGTAGGCGTGATTGGTGCACGACGATTAAAGACCGCCTTAACCACAGTCAACCCTAGGCATATGTCAGGAGAGTATAAAGATGCTAAGACCAAGTGCCGAAGGAAATGGGCTCCTACCCCACTGAAGGATTCGGGGCAAGATTGAAAGCTGAGACCGTACTCCCCATAGAAGGATTGGGGGCAATATAATGTCAATCCTAATCAAACCCGAACAAGCCCTAGCCAGGCATTTTATTCAAGATTGATTGGGGGCATACACATAAACATCACACCCTCCCCATGTTGTTTATTACTTAGTTTAGTAATGAGCCTTGATTGCAGAAATTTTGATTTGCAAGGATGCTGGATTGCAGAAATTTTGATTTCTAGGGATTCAATGAAGTATGTAAATTAAAGCTATTTTGGGAATTTCTGGATGGCAAAATATTATGGGCCAGATGCATGAGAGCAAAATACCTCAAAGATAAAAAAAATCTAGACTGCTAGAAAAGCAAATCATCATTCTTATGTCTGGAAAAATATTTTGGATAGTAGAGACGTGGGGATGAAGTTAATAGAGAGAAGAATAAAGGATGGAAGTCAAACCAGTCTTTGGTTTGACCTTTGGATATTTGGGAATTCTTTGATATATTTTTTGGGTTGGGACAATTTACATACTTGAGGAGGGGGGTGTCAATTTCTCTGTCCAAAATATTATAAATAATAATGGTTGGAACTGGCAGAATAATCAGGCAGCTTCTATTTATAAATCTGCAATTCTTAAAATTCCAATTGATTGCAACAACTATAAAGATAAGTGGTCTTGGAAGTTGTGTCCTAAAGAAAAATTCCCTTTTTAAGAAAGTTTGGGAATATATAAGTGGGGAAGAGGTTGAAGTAAGCTGGCATAAAGTGGTTTGGTGCAAAACAAATTACGCTAAAATGGCTTACTGTACTTTTTTTGCCCTTCTCAATAAACTTCCTACTAGAGAAAGGTGTAGTAAATGGAGCAAAGATGTAGAAACTACTTGTTTACTTTGCAAAAATGATGTTGAAAGTTCAAGTCATTTATTTTTTGGCTGCATTTGTTCACAGCACATTTGGTATGTTGCCAAATGCATCATGGAGTTCAATCAGTTTTGCCCTACTCTTAACATAAGGGACATTATTGATTATATTCAAAGCAAATTCATGCCTAAATCAAATTTTTTTAGAAGGGCTTGTATTTTTCTCACTACCATGATCTACTATATTTGGAGAGAGAAAAACCAAAGACTGCATTCTAACAAGGAAACTAGTTGTTATCAACTTTGGAAAATTATTCATTCTGACAGTCAAATGTTACTTAGAAAAGCTCTCAGGTAAAACTATGATAACATTACTTATTAGGCATATGTTAGTAAGGATTCAAATTATGAAAAGCAAGTTGAGGAATTTTTACTCAATGGGAATCATAACTTGGATATGGCTTTCAATCATCATGGAAGTTGCAGCATTCAAGCTAATGCCTCAAGCAGAGATAGGGGACAATGCCACTCTGCCATCCTTCCTGGAGGTAGCCAAGACTAGCCTAATAATATAAGTAACTTCCGCAAGGGAAGTAACCATTATAATAATACCATTAATAAAAATAAAATTAATTTGGACAGTAATGGGTTGTGTTTACCTATTGTAGGATCTAAGCATGGCCATCCATCCAGCCGTGATCCAGAGAGCCTCTCGTCCCTGCGCAAGAGGAAACATGACAATTTTTGCAACATCTCGTTTAGATCTAAAGGCAATTTTTTATAAAAGCAAACAAATGGATAGATCTACCACTTATCTTCATGGAGTACCGGTAAATGTAGTCACAGTAACCAGAGAAAGGATTTTTAGAGTCTTAAGATTTTTGGAGGTAGCTCAAAGACGGATACTGGCATGGATTTAGTAAAAAGTCAAAAAGCCAATTTGAAGGATATCAATGATTCAGATTTGAATCTATACATTGCTAGCACAGATTCTGGTCCTCAAAGAAAGAAGAGAAGAGAAGATTTCTGTTGGAAGCCACCTTAAGCTGTTCTTCTTCATTTTGTAGAAGATTCGAGGCATTTCTTCCCTCGAATCTGGCATTGTTTATTTGTTTAGTTTACTTTAGTAGCGGCTGGTTTATGATGTTTGTTTAGGGTTTGAGTGTTTTGTGGTATGGTATGCAGGTTTGGATAAACGTAAACTATATGTGGGTCGTGTTTTTATCTTCTTCGAAAAAAAGAAGAAAAAAATATCAACAACCACAACCCATTCTTTTCCGTCTGACCCGAGCTTCAAGTTCAGATAAATAGCAAACTCCATATTAGACTTTAAGCCAGACTGCAACGATAAGCTCTAACATATATACACTAGATTGTAGTGGCAATTCAACAACCGACAGACTTTTGCATCAAATCGACTCTCACGAAAGCAGTCCAAAAAACAGGTGAACTCCACCAAATCATTCTGACATTGACACAAGCATCAAAGCACGCTTTACCAAGCCCTAGTCTTTTACTAGTATAACCGCACAATGGTGGAAAAACCAACCGTTAAGTTATATAATATTGAAAAAAAAAATCTTTGATAAAAAAAAATCTTAAACAAAAATTTTATGAAAAATATAATGCATTTATTTGGAAAAAGAGGGAATGATTGGAAACGTGTAAATTCGATTGCATTAAGATTCATACATAACCAATTCGATACTAAAGAATTGGTATATATCACTACACCAAAACAAGCGATTCCCAACGAGTATAACCATCGCAAACAATTTCAGCAATGCTTATTAATTTTACTATGGGGGCATGACAATTTATTTTCAACGCTTATAAGCGTCGGTAGATTCGCTCTCCCAATGCTTGTAAGCTGTAACACCCCGTATTTTCTGTGAACGTCATAGTAACAAATCAAAGTATACTTAATTTTTCAGAGAAGAATTAAGGGAAGCGGGTTACTCCATTGCGTTCTTCTCGGAATTCTTCTTGAGATAGAGTCCGAGTTTGCGTAAATCGGACTTTGTATAAAGAAGTTATGACCTTCAGAAGTTTCATGGGTTTATATAAAAAACAGCTCGAATTCAAATTTAAAGTTTTGAAATTCAAATCACACATCCGGGTTGGGCGGGAAATTTCTCGCCCAGGACCCAGGTCGACCAAGAGGTCGACCTGGGGGTCGATCTGGATAGAACAGGTCGACCATGGGGTCGACCTCCCCCCCCCCCCCATTTCTAGATCCGTGGACAGACTCGTTTTTCCGCATTTAGACGCCCGTTCTGACCAGATTCGTTGCTCCTAAGCTATTTAAACACCCCCAAACCTCACTTTCTCTCCACACAACTTCATTTTGCCTATACTCTACCCTAATTCATATCAAAATAAATCTAAGACGGGGTTATGCTGCTCAAGTCCTTCGTAGAAATCAAGTTAGAATTCAAATAGAGATTCAAAGGCTAATTCAACGACTTCAACAACTATTTCTAAGAATCAAATCAAATATAAATTAGAAGAACAAATAGTCTACTTCAAGGGAGAGCTATTCAGTTTCAGAATACGAATCCCAGAATTCAAGACCCTTCTGTAATTTGTAAGTTCACGTTACTTTTAGAAATAAAAGTTAACTGTGATTCTGACATTGTAATAAATTTGGATATGAGATTATGTCTGTCTTTCTATATCCTTTGGATCTATCTCATTGATAATATTATGCCCATTCTTTGTCTCTTCTTTCCTTCTTCCCTTTTTGTCTTATAGCCAGGCTACTGCGAGCCTGAGCCAGATCTCATAAGAGATGAATGTAACACCCCACCTCCGTTAAGGTCACTCGCAAAGGGAATGCCTTAACTTTGGTGGAGCATTTTAGTAAACAGAACAGAAACTTACAAGACAGATAAAACAGTACTTGAAAATTTTTAACTTTATTATAGCGGAAACAGAAAATTAATATGGTTACATCCTTTCAATTTCAGAATTCAAGTACAAAATATCAGTCTTGTACAAAAGCCTTCAAAATGCATAGTTTAAAATCAAAATCCCCATGGAACGGAAGCTATACAGAGCCAAGCCATACTTTAAGCACTTCAAGCAAAGAGAAATCTGGATCAAGCTAAAGTATTTCCCTCCTTGGATAACCTGGGGGGGAAACGGAAGAAAGGAGGCGAAACAACAAGGGTCAGACAAAAAGTCTGGCAAGTCCAGTGACTTTCAGCATATGAACAGATAATAATAATATGATATGAACATAAAACTGGATGTGAGATAACTATAACAGGTGTAGCAGATATAACAGAAAAACAGAATGATATAAACTATTGTTTTACACTTCTCTGCACTAATACTAGTATAGCAGAATTAGGTGTCACCCTAATGTCTAAATTGAAGCAGGAACGGGTACAGAATACTTTAACAGGAACAGAATGCTAATAATGGGCCTTTACTACCCGATCAGAAACCGACAGAAGCAGAAACAGATTCATCCCTACGGAAACAGAATGTAGAATTAGGTGTACACTAGTAATGGGCCTTTACCACCCGAACAGACGGTACCACACAGAAACAGACAGGTGTTACCACCCAACAGAAACAGACGGTACCACAGAAACAGACAGAACTAAGTGTACCCTAAAACCCTACCCCAAGCGATCGGCTCCCTAATACATAAATATCCTGTGTCGGCCCCACAGTAGGGTGTATCACTCCCTAAAGTGACAACCAATTGGCACAGACCTATTTACAGATGTCACGGCGTCTTACATCCTCAGAGGCAGACCGGGATCCATGCACGCACATGACCCGGTTGGAACGCACCATCAACACCCCTCGCCATTATCAGAATGAACCTCTTATAATTAGTTCTGTAAGCGTGCCCGGACCCTACCTACTGTTGGGTCAAAGTTTTGATACCAGAAAGGGTTACTGACTAATATGGGTCCCAAACAACAAATGACACAAGTAATTCCCCTCCTAACCTTGTGTCCCCAGACTAACAGATTTCAGATTAACTTGTTTACAAGTTCAGACATACAGAATTCAGATTTACTAATTCACAAGTTTTCAGACTAACAGGTCAGATGTACAGATTTTTCAGATTTGTCTAACTTGTATTGGGCCTACAGATTCATGGACGGGTTTTACTACATCTATTAATCCCTTTGGTTTAACCCTATTTTTCCCCAATACGTTTTAGACGTCATTCTTATCTTAGATTTGCATTAATTAATTATTAATGCACAGACCTCTCACATTAGGTCGGTAGCTTATGGCCGCTGGATATGCCGGGCGGTTCCGGGCAGACTTCTGCCACAAGCCAGACCTAACCTCGTGTCTTACGCATGTTATGACTAACTTCTCACATTAGAACCTATTGTTTGCGGCCACTGGATGTGCCGGGCGGTTCCGGGCAGATTTACGCCGCAAACTCATTCTAACCTCGAGTTAGCCATGTTCATCTTTGCGGCCAATTAATTAATTATTTACCGTTTATGCGCACGCCCAATATATATGCCAATTCAGATTATATCAATAACAGAATGATCACATCAACTCAATTGATATAGCAGATAACAGATTTTAGCAGATTGGGTGACTTATCAGATTTAACTGATTTAGCACTTAGCAGATTTTGGCATATAACAGATTAGGCATCTAAACAGACAAATTTAACAGATTTGGCATTTCAATCTAATTAGCAGTCTAGGCAATATAACAAAACTAGCAGTTTAGGCAACTTAGCAAATTAGCAGATTTAGCAAATCTAATATTTCTAAAGGTTCTATTTACATGCCTTGCCTAGTCATAAATTAGGCCTAAATTCATATGCCTACATAATTTTCATGATTCACAACATATATTCCATGTTTGCATAAGCGCAGAATATGGACATAATTTGCCATATAACATATGTTCCAATTTTTGTTAAACTAGCATTTTACAGCAGATTCACATATAAATTATACCAAATATAACCATTAATTTTAATGCATGTCATATATCCAAAAATCCCTATTTAGGTGTAATCACAATAATAGATATCCTAATTAATGTAAATCCTAAGTTTCCATATCTTCTTCTTTTTGAGTCATGGATCATTATGCAAACTATACCCAATAATATAAATCTTTAAATCATATCTTCTAAAAATCAGATCTTGCCTTTTATATGCATTTTGTCCAAAGTCTCAAATCATATGTAATCTTACAGTGGTTCCTCTTCTTTTATCATAGAATATGCATAGATCCAAATCTAGTTTACAACATATGCTCATTAATTACAGATCTAAATTACAACATAACTATGCATACAACATGCATAAATTATATGTTCATAGTCAAATTTATGCATACGTCCAATATATTTTATGCCTCAGACCTAAAGTCATATGTTCAATCCAGTCTTGTCATTTCGCATCATTCATTAATTGTCCCAAATTTTGCGTTCATACGTTAATCTCTTTATGAGATTGGGCACAGGCTCGTGGTAGCCTGGCTATAGAAACAGAAAAGAAGAAAGGAATACAGAACAGTCACAGAAAACTGATCCAACAGAAAAGAATATATATACAACCTCAAACTCAGTTTTAAATGCATATCAAAATTATAATTAACGTTTATAGCGGAGAATAACTGTACTTGCCTTGATTGGATTAAAGAAAGAACTTTAACTTGTTGTAGAATCTTTGCAGAAACTTTAATCTCTAGTTTGAATTGAGTTGCTTAGGCTGATGTTGATTATCTTCTAGTTTTAATCCCAGCAGAGCAGAGACGCCATTTTTATTTTTAATTAGAAGAAGAGAGCAATGGAGGCTAGAGAATTGTGTAAGAAACCTAGGTAGAGTCTAGGGTCATTTTATAGAGTTTATGAACTGATTAGGACCATCGATGTTGCTTGGATTGATCGTAGCCATTCATTCGCAAGAGGGACCAATTAGAGCCTGCCACCTAGCCCTAATGACAAAGCAGACCACAGAAAATCGACCAACATAGAATAGGCCAGCCAGGGTGGACTGGGTTCGACCTGGGTCTGGACCAGGTCGACAGCCCTGTCGACAGCCCTGTCGACAGCCCTGTCGACCTGGTTAGACCAGGTCGACAGCCCAGTCGACCTGGGTGTCTTAGGCGGGAGTTTTCCCGCCTTGGCCAATTGGGCCCGATTTTAATTTTTAAACTGTTTTATTCTGTTCGAATTTTAAACTTAATTCAGAAACTTCCGAAGGCCACATCTTCTTCATACGGACTCCGTTTTTCGAAAACTCGGACTCTATTTCGCGTATTTTTCCGAGACGAACGCAATGGCGTATCCCGTTTCCCTCAGTTCTTTGATTTCAAATTAATTATACTTTAATTTGTTAATTCCACAGTTATAGAATACACGGGGTGTTACAATGAACGTACGTTGGAAATAAAAAATGGGCATAATTGAGTTGTAACTGATTTGAGGACATAACCCATGTTGTATTCAAAACATAAAGTGTATCGAACATATGACTTGGGATTTGAGGCATAAAGTATTGGACATATGACTTGAGATTTGAGGCATAAAGTATTGGACATATGACTTGAGATTTGAGGCATAAAGTATTGGACATATGACTTGGGATTTGGGGCGTAAATTGAACTGTAAATATAAGGCATAGTACATGTTGTGGTCTAAGATCTAACATTGGGATATATATATATATATATATATGATAGTTTATGATTTGGAAGAAGAAGATTAGGGCGTATAGTGATGTATGGCTTAGGCATGAAAACAAGATTTGCCTTTGTTTTGTAAGTCAGTTACTTTTTAGATTTGAACACCTAAATCTAATTGTGACATGTAATGGCTACGAGAATGTGCCTGATGTAAGCTATCCTTTCATTGAAATCTGTGCTTGAGTATATATATCTTTGGGAATCATTTTTGACTATGAAACTAGTCCAATCATATCTATCCTTGTTGTATATTGGAATTGTAATCCTTTTTAAGTTCATAATATAATTCTTATCATATCTATATGCCTACGACGTATTCCTTGCAAAACTTGTCTTTTTATTACATCAAGTTTATTGGACCAGTAGTTATTATCATCATATGACTATGCCTATTCTTACGATGTTCCATCTTGCTTCTTCCCTTATATTATGAATGTTGAGTTGAATCTCGAAATATGTACGTTATGAATGCGGGGGAAATTGGGTATAACATGAAATTGACATTATTTGGCATAATTTGGAACATGTAATATGGCATAACTGTTAAGATGCAATTTGGGGCTAATTTGACATGAATTATGGAATATGTAATTTGACATATTGAACCTAGAATTGGCATGAACGACAAAGTATGAAATTGGCATATAAATCAAGTTTTGGGCAAAATTGTTATTGTTGCGAATCTGGGGTAACTTGAGCATTAAATCTAGATTGGGCGTAAAATGTAACATGACTAGTTTTGGTGAATTTGGTAATTAGCATGTAAAATCTAGATTTGGGTATATAGGGTAAATGTGTAGATTAAAGATGAATATGCCTAACCCGAGGTTAGATTGAGTTGTGGTGTAAAACTGCCCGGAACCGCCCGGCACATCCAGTAACCACAAGAATACCTATCTAAAGTGAGAGGTTAGTGCATCATGCCCAAGAAAAACCCGAGGTTAGATTGAGTTGTGGTATAAAACTGCCCAGAACCGCCCGGCACATCCAGTAACCGCAACAACACATATCTAATGTGAGAAGTTGGTGCATTAATAAATCAATTAATGCTAATGAACAAGATGAATGAGTATAGTCAAGTTCATAGGAACACTTAACCAATATAACATGGATGACTAGGGTTAAGTAATGAGAAACACTTAACCAGTATGACAAGATGGATGACTAGGGTTAAGTTAATAGGAAACACTTAACCGGTATAGCATGATAAATGGAAAGGGTTAAATTAACACTTAACCAATATAACTTGATTTGTGGTAGGGTTAAGTTAACACAAGAAGGCAACACTTAACCAAAGTAATATGACAAGTAGGTGGGTTAAGTTATGTGACGGCCCGCCCCGCACCAGCCGCCATTTCCTCCGAAAGTACGCTGTACACATGCCCGACTAGCACGGAACGGTCGTCAGAAGAAAAGAAAGAAGGGAATTAGCTAACGAGGAACCTGTAGAATGTCTCACAGCGCATGGAATAAAATATAATAATAACATAGTTGACATAAAACAGGTGAGACAGTGCATAAGCTGATAACTAAAACCAACATCAACATCAGAGCAGCGGAAATCCAAATACAGCTTATTACAACTTTCCAAATTTACTGTCTCTAAAACAAAAGAAAACTGAAAGTAGAAGATGCACTACTAATGCCCAAGCAGTGATCTTCAACAACACAGGGAGAATATTATATATATCATACGTGGAAGCCTCCTGCTCGTCTCCGGATCATCTACCCGTGCATCACCAGCTAACCTGTCTCTAGTCTGCTCGTGTGAGCACCCGGAGTAATAAGAGGAGACATAAAACTCTGGGTCAGACATAAAGCCTGGTATGAGCGATAAGCATCTAAACAGAACAATAACAGGTATACTAAACCATACCTGAACCTGGACCTTTAACCAAAGAGTTAGTACCACATACCGTACAATACTCTAAGGTGCCATAATAGATAGTGTAAAGAATACGGGGGTGGGGGTGTGCATGTCGTAATGATGGCAAACAAATCAACCATAGCAACCATCCTCACATCTCTCACTCAGTGCATAAAGCATACGATGTCCACCACTGTCAATCACTAGACCCATCGAAGCAGTGACGGAGTTCAACTTGTACAACTACTGCTACTACCAAGCTTACCACATGGAGTCATGACCAAATCTTTACAAATGACCCCATTTCATTGGTTTATAGCCCTTTAGTCGTACCTAGGCCACTGTAGCCCTGAATCCGTTCACGTACCTCCCATACACAGTGATCCAAAGTCATAGACATCGACTACCCCTTGGCACACGTCCCGCAGCAGAGCCCAATCATGAAGTGAACTCATCGGTTCCCATCTGAATCCTGAGCTCTAACTTCCCATATTGGGCTACCTTTGCATCTCGGGTTATTGGTCAATACTGGATCGGGTCGGGTTCATCTTCTAGCCATCGGTTCGGGTCGGGTCCCCTACCTTGAGTTGGTTCTGTTCGTAGTCTTCTCCTATAGCGGTTCGGTTCGGGTCCACAGCGTCGCATCGGCTCGGGTCGGGTCCATAGCGTTGCATCGGTTCGGGTCGGGTGTCCCACTTCGGGTCGGGTCGGGTTGCCACCTCCCATCCAGTCCGTGCTTCCGCTCTGATCAGCTCCCTCGTTCTTCACATGCTCCGATCCGATCTCTCCTCCTTTATCCGATCCGATCCCAGTTCAATTAGCGTGGCCTTCCTTTTTGCCAGTTGTCTCAAGTGTCAAGTTCCGATCCGATCAGATCCCTTGCCCAGTTCAACTCATCCGATCCGAGCCCCCATATCTGATCCGGTCCAGAACCTGCACTTTTCCTGCAACTTTTCCAGCAAGTGTTTTACGCCATTCGACGACGTTTTCGACTAATCTAACTATTCTAATCAATCACAAAACATGTCAAATAGTCAGAGCAACATAGCAAACTAACCACAAACACCAAAACAATGAATTTACATGTCAAAGTGAATCAAATATACCCAAAACTCCATATTTTCCCTTAAGCATGTTTAAGCAAAACTAATCATAGGGTTAACAAAACTTAACCAAATTAAACCAAATTTCTACCAGAGGCATAAAATATTATTTTCGAATTTATAGATATTTTTCTAGAATTTATTAGTGTATAAATTCGCTAATCTTCACTAATTACCCTTAATCAACTGTAATTAGTGTCAAAACAATGTTAATCACTCACCTTGGCCACAAATGAAATTCTCAGAACTGAAACCTCGCTGATTTGGGTGAATTCTAACATCTAACAGCAGCTCTAATCTTGCTTTCGTGTCTCCTCTCCTTAATTTGATGTAGATTAAGCCAAAACTCGATTAGAAGGTGATTTGGGGATGTTCCTAGATGTTGGCGGCCATTGTTAGGGTTCAAGAATGAAAGTGGCGGCTGGGAAATGAGGATAAGATCGTTCTCTAACTGATTTCAGCTTCCTTCTTACCCTAATCCTGAAATCCCCCATTGGGTCTAGCTATTAATCACCCGGTTAAGCCCAATTAAGTTGTTTTTCACCATCTGAAACTTGTTTCAGCCATATCTCCCAAACGGTGAGTCCGTTTGGCTAATGTGACCACTCTACGGGATTGTAAACCATCATCCGGAGCTAATGGAAGTGGTTTCAAGTCAAAATTCCTTTCCAGTCAAAAGTTATGGCCAAAACAGTGCCAACTAGGGGTAAAATGGTCATTTAAAAATCGACAAAAATCATGAACATGGGAAATGACCCCAATAGTCGTCTCCCAAAGTTACATGACCATACGACTTCGTATGTGAAAGAAATAAATATTCTACGATCCTATGATGCGTAGAATACGGGTCGTTACACTCTCCCCCCCTTAAGAAATTTCGTCCCTGAAATTCCTTAACTCAAAACATACAAAGGATCCCGCATGCCTAACAACCACATACAACAATCAAACATGCAAAACAAGCAAACAAACTTATCCTAACATGCAGAAAACTAAATCGAGGTTAAAATCTTACCAGGCAAAGAGTTCTGGATATGTCTTCCTCATGTTCTCCTCTGTCTCCCAAGTGCAATCATTCTCGTCCTCGCCCCACTGAACCTTGACTAGCTTCACCGCCTTCCTTCGAAGTTACTTCATGTCGTGCTCGACAATATGGGCCGGCTTGCGGTTCCCAACCGCCTTGGGTTTTACTTCGAAGTCCTCTAACTGATCAGGTGAAATAGTCATATCTGGGTCGTGAACGAACTTCCTTAGTTTGGAAACATGAAATACATTGTGAACTCCCGCCATCTTCTCTGGTAAGTCAACTCTATATGCCAAATTCCCGATTAGTTCAAGAACAGGGAATGGGCCAACAAATCTTGGTGCCAACTTGCCTCTCCTACCAAATCATATCACGCTCTTCAACGGAGAAATCTTGACGAACACCAAGTCACCAACGGAGAATTTTAGGTCTCTTCTCCTCTTATCAGCATAACTCTTCTTCCTATCTTGGGCAGTCTTCATTCGTTGCTGAATGATCTTGATCTTATCTGAAGTTTCCCTCACCACATCTGGTCCAAGCATAAACTTCTCGCCAGTCTCTATCCAACATGATGGTGAGTTGCACGGTCTTCCATACAAAGCTTCATATGGAGCCATACCGATACTGGATTGGTAGCTATTATTATATGCAAACTTTACTAGATGCAAATGGTCATCCCATGATACACCAAAATCCAATATACATGCCCTCAAGAGATCTTCCAAAATATGATTCACCCTCTCCGTCTGACCGTCGGTCTGAGGATGATATGCGGTACTGAGATGTAACTCTGACTCTAGAGCCTCTTATAAGCTCTTCCAAAACCCACTAGTGAACAACGGGTCTCGGTCACTCACAATGCTTTTAGGTACTCCATGAAATCTCACTACCCACTTCATATACAATTCTGCTAACTTAGCTGCCGTTCTGGTCGATTTGACTGGTATAAATCTTGCGATTTTAGTCAATTGATCCACAATTACCCAAATGCTATCATATCCCGACTTAGTCCTTGGTAAACCATCGATGAAATCCATCGAGACTTGCTCCCATTTCCATTCGGGAATTTCTAATGGCTGCAACAACCCACTAGGCTTCATTTGCTCGGCTTTAACTAGCTGGCAATTCATGCATTTGGATATAAACTTCCCAACGTCTCTTTTCATCCCTTCCCAGTAGTAAATTTGTCTCATGTCTCGATACATCTTATTACCACCGGGGTGTATAGTCAGTTTTGAGTGATGACACTCTCTAAGCACTTCATCCCTCAATCCATTGACATTGGGTACAACAAGCTTTCCATTCTTTCTAAGCCATCCATCTCGATCAAGCCCATACTTGTTCATCTCCTCATCGATACCCATCTCTAACTTGGAGATGATTCCCAATAGGTTAGGATCGTCCCTCTGACTAGAGCCGATCCGCTCAATCAAAGTGGGTCTGATCGTCAAACTTGCTAACATTTCTGGATCCAATTCGCACTTTGGTCTGAAATCATACCCAGCGATGTACTCCAGTTGCTTCCATTCAAGAAACATTGCCCCTAAACTGGCATGTCTCCTGCTCAAGGCATCGGCTACCGCATTACCTTTCCCAGGTGTGTATGCGATATCAAAATCGTACGAAGCCAAGAACTCTAACCATCTCTGCTGACGGAGATTCAGATCTTTCTGAGAGAAGAGATACTTTAACGATTTATGATCTGTAAACAACTCAAATCTTTCTCCCAAGAGATAGTGTCTCCACATCTTCAACGCAAACACGATCGCTGCCAATTCCAAATCATGGGTAGGGTATCTTCTCTCGTGCGGTTTCAATTGCCGACTTGCATAAGCTACAACCCTACCTCCTTGCATCAATACAGCACCTAATCCGGTACCACAAGCATCCGTGTATACCGTCATCTCTTCATTCCCCTTAGGAATGACTAACACTGGTGCACATGTCAACTTGTCCTTTAGACTCTTGAATGCATTCTCGCACCTTTCATCCCAGACAAAAGCTTGATTCTTCTTGGTCAAGTGGGTCAATGGTGCTGCTATCTTGGAGAAACCTTGGATAAACTTACGATAATATCCAGCTAACCCCAAGAAACTTCTTACATCTGTTGCATTCTCGGGCGTAGGCTAATCCTGTACCGTAGCCACCTTCGCAGGGTCCACGGCAATACCATTCTCGTAAACAACATGACCCAAGAACCTCACTTCCCTCCTACAGAAGTGACACTTAGAAAACTTTGCTTTCAATTGGTGTTTTCTCAACACCTCCATCACTATTCTTAAATGTTCCTTGTGTTCTTCCTATGTCCTTGAATAGACCAAAATATCATCAACGAACACAAGGACAAACTTTTTCAACTGATCTCTGAATACCCTATTCATAAGATCCACAAAATATGCTGGGGCATTGGTCAACCCGAATGGCATGACCAACCACTCATAAAATCCAGACGGCGTCCGAAATGCCGTTTTAGCTATACTCTCAGCTTCCACTGTAAGCTGATGAAAACCTGTCGCGAGATCCAACTGAGAAAATACTCTCGCACCACTCAACTGATCGAACAAATCTATCCGCGGTAGAGGATACTTGTTCTTCCTCGTAACTTTATTCAACTCGCGGTAGTCTACACACAAACGAAGGGAACCATCCGCCTTGGTAGCAAACACAACTGGTGCACCCCATTCAGAAACACTCCTTCTGATAAATCCCTTCTTCAAAAGATCGCCGACTTGCACCTCGAGCTCTTACTACTCCCTTGGTGTCATACGACGAAGTGGCATCACAATAGGTCTGGCATCTTTGACCAAATCAATACGGAACTCAATCTCTCGATGTGGTGGAAGCCCGGTCACTTCTTCGAAAACGTCCGGATACTGGCCAACCACGGGCAAACCTGACAACTCACTATGCGGAATGTCGAGGGAGTTTAGAAAACTAGCCAATACTCCCTCACTGGGTAGACCACCAAACACTATCCTCCGCCCATCATCCGCTCTAGCTGTCACCAAAAAGCCCTCACAATCTACCACCACCCCGTATCTTTGGAGCCAAACTACTCCCAAAATAATGCCAAACCCAGTAAAGCCCAAAACAAAGCAATCACAAACAAACATGCATCCATGACTCGATAAGACCACATTACGACAAATCTTGCTAAGGCTAGTCGAACCACCAATCGGGTTCGTCACTACTAAAGGTCTATCGACAATCTCCGGCTCCAATCCCAATCTATCTACCAGGTCACTAGATATGAAAGAACTGGAAGCTCCGGTATCAAACAAAACTCTAACAGGAACATCTTAAACAGAAAGCATACCTTGAATGACGACATTCTTTGCCTTCTCCGCCGCGGTTGGGGCATTCGACGAAGAAGGAATAACATTAAGGGCATATGCTTTCACCATTTGGTTTTCTTTGGGGGGTTGCGGACACTTGCCCTTGTGATGTCCCATTTGGCCACAGTTGAAGCACTTCCTATCCGCTGGCTTGGCCCGACAATTACTAGCATAATGGCCCTTCTTACCACAGCTGAAGCACTCAACATCTTGCTTATTCTTTTTCTTCCGACCATCCTTAGTCTGACTCTGTTTTCTCTTATTCTGGGAACCACCCTTGCCTCCACCACTTGCTTGTGGTTTTGGCTCTTCTGCAGATGCAACCTCAGTTTTCGGCTTAGGGTAGAGGATTTCTGACCTCAATGCTTTCCCCACAATCGATTCAAACGTCTCATCGATGTGGTTAATAATCCTTTCCCCCAAGTACTGATCCAAACCAGTTATAAATTTCTCATTCTTCTTCTCGGCAGTATCAATAAGAGATAACCCATACTTCGACAAAGTGTCAAATTCAGCGACATACTCCGAGACAGCTCTGCCATTCTGCTTGAGCTCCAAGAACTTCTTAAACAACACTGACTTCTGAGCAGCTGGAATGAACTTCTCGCTAAAGCGAACCTTAAACTGCTCCCAAGTAATCTGATCTTCGGGAGTAGCTGCCTTTATAGCATTCCACCAATTCATTGCCCGCCCTTGCAGCTGACGGGACGCTAGCTTTCTCTTCATCGCATCCTCGATACCCAGATCCTCGAAGATACGTTCGCAACTATCCAACCAATCCTGAACATCCGTAGCCGACTCCGTTCCGTGGAACGGCTTCCCACCAAGGCTAGTATAATCCTTATTCAGCTTGGCGAAGTCGACTTTAGGCGCCTGCACTATTGGACCACCACCATTTCCACCATTGGGAGCTTCCCTCTGCACATCTCTAAGCATCTCTCTCATGAGGTCAGTAAACATCGTCCTCATGTCAGCAGCATTCCCATTATTGGCTCCCCTACCAGCACCTCTAGTATATCGACTCATCGTCAATCTGAAAAAGGAAACGATTAACGACTCCATAGTGGTGCTAGTGCAGTATGACTTCACCCTTATACTACTAATAGTATATACATACATAGCTTTTAAAAACCAAAGTAATCACAAAGACGCTCTCTCGTATACGTATACTATCTCTCCCTGATAACCTCCCTAGGTTAACTACGCAACCTAGAGCTCTGATACCAAGTGTGACGGCCCGCCCCGCACCAGCTGGCATTTCCTCCGAAAGTACGTTGTACACATGCCCGACTAGCACGGAACGGTTGTCAAAAGAAAAGAAAGAAGGGAATTAGCTAACGAGGAACCTGTAGAATGTCTCACAGCGCATGGAAGAAAATATAATAATAACATAGTTGACATAAAACAGGTGAGACAGTGCATAAGCCGATAACTAAAACCAACATCAACATCAGAGCAGCGGAAATCCAAATACAGCTTATTACAACTTTCCAAATTTACTGTCTCTAAAACAAAAGAAAACTGAAAGTAGAAGATGCACTACTAATGCCCAAGCAGTGATCTTCAACAACACAGGGAGAATACTATATATATCATACGTGGAAGCCTCCTGCTCGTCTCCGGATCATCTACCCGTGCATCACCAGCTAACATGTCTCTAGTCTGCTCGTGTGAGCACCCAGAGTAATAAGAGGAGACATAAAACTCTGGGTCAGACACAAAGCCTGGTATGAGCGATAAGCATCTAAACAGAACAATAACAGGTATACTAAACCATACATGAACCTGGACCTGGAACCAAAGAGTTAGTACCACATACCGTACAATACTCTAAGGTGCCATAATAGATAGTGTAAAGAATACGGGGGTGGGCATGTCGTAATGATGGCAAACAAATCAACCATAGCAACCATCCTCACATCTCTCACTCAGTGCGTAAAGCATACGATGTCCACCACTGTCAATCACTAGACCCATCGAAGCAGTGACGAAGTTCAACTTGCACAACTACTGCTACTACCAAGCTTACCACATGGAGTCATGACCAAATCTTTACAAATGACCCCACTTCATTGGTTTATAGTCCTTTAGTCATACCTAGGCCACTGTAGCCCTGAATCCGTTCACGTACCTCCCATACATAGTGATCCAAAGTCATAGACATCGACTACCCCTTGGCACACGTCACGCAATAGAGCCCAATCATGAAGTGAACTCATCGGTTCCCAACTGGATCCTGAGCTCTAACTTCCCATATTGGGATACCTTTGCATCTCGGGTTATTGGTCAATACTGGATCGGGTCGGGTTCATCTTCTAGCCATCGGTTCGGGTCGGGTCCCCTACCTTGAGTTGGTTCTGTTCGTAGTCTTCTCCTATAGCGGTTCGATTCGGGTCCACAACGTCGCATCGGCTCGGGTCGGGTCCACAGCGTTGCAACGGTTCGGGTCGGGTGTCCCACTTCGGGTCGGGTCGGGTTGCCACCTCCCATCCAGTCCGTGCTTCCGCTCCGATCAGCTCCCTCGTTCTTCACATGCTCCGATCCGATCTCTCCTCCTTTATCCGATCCGATCCCAGTTCAATTAGCGTGACCTTCCTTTTTGCCAGTTGTCTCAAGTGTCAAGTTCCGATCCGATCCCTTGCCCAGTTCAACTCATCCGATCCGAGCCCCCATATCTGATCCGGTCCAGAACCTGCACTTTTCCTGCAACTTTTCCAGCAAGTGTTTTACGCCATTCGACGACGTTTTCGACTAATCTAACTATTCTAATCAATCACAAAACATGTCAAATAGTCAGAGCAACATAGAAAACTAACCACAAACACCAAAACAATGAATTTACATGTCAAAGTGAATCAAATATACCCAAAACTCCATATTTTCCCTTAAGCATGTTTAAGCAAAACTAATCATAGGGTTAACAAAACTTAACCAAATTAAACCAAATTTCTACCAGAGGCATAAAATATTATTTTCGAATTTATAGATATTTTTCCAAAATTTATTAGTGTATAAATTCGCTAATCTTCACTAATTACCCTTAATCAACTGTAATTAGTGTCAAAACAATGTTAATCACTCACCTTGGCCACAAATGAAATTCTCAGAACTGAAACCTCGCTGATTTGGGTGAATTCTAACATCTAACAGCAGCTCTAATCTTGCTTTCGTGTCTCCTCTCCTTAATTTGATGTAGATTAAGCCAAAACTCGATTAGAAGGTGATTTGGGGATGTTCCTAGATGTTGGCGGTCATTGTTAGGGTTCAAGAATGAAAGTGGCAGCTGGGAAATGAGGATAAGATCCTTCTCTAACTGATTTCAGCCTCCTTCTTACCCTAATCCCGAATTCCCCCATTGGGCCTAGCTGTTAATCACCCAGTTAAGCCCAATTAAGCTGTTTTTCACCATCTGAAATTTGTTTCAGCCATATCTCCCAAACGGTGAGTCCGTTTGGCTAATGTGACTACTCTACGGAATTGTAAATCATCATCCGGAGCCAATGGAAGTGGTTTCAGGTCAAAATTCCTTTCCAGTCAAAAGTTATGGCCAAAACAGTGCCAACTAGGGGTAAAATGGTCATTTAAAAATCGACAAAAATCATGAACATGGGAAATGACCCCAGTAGTCGTCTCCCAAAGTTACATGACCATACGAATTCGTATGTGAAAGAAATAAATATTCTACGATCCTATGATGCGTAGAATACGGGTCGTTACAAGTTAACTTGAATTGATTGAAGACACTTAACCAATACAACATGATGAACACGTAGGGTTAAGTTAACAAGAAAACACTTAACCAATATAACTTGATGAACAAACGGGGTTAAATAAATAAGGAACACGTAACCAACATGACACGATGAATGGAAGGGTTAAGTTAACATGAATGGACAACACTTAACCAATATGACATAATGTGCATGTTAGATCGAAATTTGGACCTAACACCCAAATTGTTATAAATTGTAGAGAATTCTAAATGAGGAATAAGGAAAAAGAAAATAACACTCAGAATTTATAGTGGTTCGGCGTTAACGAGCCTACGTCCACTTTATATCTTATTGATTATGCTTTAAAAGCTAGTACAACAGTGATTTTTCTCAAAAAATCAGTGGCTTGACAACAATGGCGGACTCAGTACTCACTATTGCCAAAAGGATCCCGAAAAATGCCAAGCTCTGGGCTATTTATAGCTGATTTTATCGGACGGATCGCGGACACGTGGCACGAATCCCGAGATTTTCGGATCGCATCGCCACCATTGAGGAAACAGTCAAACTAGCTGTTGTGAACAGGTGTCGTCAGATCCATGCGATTCGGATCGCTGAAGACCAGCTCGTGGTTGAACGGGTCAGTGGGTTCGATTCGTTACAAGGGATCGGATCGCCTGGAGGTGGCGTTCGTCGACGAGATGAGAGCGATCCGTCCCTGGGCGAGTCGATAGAGTGCGATCCATTCCTGGGCGAGACGATGGCGTGCGATCCAAGCGGGGCGAGACGATGGCGTGCGATCCATTCTTCCACTTTCCTGGGGGACTTGGTTTCCTGATTTCCTTTCACGAATGATCCTGGATGGCTTGGTCAAAAAGCGAGCCAACATTTTGCCCCCTCGAAGTATGTTTTATTGATTGATGATGAAACATGCTTCGAAGATACTTATTGACTCTCTTCTGAAAGGATGCAAGTTTACAGTCGCATTGGTTCAAATTGACACATGGATGGATCGGATCGCCATAGGACGACACGGTCCGATTTGGTCATCTGCTCGTCGCGTGCTGAGTTCCTAGGGTCTTGTGCGATACGGGGCGCATCTTCCTTCGAGTCGTACCGGGCTCTGAGTTTTGTGGGCCATCATTTCAAAGCGGTCCGTGGGCTTTTTTGCGATTCCGTCTTCGGATCGTGGCTCGTGGGGCGTTTCGTGGACCGAATAAGACAAAGGAGGGGAGGCAAACGGTCACCTTCTTTGCCTATATAAGCCGACGCTCCCCTCTTCATTTTCCTTCTTTCTCCTCTCTGCTGAATCGTCTCGCGCGAGCTGTCGAACAACGAATCCAACCCTTTAAAACTTTCGAAAATCCAAGAACTCTCTCAGTTTTTAGAAAGGTAACTTTATAGGAAGCACCCTCATACTACTTTCCTGAATTTCTACGGTTGATTCCAGAGAGAAACAATATAAATCTGCTACGTTTCGAAGTAATCACCAAGTCGCCATGGCCATTGAACGTGGAGCTCAGAACTTGAGGATGGGAAGGAGATGAGGAAGGAGAAGGATGGAGAAGGAGAAAGGAGGCTGACTCGGGTCGTGGTCAGTGATTGAGGACGGAAGCAAGTGGCGAGATGAAAGATTGAGAGGGCAACCAAGGGTCGTACCACGGTAGTTGCAACGGTTCATGAGGGAGCCTTCCCTTCGCCCGGCGAATCGATGAGGGGCAAACTCTCTGCTCTGCGATCGGGAAAGGGTGCGATCCCTCTGCCATGCGAGTCGAAGGGGGGGCGATCCCCCTGTCGTGCGAATCGGAGGGGGGGGCGATCCCCCTGCCGTGCGAGTCGAAGGGGGCGACCCCCCTGCTATGCGATCCGTCTCACGTCTGGTGATACGAAGAAATTTCAGTCTTTAATCAGCGCCTTGTCGCTACAAAACTCTGGACAGTTAGGATAGAGCCCTGACGTTGATCTCTCTGGACTAAATGACTTCATGATTTGACTGCATATGACGACTAATGACTTTTAATAACCTCGACTGCTTTCATGTTTTATTATCGTTTTTAATAATGCGCACACACAAGCACACACAGTGGCACTTGCACACACGGGGGACGGGTAGTGTTAATCTTATCGTTCATATTTTCTCGTCCTAGCAGCAATGTCGAACGACCACTCTTCCTCAAGATCTGTAGCCGAAACGGAATCCGAGACTCCTGAACAGCATAATCCTCAAATTCCTCCAATCAATCCAGAAGGTGAAGATTCTGGGTCCGAATACGAAGCCACAGAATCAGATCCGACCGAAAGCACGTCATCCAGCAACAACTCCGAGTCTGACGAGCGAGCTCCAGACGAAATTCCAGGCGCAGTCGGGATAGATAAATTCTCTGACTCCTTAGCGTCCAAGCTCGACGAGATAAAACTCAAGAGAATCTGCTTAAGACACGGCATTCCTTGGGACGATGTCTTAACACCTGGAAGCGAAGACAGACCCCATCTAGCACCGGAAGGGTATATGTCGATCAGTCGGACAATGTGCCTAGTAGGAGCTATTCCTCCGTTCCCTCCAATTGTCATTGAAACTTTGAGACGATTAGGCATTGCCCCGATGCAGCTTCATCCAAACGCCTACGCGTCTCTATACTCTTTATATGTTGCTTATGCGGAAATCTTGCACGCCGAACTCAAATTCAGAGACCTGGTGTTCTTCTTTCTCTTCAAGCACCGTTCTTCTGCAACTCCCAACTTTTCCTTTTTTGAATCAGTGGCGAACAGGAAAGTTCTGTATGACGGGTACAGCAACATCGGGGATCCTAAGTCTGACTGGTTTTACATAAGAAGACAGGCTGGATGCTCACGGAGATGGCTCAAATCAAGTAAATTTTGATCGCCTAGTTGAATATCTTGTTTAGGGAGTCTAAGTAATAACACTCTTCCGCTTTTTCCTTTGTCTTAAACAGATCATGTCTTCCCGAAAACAGAGGGTGCATTATACAACAACCGGTTATCCATTCTTTTGCAAAGCAGATCCGACTTTTTAAGGATTAAAAAATGCATTACGGATGACAACCTTCACAAGCATCGCCTCTTGGATAGGAAATTTGGACTTGGAACCGGCGGCAAACCTTACAAATATGTGCCCCCGACGGAAGGAGAGGGAACCTCACAAGCGGTGGAGACAACCAAATTTCACAAAAGTCCTTCTCCGATAGTCATCCAAGACGACGAAGACTTGAATGTATACAGGGGGGATGAGTCCCGTGGTGATGCGTCGAAGGAAATCCCTACCTCTGCTCCAATGGAAACGGTCGGTGACGACGAATTGACAGAAGAACAGTTATTCGACGAGCTGAATAAAATCCCTTTGCCCGACATTGAATACACGGAAAAAGACTTCGGCGAGGAACCTTTCTTTTCTGCTCCCGAAGAGACGGCTGATTCAATAAGGGGACGTGAAACGGGCCAGACGAGCCTGTCTCCAGGCCCGGGTCTGTTAGGGGGAATTATATGGGATGCACACCTCACACACACTGCCTGACCGTGCACTACTATGTCGTGGATATTCAATGTGATAATATGCTCTTCTTTTCTTTTTTGCAGGAGCGATGTCACGCAGGAAATCTTATTCGTTCCGTTCTCTTCGCGAAGGCACCCCCAGCCTTCGTTCGGGTGCTGAGCGCCCTCGCGGTCCTTCTCACAAGCCGAGCTCTTCGCAACCTCGATCTCCATCCAAATCAACCTCTACCAGGCCTTCGAGTCGTCCAATAATTTCGACCGGGGGGAAGACACTCCCAAAAGAGTTGACTCCTCCAAAGAGTGCGCCTTCCCATAGTCGGTCGTCCAAAAGGCGTCACGAATCTAAAGACGGGGACAGGGATTCATCCAAAGACACTGAGCAAGAGAGAAGCAACATAGTCCCCACCAGCCAACCAGAATTAGCTGCCTCCGGTTCACGGGACTACGTTCACGGTCCTGAAATCCAAGGTAGGCTGGAAAAGCTACGGGAACAATTTCCAGGAATGTTCTTCGATAGGATGGTCTTTGTTCCTGCCTTGGAACCAGTTCCTAAAAACTGGGATAAAGAAGTTATCGGCCATATCCGTCACGTGGCCAAGCAGTACGAGGCGATGAAAAAGCACGCACTTAATCTTTCGGAGGTCATTCGGACACTCGAAATAGAAGCTCACAGGTCTAAAGCAAAACTCGAAAATAATGAAAGGGCTAGGACAAAATTAGAGAAGGATCTGGAAGACGCTCAAGCCCAACTCGCTCTGGCACAGAGAGACGCCACAAACTATAAAACTGAATTAGAAAATGCCAAGCAGCGCTTTCATTTAGAACTGGATTCCAATAGCCAGGAAAAAATGGCCTTAAAAAAGGAAGTTGAAGACCTTAGAATGGCCAACATCGAACTGGTAACAGCACAAGGCCATTTTTTGACGGAGAAGGCTGCTTGGGAGGCGGAAAGAGCAAGATTAAAAGAAAGGTTGGCTCTGGCAGAGGCGGAAAAAGTGATTTTGAATGATCAGGTGGCCGATGCGGAGAGACGGGCAGCTCTTGCCGAAAAGAACGTTGATAGCGCCATTGAAATGGCCACTGCCTCCAACCACAAACTCCTTGAAAGAGAGAAAGAAATCGAGGGGTTTGAGGAGATGATCTTTGACTTCCTCGGTCAGGTTCTCAAAACTCGCAATATCTCATGGATCCCGGATTATCATGTTACTTTGGCCAACTTGTGGGATGCCATCGTGGAAGGCGAAAAACATAGACTAGGGGTCGAAGAGATCGATGAAGATGAATTGATGAAAAGCATCCTAAGGGACAACGAGCCTGAGGATCTGGCAGAGGGCCGTCGCTTAATCTTGGCGGAAATGGAGAAGGAGAGAACCATGGCTAAAGGCAAAAGCAAAATTGACGAAGGTTCCAGCTCCGCCGCCAAGTCTAAAACTTCCGAAGTCGAGGAGTATCATCCTGACGATCCGCTGATCCCCTTAGGCTTAACTCCCATGGTTGTCGGAGCATCCGGATCTACTCAAGAGGGAGTATCTGCTGAAGGTACCTTTCTCTATTCCCAACAATTTGCTAAAGCGATTGCGAACTGTCGTCGTCTAACAGAGCAACCCATTGAATTAGTAATGTGTGTCTTTCATAATGCAGGTAGCGAGCCCGCCGACAAGGGTGTTGGAAAAGAGAGAGAGGTGGAGGAGGGGATCGTCCTGCCGGGCGCTGAGATCGATGTCTCAGAGCGAGTCGAGGCCGCAACAGCTGAAGGAAGCATCTCGGTGCCTAGCGCCGATGTACCCAAAGATGCTGAGACTATCGAGGCTTTAAAAGACTTGGATGGTCGGCATGTGGATGATGAAGAGGATATCACCGGCACCAAGAAGGCCGACGATGATGATGATGATGAGGAACCCCTGGCCAGCCGAAAAGCCAGACAAGAGAAAGAGTTGGCTTTGAAGAAGGCGGGGGAGGAGGCTTTGGATGTGGTCCCTCTCGCAGAGTTCGATCCCAAAACTGGGATGATTATGAAAATCCAGTCCAAGTCCATCAGCCGGCAACTTCACTTCGCAAACCCTGATGACTTCCCTGCTTCCCTCTCCGGCAGAAGCAAGGGAAAAGATGGGGGAGAGGAAGCCTCAGAGGAGTCAGATGCTCCCCTCGTGGACAAGCGGAAAAGGAAAAAGGGGGATCCATCTGAAGCCGACAAGGAGAAGCTGGAGAGGCAGAAGCGAGAGAAGATATCAAAGCACAAATAGGACGTTTACTGATGTTTTGCCTTTTAAGCTTCCCACTGGCCAGGGAGTGTAATTGTGAGACTGGCCCTCACTTTTGTTTCTAACTTGTTTTCACTTTGTTGATTTGCAGTACATAAATAAGGATTTGTTTCTTCTTACATCATTGTGTACCTGTATTCATAGAAACTTTCCACATTTAGTCGTTAGCCAGCTATTAATAATTATAAGTCAGTCAATCAACAGGAAGAAGAATGTTCGTGCTATGTTACACTTGTTATGTCAAAGTTTAGTGTTCGCATAGGAGTGCGTGATGCCCCCTAATCAATTGTTAGAGTTTTATGCTTGGAGATTCGTTCGTTCCCCGATCCTTCAGCGGGGAAGGAGCTATTTCTCAGCGCTCAATCGGAGACGCCTTTATACTCTCTCTCTCTCTCTGGAGAGTTAAAGTCCGAGCTCAGCGATTCATTCGCTCCCCGATCCTTCAGCAGGAAAGGAGCTCTTTCTCAGCGCTCAATCGGAGACGCTTTTATACTCTCTCTCTCTCTGGAGAGTTAGAGTTCGAGCTCAACGATTCATTCGCTCCCCGATCCTTCAGCGGGAAAGGAGCTCTTTCTCAGCGCTCAATCGGAGACGCTTTTATACTCTCTCTCTCTCTCTCTGGAGAGTTAGAGTTCGAGCTCAGCGATTCATTCGCTCCCCGATCCTTCAGCGGGAAAGGAGCTCTTTCTCAGCGCTCAATCGGAGACGCTTTTATACTCTCTCTCTCTCTCTCTCTCTGGAGAGTTAGAGTTCGAGCTCAGCGATTCATTCGCTCCCCGATCCTTCAGCGGGAAAGGAGCTCTTTCTCAGCGCTCAATCGGAGACGCTTTTATACTCTCTCTCTCTGGAGAGTTAGATTTCGAACTCAGCCGTCTGCGACCATGCATGTTCCTCAAACTCGTCTCAGGTTTACATTGTAATCCAAGCTCCGAGGATTAAAACCAGTCGGGCAAGCAGCTAGAGCATTTACCAAGGCTTTGGGTTCCTCTGATTAGCTTACGATAGGAACTGTCGGCACTGAACTTCGGGTACCTGCAATATTCACACTGATTTTTCATAGGCAAATAAATAAAGATGCAATAAAGGTAAGTGACACGCAGTATTTTTATAGTGGTTCGGTCGAATCATGACCTACGTCCACTTTATAACCTCTTGCTTTAAGAAATCAGACCGTTCTAGGCAAGTCATGCCCTGTACATAGTTTTTTTTTTTTTTTTTTACAAAACGAAAGAATAGATTTGAAACTTCTCATGTTAGATATGGCCGTAGATGTTGGGCATTCCACACTCTGGGGATCTCCTTTCCATCTACGGTTGCCAGCTTGAAGGTTCCGTTATCCAGCTTGCTGAGAATAGAATACGGTCCTTCCCACTTCGCTCCCATATGAGTTGGGGGTGGAAAGACATGTTTCAGAACCAAGTCTCCGGGTTCCAAGGTTCGGGCTCGGACCTTTTTGTTGTAGTATTGGGCGACCTGTTGTTTGCATCTCAGAGCACGCAGGTCGGCTTCATCCCTCTTTTCTTCGATCATATCCAGGGACTCGAGAAGCAATTCATTATTGGACATTGGATCATAATAGGTCACCCGATGAGAAGGTACCTTTATCTCAATCGGGATGACTGCTTCCGTTCCAAAAGCAAGGGAGAACGGGGTATGTCCTGTTGCTGATTTATATGTCGTCCTGTAGGCCCATAGTGCCAAGGGCAATTCGTCAGCCCACATGGCTCTAGCCCGCTTCATTCTTCTTTTCAGAATGGACTTAATTACTTTATTTACAGCTTCAACTTGCCCGTTCGATTGTGGGTGTGCCACAGATGTGTATCGATTCTCGATGTGGTATTACTGGCAGAAGTTTCTGAATTCAGCACTATCAAATTGAGTTCCGTTGTCGGTTATCACAATTTTTGGAATCCCGAATCGACAGATGATGTTTCTCACGATGAAGTTGATTACTCGTTTAGTTGTGATTGTAGTTAGTGGTTCTGCCTCGACCCACTTAGTGAAATAATCTACAGCCACAATGGCGAACTTGGCTCCACCCCTTGCTATGGGGAGACTCCCAATGATATCAATTCCCCACATAGCAAATGGCCACGGGCTCATCATTGTTTTTAACTGGCTCGGAGGCGCTCTGGGTATCTTTGAAAATCTCTGGCATGCATCACATCGTCGTGCATATCTTACTGCATCCTTGTTTATGGTAGGCCAGAAGTAACAATGCCGTAATATCTTTTTTGCCAAAGTTTGCCCCCCGGTATGGTCGCCACATTCACCTTCGTGGACTTCTTGCAGCACACGTTTGACGTCATCGTGGGCTATACACCGAAGGAGGGGCATTGAATACCCTTGTCTATAAAGGACTCCGCCTTGCAGTACGTATCGGGCGGCTTTACGAATCACTTTTCGCCTCTCGCTTTTCGTGGTCGGAAGCGCTCCATTCATTAGGAAATCCTTTATAGGGGTCATCCACGATTCCTTTTCTGGTTCCGTCTCTAGTACTAGGTCGATTTCCATCTGATCAATGCTGGGAGACCGAAGTACTTCAACGGGGGCTAGCCCTATCACTTCGGGATCGTTAGAACTAGCCATCTTTGCCAACTTGTCTGCCTGCTGATTTTCTGACCGCGGAATATGAGATATGCTGTAGTGATCAAACTCATTTAGCAGTTCTCTCACTTTCTTTAAGTATAGGATCAATCTTGCACTTTTAGCTTGGAATCTCCCAGTAACTTGGTTCACAACCAACTTGGAATCGCAGAAGATGTTCAGTTTCGTGACTTCTAGCACCTTTGCAACCTTTAATCCGGCTATCAGAGCTTCATATTCAGAATCGTTGTTAGTGGCCTGAAACTCCATTCGGATGGCATAAGTTATCAATCGTTTCTCGGGGGTTTCAAGCACTATTCCGGCGCCGGATCTTTCGTTATTTTTAGCACCATCAGTATATAATCTCCAGACATCAGGGTCGAAAAGTAATTTTGAGGGTTCCACTTCTTCGTTTGCTATGTCTTCTTCAGGAACAGTGAATTCTGCTATGAAGTCAGCGATCGCTTGCCCCCGAATTGATCGTCTAGGCTGAAAGTTCAAGTCAAATTGACTTAACTCAATATTCCATTTGAGTAATCTTCCAGACGCCTCTGGTCTTTGTAGAACTTGCTTGAGTGGGTGATCAGTATATATGATAATAGGATGTGCTTGAAAGTAGTGCCGAAGTTTTCTGGAGGCAATCAGCAAACTATACGCCAGTTTTTCTATCCGTGGATAATTACGCTCTGCCGCTGTTAATTTTTTACTCACATAATACACAGGTCTTTGGACCTTCTCCTCTTCCCTTACCAATGCTGAGCTGACTGCATGAGATGATACTGCCAAATACACGAATAAATCCTCGTGGTCTATTGGTTTAGATAGAATTGGAGGTTTCTCCAAGTGTCTGAGCAAGTTCTGAAACGCTTCCACGCAGTCAGGTGTCCATTTAAAGTGGCGTTTTCCCCGCTTTATTAACTCGAAGAATGGGATGCACTTATCCGTAGCCCTGGAGATAAATCTGCTTAGTGCGGCCACTTTTCCAGCAAGGCTTTGCACGTCCTTAATTTGCCTAGGTTCCTGAATGTTCCTGATTGCCGTGATCTGGTCCGGATTAATCTCGATACCGCGCGAACTGACAATGAATCCTAAGAATTTTCCAGAAGCTACACCGAACGAGCATTTTGTGGGATTGAGTTTCATCCCATACTTTCGAAGAATGCCGAACATCTCTGCCAAGTCAGTAGTGTGTTGAAAGGATTGCTTGGATTTAACCAACATATCGTCGACGTATACTTCCATCGTTTTCCCGATTTGGTTATAAAACATTCTGTTGACCAAACGTTGGTACGTAGCGCCTGCATTCTTCAAGCCAAAGGGCATCACTACGTAACAATATAATCCCAGATCAGTGATAAAGCTAGTATGCTCTTGGTCCGGAACATGCATCGGAATCTGATTGTATCCTGAATAAGCATCCATGAATGAAAGAAGCTCGTGACCTGCCGTCGAATCTACCAACTGGTCAATTCGAGGTAATGGAAAACTATCTTTGGGACAAGCTTTATTTAAATCCGAGAAATCGATACACGTTCGCCACTTCCCGTTGGCCTTCTTTACCAGGACTGGGTTCGAAATCCAATCTGGGTAAGTTGAATCTCTGATAAATCCATTGCTCTTTAGTTTCCCAACCTCTTCTTTCAAGGCAGCGGACCTCTCTGGGCCCAGCACTCGCCTTTTTTGCTTCACTGGAGGATGTTTGGGGTTAATGCTCAAAGAATGACTCATGATTGATGGGGATATCCCACACATGTCCGCATGGGTCCAAGCGAATACATCCAAGTTGTTCTTTAAGAAAGTCGTCAATTCTTCGGTAAGAGTCGGACTTAACTGGGATCCAATCTTAAGGACCTTCTCCGGATCACTGTCATCGATTGGTACATCCACAGTTGCTTCGTTGGGAGTTGCCGTTCTGCCCCCGGGTTCTTGATCCTCTCTGGGATCTATATCCTCGGGCGTCACCCTAGGCAACTCTCCAACAACCATCTTCTTTGATTGCTATAAGGTTTCCGCCCCCAAAGGGGGAGGAGTGCCTTTAGTTTCGATATCCCCGCCGTTGCGAAGCAACTTTAATTCGGCAACATAACATGCTCGCGCAGCAACTTGATCCCCTCTGACGATACCAACGCCGGCTTCTGTGGGGAACTTCAATAGCAAGCACCAGGGGGCTATATAGGCTCTGAATTTTGCGAGGGCCGGCCGGCCCAAGAAGGCATTGTATGGCGATTCGACATCCAAAACCACAAAAGGAAGGATTCTCACTCTCTGGCGTTCTCCTTCCCCAAGTGTAACTGGCAATTCTACGTAACCCATAGGTGCGGTGGATGCTCCGTTGAATCCACGAATCCATCCTTGGCATGGCTTCAAGTCTTTCATCTCAAGATTCATCTGGTCGAAGGCTTTTTTGAAAAGGATATTAACGGAACTCCCGTTATCCACCAGTACCTTATGAACAGTGGCTGACCCAATGGGTATTGTGATTACAAGTGGATCTTCAGTTGGAGCATGGACCCCAATGCTTTCTCGCTCTCGGAAAACAACATCATCAGTCATCATCTTTTGCTGCTTCACCGGAACACTGTCCTCGGGGTTGCTACACTCCCCCACTTCGAGGTGTTGTTTGGCTGCGTTGACATATTGATCTAAAGCTTTGGAACTGTGCCCAGCAAGGTAAAGCCCACCGATCACGGTGTTGATTACAATATTCTTTCCCTTTTGCTGAGCAGTTGGCCTAGCGGCAAGTTGATTTTGATTCTGATTCGGGGCCTGCACTGCTTGCCCCCTGTCCCTAGGCGCTACTCTGTATTCGTCTAGCTTCCCTTCTCGAAGCAACCTTTCGACTACGTCCCTCAGGTGACGGCATTCATTCGTCGAATGGCCGTGAATTTGATGAAAGAGGCAAAACTTCCCTGTCTCACGCTCTTTTTCCGTCGACTCTCTAGGAGGCGGCCTCTTATTCTGGAGGACTTTATACGCATCCATGAAGATATTTTCCAGAGTATCATTTATGGGTGTATAACTCTCAAAGGCCCTGGGACGAGTCCTTCTCTGGGAGTCGTTCCCTCGGCCCCTCTTCCGGCTGTTGCCATTAGCATTGTTACTGTTGTTACCCGGTCGGCGACCACCCTGGTTCTGATTTCTGACGTTAACCTCAACTTTCCCCGAGCTGTCTCCAGTCTGTTTGATGGCGACATTGCTCTGAACTTCTTCCTTGTCAGTTGTTTTAAGCTTTCGGTTCGCGTACACCTCTTCCCAGCGTAGATGTACATTGGCTTTCTCATAGAATAATTCTCTGGTGTGGGGTGGTTTGCCTGCCAAGTACCTCCCGAATTCAGTATCCTTATCCACTCCATCAATTAGTGCTGCGACAATGGTCGGCTCATGAGGATCCTTGACCTCAGTGGTGGCCAAATTGAAACGATCCAGGTACATCTTTAGACTTTCGCCTGGTCGCTGTTTGACAAGAAATAGATCGATCACGCTTTTCGTCTTCTATGCGTAGATACGGAATTGCTCTACGAACTTCTCGCTTAGTTCCCTGAAGCTGGAGATCGATCTTGCCGGCAGGCGAGTAAACCATAGCAAAGCCACGTCTTCCAGGAATATGGGAAACGCTTTACACTTAACTGCATCAGAAGCGGCGGCAGCAATCATCGACCAAGAGTACCTCATCAGGTGTTGAACAGGATCAGATCTTCCTGCATATCGGTTCATCTGCGGCATGTTGAAACGCCTTGGAAAAGTTGCATCCAAAATATCGTCAGTAAAAGGAGTATGACTACGGTCAATCCCCCAATCCTCGTTCCGCTGTCCACGGCTGTCGGCCAAAATTTGGTGAACCATGGCTGCAACGTTTGCACTAGTCAAAGGAGGTTCAGGATCAGTGCCTCTGGCCCGACGAGGCTCTCTGATCTCTCTTCGGGGAGTAGCCACAAAATCTGGGGCTTGGACGGGGTGTCGCTGCCCCCTGTTATGATGAGTATGTGTACGGCGACGAGGCTGAGGTGGCCTATCATGTATAGGACTGTTCACGCCTCGAGTCCTGAGGGTCGTTGCTTGACCATCCATATTACGGTTTGTGGGTCTTGCCCCTAGTTCTTCTTCTTCTTGTGAGGGCAGGGTCCCGAACCGAAGCTGCTCTATGTTTTCAGCTCTTTCATACGGTCGCCGCGGAGGTCTCGGCGATTCTTCAGATGAAGAGGAATATGCTGGAGTGAGTGGACGAACTGGCGATGTTCTTTGCCTTGTTAACTCATCAAGTCTTCTATCCATAGCCGTCAGGTTTTGCCGTAGGATAGAACTTTCCTGCCTTTGGGCGGCTAACTCATCAAATAACCTATCCCACATTTCGACAAAACGGGAAAGATCCCCCTCAGTAACAGGAGCAGCAGGATCATAATGATCATCATCACCCTCTCTTATGGGCATAGTGCTCGGACCGGGTCGAGCAGAGGTTCCAGGACGATAGGAGTGGGTCATGGGTTCTTTTCCAGGTCGAGTTGTGTTCTGACCATCAGTCTGGGTAGCTGCGGTTCGTGGAGGGTGGTTCGCTGCGCCCCCCTGGGATCGACTCGTGGTCATGGTGCGTGGAGGCTGCGAGGCGTTGCCTCGGGATCGAGTAACAACCCCTTCAGTAGCGCGGATCGTCTCATCTTCATCGACTCGGAACGAGGTGTTTTCATCGGATCGGATCGCCCCCTGCGCTCCGCGATCCAGAACCTCTTCGTTGCCCAGTTCGTGCACACTCTCCTCGATCGTCTCGTTGGTCTGCGAAACTTTAGATCTTTTTCCAGCCATGATATCCGAATCGCTGGAATCTTCAAGAAAATGAATGACGAAACTTTAAGGCTGAGTTTCTCAGTGAAAGCACCAAAAATGTTAGATCGAAATTTGGACCTAACACCCAAATTGTTATAAATTGTAGAGAATTCTAAATGAGGAATAAGGAAAAAGAAAATAACACTCAGAATTTATAGTGGTTCGGCGTTAACGAGCCTACGTCCACTTTATATCTTATTGATTATGCTTTAAAAGCTAGTACAACAGTGATTTTTCTCAATATTTCAGTGGCTTGACAACAATGGCGGACTCAGTACTCACTATTGCCAAAAGGATCCCGAAAAATGCCAAGCTCTGGGCTATTTATAGCTGATTTTGTCGGACGGATCGCGGACACGTGGCACGAATCCCGAGATTTTCGGATCGCATCGCCACCATTGAGGAAACAGTCAAACTAGCCGTTGTGAACAGGTGTCGTCAGATCCATGCGATTCGGATCGCTGAAGACCAGCTCGTGGTTGAACGGGTCAGTGGGTTCGATTCGTTACAAGGGATCAGATCGCCTGGAGGTGGCGTTCGTCGACGAGATGAGAGCGATCCGTCCCTGGGCGAGTCAATAGAGTGCGATCCATTCCTGGGCGAGACGATGGCGTGCGATCCAAGCGGGGCGAGACGATGGCGTGCGATCCATTCTTCCACTTTCCTGGGGGACTTGGTTTCCTGATTTCCTTTCACGAATGATCCTGGATGGCTTGGTCAAAAAGCGAGCCAACAGTGCAGGAGGGTTAAGTACATATCGGGTTGGTGGGTAATATTAGTAAATATAGGCCCACAAACTTAACCAACAGGAAACCCTAGTAACGGGGACCCATTTCAGCAGTAACCCACACAGATGTATCACGGTACCCTGAACTAGGCAGAGTGGGGCACGATTACTGGGCCGATTGTAAGCGGTCAAAGCAGCGGCAGAGGGTACGTCAGTGTAGGTTCCGACGGTTTACGGACGTACACGTACTCCGGAGTGGGGAAAAGCAGTCACTGGGTACCAGTAGTTATACACTGTGCATCTTGAATCGTGTCGGGTCGCTATCATAAGGATTGATACACCTTATGGTGGGACCAGCACAGGGTATCTACACGCAAGAGAGGGCCGATTGACACAAACATATGGAACATGAATACAGGTAAGAGAGTTGATCGATAGGGTAGTAAGGGTACATCTAACATGTTCATGGCAATTAGGCTGATTGAGGTGGAATCCTCACGATAGATGTACACCTGAAGGCTATCACAATTGCGGGAATTGGGATCACGTTATCATTTTATACAGATTGCTAGTTGGGATACTAGTTAGGTGGTGCAGAGATAGATATAGAAATTAGAATAACAAAGTAGTAGCGAAGCAGAGAAAGAGTAGAAGCGCATTCAGTTTATCTTGCCTTATCATACTTTATGCATATCCTATGTTATCTTGTTATCCCTGTTATCACGGTATTGCCTTATATTCAGTTTATTCATGTCATGATGCTTTTGCCTGTTTATATGCTGAAAGTCACTGGACTCATGTCTGACCTAGTTTTGTTTCGCATCTTTTCTTCCGTTCCCCCCCTTTTCCCCAGGTTCACAGGGAGGAAATGTTATCACTTAGCTCGGTTTTCTTTCCAAGCTCGAAAATAGTCGATGTATTGCTTTGGACTCTCTCTTCCACTGCTATGGCTGGTTCACGCTTTATTAGGGAATATCATTATTATTATTTTTATGCTTCTTTTATACTTGAAAGTTTTTGAAACAAGACAGAATTTCTATGTATTACTTTTAAGTATAATTGAGACAATTGTTGTAAAAGCTTGACTGAATTAAGTTGTTTATAAAATGACTTTATTTTCCGCTGCTTTATTTGTCTGTCTTGTAATTTATCTGCATCTTTTACCTAAAATGCTTCACCAAAGTTAAGGCATTCTCTTTGTGAGTGGCCTTAACGGAGGTGGGGTGTTTCATAAGCGTTGGTAGATTTTTGTTTGCAACGCTTATACATGTTGCAAAAAATTTGTTTGCAACATTTTTACATGTTGCAAGATTTTCATTTACAACAAATATAAATGTTAATAGTAACATAAACATGTATTACTAATTCCTATATTCTAACATTAATAGTCAATTAATAACACTAACATGATTATATTATAGACGATATTTAATATGAATCCAAAACAAATATTATTCTCAAGTTAAAAGGTATAACTCAATGAACACCAGTAAACAACATTCTAATCAAGTATTGACATAGAATATCAGTTAACAACAGACAAGTACAATACATAATTAAGTTGCTAATTCAATATATAAATGAAATTCTACAAATACCGAATACGAAATTTCGGCCATCTAACGAAGACTCCATCTTAAAATTCACATAACTTGTACATTCCATTTCGAGGACCATCATAAATTGTTGCATCCAGTTCAAGATCTTCTACTGCACCGTTAGAACTACCATCCAATTTCCTTTTTTCTTCCGTTGCCTTTAGAATTGTCTGCATTCATTTAATATCGCATTAAATTGAAATTTTTAGTTCCTTGTTAAAAACATGTGTATGCATCATTTATAAAAAAAACATTAAATTGTAGGCTCGGTTTAAAACTGAGTCGTCGGGCCAATAAAACTAAGCCATCAGGCCATACATTATGTCTTTCATCAGATTCAATTACGTTTTTAAGTTTCTATGTTATTTTATTAAAATACCGGATTAATAACGGAGTTATAGACAATATAACACCAAAGGGGTGACAAAAATATATTCTACAATTATGCAACATTATAAAACCCCATGGGATAGAACCTGTGGAAGAGCCTTCACGCAACTGCAATATGTATATAGCAAAGATGTCATGTTTTTTCCTTCTTGAATCGGGGTATTCTGCGTTATTTGGCATAACAATAAAATCATATGCAACAATTTAACATGGGAAAAGATGCCAGATTAAGTTAGAAAGAGAAAATAAATTGTATTCAAAAATGCATACTACATCGGGAAACCGACGGATTGCAACTCAGTTGGCAAACTGATAGTTTGCAACTCAGTTTGCGCAAACTGAGTTTGCCTAGCTCAGTTTGCGCAAACTGAGTTTGCACAACTCAGTTTGACAAACTGAGTTAGCGCAAACTCAGTTTGCACAACTGAGTTGCGCACTCAGTAGCGCAAACTGAGTTGCGCACTCAGTTCACCCAACTGAGTCTGCTAACATATCATCATCAATAATAATAATAATGTGTCTTACATTGCTTAGGAGTAATAGCTGTGTTTCCCTTCAGGCTTGCATATGCTGCCTTGCAGAATATAACATACCTAGATTGAGAAAATTTCTCATAATCAAATGAATAAGGTGAAAAGATTGTGAGAAGATCAACGTACTAAAGATGCTAATGCATCAAAGTATTAGTAAAACCAGGGAAAAGAGTAATACAAGATTCCGCTTGTCCCTCCCATCACCTTTCTAATTGTGGTTCCAATCTCATTTACAGTTTCTACAGCATCGTTTAGCGAGTAACTGCAAAAGCAGCAGATGCCTTCATCAGATAAACTATCTATTATTTCAGGAGAAAACCGCTGAATAAGACGTTGCCAACCAAACAAAAATTTCAATGCATTCTTGATCAATGTATATCAAACATATCTCAACCCATATACAACTAAATCAGGACTTCAAAATCTCTATTCGCTCTAGCTTTAGCAATCATTACAATTAAAGAAAGATACATGATTTACCCAACATTTAAATTAAAGCAAATATAGTTTCAAGCCTAGACTGAAAACTCCAAAATCATACCACCAAGACCAGCTTTTATGTTTCAACCAAGAACTAAACCCTACCTTGAAAATTGTTCATAAACTAAACCCAAAAGATGAATTACAGTATTTTAGAAACAAAAACTATTAAGCTGAAACCGTGGTTGAAATTTTTGGCTGTAGACAAATTACGATTATGGCACTACAGCAACCAAAAGATAACATGTGCCAAATATTATAAGGGGAACAAAGATGACGACACTTCACCATTTTATGTCATCAAGAATGGCAGATGCACCACTATACATCTGCAAAAGACAGTTCGGTTATCAAGAAATTACATATGATATTAAGTTTGCTGCATATAGATAACTCGCTGTAGATCCGCAATCACCATCCCCAACTTTACAGTCCGAGTCATTTAGCACATCCCTCATATTAATGATTTCATTTGCAGCTGCACGAATGACAGATTCAAGGATGATGCCTTGTTCACTCAACTTTCTTGGTTTGTGAAAGTCCTAATCACAATTCACAAATTATATTCGATTCCAGAATAAATCAATTAGCTGCTAAAAATGTTTTAATGGTTTCATTTGTATAAAATTTATTATGATGGAAAAAATTCATAATCCACTCCTGGCCGATTACTTCTTCATAATCGTATTTTATATGACAAATAAAAGCAACCACACACATGCACACACACACATATGTATATATAGAATTGTTTGGCTTCAGCTTAAATATAACAAAACTATTTAAAAAATGAAAATGTGCAATCATGTTACATGATTTAGGAAGAAAAACATGACAGGTATATCTTCAAAGCAGAGAATTATAGCTGCATATCAATAATTAAACTGAGAGGACAAAGCATTGTTTAGAGATTACTAATTATATGATCGCTTTACATACTTCAGTTTAGATAACAAATAAAGAGTATCATCATAATGAAACTCCAATTTTGAAGTTTGTCTATATATGCAGACAATTCAAAAAACCCTCGACCTCATCATCAGCAAGAATGCATACTCCAAATAGGAGGAAGTCGGTTTTGAACCAAGGTCGCCACAAATATATATATATATATATATATATATATATATATATATATATATATATATATATATATATATATGGGGAAAAAAATGTTGCTTCTAGATTTGACTAGACACTTGAAAAGAAGTGTACCAGTTGCAAAAGAATTAGATAAAGCCTCCCATATATTTGATACCACGGCTGCACATACTTGAATGTAAATGATTTCAGCCATTACGTTTTAACCATAATCAAGCTACATAATTACTACTTCTTTAATTTTTACCATTAAATTGCATCCAGACATTGAAAACAGAAGTCATTTATTTCGGTTGAAAAGCATAAGTACCTTATACGATGCGTATGAAGAATATTCAATGTAATCACCCATTTAACAAAAAAATTGATCATTAGCTAAGTAATAGGTTAATGTATGTATATGACTCACAATAACCATACACTCTCTATTCAACTTTTTTAGGTGAATTGACATTTTATGAGCAACAGCTTGGTTGAGACCATGACAATAGAAGCACGGGTATATTAGGTTTATCAGACTTACTATAGATCTTAACTATTGTGTAGCACAACTTTGTGCACAAATCAGGTCATAACTCCATGAATAGAACCCATAGGACATATATATATATATATATATATATATATATATATATATATATATATATATATATATATATATATATATATATATATATAAAATCACAACGCAAGAATAAAAGGGCCAATAAAATATATGACACCAATTTAGTATAGCAAATATTGGCTGATTGATAATATATATTGGTACAACTAAATAATAACCACTCAATATGATACATGATACAGCATTAAGGAACTGGGTTCTTACTTTCATATCAAGACTTGATGTGGACCGTGATGGTGGCAATGGGATTGGAAGTTTAGTAGGCTATCCCCTACAAGTGAAAGCACCTCTCTTGCTTAAAGCCGTAAAATTCATAACATTGAACTGGTAAGTTTTATTTCCCAAGAAAGCAATTCATATGGCAATCTACATGATTGTGTTTTATACAAGGTTCGAAATCCCGGTTTCCGGTTCCGTTCCGCTCATGTAAAAAATTTAAAGTTCTGGTTCCGTTTCGGAAATTCCGGTTTATTTCCGGTTTATCAATTCCGGTACAATTTTTTTACAAATATGCAACACTAATAACTAGTTATGTTAAATTATTCGAGTTACATATAGGATACAAAGAATATGACATAAAAATTTAACAAAAAAACTATTTCTTTGAGCATCATATAAATTTTACTTGTCGTGTAGTTTTTTTCTTTGTAACATTGTTGTTTTTGCAACTGAGACGAACACTTGCTACCTCAAGTATTATGGATTGTTGAAGCATTTCAATATATGCAAAAACTGTGATGTTGGACTGGTACTAAGTTGGAGTGTTGAGTTTGAAAGTTTGTAACATGGTTCCTATCTTTATTTTAATTTGTTCCATTTACTCTACCAGACAAATGGAAACGTTCACCCAATTAATCAAATACCACTACAGTCAAAAATTTCGCTCTATTTCCCGAAATCCAACTGACCGCTCTTCTTCCCCAAATTGCTACTTCATTCTTTTTCTTTTTCTATAAAACGCAAACCAATTCACTTCAAAATTGCCAACAGGATTGCCTATTTCCGAAACCCGACCTATTACGCTGATTATCCTCTACAATTCGTTCAGATTTCTCAGCCCTAATTCATTTCTTCGAAGGCGGAAAGAGAAAACGGGAAAAAAAGACCTCGTTCGTTGATCTATGATGCTGCTCGAAGTAGAAGCCCCATAAGAGTTGATCGATGCTTCCAAGATCTTCAATTTACGTGGCTTTGTGCTTTTTTATGTGACGAAAACCGAAACCGGTTTTTTGTTTAAATTCCGGTCCGGTCCACGCCGGAACCGGGCCGAGATGGCCGGAAAACCGGCGTGCCGGCCGGAATTTAAAACCTTGGTTTTATATAATGCAAGTGCAATGCGTATTTTTTTTTTTTAAAAAAAAAAAAATTGCCTACAAAAAGCGACGGAAGCCATGATGGCAAACTGATGATGTTCAAATCAGAATCTCTGGATTCAAAAGTATTTTGCATTATTTCTTTAGATAGAAAATTGCAAGTTTGACTAGCACTTTTCATAAATATTTTCAAAAATTCGGTAATGATCACAATATGCAATTATTTAATAAAAATATACTTAAATACCAATTATAACTTTTCAGAAGCGCAAATATACTTAAATTCAAGTTTTTAATTTTTGATAGACTTTTCAGAAAGCGCAAATTAACTTGCATTTTCTATCAGAAAAGTGCAAAGCTACTTTGCGGTGTCTATTTTAGAAAATTAGAACCTGAGTTATAAAATTATCAGTACAAAGTAGGAATGGCAATGGGGCGGGTTGGGACGGGTTTCTCGTGCCCCAGACCCGACCCGAACTTTTTAAACCCTGCCCCAGACCCGCCCCATAGACCCGGTGCGGGTCTGGAATTTCGCCACGTACCCGAAACCCGTACGGGTCAGGGTAGACCCGACCCGCCCCACGACCCGGTTATATTGTGTTCTAGTGTATACAAATTTATATACTTATATTTTTTTATCACTAAATGATGAATTATATACATATTATAATGTGTTCACAATGATAAGAGAATGTAATAAAATGAGTTCAAAAAGTATGCATTTTTTATTGTATGATTATCATTGATGCAACTTAATATAATAAATTTTTTATAGTTTGTTGATTGAAAGAATACAATATTCAAGTTATAACCATGTATACCTAAGAAGACTATCAAGTAATCATTATAGTTATACAGTACTTTAAAGATGTTTCAATCATGCGGGTCGGGTTGGGGCGGGTTAGCCGTGCCCCGGACCCGACCCTAGATCCGGACCTCCAAAAGCGGGTCGCGGGTCTACCCGCCCCGAAGACCCTATGGGGCGGGTCTAAATGGGTCAAAATAGGGGCGGGTCAAGCGGGTTTGGACCCTAGGCCCGCCCCATTGGCATCCCTAGTACAAAGACCTCTCTTATACTTTTCTTATAACTACAACAGAAATCCCAGTTATGGACTTAAACTAACCAACATAGCAATATAATATGAAGGTCACACATTAAAGTACAAAGCACTTGAGAACTACATTATTGAATAATAATCCATTTCAACTGTTCCTCGTGGCCTAAGATCGTGAAGCAGACAAACCGGAAATATTATTATCATTATCTTAAAAAAATTGGTATAACCAAGTACTCCTTAGGATTAACTGGTTAGATTATACAACCATGTGGGAACCTTTTCATAGGTTCGTAGTAAGAGCTAAATTCATGGTTGTATAATATATGATTGGCACGATTTAGCCAAGTGACACTACCCTTTGTATGTTAACTCATATGGTGTGGCTGGGTTATACCATTCTGTAGTGATTTTTAATCAAATATAACCCATACTGTTTACAAAACAACAAACTTGCATGCATAATACGAGTTATATAGCTAATCCTATCAATATAATGATTCACCATATTCAACAATGCTTTCAAGCGCATAACAATTTCTAGCTAAATAATATAGCATGATTTCAACTATTGCAATTACAAACGAGTTTGAAACCTTAACATTTCCATGATTTGAAAAATAATATCTCAAAACTTAACCATATGTTATGGCTTCCCTATTATGGCTGATACAAAAGCATTAACCACCATCGTTAGATCTAGTAATCAATCTTTTACCCATGATGATTGTTAGTAAAGTCCTTAAAAATTCAATTTTAGTCAAAAGCAGTTGAATCTTGAACCAAACGGCTGGCTCTAAGCAACTGAATCTTTCCTACTTTGATTATTCAACATAATAGATTACGTTGCCTACCTCGTAGGGACTCTACGAGGTAACGTTGCAAACCTCGTAGGGCAACTACGAGGTAATGATACCAACCTCGTAGGGCTACTACGTGGATGAATCGCAATCCTCACACCCGCACTGCGTGGTTAACGAAAACAGGTAAAAAAAAATATTCAACGAAGGGTATTCTTGTCCAACGAAATTTTAAAATAAAAAAGGGGCTACTCAGCAAATGTCTGGGTCTAAATAGAATTTGCCAATAAAAGTAACAGAACTAACCTGCTTTCGTGCTTAGGACCCAGCAGCTGACTCTCGATATTTGATCATCCTTGTCTACCTCCTCTCCACAGCCCTTTTCACTCCTTTTTTGCATTCCTACCTTCCACACCTGACTCGAAAACATGGTAAGGCATAGGCTATAAGAAGAATAATCCCCTCTTTCCAATTCCACCAGGAAACCCCACTGCCATAATTGTCACTACACCCAATCCTGCAAGTCCTTACATCAACGCATTATTCACACCTGAATCCGCAATCCCAATATCTACATTACTACGCACTTGTATTTGTGCTGGAAATGAAGGCGGTAGGTTAGCCGCGACTTTCAGTATCGTGGCGGTGAGTTTAGATGAGTGGACGTGTGTTTAGATTTTGGGGATGGCGATTTTTAGGTTTTGATAAAAAAAAAATCGAATAGAGAAAGAAACGGAGGATATGTGGAAAATAGGAGAGAATGATGGGCTGTAGATGAGAGAAACGGGGGAGGGTGAGCACGAAACGAAAGATATTTTCTGGACACGGCAGAAACGAAGCCAAAATTGAGATTTTATTTTAAATATCTCTTCCAATTTTAAAAATTTGCCCTTATCTTATATCTGTTTGACCTATTCCTGCGAAATACGAAATGGATCGTTCATGCATTCCTTTTTCTCTATATATTTTGCAACCTATGGATCTTCATTCCTGATATCACTCTCTTATCTCTTCTCTTTAGCCATGGCTACAGCATCATTCTTCCTCGTGCTCACTTCTATACTACTGCTTTCAACCATAGACAAATCAAATGCCTCTAGAATCCTCAAGGGGAATTTAGCACAAGCATACGAATTAAAGACCGGTGACTTTTCCATCAAAATTGACACCTTTGGTGCAACCATTCTCTCTGTCGTGATCCCTGATTCACATGGTAATCAACGAATAAAAATTCATTTTCTTTCTTTTGCTTTGTTCATAAATGCTTAATAAACTATGTTGATGTATAATAACTACTATTGAATATTGCAGGCAAGCCTGGTGATATAGTTCTGGGATATGATGGCTTCAGACAATACCTCAACGATACAACATATTTTGGAGCTCTAGTTGGTCGTGTAGCCAACCGAGTCTCCCATTCTCGATTCGTCCTTGATGGAAAACCACACCGACTCTTCAAAAACGATAAACAAAACTCCCTTCACGGTGGCCACAGAGGCTTCAGCCAAGTGCATTGGACAGTGAAAGAGATCCACCATGGCAAATCTCCCTACATCAAACTCTACTACCACAGCTTTGATGGAGAACAAGGTGATGTATTCAAATATACTATTGTTCTATCAACAGTGACATATGTTTTAATTTAGATCTAAACCTGATTTCAAAATTCCAGGATTTCCTGGAGACGTTGACGTGTATGTGACATACAAAATCACAATGGACTACACATTATCAGTGTCCATGGAAGCCAAACCCGTAAACAAGGCAACACCGATAAACTTAGCACAACACACGTATTGGAACCTGGAGAACGAAGGCAGTGGCACCATCCTTTCTCATAAAGTTCAGATCTTTGGATCGAAGATCACTCCAGTGGACGATCAACTGATCCCTACTGGTGAGCTTAAGGACATAAAGGGTACGGCTTATGACTTTTTGGAGCCACAGGAGGTAGGGAGTAGGATCAAAGAAGTGAAGGGAGGGTATGATATGAATTATGTGCTAGATGCACCTCTTGAGAAGGGAATGAGGAAGGTGGCTATTGTGGAAGGCAACGGAGGTAAGGGAAGGAAGATGGAGCTGTGGTCGAACCAGCCCGGAGTGCAATTTTATTCGGGGAACTTTTTGGATAATGAGAAGGGGAAGAATGGGCATGTGTATCCACAGCATGGAGGGTTGGCTTTGGAGACTCAAGGGTTTCCCAATTCAGTTAATCAGAACAACTTTCCTTCTCAGGTTGTTAGGGTTGGCCAGGTTTATAAGCATGAGATGTTCTATAAATTTTCTATTTAGATAGCATTTGTTTTTGGTTTGTGTTATTGCTTGTGTGGTTTTTAGTTATAGATGCGTAGTTTAGAAACCTTTTAGTTCAATAATAAATTGCAATCTGATATTTTATGGTTCATGCATTTATTCATCTATGAAATTGTATTTTCTTATCAAACTAGTTTATGCTTTCATCCCTTTCAATTTAAGTTATCGGTGAAAAATGATTTCAGTGCCATTCGTTTATTGCTAATTCAATCAAATAATTGTAGATGGAGCAGCTGATGAATTCAAAATTTAAGTATAGCACTTGCGAACTCAAAACTGTAATTCAATTTAGTGGCTATGTATTGTTTGCTATCCATGTTATGATTACAGTACCATTCTTTTTCTCTTTTTGTCCGAATCAACTGCATATTTCTTCATGTCATCTTCTGTTTGGATCAACTAATAATTCATTTGTATGGTTACATTGGCCGCTTACTGACTGACAATGGAGAAAGTTAATAAATTTACCCATTTATCTTTACAAACTTAATAACTGTTCTTATTTAACCTTACACACATATACGTACCTATACACTGAATCTAAATAAATTTGATAATATATTTTCAACTATGTTAGATTAACATATTTTTACGTAAATTACTTTTTCTCCCTTATTATAAAATTTTCCTCTGATTCACCAAGCTTAACTGATTGTTCAGGTTCTGTTTGTGACAAATAAACACATATGCTGATGTAGTTTGGAAAACTGCAGCTTCATTCATTATATATTTGGATATGAATGTTACAATGAAATTACACAGGCAATATGGTTTCATCTGTAGATTTCAAATACATAATGATTCTGAGCAATAGACGTTTTAAGTATATAAATCTCAAATATACGTTTCGGTCTCTCATATACATAAATTTTACAGTTATTATTGTAGTCAATGAGTTTCGAGTGAAGGCATGCTTTCAATGGCATAATATCTTACTGATGTCAAGATTAAGTTTATGAAATTTTTAATCAATAGATTTCAAGTATATATGTGTTTCAAAAGAAAACAATTTGAGTATGAAGTTTATGTATGTGCATGCGTGTGTGAGTATGAAGTTTATGTATGTGCATGCGTGTGTGACTTTGAATATGTCAGAGTTTCCAAATATACATAATTTTGTATACAAGATATCAAATGTAAGGAAATGCAAATACATGTCAACTTTTGAATAGAAAGTTTCTCAAATATAAGATTTTTCGAGCGCGGTAATATATGTGTTTGTTTTGTTTTGTTCATGAATATGACAACTGGATTAAGCAGTTAAGGAGTTTGATACAGTGAGAAGGGAGGGTAAGATGCCTATCCTATTGGGTAACTTTAATTGCTATTGGAAAAGGGAGAGAGAAAAAAAAAATCATGTCTTTTTATGAGTCAATTTGTCTAGTATTAAGTAAATGTTGGTTTGTAAGTCTAAGTGTCTTTATATTAAGAGTCTTATGGAAGTTAGTGTGTCTATTAAATAAGTATGTGTCTCTTAGTTTAATGTGGTGTCTATTGTGAATTGGTGTGTCTTTTAAGTTGAAGGGTCATGTAAGACTATCTATATAAAGCCTATTATTTTGTAAGGAAGTAAGAGTGAAAGTGAGTGAAGAAAAAAGAAAAAGAAAGAGAAAAAATATTGTAAGAGAAAAAAAAGAGAAAAAGAGAAAAGAGAAAAAAAAAGTGAGTGAGGATAAGAAAAGGAAATTGTTGTAAGTGTTGAAAGTTGATTTAAAAAAGAAAAGTTATTTGTGTATCAACTCCTCCTCCTCATCTAAATAATCCCTCTTCATATTAGCTTCTTCAAATTGGTATCGGAGCTAGGTCGAAATAATGGGATTTCTATTCTTTATGTCATTCGTTCTCACAAAGGAAAATTATGAAAGATGGAGTAACAGAAAAAAAGAACAGTTAATCTCCAAAGGGTTATGGGAGATTGTTGAGAGTGGCTATCAGTGGCCAAAAGACGTTAAAAATATGACGAAGAAAGAGAGTGAGGCATTCACAAGCTTGAGAAAGAAAGATCTTCAAGCTTTTATGGTGCTGAGTGAGAACGTTGATAAAGAAGCATGGTATCATATTAATGAAGAGAAAACCGCGAAAAATTCGTGGGAATTATTGAAAGAGGCGTATGGAAAGGATAAACAAAAATAAAAGAAGAGGATGATGAAGAGGAGGTCGAAGAACCTGAAGTAGAAGAGGGGGAAGAGAAGGGAGAAGAAGTAGTGAAAGAAGGTAAGGAAGAGGACAAAGTCAAAGAGGAAAGTGAAGTGAAAAATGGTGAGGAAGAGAAAAGGGATGAAGATGTAGATATGTTAACACAAGAAGAGAATGCAGAGAAGAAGTTAGAAGAAAATGCAGAGAAGAATAATGACATGGGCATGGATACCAATAACAACATGAAGAAGACTAATGAGAACACGGAGAAGAAGACTAAAGAGAAAATCAGTAAAAAGTATGAAGAGGAGAGAGTGGAGGTTGCAAACAGTGAAAAAGAGAAGCAAAGAGCATTATTACAGTTACAGTGGAAAGTGATTAGTAAAAGCTAACAAGGTGATCCAGAAGGTCCAAAGGTCAGTGAGAGTTCTACTGCGATAAAAAACATTGTAGAAAAAGATGTGGTTTTTGAACAGCCAGCTGAGATATTGGGTATGTTTGGAACTGACAAATGTTGCAATCAGCCAGTTAAAAATTCAATTTTTGACAAATGCGATCAAATTTCAAAAAGGAAGAGAGGAAAAGAAATATTGAATTGTAGTTGCTTTCAGACGAGCGGAAAAAGGAACAAGAAAGAAGGCAAGGCAGATATTTCGGAAGAAAGTGAAGAGCTAACTTGTAACACCCCACCTCCGCCAGGGTGTCTCTTGCAAGCACTCTGACTTTGGAGGGGCGTTTGAATCAGGTAAACATGCATAATGATATATCAAGGCAGAACAAGAACATATGTATATGCGTAAACAGATTAAATAACATAGATAGAACAGCGGAAGATTTTAAACTATTTCAAAACAAGTCTGTTACATCATAATATCAACTTCCCAAATAAACCAGTCTAGATAAAACAACATCAACATCAACTGAAATACATAAATACTAATCCCCAAAAGAAGTGATAGCCACAGCTAGCTTCATGCCAAACCGTACATGAGCTAAATTCCACAAGCAAGCAGTCTGAAATCCAGCTAAGCTCCAGTATTCCCTCCCTGAGAACCTGGGGGGGGGGAACGGAAGAAAAGAGGCGAAAGAAAACAGGTCAGTCAAAAAGACTGAGTAAGCCCTACTACAATCAATGTAAACTGATAAAGTTAACTGGCATGAACAGCAGGAATGAACATAAGGATAACTACCTACTAGCATGATGATTAACTAACAAGGTAGATAAAGGTGTCATCGCATAATCAGGATTAAGGTTTTGCACCACAGGTGTACTAGCAAACTAACATGACTTGAATAAACAAGTATTGATCCCTTGGCCCATGCTTTGGCCCAATAACATGAAATGACCCTAATGCAAGGTCCAATAACATGAAGTGACACTACCACGAGGTCCAACCAAACGGTCTAGTCGATCGGCTCCCTAAGCCTAACTCGTCACGTGTTGGTGTCAATACGGCCCAAACATGATTGTAGTCAGACTGTGCAGGGTCTCCTGTCGGGTGTATCAAGCCCTAGGGTGGCAACCCCTGGACACCATAAACATGAGTGCACAGTCTCGATCTACTGGTACCCGTGCATGATTTCCCCGGCTTCGGACTATGTGCACGACCATGGTCCGCCCGGAACTACACCGGCGTACCCTCTGCCGTCGCTTTTGGTCACTTACCTCCAGTCCAGTAAGCGTGCCCCCACCCTAGCCTAGTCCCTAGGGTCATGATGATACTAACTTGGGATTACTGCTGGAGTGGGCCCTCATTGCTAGGATTTTTCTAGTGGGTTAACTACGGTTTAACCCCCTTACTATTCATGGATTAACTTGGTTAAGTGTAACGATGAGTTCACGACTTAACCCCGATTAATCTACCGAGCCCAAATTGGTTAAGTACTAAGTGGACCATGACTTAACCCTAATCACGAGGCATTAATTAATTTTAATGCGCCTTAACCTCTCACATTAGACCTTGTTGTGGTTACTAGTTAAGTCGGGCGGGTCCGGGTAGCTTTACACCACAACTTGGTCTAACCTCGGGTTCAAGGTACAACATGACCAACTTCTCACATTAGGTCCTATTGTTTGTAGCAACTAGTTAAGCCGGTCGGTTCCGGGTAGGTTTACGCTACAAACTCAACCCAACCTCGAGTTGACCACACTTATCTTTTCTAAGTGTCATGTCCATCATGTTTCCAAAACATGTTACAAGTTTTTCAAGCAATTGGGTAGACCTAACTTAATAGGTAAATTCCCAATGGGTAGACCTAACTTAATAGGTAAATTCCCAAGCTTATGTTTTATGTCTTTTAAGTTTACCCAACCCCAAACGCAATCCCATCGCTTACATATCGCAATAGCGCATAAAGGATAGAAAGAGGGACTTTGGCATAATCATGACATAAAGGTATTGAAGCCACAAGTTCAACATGGTGGCATATGAAATGTTCATGTGTTCGTATACTTGCATATCACATATTTTGGCCTCAAAAGCATGCATAAAACCAAACTTAGCATATTGGTGATACATGGTGATAAATGACATGTAAACATGGCCATAAGTTCGCATTTAGCCTCACATGCAAGTTATCATAAGAGATATGATAACTTACATATTGCTAAAATGCAACCTTTAGCATAAAGCTTGAAGCTTTATGTTCATAAACCCAAGATAAGCTTGCATAACATGATAGCATGAACAAAATGTTCAATCCAAACTTGCATAACACAACTTGCATATCATATCAAACTTGCATAACATGATGAACTTGCATATCATATCATAGCATACTTGCATAACATGATAAACTTGCATATTACATCATAGAAAACTTGCATAACATGATAAACTTGCATATTACATCATAGAAAACTTGCATATCATACATTTAACTTTAGAGTTTAAGTATGAAAGTAGAATAGGGCTTACAATGCTTAAGAAGTCACAAAAATATGACAAAGCCCTTATGAAATTAATCAAACCCAAAATGCAAGCAAAACCCTTGAGCAAAAATGATCAAAACTCTTTCTTTATAGAAACTTGACTTGAATGCAAACTAATGATGCTCATACAAGTCTAAAAACACCTGTATGCATGGAAAATCACTTAGAAATTTATTTAAGAATTTTATGAAGAGAGTGGAGGCCATGAGAGGATTGATTTTGCCATAGTTTAGTTGTAGGATAGATTAATGATGATTTAGGGTAGGTTAGGGCCTTATTTATAGATTAGGCAAGTGTTTTAGGCCATAGGATTAAACCCTAGTTGCAATCTCAGCCCTTAAAACCGAATCTGGCCCCCAAGCTCAACACAATCTCAAAGTGGTGCACCAGGCTAAACAGCCCGGCTGGACCAAGTCGACAGCCAAGTCGACAGGGCTGTCGACTTGGGTCCAACCAAGTCGACTCCCAAGTCGACAGGGCTGTCGACTTGGGTGTTCTGGCGGGAATTCTCCCGCCTGGCCCAACTGGCCCAAATTCTCAAATTCAAGTTTGAATTTGAATTCTGTTTTTTTCTTAGAAGTTTTCTGAAAACTTCGTTGGGCCTTAATCGGGTCATACGGGCTCCGATTTTCGAAAACCCGGACTCTATTTCGCGTATTTTTCCGAGACGAACGCAATGGCATAGCCCGTTTCCCTTGATTCAGATCTTAGAATTAAATTCTGCCTCAATTTATGTTATAATAGGTTATTGAAAATACGGGTTGTTACATTCTCCCCTCCTTAAAGGATTTCGTCCCCGAAATCTTCAAGTTAGGAAGAACGTATCCTACCATCCAACATCCATCTACTCAAAACATTATCCACGAGCAATCATTGTCCTTACAAAATTCTAGATGTTGTATGAGCATATGCAAAGGTGTGTGTATATGTCCTTATCTAATGCAAATATCATCAATGCAAATTATGTTAGTGAAATGAATCCATATGTATGCAATTCCTAACATAATGTATAACATCTATATGTGTGCACATCACATACATCCATATGCAACATCCATGTGATAACACAAAAATTTTCATCCATGAATAAGCATAAACACTCATGCATATGCAATATGAGGAGTGTGTGAGCCGATCTAGTGCCTAACGTGTATAATGCATCCACGAGCGACCACTTGCAAACACTTGCAACCACTTGCAACCATCAAGCATAACATGTTTCAAACACATGTTTCATCCAAAGGGTTTCTACCTAAGGTTCTCATGACAAGATTACCACGATAAACTAGATAAACATGGATAGCAAGGAGAAAGATATGCTAACAAAGAAAAGAGATTGAGAGTGTACCCTCAAAAAGGAATGGATAAAGCCCACACATCTTCTCCTCGGTTTCCCAAGTTGCGTCTTCTTCGGCTTCACCCCATTGAACCTTCACCAACTTGACCTCTCGATTCCTTAGCTTCTTGGTCTCCGTCCCCAAGATACGAATCGGAGCTCTCCTCAAAGTAGCCTCTTTCTCCACTTCTACATCTTTTAGAATACTTGGTTCAACAACCTCTGCTGATTCATGTAAACACTTCCGGAGATGTGAGACATGAAAAACATCGTGTACTCCGGCAAGCTTCTGGGGCAACTGTGACGGCCCGCCCCGCACCAGCCTGCATTCCCACCGAAAGTGCGCTGTACACATGCCCAACTAGCACGGGACGGTCGTCAGGAGAAAGGAAAGAAGAGGATGAACTAATCAAGGAACCTGTAGAATGTCTCACAGCGCATGAAATAAAATATAATAATAACATACTTGACATAAAACAGGTGAGACAGTGCATAAGCTGATAACTAACAATCAATGTCAACATCAGAGCAGCGGAAATCCAAATAAAGCTTATTACAACTTTCCAAATTTACTGTCTCTTATCAAAAGAAAACTAAAGTAGAAGATACACCACCAATGCCCAAGCAGTGATCTTCAACAATACAGGGAGAATACTATATATATTACGTGGAAGCCTCCTGCTCGTCTCCGGATCATCTACCCGTGCATCACCAGCTAACTTGTCTCTAGTCTGCTCGTGTGAGCACCCAGAGTAATAAGAGGAGACATAAAACTCTGGGTCAGACATAAAGCCTGGTATGAGCGATAAGCATCTAAACAGAATAATAACAGGTATACTAAACCATACCTGAACCTGGACCTGCAACCAAAGAGTTAGTACCACATACCGTACAATACTCCAAGGTGCCAAAATAAATAGTGTCAGAATACGGGGGTGGGGTGTGCATGTCACAATGATAGCAAACAAACCATCCATAGCAACCATCCTCACATCTCTCACACAGTGCGTAAAGCGCACGACATCTACCACTTTGGAACACTAGACAAACTGAGGTAACGACGAATCCCGACTTGTAGAAACCCCGCTGTGACCAAGCCAAACACTTGGAGTCATGACCAAACATTTCAATGACCCACTTCATTGGTCGTAGCCCTTGGTTCTACCGATGCCATAATGGCCCTGAATCCGCCTTCGTACCTCCTACCATAGTGGTCCAAAGCTATAGACGTCGATAACTCCTTAGCACGCGTCCCGCAGCAAAGCCCAACCATGAAGCGAACTCGTTGATACCCATCTGAATCTTGAGCTCTAACTTCTCATTTGGACTTCCTTTGCATCTCGGGTTATGGATCATCACCAGACCGGTTCGGATCCCTTTCATCATCATTGGGATCGTGGTCTTCATCGTCTCGGTTCGTGATTGCTACTTCGGGTCGGATCGGAGTCCTTCATGGTACACTGGATCGGTTCGTGGCTTCCAGTCCCATCCGGATCGGATCGGGTTCTCCACCACGCCACGGCTCGGGTCACGCCTCCTGGTCATAGCTCCAAGTCCTTCGCCCTCCTTCGAGTCTCTGGTTCGTTGTCCTCAAGGTGGTCAGTTCGGATCGTGTCGTCATCCCTCCAGGCGGGTCGGGTCGGAGTCTTCAATCACCAAGCCTTGAATCGCGACTTCTCGGATCGGGTCGGAGCCTCCTTCACGCCAGGTCGGTTCGTGGCGTCCTGGGCTCACCATCTCGGAGCGGATCGGATCCTTCAGCTTGTAGTGCAGCTCGCTCCGTAATAACGATCGGTTCGGTTCGTGGTGAAGGGAAATGGGCGGTTCGGGTCGGATAGTGGCGATCCGATCCGATTTCCTGCACTAATTCCTGCAACTTTCCAGCAACGTGTTTACGCCATTCGACGACGTTTTTGACCAATCTAATTATTCTAATCAATCATAAAACATACCATAGAGTCATAGCAACATAGCAAACTAACCACAAACACCAAAACAATGAATTCATATGTCAAAATGGATCAAATATGCCCAAAACCCCTTATTTTCCCTTAAGCATGTTCAAGTAAAGCTAATCATAGGGTTAACAAAACTTAATCAAATCGAACCAAATTTCTAACAGAGGCATAAAATATTATTTACGAATTTATAAACATTTTTCCAGAATTTATTGGTGTATAAATTCGCTAATCCCCACTAATTACCCCTAATTAACCGTAATTAGTGTCAAAATGATGCTATCACTCACCTTGGCCACAAACAAAATTCTCAGAACTGAAACTCCTCTGACTTGGGCGAATACTGATGTCCAACAGCAGCTCTAACCTTGCTTTGGTGCTTTTTCTTCTTAATTTGATGCCTCTAAGCCTTAATCCTTGATTAGGAAGTGATTTTTGGGTGTTTTAGAGAGATTTAGAGAGTGGAGGCCATGGCTAGGTCAAGAGAAATGAAAGTGGCGGCTGGAAAATGTCTAAAGAAATGTTTTCTAACCCTAATCAGCACCTATATCCCCCTAAACCCGAAATTTCCCTTGGGCCAAGCTGCTAATCACCCGGTTAAGCCCAATTAAGCTGTTTTTCACCATCTGAAACTTGTTTCAGCCATATCTCCCAAACGGTGAGTCCGTTTGGCTAATGTGACCACTCTACGGAAAGAGAAACCATCATCCGAAGCCAATGGAAGTGGTTTCAGGTCAAAATTCCTTCTCAGTCAAAAGTTATGGCCAAAACAGTGCCAACTAGGGGTAAAATGGTCATTTAAAAATCGGGAAAAATCATGAACACGGGAAATGGCCCCAATAGTCGTCTCCCAAAGTTACATGACCATACGACTTCATATGTGACAGAAATAAATATTCTACGATCCTATGATGCGTAGAATGCGGGTCGTTACACTCTCCCCCCCTTAAGAAATTTCGCCCCCGAAATTCCTTAACCCAAAACATACAAAGGATCCCGCATGCCTAACAACCACATACAACAATCAAACATGCAAAACAAGTAAACAAGCCTATCCTAGCATGCGGAAAACTAAATCAAAGTCAAAATCTTACCAGACAAAGAGTTCTGGGTGTGCCTTCCTAATGTTCTCCTCTGTCTCCCAAGTACAATCATTCTCGTCCTCGCCCCACTGAACCTTGACTAACTTCACCGCCTTCCTTCGAAGTTGCTTCATGTCGTGCTCGACAATACGGGCCGGCTTGCGGTTCCCAACCGCCTCGGGTTCTACTTCGAAGTCCTCTAACTGATCAGGTGAAATAGTCATATCTGAGTCGTGAACGAACTTCCTTAGTTAGGAAACATGAAATACGTTGTGAACTCCCGCCATCTTCTCCGGTAAGTCAATTCTATATGCCAAATTCCCGACTAGTTCAAGAACAGGGAACGGGCCAACAAATCTTGGTGCCAACTTGCCTCTCCTGCCAAATCGTACTACGCTCTTCAACGGAGAAATCTTGACAAACACCAAGTCGCCAACGGAGAATTTTAAGTCTCTTCTCCTCTTATCAGCATAACTCTTCTGTCTATCTTGGGCAGCCTTCATTCGTTGTTGAATGGTCTTGATTTTATCTGAAGTTTCCCTCACCACATCTGGTCCAAGCATAAACTTCTCGCCAGTCTCTATCCAACATGATGGTGAGTTGCATGGCCTTCCGTACAAAGCTTCAAACGGAGCCATACCGATACTGGATTGGTAGCTATTATTATATGCAAACTCTACTAGATGCAAATGGTCATCCTATGATCCACCAAAATCCAATATACATGCTCTCAAGAGATCTTCCAAAATACGGTTCACCCTCTCCGTCTGACCGTCGGTCTGAGGATGATATGCGGTACTGAGATGTAACTCTGACCCTAGAGCCTCTTGTAAGCTCTTCCAAAACCCACTAGTGAACAACGGGTCTCGGTCACTCACAATGCTTTTAGGTACTCCATGAAATCTCACTACCCACTTCATATACAATTCTGCTAACTTAGCTGCCGTTCTGGTCGATTTGACTGGTATAAACCTTGCACTTTTAGTCAGTCGATCTACAATTACCCAAATGCTGTCATATCCCGATCTAGTCCTTGGTAAACCATCGATGAAATCCATCGAGACTTGCTCCCATTTCCATTCGGGAATTTCTAATGGTTGCAACAACCCACTAGGCTTCTTTTGCTCGGCTTTAACTAGCTGGCAATTCATGCACTTGGATATAAACTTCCCAACGTCTCTTTTCATTCCTTCCCAGTAGTAGGTCTGCTTTATATCTCGATACATCTTATTACCACCGGGGTGTATAGTCAGTTTTGAGTGATGGCATTCTCTAAGCACTTCATCTCTCAATCCATTGACATTGGGTACAACAAGCTTTCCATTCTTCCTAAGCCATCCATCTCGATCAAGCCCATACTTGTTCATCTCCTCATCGATGTCCATCTCTAACTTGGAGATGATTTCCAATAGATCAGGATCGTCTCTCTGACTAGAGCCGATCCGTTCAATCAAAGTGGGTCTGATCGTCAAACTTGCTAACATTTCTGGATCCAATTCGCACTTTGGTCTGAAATCAAACCCCGCGATAAACTCCAGTTGCTTCCATTCAAGGAACATAGCCCCTAAGCTGGCATGTCTTCTACTCAATGCATCAGCCACCGCATTGCCCTTTCCCGGTGTATATGCGATGTCAAAATCATAGGAAGCTAAGAACTCTAACCATCTCTGCTGACGGAGATTCAGATCTTTCTGAGAGAAGAGATACTTTAACGACTTATGATCCGTAAACAGCTCAAATCTTTCTCCCAAGAGATAGTGTCTCCACATCTTTAACGCGAACACGATCGCTGCCAATTCTAAATCATGGGTAGGGTATCTTCTCTCGTGCGGTTTCAATTGCCGACTTGCGTAAGCTACAACCCTACCGCCTTGCATCAATACAGCACCCAGTCCGGTACCACAGGCATCCGTGTATACCGTCATCTCTTCATCCCCCTTAGGAATGACTAACACCGGTGCGCTTGTCAACTTGTCCTTTAAACTTTTGAATGCATTCTTGCACCTTTCATCCCAGACAAAAGCTTGATTCTTCTTGGTCAACTGGGTCAATGGTGCTGCTATCTTGGAGAAACTTTGGATAAACTTACGATAATACCCCGCTAACCCCAAGAAACTTCTTACATCTGTTGCATTCTTGGGCGTAGGCCAATCCTGTACCGTAGCCATCTTCGCCGGGTCCACGGCAATCCCATTCTCTGATACAACATGGCCCAAGAACCTCACTTCCCTCTTCCAGAAGTGACACTTAGAAAACTTTGCTTTCAATTGGTGTTTTCTCAACACCTCCATCACTACTCTTAAATGTTCCTTGTGTTCTTCCTCTGTCCTCGAATAGACCAAAATATCATCAACGAACACAAGGATAAACTTATTCAACTGATCTCTGAATACCCTATTCATAAGATCCACAAAATACGCCGGGGCATTAGTCAGCCCAAATGGCATAACCAACCATTCATAAAATCCAGACGGCGTCCGAAATGCCGTTTTAGCTATACTCTCAGCTTCCACTCTAAGCTGATGGAAACCTGTCGCGAGATCCAACTGAGAAAATATTCTCGCGCCACTCAACTGATCGAACAAATCATCTATCCGCGGTAGAGGATACTTATTCTTCCTCGTCACTTTATTCAACTCGCGGTAGTCTACACACAAACGAAGGGAACCATCCGCCTTGGTAGCAAACACAACTGGTGCTCCCCATTCAGAAACACTCCTTCTGATAAATCCCTTCTTCAAAAGATCGCTGACTTGCACCTCGAGCTCTCGCTGCTCCCTTGGTGCCATACGACGAAGTGGCATCACTATAGGCCTGGCATCTTTTACCAAATCAATACGAAACTCAATCTCTCGGTGTGGTGGAAGTCCGGTCACTTCTTCGAAAACATCCGGAAACTGGCCAACCACGGGCAAACCTGACAACTCACTATGCGGAATGTCGAGGGAGTTTAGAAAACTAGCCAATACCCCCTTACTGGGTAGACCACCAAACACTATCCTCCGCCCATCATCCGTTCTAGCTGTCACCAACAAGCCCTCACAGTCTACCACCACCCCGTATCTTTGGAGCCAATCTACTCCCAAAATAATGCCAAACCCAGTAAAGCCCAAAACAAAGCAATCACAAACAAACATGCATCCATGACTCGATAAGACCACATTACGACAAATCATGCTAAGGCTAGTAGAACCACCAATCGGGTTCGTCACTACTAAAGGTCTATCGACAATCTCGGGCTCCAGTCCCAACCTATCTACCAGGTCACTAGATATGAAAGAACTGGAAGCTCCGGTATCAAACAAAACTCTAACAGGAACATCATAAACAGAAAGCATACCTTGAATGACGACATTCTTTCCCTTCTCCGCCGCAGTTGGGGCATTCGACGAAGAAGGAATAGCATTAAGAGCATATGCTTTCACCATTTGCTTTTCTTTAGGGGGCTGTGGACACTTGTCCTTGTGATGTCCCATTTGGCCACAGTTGAAGCACTTCCTATCCGCCGGCTTGGCCCGACAATTACTAGCATAATGGCCCTTCTTACCACAGCTGAAGCACTCAACATCTTGCTTATTCTTTTTCTTCTGGCCATCCTTAGCTTGGTTCTGCTTCCTCTTATTCTGGGAACCACCCTTGCCTCCACCACTTGCTTGTGGTTTTGGCTCTTCCGCAGTTGCAACCTCAGTTTTTGGCTTAGGGTAGAGACTTTCTGACCTTAACGCTTTCCCTACAATCGACTCAAACGACTCATCGATGTGGTTAATAAGCCTTTCCCCCAAGTACTGATCCAACCCAGTTATGAATTTATCATTCTTTTTCTCGGCAGTATCAATAAGAGATAACCCATACTTTGACAAAGTGTCGAATTCAGCAATATAATCAGAAACTGCCCTTCCATTCTGCTTGAGTTCCAAGAACTTCTTGAACAACACTGACTTCTGGGCCGCTGGAATGAACTTCTCGCTAAAGCGAGCCTTGAACTGAACCCAAGTAATCTGGTCTTCGGGAGTAGCTGCTTTTATGGCATTCCACCAATTCATTGCCCGCCCTTGCAGCTGACGGGACGCTAGCTTTCTTTTCATCGCATCCTCGATACCTAAATCCTCGAAGATACGTTCGCAACTATCCAACCAATCTTGAACATCCGTGGCCGACTCCGTTCCGTGAAACGGCTTCCCACCAAGGCTAGTATAATCCTTGTTTAGCTTGGCGAAGTCGACTCTCGGCGCCTGCACCATTGGACCACCACCATTTCCACCATTGGGAGCTGCCCTCTGCACATCTCTAAGCATCTCTCTCATGAGGTCAGTAAACATCGTCTTCATGTCAGCAGCATTCCCATTATTGGCTCCCCTACCAGCACCTCTAGTATCTCGGCTCATCGTCAATGTGAAAAAGGAAACGATTAACGATTCCATAGTGGTGCTAGTGCAGTACGACTTCATTCTTATACTACTAATAGTATATATATATATAGCTTTTAAAAACCAAAGTAATCACAAATACGCTCTCTCGTATACGTATATTATCTCTCCCTGATAACTTCCCTCGGTTAACTACGCAACCTAGAGCTCTGATACCAAGTGTGACGGCCCGCCCCGCACCAGCCTGCATTCCCACCGAAAGTGCGCTGTACACATGCCCAACTAGCACGGGACGGTCGTCAGGAGAAAGGAAAGAAGAGGATGAACTAATCAAGGAACCTGTAGAATGTCTCACAGCGCATGAAATAAAATATAATAATAACATACTTGACATAAAACAGGTGAGACAGTGCATAAGCTGATAACTAACAATCAATGTCAACATCAGAGCAGCGGAAATCCAAATACAGCTTATTACAACTTTCCAAATTTACTGTCTCTTATCAAAAGAAAACTAAAGTAGAAGATACACCACCAATGCCCAAGCAGTGATCTTCAACAATACAGGGAGAATACTATATATATTACGTGGAAGCCTCCTGCTCGTCTCCGGATCATCTACCCGTGCATCACCAGCTAACCTGTCTCTAGTCTGCTCGTGTGAGCACCCAGAGTAATAAGAGGAGACATAAAACTCTGGGTCAGACATAAAGCCTGGTATGAGCGATAAGCATCTAAACAGAATAATAACAGGTATACTAAACCATACCTGAACCTGGACCTGCAACCAAAGAGTTAGTACCACATACCGTACAATACTCCAAGGTGCCAAAATAAATAGTGTCAGAATACGGGGGTGGGGTGTGCATGTCACAATGATAGCAAACAAACCATCCATAGCAACCATCCTCACATCTCTCACACAGTGCGTAAAGCGCACGACATCTACCACTTTGGAACACTAGACAAACTGAGGTAACGACGAATCCCGACTTGTAGAAACCCCGCTGTGACCAAGCCAAACACTTGGAGTCATGACCAAACATTTCAATGACCCACTTCATTGGTCGTAGCCCTTGGTTCTACCGATGCCATAATGGCCCTGAATCCGCCTTCGTACCTCCTACCATAGTGGTCCAAAGCTATAGACGTCGATAACTCCTTAGCACGCGTCCCGCAGCAAAGCCCAACCATGAAGCGAACTCGTTGATTCCCATCTGAATCTTGAGCTCTAACTTCTCATTTGGACTTCCTTTGCATCTCGGGTTATGGATCATCACCAGACCGGTTCGGATCCCTTTCATCATCATTGGGATCGTGGTCTTCATCGTCTCGGTTCGTGATTGCTACTTCGGGTCGGATCGGAGTCCTTCATGGTACACTGGATCGGTTCGTGGCTTCCAGTCCCATCCGGATCGGATCGGGTTCTCCACCACGCCACGGCTCGGGTCACGCCTCCTGGTCATAGCTCCAAGTCCTTCGCCCTCCTTCGAGTCTCTGGTTCGTTGTCCTCAAGGTGGTCAGTTCGGATCGTGTCGTCATCCCTCCAGGCGGGTCGGGTCGGAGTCTTCAATCACCAAGCCTTGAATCGCGACTTCTCGGATCGGGTCGGAGCCTCCTTCACGCCAGGTCGGTTCGTGGCGTCCTGGGCTCACCATCTCGGAGCGGATCGGATCCTTCAGCTTGTAGTGCAGCTCGCTCCGTAATAACGATCGGTTCGGTTCGTGGTGAAGGGAAATGGGCGGTTCGGGTCGGATAGGGGCGATCCGATCCGATTTCCTGCACTAATTCCTGCAACTTTCCAGCAACGTGTTTACGCCATTCGACGACGTTTTTGACCAATCTAATTATTCTAATCAATCATAAAACATACCATAGAGTCATAGCAACATAGCAAACTAACCACAAACACCAAAACAATGAATTCATATGTCAAAATGGATCAAATATGCCCAAAACCCCTTATTTTCCCTTAAGCATGTTCAAGTAAAGCTAATCATAGGGTTAACAAAACTTAATCAAATCGAACCAAATTTCTAACAGAGGCATAAAATATTATTTACGAATTTATAAACATTTTTCCAGAATTTATTGGTGTATAAATTCGCTAATCCCCACTAATTACCCCTAATTAACCGTAATTAGTGTCAAAATGATGCTATCACTCACCTTGGCCACAAACAAAATTCTCAGAACTGAAACTCCTCTTACTTGGGCGAATACTGATGTCCAACAGCAGCTCTAACCTTGCTTTGGTGCTTTTTCTTCTTAATTTGATGCCTCTAAGCCTTAATCCTTGATTAGGAAGTGATTTTTGGGTGTTTTAGAGAGATTTAGAGAGTGGAGGCCATGGCTAGGTCAAGAGAAATGAAAGTGGCGGCTGGAAAATGTCTAAAGAAATGTTTTCTAACCCTAATCAGCACCTATATCCCCCTAAACCCGAAATTTCCCTTGGGCCAAGCTGCTAATCACCCGGTTAAGCCCAATTAAGCTGTTTTTCACCATCTGAAACTTGTTTCAGCCATATCTCCCAAACGGTGAGTCCGTTTGGCTAATGTGACCACTCTACGGAAAGAGAAACCATCATCCGAAGCCAATGGAAGTGGTTTCAGGTCAAAATTCCTTCCTAGTCAAAAGTTATGGCCAAAACAGTGCCAAAGAGGGGTAAAATGGTCATTTAAAAATCGGGAAAAATCATGAACACGGGAAATGGCCCCAATAGTCGTCTCCCAAAGTTACATGACCATACGACTTCGTATGTGACAGAAATAAATATTCTACGATCCTATGATGCGTAGAATGCGGGTCGTTACAGCAACTCCACTCTATAAGCCATCTGCCCGATCCTCTCTATAATAGGGAATGGTCCCACAAACCTCGGTGCCAACTTCCCAATGGCTCCAAATCGGACCACATTCCGCAAAGGAGAAACCTTCACGAAAACCATACCCCCAACATCAAACTCCAAATCCGTTCTTCGCTTATCAGCATAGGATTTCTGTCGGTCTTGGGCCGCTTTCATCCGTCTCCGAATCAACTCGATCTTCTCGGATGTATCTCTGATCATATCAGGCCCAAGTATAAGCTTATCTGTAGTCTCCCACCAACATGTAGGCGACTTGCACGGCCTCCCATATAAAGCTTCAAATGGTGCCATCCCTATGCTTGCCTGATAACTGTTATTATATGCAAACTCAACAAGAGGAAGGTGGTCTTCCCAAGTACCACCAAAATCCAGAATACAAAGCCTCAACAGATCCTCAAGTACCCTATTCACCCTTTCGGTTTGACCGTCCGTCTGTGGGTGATAAGCAGTACTTAGATTCAACCTCGTGCCCATGGCTTCTTGCAAGCTATTCCAGAATTGACTTGTAAAGATTGGGTCACGGTCACTGACTATACTAGAAGGGACTCCATGTAGTCTCACAATCTCACGAAGATATACAGACGCTAGCCAAGATGCGGTCCTCTTGCTCTTCACCGGAATGAAATGAGCACTCTTCGTGAGCCTATCCACAATAACCCAAATGCTCGTATTCCCTTTCCTTGACCTTGGTAACCCATCGATAAAATCCATGGAAATACTCTCCCACTTCCAAAGTGGAACGTCTAGAGGATGCAATAGCCCACCGGGCTTCTTTGACTCGGCCTTAACTTGCTGGCAAATGATACATCTAGAGACAAACTCTGCCACATCCTTCTTCATCCCAGGCCAAAAGAAAATGCGCTTCATATCTTTATACATCTTATCTCCGCCCGGATGTATAGTCAACTTAGAGCGATGCGTTTCCTCCAGAACTTTTCTTACTAAATCTTCTACCATGGGAACACATAACCTTCCGTCTCTCCTCAGCCAACCCTTATCATCAATAGAATATCGAGCGAGATGACTAGACGCCTCTCCTCGAATCAGCTTATCCATAATCTCAACTATTTGAGGGTCTTCTTTCTGCGAAGCCCCAACTTGATCAAGAAGGGTAGGTCTGAGTTCCAGAGATGCTAAAGAACCGGTCATCGACTCAACCGCCAAAGAGAAATCAAAGGTTGCCACATACTCTAAATTCTTCATCTCAACGAATAGAGGACTTAGGGTCAACCTTCTTCTACTCAATGCATCAGCCACCACATTCCCCTTGCCAGGGGTATAAGCTATCTCAAAATCATAGGACGCCAAGAATTCCATCCATCTTTGTTGCCTCAGATTCAGATCCTTCTGAGAAAAGAAATACTTCAATGACTTGTGATCGGTATAAAGCTCAAATCTTTCGCCCAGAAGATAATGGCGCCAAGCCTTGAGTGCATATACTATTGCTGCCAACTCTAAGTCATGAGTGGGATAATTCTTCTCATGCACTTTGAGTTGTCTACCGCCAAAGCATATCACCCTTCCTTCTTGCATCAAAACAGCTCCTAACCCCGTGCCACATGCATCGGTGTATACTGTAAATAACTTCCCTCCATCGGGCAAAGCTAGAACGGGTGCTGATGTGAGAGCTCTCTTGAGCTTCTGAAAAGCAAGCTCGCATTCTATTCTCCAAGCAAAAATTAAATTCTTCTTCGTCAATTTAGTGAGAGGAGCAGAAATCTTCGCGAAGTCCTTGATGAACTTCCGGTAAAAACCCGCAAGACCTAGAAAACTTCTCACTTCGGTTGCATTCCTTGGAGTCTTCCAATCCTGAACTGCAACTACCTTAGCGGGATCCACCGCTAAGCCTTGCTTAGATACTATATGCCCAAGGAATCTAACTTCCCTTCTCCAAAAGTGACACTTAGAGAACTTGGCCTTCAACTGATGCGCTCTAAGCGTATCCATCACCTCCATGAGATGCCTTGTGTTCTCTTCCTCATCCTTAGAGAAGATCAGAATATCATCTACGAAGACCACGACAAACTTGTTCAAGAACTCCCTGAACACCCTACTCATCAAGTCTACGAAATATGCGGGTGCATTAGTCAAGCCGAACGGCATGACAAGCCATTCAAAAAATCCATCTGGAGTTCTGAACGCAGTCTTGTCTATACTATCTTCAGCTACCCTGAGCTGATGGAATCCAGTAGCAAGATCAAGCTGAGAGAAAACAGAAGCACCGAAATGCTGGTCAAAGAGATCATCTATCCTCGGTAACGGGTGTCTGTTTTTCTTAGTCAGCTTATTTAACTCTCAATAGTCAACACAGAGTCGGAGAGAACCATCTGCCTTGGTAGCAAATACCACAGGCGCTCCCCATTCAGATATACTTCGTCTAATGAAGTTCTTTTCAAGCAACTCTTTCACTTGCTTACTTAGCTTCCGCCTTTCACGCGGAGCCATATGCCGAACATGCAAAGAAACAGGCTTTGCAATATCCACCAGATAAATGCGGAAATCAATCTCTCGCTTAGGGGGCAACCCCCTAACTTCATCGAAAACATCCGGATACTCTCGAACCACTCTCACAGACTGAAGAGTTTCCATTGACGAGTCGAGTGATTCCAGATAGCACAACATGACGGGACCTCTCGGATCACAAGAAATCTCTAGGGTGTTTCCGAGGCGAGTCACGAGCCTCACAACCCTATGCTCACAATCAAGAATGGCTCCATATCTGGACAGCCAATCCATGCCCAATATCAATCCGTATCCCCTGAAACCAAGAACATAAGCACTGCACAAGAACTCTACACTCAGTATAGAGATCCTCAAATCCCCACATATCATAGACAAATGGGCGGAACCCCCAATAGGATTTGAGACACAGACGGGATCATCTACCAAGCTAGTACTAAGGTGCAAACTATCAACGAGATCAGATGAGATAAAGCTATGTGATGCACCAGAATCAAACAAGGTGCGAACTGGAAAATCAGAAATATATACAAGGCTCTCAACAGAAATACTACCTCGATCGGGAACTGGAGCGGTACCGAGAGCATGAACTTGCCCTCCTGAAGGTCCGGCACGCTGAGTCTGACCCTGACCTTGCCCTTGCTTCCTCGGGCAATCCTTACTGAAATGTCCAGTCTTACCGCAGAAAAAGCATTCACCATTCTTCCTTTTCCTCTTCTTACAATCCTTGATAAGATGCCCAACTGAACCGCAATAATGGCACTTCCCCTTGTTGTTCTTGCCCTTGTTGTTATTTCCCTTGTTGTTGTTCCCCTTGTTGCCTTGACTCTTGTTCTTGTTCTGATTGCCTTGACTGTTTTGACCACTTGGATTACCCTGATTTCCTTTTCCCTGGGAATCAGTCTTTGTAATAACCCGTATTTCAATAACATGTTAAAACGAGAATCAAGGCAGAATTTAATTTTAAATTCTGAATCAAGTAAAACGGGCTATGCCATTGCGTTCGTCTCGGAAAAATACGCGAAATAGAGTCCGAGTTTTCGAAAATCGGAGTCCGTATGACCCGGTTAAGGCCCAAAGAAGATTTCTGGAAATTTGAATTTCGGAAACAGTTTTGGAGATCAGATCTGGGGCTAGGCGGGAAGTGTCCCGCCTAGGCCATGTCGACAGGGCTGTCGACAGGCCTGTCGACTTGGGCCCAGACCAAGTCGACAACCCTGTCGACTTGCCTGTCGACAGGGGGTGGCCGGGGCAAGTAGCCTGGCGCACCTGTTTGTCTCACCTGGTCTTATTCTTGGGCTGGGTCTGGAAGCTTCCGAGATCTGATGGTCCTAATCTATCCTAGGGTTAATCTAAGGGCCTAAAACTATCCTAATCTCTATAAAAAGACCCTAAACCTAACCTAAATCCCTAAAAATCAAACCTAGCAACTAAGTGCTGCCAAAATCAATTTTGATCATGGCCTCCATCTCCAATCCCTAGAGCCTATGCACTCAAATCAAGTTCAAATCAAAAGGTGCAAGCTTGCTACACCAAATGAAGGCCAAATCAACGTTGCTATGCGAGTTCCATGACGATTCTTCAACAAAGGAGGCACCTTTCTTAGCCAAGATGATTCATGCTTCTTTCCCTAGGCCTAACTAAGTAAGTTCTAGCTACTTTTGGATCAAAACGGTATTTTTAATGTTGACATGGGATAAAATGAGGCTAAACATGATTATGCGAACCTATATGAACCTTACCTTGCCTCTTATGTTCATGATTATGATTTTAGGCCATGTGAGTGACTTAATCATGCCCCTCATGCTATGCATAACCTAGTTTAACTTGCAAGTTTGGATCTTTATGCATGAAATGCTAGCATTAACCTTTAGGAATCACTTTACTTGTGAAACATTGGCTAAAACAAGATTTTGGGGGCTTATGCATGTTTATGAACCCAAACCCCTTATGCTAACATGCAAGTTTGTGGCCAAATCCTTTATGAGATTATGCATGCTCGTGGCCAATCCCCTCTTTTAAGTTGTGCATGTTTATGGCCAAATCCCTTTTGATAATATGCATGTTTGTGGCCAAATTACCTTATGACACTATGCATGTTTATGGCCAATCCCTTTATGATGTTATGCATGTGGAAGCCAAGCCCTTTTTGGCATCATGCATATTTTGAGACCAATATGTGACATAGTGTCCTTACTATGTTGACTCGTTTTGCTTGCGTTGGGAAAATACGATTTTTGGGTAGTTAGATAAACATGTACATGTCGCAAAATCTTAAGTTGAATGTGACATGTGTTTATACTTGAAAATATGACTTGAAAGATAACATGGAAGTTGGCATGTAAGTATGCATAAAACATGAGCTTAGGAATTTACCTATTAAGTTAGGTCTACCCTTTGGGAATTTACCTATTAAGTTAGGTCTACCCAAATGCTTGAAAAACTTGTAACATGTTTTGGAAACATGATGAACTTAGATAATATGAGTGTGGCCAACTCGAGGTTGGGTTGAGTTTGCAACGTAAAACTACCCGGAACCGACCGGCCTAACTAGTAGTTGCAAACAATAGGACCCAATGTGAGAAGTTGGTCATGTCGCGCTTAAGACCCGAGGTTAGACTAGGTTGTGGTGTAAATCTACCCGGACCCGCCCGGCTTAACTAGTAACCACAACAAGGTCTAATGTGAGAGGTTAAGAGTGCATTAATTAAATTAATGCCACATGATAAGGTTAAGTAAATTTGACTAATGACACTTTACCGATATGACACGAATGGGTAGGTTAAGTGGGACCAGGCTTGATTTCCTTAATGACACTTAACCGTGCAAGATGATTAGGAGATGGGGTTAAGTAATTTACACTTAACTAATCCGACTGGGTAATTAGATGAGGTTAAGCAATTAAGACTTAACTAACCTAACCACGGTAATTAGATGGGGTTAAGTAATCCACACTTAACTAATCTAAACACGGTAATTCGACGGGATTAAGTTAAACACTTAACCAATTTAAACTTGGTAATTCAATGAGGTTAAGTAACCCATACTTAACCAACTTAACGTGGTAATTTAATGGGGTTAAGCAACTTATACTTAACCAATTATACATGAAGATTTGATGTGGTTAAGTGACCTAAACTTAACCAATCTAACTCGTTAATTTGATGTGGTTAAGTGAACTAAACTTAACCAATCTAACTCGTTAATTTGATGAGGTTAAGTTAACCTATACTTAACCAATCTAACGTGAAAACATGATAAGGCTAAGTCACGAATCACTTGGATACGCTTGACCGATTTGACTCGGTAATTTGACAAGGTCAAGTTAATTTATATAATTAACCAATCTAAAATGATAATTAGACGAGGTTAAGTTATGAATTGCTTAATATACTTAGCCAACTTGACACATGGTTTGTAGGGTTAAGTCTTGGACTTGGATACTTAGCCAATTTTGACATGGTTTGTAGACGGGCTAAGTTATGGACTTAAGTGACACTTAACCCATTAGATCAACCCTAATTCGGAGGATTGGGTAAATAACCATAGTTAACAAGGATTATGGAAATAAGGCTAAGTGGTAAACCTTAGTTAAGGGAAACTAAGTAATAATTCTTAGTCAAGGAAATTTGGACCATTTCTTAGATAGATCAGTAACCCGATACGTTAGATCAACGTTTAAGCATGCGTGTAGGAGCAGGCTATCTGATTTAGATAAAGGCTCCAACGAACTGGGTAACGAAGCAGCGGCTTCGGGGAACGTGAGGATATTCTTGGGATCCCTCTGTGAGCTGTCAGGTCATTATACTAGGCTCACGAGAGGTTGAGGTCTGCGGTAGAAGAACCAAGAATATGCCTTGGTTGCTATGCGAGCGACCTAAAGACTGGGGTGGATAGCAGTGAGTCGACGAATACATAAGGTGCCCGAGATAGCAAGTTCGTCGATCATCTACCATCTTGAGTCAAGCGTGTACGTACGGAAAGGCAGGGAACACCCAACAGACCATGATTTGCTATCTAATTATGGGTGAGGTAGGCCGTAGGATGTGGGCTGGCCGGAGTGTAGTTCTCATGCAAGATTTTCTCTTGTGTTGCCTTTCACTAGTTGAGGGAGGGGTCTCGTGGGACCATAGCCACGTGTAGAAAAGCAGACCTTAGTATCTGCATCGGCAGATAAATCTAAAGCTCCCGACCAAGTCCTGTATTTCTTGTTTTGGCCTGTGACAGGACTCGGATGGCACGATGTGATACATGTGCATACAGTTATAGGAAAACGATTCACGATGAATGCGTGGGGAAAAGGGCGCGGTTGAGGGTTAGCGTAATCCCTAGTGGCCTAGGTGGTTTAACCCAAACCGAAATACGAAAGCGTGCAATAGGTAAGCGTAATCCCTAGTGGTGCTAGGTGGCGTAAGTCCTGGTAGTTCAAACGATGATTCATATGGAAGAGCCTGGCTAGAACAAGGGTGACAGTCCAAACGATTTCAAGGATAATACGACATGAGGAAGCCCGTACGAGGTACGGCAAAGGACTGAACTTATATACATGGAATGAAACATATGATTTGAGTAACCTATATATGTGATATATTAGGTTGACATGGACCATTACACGACTTTGAGTAAGGGACATTCATGGTTAACACATGACGCGGGTAGGGATACTAGTACGAGAGGTGCAGAGCAAATATACATGTTAGAACTAGGAAGAATATACATAATAGATACCGTGGGATGTTAGACGGGGTAGATACCTTGGGATAATGTACTCGATAGAAATCCGACGATGTGATACCTTGACTTATCATAACACCGTAGTTTATCATGATACCTTAGTTTACCTTGCCGCAGTAGTTCAACCGGCTACCCTGGTTTATCTATCTTGTAGTTATCCTTATGTTTACTTTCAGTTTATGCATGTCATGTTACCTTTACCTGTTTTTATACTGGAAGTAGACAGGACTTACTCAGTCTTTTTGACTGACCCGTTTTGTTTCGCCTCTTTTCTTCCGTTCCCCCCCCAGGTTTCAGGGAGGAAACAATGCTGTTTAGTTCGGACTTCTTCTGCTTGAAGGTCATCATGGATGGCTTGGACTTCTCTTGGCTATGGCTACTTTACTGTTTACTTGGGGAATAATTTATTAAAAAGTCTTTATGCTTCTTTACTATTGCAAGACAGATTTTGATGTACTCTGATGTAAAAGGCTTTAGACCTTATTTATTCATGTTATGAAAGTTTGATTTTTCTTCCGCTATTTATATATGTTCTGTCTTGTGATATTTCTGTGCATGTTTACCAATAATGCCCCTCTAAAGCTAGTGCATTCCTTTGCGAGTGACCCTAGCGGAGGCGGGGTGTTACATTCTTCTTAGCTTGAGTATCATTCATCTTGACCTCTTTCTTGACATCTCCCTGAAGTAACGCCATATCAACCAAACTCTCAAACGTGGCCCCATGGGGAATATGTGACATAGCCAATCCCTGCAACGGCTCATTCAATCCCCTAGCAAAACGAAGAGCCTTCTTCTGAGGAGTATTCACCATATCCAAGCCAAAACGAGCTAACTGATTGAACTTGTTCACATATTCTTTGACAGACATATCTCCTTGTCTCAAAGTTATGAACCTCTCCATTTGCAGATTCTCCTCAGCAGAAGATAAAAACTTAAGCATGAACCTTGCCCTGAAATCGGCCCAAGTCTCAACAGGCCTAGTACCATTGGTGACTTCCCACCAATAAGCGGCTTCATCCTTCATAAGCCAAACCGCCAACAAGAGCTTCCTCTGATCGTCTATCCCAAAGATAGCAAATAAATCCTCGGTCTCTTTCAACCAATTTCTGGCCTCTACAAATGTCTCAGTGCCTTGAAAGTTCTTGCCACACATTGCTTTGAAATCTTTGCAAGTCTTTGCGAAGTCAGCTTGAGGATGCTGAGGGGGAGGAGGAAGAGGAACCTCAGCGACAGGAGGAGGAGGAACATTAGCGACAGAACGAGGAATATTAACTACTGGAGGAGGAGGATTAACTACTGGAGGAGGAGGAGGGACATCTGCGGGGCCGGCTTCGGTCGCCCTAGCCTCCAAAAGTCTCCTATACCAAACAGGTACGTGCACTCCCTCCGGAATAGCAAAGTTATCGGCCATACTGAAAACGAAGAAAAAAGACAGATTCAGAATGGAGAAAAACGAAGGAATTTTGCTAATGGCTTTTTGGGGAATAGCCTTTAAAATAAACTAGACTTTTCTTTGGAAAATACTTTATACTTGGTTTTGAAAATAGTTTTCAAAAGTTTTCTAAAAACCTTTTTGTTCCTTCTCGTAAACCATATGCTCTGATACCAAATTGTAACACCCCACCTCCGCCAGGGTGTCTCTTGCAAGCACTCTGACTTTGGAGGGGCGTTTGAATCAGGTAAACATGCATAATGATATATCAAGGCAGAACAAGAACATATGTATATGCGTAAACAGAGTAAATAACATAGATAGAACAGCGGAAGATTTTAAACTATTTCAAAACAAGTCTATTACATCATAATATCAACTTCCCAAATAAACCAGTCTAGATAAAACAACATCAACTGAAAACTGAAATACATAAATACTAATCCCCAAAAGAAGTGATAGCCACAGCTAGCTTCATGTCAAACCGTACATGAGCTAAATTCCACAAGCAAGCAGTCTGAAATCCAGCTAAGCTCCAGTATTCCCTCCCTGAGAACCTGGGGGGGGGGGGGGGGGGGGACGGAAGAAAAGAGGCGAAAGAAAACAGGTCAGTCAAAAAGACTGAGTAAGCCCTACTACAATCAATGTAAACTGATAAAGTTAACTGGCATGAGCAGCAGGAATGAACATAAGGATAACTACCTACTAGCATGATGATTAACTAACAAGGTAGATAAAGGTGTCATCGCATAATCAGGATTAAGGTTTTGCACCACAGGTGTACTAGCAAACTAACATGACTTGAATAAACAAGTATTGATCCCTTGGCCCATGCTTTGGCCCAATAACATGAAATGACCCTAATGCAAGGTCCAACAACATGAAGTGACCCTACCACGAGGTCCAACCAAACGGTCTAGTCGATCGGCTCCCTAAGCCTAACTCGTCACGTGTTGGTGTCAATACGGCCCAAACATGATTGTAGTCAGACTGTGCAGGGTCTCCCGTCGGGTGTATCAAGCCCTAGGGTGGCAACCCCTGGACACCATAAACATGAGTGCACAGTCTCGATCTACTGGTACCCGTTGTAACACCCCGAATTTTGGTTAATGCTAAAATTCACTAATTGAAGAATAAATAATCCCAGATGTGAGAATTGGGGGAAACGAGCTGCGTCATTTCGTTCGTCTCGGAAAAATACGCAGAATAGAGTCCGAAATTTTGTAAATCGGAGTCCGTATGGCCCAATTAAGGCCCAATGAAGTTTGCAGAAAATTCAAAGCTAAAAACAAATTTGAAAATTCAAATTCAGATTTTAAAATAGAACCAGCAGGGCCAGGCGGGAAAGTTCCCGCCCTAGCCATGTCGACAGGGCTGTCGACAGGCCTGTCGACTGGGGGGTCGACTTGCCTGTCGACACGGCGTGTCGAGCCAGAGGGACTGGGTGCACCAGGTCTGGTTTTCTGGCTAGGGCTGGGTTCTAGAGATTTCCGAAATCTAAGGGTCCTAATCTAATCTAGGGTTAATCTAAGGGCCTAAAACACTCACCTAATCTATAAATACACCCTAAACCTACCCTAATCCATACTAAAAATAGAATTGAGGGCTACATGCCGCCAAATTAAATCTTAGAAGGAGCCTCCACTAATTTATGAAGAGGGTTGCAAGCTAATCACTCTCTAATCAACCTCTAATCCATTCTAAGCATCTTAATCTTCTTCATTTGGAGTGCAAATTTGCTAGTTGTGAGTTTCTATCACTTTAATGATCAATTACTAAACTAAGTAGATGAGATATGATGAGATCATATGGTTTTGTTTGGGGATTAATGGATTTTAAGTCATATGACATGATGTTAGTTTGCTAATGTATGTGGGTTATGCAAGTTTTGTGTTTTGTGATCATATGATTAATATGCAAGTTACATGTATGATAAAATGCAAGTTACATGTATGATAATTATGCAAGTTGTATGTTTCTTCATATGCAAGTATGTTATGCAAGTTCATATGCAAGTTTATGAGTTTATATGCAAGTATGTTATGCAAGTTCATATGCAAGTTTATGAGTTTATATGCAAGTATGTTATGCAAGTTCATATGCAAGTTTATGAGTTTATATGCAAGTATGTTATGCAAGTTCATATGCAAGTTTATGAGTTCATATGCAAGTATGTTATGCAAGTTCATATGCAAGTTTATGAGTTTATATGCAAGTATGTTATGCAAGTTCATATGCAAGTTTATGAGTTTATATGCAAGTATGTTATGCAAGTTCATATGCAAGTTTATGAGTTTATATGCAAGTATGTTATGCAAGTTCATATGCAAGTTATGTGACATATTATATGCAAGTCATGTATTTGTTAATATGTAAGTTTATGTGACATGTTATACAAGATTATATGCAAGTTATGTGACATGTTGTGCAAGTTCATATGCAAGTTATGTGTTTGTTAATATGCAAGATGGCACCTTTGAAACATGTTCATACATATGCAAGTTGACACCTTTTATATGTGTTATGTCATGAGAACGAAATCACATGGGAACGATGGGGTTAATTAAATACATATGTTAATAAGATTGTGTGAAATTAATATAATTATGCATAACATAAAATAAATGAACATAGTATGGGAATTTGCCTATTAAGTTAGGTGTACCCATACTATGTGTTGGGAATTTGCCTATTAAGTTAGGTGTACCCACACTTTGGAGTTGGGAATTTGCCTATTAAGTTAGGTGTACCCATATTCCTAAAATAAACATGATAATTAACACCAATTTATGGGGGGGGGGATTAATTAGGAGTAATTAATCGATTGAGACACGAGGTTGGACCCGTTTGTAGTGTAAGACTGCCCGGAGTTTACCGGCTTAACCATGCATCTACAAATGCCGGTCCAATGTGAGGGGTCTTAATCATAAATTAAATATGTAATAAGGGTAAATGACACGAGGTTGGACCCGTTTGTAGTGTAAGACTGCCCGGAACCTACCGGCTTAACTAGGCATCTACAAATAACGGTCCAATGTGAGGGGTCCTTTACACGGTTAAGGTGTTAATCAATTAATAAACACTTAACCAGATAATCATGTAGTGGGGCATGGGGGTTAAGTGGGTACCTTGGGTGGTATGTGGAAATTGCTAGTGGTTGCCAATAGAAAATATGATTAAATACTTAACCAAGAGGAAACATGTAATTAAACATGATTAAAGGGTTAAGTGGGAAACACTAGTGTGTGGGCCAAGCTTAGGGGGATGGCTTGTGCTGGGGGCCCATTTCAACCTATATCCCAAACGTATCTTAGTGGGCTCGACTCTAGTCGAGCGACGGGACACGCATATTGGGCTTGACTATAAGAGGCCAAAATGGGTTAGCGGTGGCAACGCATGACCAACGGGTTTCATATGCGTGTGTGGACCCGGGCTGGTAAATAAGACGTTGTTGCATCGTGTAGATATAAGCCGTGCACCGTTAATTTTATCAGGTTGCCACGTTGGGGAATGGTACACCCCACGGTGGGGCCAGCACGGGTATCTACGTTAGGGAGCCGATCGAATGGGAGTAGTGTGTACACCTAGTGGATTGTAGGGCCCCGTGGCGTCTACTTAGTCACCTAGGGGTACGCGAGAACTATTAAGTTAATTTTATAAGTCCATGGGTGGGATCAACCTTTAAGTTAGGAATGACTGGTGTGGTGCAGTTTAGTAATTTACCTTTGGAAGGGTAGATGCATCTTTATCTTTTATCTTAGTTTAGTTGACTGCTTAGTGTAGCCATTCATCCCCAATAGTTACCGTATATCAGTTTATGTCTTCTCTGGTTAATTTAACGATTGTATTGTTAAAGTTATAGGACTCGCTCAGACTTATGTCTGACCCCGTTGTTTTTATCTTTTTCCCAACCCTCAGGTCCTACGGTGGATCCTAACAGTAGCGGAGCTTGATCGGATTGCTGTTCCAGTCTTTAGGAGCTTGGGTAGATGTAAAGCTCCAGTTACCCAGTTATCTTTTCTTTTGTCCTGGCTATTGTATGAGAGAGTGGGATTATGTACTTCTTTATTTTGATGGATATTGTACTTGACTTTTATTGTGGTTTTATGATGTAACCAGACATGTTTACTTCCGCTGTTATGAGATGATGTTTTAAATTTCAAGTACTATTTATATCTGTCTTGTTGTAATTTTTCTGTTCTATATTCACTAAAATACTCCACCGATGCTATGGCATTCCCTTAGTGAGTGATCATAGCGGGAGTGGGGTGTTACACGTGGTATCAGAGCTTAAGGTTACCGGAACAGACAAATTTTTGAGAAAAATACATTTTTTTAGAAAATAGTAAAGGTATTATTTTTTAAAAAAGTATTTTCAAAAACATGTCTTTTAAGAGAAAAGTTTTTGAAAAAGAAAAGCATAATCCCCAATAGCCATATCTTTATCTTTCGGAATCTCCTTTTTGAATCTTTCCTCTTTCGTTTCAGCATGGCTGAAGATCTTAACATCCCGGAGGGCTTAGTTATACCACTATGGTATAGGAGGTTACAAGAGGCTAGGGCCGCGGCTGCGGGTCCAGCCAATGCTACTACACCAGAGGCAGCCGCTCCTCCTCCTCAGCCTAGAGTGGATAATTTTGCTAAGATTTGCAAGGAGTTCAAAGCTATAGGAGGAAAACCTTTTCTAGGTTCAGAGACTTTCGTAGAGGCTAGAGATTGGCTTAAGGAAGTGGAAGAGTTGCTAGATATCTTTGAAGTGGAAGAGGGAAAGAAAGTCAAGTTGGCGGCTTGGTTAATGAAGGGAGAGGCCTCATTCTGGTGGGAGGTCACTAATGGAGAACGCCCTGTTGACTCTTGGGCAGATTTTAAGCAAAGGTTTGGGGCTAAGTTTCTCTCAAGGGCGGAAGAGAATCTGTTTATGGAGAAGTTCTTGAATTTGAAGCAAGGGAATCTCACGGTGAAAGAATATGTCAACAAATTCAATCAATTAGCAAGGTTTGGCATAGAGTTGGTGAATACACCGGAGAAGAAGGCTTTGAGGTTCGTTAGAGGCTTGAACGAACCATTGCAAGGAATAGCTATGACTCACATTCCTATGGGGGCCACCTTTGAGAAGCTTGTCTACATGGCACTTATGCATGAGGATGATAGGAGTTCTAAGGCAGCAGAGAAGAAGGGGGATCAGAAGAAACCGCAACAACAACAACAAGGCAAGGGTGGAAAAGGCAATGGTGACAAGAAGAAGAAGAAGAAGTGCTTCAATTGTGGGACCCCAGGCCACTTCAGCAAGGATTGTCGCAAAAAGAAGAAGACTGGTTGCTTTCATTGTGGTGAAGCAGGACATCTTGTGAAGGACTGCCCAAAGAAGGGGCAGAAGACGAGGTCTACCTCAGGAGGACAGGTGCAAGCTCTTATTGCACCACCTCAGGCAGGGGGGCAAGTTCAGGCTCTCTCAGTTCCACCGATTCAGCAGAGAGGTAGAACTATTTCCGTTGAAAGTCTGGTTTTTCTGTTTGATCATCCAGTTCGTACTTTGTTTGACTCTGGCGCATCGCATTCTTTTATCTCATCATCGTTAGTTGAGTCACTGCACTTAGACACCAGTCTAGTTGATGATCCCTTGGTTGTTTCAAACCCAATTGGGGGCTCCACTTATTTGTCCATGATATGTTTGGGTTTGAAGATTTCTATACTTAGCATTGAGTTTAGATGTGATGCTTTTGTTTTGGGCTTCACGGGCTATGGGTTGATTTTGGGCATGGACTGGTTATCCAGTAATGGTGCCGTTCTTGGTTGTGAAAGGAGAGTTGTTAGGCTTATGACCCGCTTGGGTAACACTCTCGAGATCTCTTGTAATCCCATGGAATCTGTTATGCTAAGTTATCTTGAATCGCTCGATGCTTCGGTCGAGAGTTTGCGTTCTGTCAGAGTGGTCCGGGAATATCCGGATGTGTTTGAAGAGGTGAAGGGTTTGCCTCCGAAGCGGGAGATAGATTTCCGAATTTATTTGGTGGATAATGCCAAACCAGTGTCTTTGCCAGTGCGCCACATGGCTCCTCGTGAGAGAAGAGAACTTCATAAGCAAGTAGGGGAGTTGCTTGAGAAGGGGTTCATAAGGCGAAGTATATCGGAGTGGGGAGCTCCAGTAGTGTTTGCCACGAAGGCGGATGGGTCCCTCAGACTTTGTGTGGATTATAGAGAACTGAATAAGCTCACGAAGAAGAATAGACACCCATTACCGAGGATAGATGATCTCTTTGATCAGTTGGTTGGCACCTCAGTGTTTTCGCAGATGGACTTACCTACAGGGTTTCATCAGTTAAGAGTGGCGGAGGACAGTATAGAGAAGACTGCTTTCCGGACTCCGGATGGTTTTTATGAGTGGCTTGTGATGCCATTTGGGTTGACAAACGCCCCTGCATACTTTGTTGATCTAATGAGTAGAGTGTTCAGAGAGTATCTGAATAAGTTTGTAGTAGTCTTTGTGGATGACATCTTGGTCTTTTCCAAGAGTGAAGAAGAGCATGCCTTACATCTCAGAGAAGTGTTGGAGACTCTTCGAGCACATAGTCTTAAAGCTAAATTCTCTAAATGTCATTTTTGGAGAAGAGAAGTGCGATTCTTAGGGCATGTGGTCTCTAAGGAAGGGATAGCTGTGGATCCCGCAAAGATAGTATATATCCAGGATTGGAAAGTTCCTAGAAATGCTACCGAAGTAAGAAGTTTCTTGGGGTTGGCAGGATATTATAGGAAGTTCATCAAAGACTTTGCGAAGATATCAGCCCCATTAACCCGCTTGACGAAGAAGAATCTGGTTTTCTCATGGGACGTAGATTGTGATGATGCTTTCCTACGGTTAAAGAGAGCTTTGACCACCGCTCCAGTTTTAGTGCTTCCAGATGGGAGTAAGCCGTTTGTTGTTTATACCGATGCTTGTGGGACAGGATTAGGCACAGTCTTGATGCAGGAGGGAAGGGTAATAGCCTATGGAGGGAGGCAATTGAGAGTGCATGAGAAGAATTACCCTACCCATGATCTAGAGTTGGTCGCGATTGTTTTCGCACTTAAGTCTTGGCGCCATTATCTTCTTGGTGAGAGATTCGAGTTGTTCACTGACCATAAATCATTGAAGTACTTATTCTCTCAGAAGGATTTAAACTTAAGACAGCAAAGGTGGATGGAGTTCTTAGCATCCTACGATTTCGAGATAGCATATACCCCTGGCAAGGGTAACGTGGTGGCGGACGCCTTGAGTAGAAAAAGGCTATCTTTGAGTCCATTGTTCGTGGAACGGCGAAGCTTGGAGTTTCTTTCTTTGTTCGACTTCAGACCTTCTGTTGACTTTGTACCTGGTTTGTTGGCATCCTTGGAGGTTAGACCTACTCTTTTGGGACGGATTGGCGAGGCTCAGCGAGACGACCCACAGTTGGTTGAGTTGGTAGAGAAGTTATAAGGGGGGAGTCATCCAGCCATTTGGGTAGATACACCATAGATGATAGGGGATGGTTGCATAGAGACGGTAGACTTTGTGTACCGCAAGATGAGGGTTTGAAGAAGGCTATTTTGGATGATGCACATCGTTCAAGAATGACTATTCATCCCGGTGGAGACAAAATGTACCAAGATATGAAGAGAATTTTCTTCTGGGCCGGTATGAAGAAAGATGTGGCCGAGTATGTGGCTAGATGCTTAGTGTGCCAACAAGTTAAAGCGGAGCAAAGGAAACCCGGTGGGTTGCTACACCCATTGGAAGTTCCGCAATGGAAGTGGGATAGTGTCTCGATGGATTTCATCGATGGGTTACCGAGATCGAGGAAGGGCAATACGGGAATTTGGGTTGTGGTAGACAGACTTACCAAGAGTGCCCATTTTATACCCGTGAAGAGTAAGAGGACCGCTCCATGGCTTGCTTCAGTCTATGTTAGAGAGATTGTTAGATTGCATGGCGTACCATCCAGCATTGTGAGTGATCGAGATCCTATCTTCACTAGTGAGTTTTGGAGAAGTTTGCAAGAGGCGGTAGGGACTCAGTTGTGTCTGAGCACCGCATATCATCCTCAGACGAATGGCCAGACTGAGAGGGTGAATCGTGTCCTAGAAGACCTTTTGAGGCTTTGTATCTTAGATTTTGGAGGTACATGGGAAGAGCATCTTCCATTGGTGGAGTTCGCATATAATAACAGCTTTCAGTCCAGTATTGGTATGGCTCCTTTCGAAGCTCTTTATGGAAGGCCTTGTCGATCTCCTACATGTTGGTGGGAATCTACGGATAAGATCTTGCTTGGGCCAGATATGGTTAGAGAGACTTCAGAGAAGATTGATTTGATTCGAAGAAGGATGAAAGCAGCGCAAGATAGACAGAAATCTTATGCGGATCGGAGAAGGACGGATCTTGAGTTTGAGGTTGGGGACATGGTTTTTGTCAAAGTATCTCCGTTGAGAAATGTTGTTCGCTTTGGGTCCGTTGGGAAGTTAGCACCGAGGTTTGTTGGGCCGTTTCCTATTAAGGAAAGGATTGGATGGATGGCATATAGGGTGGAGTTGCCCGACAGACTTAGTGGTGTTCATGATGTATTCCATGTATCACATCTGAGGAAGTGCTTACATGAGACCGCAGAGGTGGTAGAGCCGAGCTTGCTTAGAGATGTAGAGGTAGAGCGTGATGCGACGATTCAACGAGCTCCTACTCGCATCCTTGGGTCAGAAACTAGGAAGTTGAGGAACAGAGAAGTTCGGCTAGTTAAAGTGCAATGGGGAGATGACGAAAGCAATGCTACTTGGGAGACGGAAGCGAAGATGCGTTCTTTGTATCCATTTCTTTTTGAGAGTATGTCTTTTAACTTCTCCTTTATCGCTTGTCTAGTACTTATCTTATCTTTAGTATGTCCTCTCGTTAGTACTGTTTGACCTTTAGATAGGGTAAACCTATGGTTGAAACATGTGTTTGAGACATGTTATGGTTGATGGATGCAAGTGGATGCAAGTGTTTGCTAGTGGTTGCTCGTGGATGCATATACACACACTCTAGACACTAGATCGGCTCAGTCACTTCATATTGCATATTGCATAAAATTGTGTGTAGGAAGCTATATTTATGGATGTATAATGATTGTGTTATCATATGGATGATGCATTTTGGTGAATGATTGTGCACTCATGTAGATATTGTATGTGTCGATAGGGTTCTCTCGCATACATAATGGATGCATGGCACTATCATGGTTTGCATATGTTCATACATTAGATAGGGAACATATACACACACTTTTTGCATATGCTCATACATCATTAGAAATTGTTTTAAGGACAATGGATGCCCGTGTTTGATGGATTGAGTAGATGGTTGTTTGGATGGTAGGATATGCATTCTCCTTAGCTTAGAGATTTCGGGGACGAAATCCTTTAAGGAGGGGAGAATGTAACACCCCGAATTTCGGTTAATGCTAAAATTCACTAATTGCAGAATAAATAATCCCAGATGTGAGAATTGGGGGAAACGGGATGCGTCATTGCGTTCGTCTCGGAAAAATACGCAGAATAGAGTCCGAATTTTGTAAATCGGAGTCCGTATGGCCCAGTTAAGGCCCAATGAAGTTTGCAGAAAATTCAAAGCTAAAAACAGATTTGAAAATTCAAATTCAGATTTTAAAATAGAACCAGCAGGGCCAGGCGGGAAAGTTCCCGCCCTAGCCATGTCGACAGGGCTGTCGACAGGCCTGTCGACTGGGGGGTCGACTTGCCTGTCGACACGGCGTGTCGAGCCAGAGGGACTGGGTGCACCAGGTCTGGTTTTCTGGCTAGGGCTGGGCTGGGTTCTAGAGATTTCCGAAATCTAAGGGTCCTAATCTAATCTAGGGTTAATCTAAGGGCCTAAAACACTCACCTAATCTATAAATACACCCTAAACCTACCCTAATCCATACTAAAAATAGAATTGAGGGCTACATGCCGCCAAATTAAATCTTAGAAGGAGCCTCCACTAATTTATGAAGAGGGTTGCAAGCTAATCACTCTCTAATCAACCTCTAATCCATTCTAAGCATCTTAATCTTCTTCATTTGGAGTGCAAATTTGCTAGTTGTGAGTTTCTATCACTTTAATGATCAATTACTAAACTAAGTAGATGAGATATGATGAGATCATATGGTTTTGTTTGGGGATTAATGGATTTTAAGTCATATGACATGATGTTAGTTTGCTAATGTATGTGGGTTATGCAAGTTTTGTGTTTTGTGATCATATGATTAATATGCAAGTTACATGTATGATAAAATGCAAGTTACATGTATGATAATTATGCAAGTTGTATGTTTCTTCATATGCAAGTATGTTATGCAAGTTCATATGCAAGTTTATGAGTTTATATGCAAGTATGTTATGCAAGTTCATATGCAAGTTTATGAGTTTATATGCAAGTATGTTATGCAAGTTCATATGCAAGTTTATGAGTTTATATGCAAGTATGTTATGCAAGTTCATATGCAAGTTTATGAGTTCATATGCAAGTATGTTATGCAAGTTCATATGCAAGTTTATGAGTTTATATGCAAGTATGTTATGCAAGTTCATATGCAAGTTTATGAGTTTATATGCAAGTATGTTATGCAAGTTCATATGCAAGTTTATGAGTTTATATGCAAGTATGTTATGCAAGTTCATATGCAAGTTATGTGACATATTATATGCAAGTCATGTATTTGTTAATATGTAAGTTTATGTGACATGTTATACAAGATTATATGCAAGTTATGTGACATGTTGTGCAAGTTCATATGCAAGTTATGTGTTTGTTAATATGCAAGATGGCACCTTTGAAACATGTTCATACATATGCAAGTTGACACCTTTTATATGTGTTATGTCATGAGAACGAAATCACGTGGGAACGATGGGGTTAATTAAATACATATGTTAATAAGATTGTGTGAAATTAATATAATTATGCATAACATAAAATAAATGAACATAGTATGGGAATTTGCCTATTAAGTTAGGTGTACCCATACTATGTGTTGGGAATTTGCCTATTAAGTTAGGTGTACCCACACTTTGGAGTTGGGAATTTGCCTATTAAGTTAGGTGTACCCATATTCCTAAAATAAACATGATAATTAACACCAATTTATGGGGGGGGGGGATTAATTAGGAGTAATTAATCGATTGAGACACGAGGTTGGACCCGTTTGTAGTGTAAGACTGCCCGGAGTTTACCGGCTTAACCAGGCATCTACAAATGACGGTCCAATGTGAGGGGTCTTAATCATAAGTTAAATATGTAACAAGGGTAAATGACACGAGGTTGGACCCGTTTGTAGTGTAAGACTGCCCGGAACCTACCGGCTTAACCAGGCATCTACAAATAACGGTCCAATGTGAGGGGTCCTTTACACGGTTACAGTGTTAATCAATTAAGAAACACTTAACCAGATAATCATGTAGTGGGGCATGGGGGTTAAGTGGGTACCTTGGGTGGTATGTGGAAATTGCTAGTGGTTGCCAATAGAAAATATGATTAAATACTTAACCAAGAGGAAACATGTAATTAAACATGATTAAAGGGTTAAGTGGGAAACACTAGTGTGTGGGCCAAGCTTAGGGGGATGGCTTGTGCTGGGGGCCCATTTCAACCAATATCCCAAACGTATCTTAGTGGGCTCGACTTTAGTCGAGCGACGGGACACGCATATTGGGCTTGACTATAAGAGGCCAAAATGGGTTAGCGGTGGCAACGCATGACCAACGGGTTTCATATGCGTGTGTGGACCCGGGCTGGTAAATAAGACGTTGTTGCATCGTGTAGATATAAGCCGTGCACCGTTAATTTTATCAGGTTGCCACGTTGGGGAATGGTACACCCCACGGTGGGGCCAGCACGGGTATCTACGTTAGGGAGCCGATCGAATGGGAGTAGTGTGTACACCTAGTGGATTGTAGGGCCCCGTGGCGTCTACTTAGTTACCTAGGGGTACGCGAGAACTATTAAGTTAATTTTATAAGTCCATGGGTGGGATCAACCTTTAAGTTAGGAATGACTGGTGTGGTGCAGTTTAGTAATTTACCTTTGGAAGGGTAGATGCATCTTTATCTTTTATCTTAGTTTAGTTGACTGCTTAGTGTAGCCATTCATCCCCAATAGTTACCGTATATCAGTTTATGTCTTCTCTGGTTACTTTAACGATTGTATTGTTAAAGTTATAGGACTCGCTCAGACTTATGTCTGACCCCGTTGTTTTTATCTTTTTCCCAACCCTCAGGTCCTACGGTGGATCCTAGCAGTAGTGGAGCTTGATCGGATTGCTGTTCCAGTCTTTAGGAGCTTGGGTAGATGTAAAGCTCCAGTTACCCAGTTATCTTTTCTTTTGTCCTGGCTATTGTATGAGAGAGTGGGATTATGTACTTCTTTATTTTGATGGATATTGTACTTGACTTTTATTGTGGTTTTATGATGTAACCAGACATGTTTACTTCCGCTGTTATGAGATGATGTTTTAAATTTCAAGTACTATTTATATCTGTCTTGTTGTAATTTTTCTGTTCTATATTCACTAAAATACTCCACCGATGCTATGGCATTCCCTTAGTGAGTGATCATAGCGGGAGTGGGGTGTTACACCCGTGCATGATTTCCCCGGCTTCGGACTATGTGCACGACCATGGTCCGCCCGGAACTACACCGACGTACCCTCTGCCGTCGCTTTTGGTCACTTACCTCCAGTCCAGTAAGCGTGCCCCCACCCTAGCCTAGTCCCTAGGGTCATGATGATACTAACTTGGGATTACTGCTGGAGTGGGCCCCCATTGCTAGGATTTTTCTTGTGGGTTAACTACGGTTTAACCCCCTTACTATTCATGGATTAACTTGGTTAAGTGTAACGATGAGTTCACGACTTAACCCCGATTAATCTACCGAGCCCAAATTGGTTAAGTACTAAGTGGACCATGAGTTAACCCTAATCACGAGGCATTAATTAATTTTAATGCGCCTTAACCTCTCACATTAGACCTTGTTGTGGTTACTAGTTAAGCCGGGCGGGGCCGGGTAGCTTTACACCACAACTTGGTCTAACCTCGGGTTCAAGGTACAACATGACCAACTTCTCACATTGGGTCCTATTGTTTGTAGCAACTAGTTAAGCCGGTCGGTTCCGGGTAGGTTTACGCTACAAACTCAACCCAACCTCGAGTTGACCACACTTATCTTTTCTAAGTGTCATGTCCATCATGTTTCCAAAACATGTTACAAGTTTTTCAAGCAATTGGGTAGACCTAACTTAATAGGTAAATTCCCAATGGGTAGACCTAACTTAATAGGTAAATTTCCAAGCTTATGTTTTATGTCTTTTAAGTTTACCCAACCCCAAACGCAATCCCATCGCTTACATATCGCAATAGCGCATAAAGGATAGAAAGAGGGACTTTGGCATAATCATGACATAAAGGTATTGAAGCCACAAGTTCAACATGGTGGCATATGAAATGTTCATGTGTTCATATACTTGCATATCACATATTTTGGCCTCAAAAGCATGCATAAAACCAAACTTAGCATATTTGTGATACATGGTGATAAATGACATGTAAACATGGCCATAAGTTCGCATTTAGCCTCACATGCAAGTTATCGTAAGAGATATGATAACTTACATGTTGCTAAAATGCAACCTTTAGCATAAAGATTGAAGCTTTATGTTCATAAACCCAAGATAAGCTTGCATAACATGATAGCATGAACAAAATGTTCAACCCAAACTTGCATAACACAACTTGCATATCATATCAAACTTGCATAACATGATGAACTTGCATATCATATCATAGCATACTTGCATAACATGATAAACTTGCATATTACATCATAGAAAACTTGCATAACATGATAAACTTGCATATTACATCATAGAAAACTTGCATATCATACATTTAACTTTAGAGTTTAAGTATGAAAGTAGAATAGGGCTTACAATGCTTAAGAAGTCACAAAAATATGACAAAGCCCTTATGAAATTAATCAAACCCAAAATGCAAGCAAAACCCTTGAGCAAAAATGATCAAAACTCTTTCTTTATAGAAACTTGACTTGAATGCAAACTAATGATGCTCATACAAGTCTAAAAACACTTGTATGCATGGAAAATCACTTAGAAATTTATTTAAGAATTTTATGAAGAGAGTGGAGGCCATGAGAGGATTGATTTTGCCATAGTTTAGTTGTAGGATAGATTAATGATGATTTAGGGTAGGTTAGGGCCTTATTTATAGATTAGGCAAGTGTTTTAGGCCATAGGATTAAACCCTAGTTGCAATCTCAGCCCTTAAAACCGAATCTGGCCCCCAAGCTCAACACAATCTCAAAGTGGTGCACCAGGCTAAACAGCCCGGCTGGACCAAGTCGACAGCCAAGTCGACAGGGCTGTCGACTTGGGTCCAACCAAGTCGACTCCCAAGTCGACAGGGCTGTTGACTTGGGTGTTCTGGCGGGAATTCTCCCGCCTGGCCCAACTGGCCCAAATTCTCAAATTCAAGTTTGAATTTGAATTCTGTTTTTTTCTTAGAAGTTTTCTGAAAACTTCGTTGGGCCTTAATCGGGTCATACGGATTCCGATTTTCGAAAACTCGGACTCTATTTCGCGTATTTTTCCGAGATGAACGCAATGGCATAGCCCGTTTCCCTTGATTCAGATCTTAGAATTAAATTCTGCCTCAATTTATGTTATAACAGGTTATTGAAAATACGGGTTGTTACATAACTGGTGACGTATACAAACCGCCCTGAAAAACTAAAACATTTAAAGTTTACGGGGGAGTTTTGTTGGGTAAACTTTAATTGCTATTGGAAAAGAGAAAATAAAAATAAAGAGTCTTGTCTTTTTATGAGTCAATGTGTCTAGTATTAAGTAAATGTTGGTTCGTAAGTCTACGTGTCTTTATGTTAAGAGTCTTATGGAAGCTAGTGTGTCTATTAAATAAGTATGTGTCTCTTAGTTTAATGTGGTGTCTATTGTGAATTGGTGTGTCTTTTAAGTTGAAGGATCATGTAAGGCTATCTATATAAAGCCTATTGTCATTTGGTTAAGAAGGATTGTAAGAAGATTGAAATTGAAACAAAAGAAAATTAGAAAGAAGTGTTTCTTCCTCTAAATAAAATCATCTACTTTCCTCCTCTTCTCAATTCTACAAACTGGTATCGGAGCTTCCGTTTTTACATATCCACATAGAATGCTTTGATTATAGGTATCAAAAAGTAGGGAATGTTAATTCATTGGATCTTTCTAACAAAATGCAAGAAGAAGGGCTATATCATGGTGTCTGGATGTTTTCATCACGATTACAAGCCAGTCAGGGTAAAAGGAGGAATATGGAGTGATATTAAGAAGTTTTCTGCAAGCGTGAAAGGAAAAGAAATGCAAGGAAGTTGGGTTGTAAAGGCAGTTCTATTTGATATACGTGGTCAATATGGATGTATGATGATGCCAAGCAGTGTGTGGTTGCTCTTCAAGCCGAAGGTCTGGTGTTATCAGCTAATGTGTCTTGCGTGCTTACTGGTTGAAATTTATTGTATTTCCCAGGAGGCTTCAAATGTTGAACAAATTCAAAATGAGTTGATATAGACCATAAAAAAATGATGGTAGGGATCGCAAAGTAGAAAGGCCGACTGGTAGCGTAGAAACATAATCAACTACCATAGAAGCAATTAGTGAAATTTTTCTCACATGGTTCCCACCTAATGATCTTAACATATAATAACCTGTAGACATAGAACAAAAGTTGATATCTTTACCTAACTGATGTTAGCAAGAGAACTTTGTGCATTAGGAGTGTGTGGCTTCTATTTTATTTCTCTACCTCTGTGACCATTGTGGTAAACCTTATCAATCTTTTTTTATTTTTACTATATATCATTACAAATTTGCTATAATTATTTGATATAATGCTACCTTCTTCCCCTGAAATTTCCAATATGTATGATGGCATGATGCTTACATAGAAAATTGCAGTATTGCTAATTTCATAAATTTTACTTTTTTGAGTACATAAGCATCCTGACCATTTTTTTGTCGACCAAACATTTTTTGTGAAAAATGTTTAATTGTTTAAACTTGCCAAATCTAATATCATTTTCTTAGATCATGATAAGTAGATGAGAGCATGATTCTAGGTTGTAATCTTTGTACTAAAGTTGTGGGAAAAGTTCACGCCAATCAACATTAAAGATGCAGTTGTATTTGAGAAAATGCCTAAAAACACTTGAGGCCTCACATCGACTAAGATAATCCAATATAAGTTTAAATTACTGCAGCATTGTGATAATATTAATTTCTTAACCTTTTTTGTCTTACATTTCCCTTCAGTAAACATGAAATTCTATATATTCTTTTAGCTACAAAATTTTATAACAACTGAATTAGCCCTTACTTTATATTTTCCAATTTCGGAATAAGATATAATGACTTTTATGTGTGCAGAAACTTTATACAGGAATATTACATAAGCTTGCTTTAAGGTTGTGCACAATGCTTCGTTGATTTTAATACGCGAGATGACTTATGTTCTAATGGTTTCAATATATAAGTTTAATGGTGTGAACTTCACTTAAACGCATTTTGACATCATGACCACATTTCCTCCAAACCGACTTATACTGAAAATAATTTGCAGACCAAAACCTAACAATTCAAATATATAACTACTTGACTGAATCAGCCAATGTTATAATCCTACTCTTCACTACGCATTGCCTACGAATTGCAAAAGATTCAATGGAATTATACCATAAAAATGGAGCAAAGTGTTGATGCAAGCATACAGTTTATGAATATGAACATGGATATATACCTAGGTCACATACACCCACAAATATATGATGTTGTACATATTGTATTTTATTATATGATAGAATAGTGAAACTTAGGCCATATATAAATTTGCCAAATTTATCCATTTGTTATGTCTTATATTTAAAAGACTGTTCCATAATGGCATGTTTGACGAAATTCTCATATTTTTGTAAATAAGCATGATATAAAGTTCAATTATTGTCTAGAAAATCAAAGTGTCTTGTTTTGTCATGTAGGCACACCTCATTTTTACAATAAATTGATAAAACATGGGCTTCAGCTCACAAGTTACCCAATTTGAGAAGTTGGATGTGAGGACAAATTTTTTTTTGGGGGAGTTAAGTTCTTAATTATGGCCACAATTTTTGTAGTAAATAAATAGCAACAAACTGTACATATCTTATAATTTGTCTCTGTCTGGACTACGTTCTCTGATAGCCTACTTACTAATGATTAGGATAATGGAGTTTTACATGCTTATAATGTTTTTCAAGTGTGCAATAAAGAGAGATACTGTTGAAAAAAAAAATCTTTATAAGAAGAAACAAAAATGTGTTATTAAGATCTCTTACAGCTTAGTTTGATCTCATAATTGCTTAATTGGCAATTGATAGAACTTGAACGCGTTGGTCAAGTTGACTTCCACGTCTAATAACAAAATATTAATTTTTATATAATTTTGCCCTTATATGAAGATATTTTCATCAAGAATATTTATTTTGAATATGAACTTAGTTGTTTATTCCCTTATATTAATCATTATTGTTCGCTATATTTCGAACTAAAAAGCTACATATTACAGAATGTTGTCATACTTTGAGGATTAAAATTCTTTTGGAAGTGGCAATGTTCAACATGGATATCCTTTCTCCTTCTGAGATTCATCTTCAGTATTATATATTTTGCTTTCGTAACAGGTTTGATTTATCCTAAGCGGTATCATAACAATTTATAGGATATTCCCCCCATAACCTTAGATTCACCATTAACGTTCTGTAACATTTATAATAGTTTTAATTTATAACTTCTGATGATGCAGAAGGGGAAATTGAACATCGCTGATGGAAAATCTATGGTAATCTAGCTTGATTAACTTTCATGTGCTATGCTAAAGTGTGGTTGAGGTTTTTAATGAAAAATTACGGCAGATGCATAATCCATATTCAAATTTTTGATGCGTGATAACAGTTTATTTTGATTCAATTTAACAAAGTTGGTATTCTTTTTTAATGCAACTTATAACTTGAAAGGCAGATTCAAGATTTTGGAATGATATGTGCTTTAATAACTTATAGAAATGCATATGTGCATCATAACTAGAAAAATAAGAAAATAAATAATTGATTAATATATGCTCAATTTAACTTGCCTGTCTGATTTAATAACGTAAAGCTTTACAAGCACGAAAGGCAACAAAGGCAACTGCATAGCCTTATGTAGGTGTTTAATTGATGCATAAGCTTGCATAAAATGTGATAATTGCTATCGAAATAAAATAGATGCTGCCAGGGGCGGAGGCAGTATTAGGCCAGGTAGGGCCTCCGCCCCACCTGGAAAATGATTGTTCTGGCACAAAAATAGGCATCTACAAATGGCTGCCCTACCTGAAACGCAAGATCTGCCCTATCTAGGCGTTCAAGCAGTCTTCATCTTCAGGATTAGCAAGCCATATAACTGATTCGTAAAGCTCAGTACACTGGTTATATATATACATAGAACATAGTGCTGAAAGTTTGTGATGTGGGACTTATTTTTTTGCCCTACCTCATTTTGGTGGCTAGCTCCGCCACTGGATGCTGCAATATATTCTATGCTATGTGCTTCATGTCACTTTGTTACAAGCAGTGATGTCCTAAGCTGCATGCTATCAATGAACGAACTATGGTGGAAAGAAATGATATTTGCGTTGAAAAGGTGGAAAAACAGTACATGTAAAAGTTGATGCAGTGTACAACTAAGTACCCGGCTAAACAAAGCAATGGTGAGCAGAAATGAACTTTGTGCTGGTCTTTTCAAAATCATTTCTAGCCATCTGAAATGAGGTGGGCAGCTATTACAATGCGCAAATGAAGGGACACCTTGGCTAATAATGGTGTCTTGCTGGGCAATGAAGGTGACATGTAAACTGTAGGGCTTACGATGGATACCGAAAAATCCGATATTCGTCCGCATCCGTATTTGAAAAGCAGATAAATATCCGATATTCGAAAAAACAGATGCGGATACGGATACATAGATATTCGCATCCGAGAATTATTCATCCGATTTTTTTAATATTATGCTCAAGATTATATGTATTTTAGTACAATGAATCAGATTTTGCTTATTACTTTACCAAGTCGAAGGTTAATATTGTATTCTCTAAATGCATATTAGCTACTCAAATATATATAATTTTAGCATATATGTTTATTTTTAACACTTTAGTGATCAATAGAATTGAAAAACATTAATGTTAAACTAGAATTTTCATTTATATTTCTTGATTTATCAGTGATTGGCAAATAGGATAATTATCCGATATCCATCCGTATCCGCGGATACGGATACGGGTAAAGCACTATCTGTATCCGAAAGTATTAGTTGACAGCCTTGGTAAACTGTTGTTGGCCATCAAATGTTAGGCATATATTGTTCTGAAAAATTGATGTCCCCGAGGAGAAAAATACATGTTTGTGGTGATTTCTTCTTCTTCTTCTTCTTCTTCTTCTTTATATAGGCACATATACGTATAAATAGCGCACTGCATAATTAGTAAAAATGTAAATGGTTGTGGTCAAATTAAGGTGATGGCATTTTTAGGTTTTGAGAGTGAAAATGAGTGTTAATTGTATTGACTTTTTGCTTATCATTATTGCTCTATTTTTCTTATTGCAAGCCTGATGACCCTTCAATGTCTACTCATAATGAGATTCTTGAGCTATATATAAGTTAATCGGTTTGTTTAGCTAAATGAACATAGCCAGCTTATTAAAAGTTCAATATATAATGAGATTTTGTGTATTTATCCTTCAAGTGCAATATCAAATTTTGAATTCATCTATTAAAATATAGATTTATTTATTTTTCCATTATTAACAGGGTAATCTCTTAACTCTAAGGTAATCCCTGACGTAATGAAAGTATGGTGTGGTGTGTTGAAGATGGTAAACAAGTTTATTTACTGTGAAGTCGACATATGACTGTCTCAAATAATTATTAAGATGAGGATTATTACATGTATACATAGCATTCACGTATTAGCACCTTTTTATACTATAATCTATTTATAAGATATGGTTACCACTAAATATGTAACGACCCGCATTCTATGCATCGGAGGATCGTAGAATATTTATTTCTTTTTCATATGAAGTCGTATGGTCGTGTCACTTTGGGGAACGACTATTGGGGTCATTTCCCATGTTCACGATTTTTGCTGAATTTTAATGACCGTTTTGCCCCTAGGGAATCTTGTTTCGCCTATAACTTTTGATTGGTAAGGAGTTTTGACCTAAAATTACTTCCATCAGATCTGGATGATGGTTTAACTTTCCGTAGAGTGGTCACATTAATCAAACGGACTTACTGTTTGGGAGATATGGCTGAATTAAAGTTTAGAATGTGAAAAACAGCTTAACCGGGCCAAATAGGGTGATTAGCAGCTAGGCCCATTAGGGGATTTCGGGATTAGGGGTATTTAAGGACTGAAAGGGACTAGAGAAACCCTTCTTTGTCATTTTTGCAGCCGCCACTTTCACTCCTTCAACCCTAGTAATGGCTTCTACCTTCTAAAAACACCTCTAATCACCTTATAATCAAGGATTAAGCTAATCAACATCAAATCAAGTTAAAATAGCATCAAATCATAGTTGGAGCTGCTGTGTTGCATAGAGGTTCGACCGAAATCAGAGATATTTTCAGATCTAAGATTAATTTGTGGCTAAGTGAGTGATTTGCATTGTTTTTCACTAATTACGGCTAATTAGGGGTGATTAGTGTTAATTAATCAAATTGTGCATGTTAAAATTCTAGAAAAATGTTTAGAAATTCTTAAATATTATTTTATGCCTCCGTTAGAAATTTGGGTTAATTTGGACATGTTTTGCTAATCGTAAGGTTAAATCTTGATTAAGGGAATTAAGAGGAAATTCATAGTTTTGGGTATGTTTGATCCATATTTGCATGTTAAATTGTTGTTTTGGTGTTTATGGTTGATTATATATGGTGTTATTACTGTTTGGAATGATTTGTGATTGCATAGAAAAGTTAGATTGGTTGAAAACGCCGTTGTAAGGCGTAAATTGCTTGCCGGAAAAAGTTACAGGAAATTGGTCATTCCCGTTCGTGAAGCACCTGTCCCTCACGACCCAACCCTTGGGATCGTTCAGCACCCTCACACCACGACCCCTAGGATCGCGAAGCACCCTCACACCGCGACCGTGAGGAAGATGGCGAACCCTCACACCCCGATCGTAAGGAATAGGGCGAACCCTAGGAGGGCGACCCCTTGGATGGCGAGCCAGAAGACCACAACCAAGATAGGGATCACGAGTGGGTCCCACGACCCGAAAGTGGTCCACGATCCGACCATGTGTCACGAACTGGAGCAGACCACGAACCGAGCGTTTGTTGTCATGAGTCACAAGCAGAAGGAGGAACCACGAGCTGAGGAAGCTGATCACGAACCGGAGCTTCGAAGCACCACGAGTCGATATAGGGGATCACGAACTGAACTGAAGGACGAGCGGGGATGATGACCAAAACCCGAGATGCAAGGTTAGTTCAATGAGAGGTTATTACTCAGGATCCCAAGGGGGACCAACGAGTTAACTTCATGAGTTGGACTTTGTTGCGGGACGTGTGCAAAGGGGTTATCGATTTCCATAACTTTAATTCATCACTGAGAGATGGATTATTGGCTATGGATCAGTGCAATGGAGTCATTGTGACTCCATGGAGCAAAGTGATCGTAGCAAAGGATTGGGTGATCAGGTGGTGGATATCGTATGCTTTACGCACTAAGTGAGAGATGTGAGGATGATTGCTATGTTTGATGTTAGCTATCACCATGACATACACACCCCCATGTTACTTTTACACTTTATGTTAGTATTACCTTAGAGTATTGTACATCTTGTTGTGCTAACTCTTTGCTTGCAGGTTCAGGTATGATTGGATTATACCTGTTATTGTTCTGTTTAGCTGCTTATCGCTCATACCAGACTTTTGTCTGACCCAGAGTTTTATGTCTCTTCTTATTACTCTGGGTGCTCCTAAACGAGCAGACTAGAGATAGGTTAGGTGGTAATGCGCGAGTAGCTGTCTGGAGGCGAGCAGGAGGCTTCCACGTATGATATACATATATACTCCCTGTGTTGTAGCTGGTCACTGCTTGGACATTAGTAGTGTACCTTTTCTTTCTTTTGCTTTAGAGACGAAAATTTGAAGTTGTAGTAATGATGTTGGATCATAAGTTGTGTTATGGATTCCGCTGCTATGATGATTTAGTTTTCAGCTTATGCACTGTCTCGCCTGTTTTATGTCAAAGTTATGTTGTTATTATATTTTATTCCATGCACTGTGAGAGATACTACAGGTTCCTTGTTAGTTCATAGTTTCAAATTCCTTTCTTCTCTTGTCTTTTCTTTTCTTTTCTTTCGACGACCGTCCCGTGCTAGTTGGACATCGGCACAACGCATTTCGAAGGAAATGTCGGCTGGTTTGGGGCGGACCGTCACATTTGGTATTAGAGCTCTAGGTTGCGTAGTTAACCTAGGGGAAGATATCTGGGAGAGATAGTATACATATATGAGAGCGCATATTTGTAATATTTGGGTTTTCAAAAGCTATATATATACTATTAATATATGTAAGGATGAAGTCGCACTGTACTGACACCACTATGGAGATGGTTAATTGTTTTCCCTTTACAGATTTGACGATGAGCCAATATACGAGGAGTACGGGTTCAGGGGCTAATAATAGGAATGTCCGTGATATGAGGACGATATTCACTACTTTTATGCGAGAGATGCTTAGAGATGCTCGGGGAGCAGTTCCTAATGCTGCTTACGGTTGTGGTGCAATAGTGCAGGCGCCTAGGGCCGATTTCACCAAGCTTAACAAGGATTATACTAGTCTTGGCGGGAAGCCGTTCCATGGAACGGAGTCGGCCATGGATGTTCAAGATTGGTTGGATAGTTGCGAGCGCATCTTCGAGGACTTGGGAATCGATGATGCATGAAGAGAAAGTTAGCATCGCGTCAACTTCAAGGACGAAATGCTATTAAAGAAGCTTCTCCCGAAGATCAAGTTACTTGGAATCAATTTATGACTCGTTTCAGCGAAAAGTTCATTCCAGCTGCTCACAAATCTGAATTGTTTAGGAAAATTTTAGAGCTTAAGTAGAATGGTAGGGCAGTTTCGGAATATATTGTTGAGTTTGATACTTTATCGAAGTATGGACTATCTCTTATCGACAATGCCGAGAAGAAGAACGAGAAGTTCATAACCGGCTTAGATGAGTACTTAGGGGAAAGGCTGATAAACCACATCGATGAGACGTTTGAGTCTATAGTGGGGAAAGCATTGAGATCGAAGAGTCTTTACCTTAAGTCAGAGGTCGATGTTGCTATTGCATCTGTAGAGGAACCAAAGCTGCAAGCAAGCGGTGGAGGTAAGGAGTCTCAGAATAAGGGAAAACAGGATCAAACCAAGGGTGGTCAGAAAAAGAAGGACAAGAAAGATAAAGAGTGCTTTAGTTGTGGCAAAAAGGGACACTATGCTAGAGACTGTCAGGAAAAGTTTGGGGAAAGAAAGTGCTTCAATTGCGGCCAAGTGGGACATCACAAGGATAATTGCCTGCAACCCCCTAAAGAGAAGTAGATTGTGAAAGCATATGTTATCAACGCTGTTCCTTCTTCGTCGAATTCCCCAACTACGGCGGAGAAGGGAAAAGGCGTCATTATTCGAGGTATGCTTTCTATTTATAATGTTTCGGTTCTAGTTTTGCTGATAGCGAGGCATCCCATTCCTTCATATCTAGTGACCTGGTAGATATGTTGGGATTGGAACCTGAGATAGTCGATAGACCTTTAGTTGTGACAAACCCGATAGGTGGTTCGACTAGTCTTTGCATGATTTGTTGTAATGTGGTCTTATCGAGTTATGGATGTATGTTTGCTTGTGATTGCTTAGTTGTTTTGTTAGTATCATCTCATGTAGATTGTCTGAATTCGGAGGAGATGTTCCTTGAGTGCTTGTCTGATATTGGTTTAGGCCTTTGGGGCTTGTGCTTAGGGAATGTCGAGTTCGACTAGGATGGTTTGCGTGAGATATAAGTAGTTGTTGTGATTTTCATTGAATGATATCTCGGCTTACTCGAGGAGTGATGTGCAGCCGTGGCATGATAAGACTGTTCATTGGTATGAACTGCCCCGAGTTAGATTCTATAGGGCTAGGAGATGACTCGAGTGAGACTTGAGGAAGCTGCAAGGTAATGGATTGTTTAGGACCCTATGTTGATGTTCTCTTTGGTTCAAGAATGGTAGAACTTCGAAGGGATAAGATGTGCTCGTTGATTGTGGAGATGCAACGAGGACTAGGACGATTCAAGTTGGACTTGAACTCGTAAAAGAAAAATGGTTGTTCGTTGATCTTGGAGATGCAACGAATAGAGAGACGACTCATGTTGGACTTGAGATTTGTCAGTAATGGATACTCGAGACTGGGTCAGAGTATGTGGGTAGCTCTTTTCTAGGCGGACTCGAAGCAGGAGTATCTGGGGACGCCCGTTACCTTGGATCCATTGGACGTGATCTAGTTATCCTTGGAGGATAAACGTATGTTGGACGTATGGTAGTCCGTATGAAGGCGGGGCTTCCATTAGCCTTGGGATTGGTTGGACCAATCAAGTAGGCATCGACGTATGTATGGAGGCGGGGCTTCCATTAGCCTTGGGATCGGTTGGACCAGTCAGGTAGGTATCAATGTATTTATGGCTTTAGCAGTGGATAGATAGGACATGATTGGTGGATGCTATGGTTACTATGTTTGTTCCTATTTTTGTTCCCTTGAGTAGACTATCACCTGTAGGATTCTGGTAATAGATGATGGTATACACGGATGCCTGTGCTACCGGACTAGGTGCGATAGCTGATGCATTGAATAGGAGACATGACAGTTTAGATGATATGTTTCTTGAATGGAAGCAACTGGAGTATATCGTGGGATATGATCTCAGACGTAAGTATGGATTGGATGCAGAAATGTTAGCAAGTTAGACGATCAGACCGACTTTGATTGAGATGGTTCCAGTCAGAGGACGATCCTAATCTATTGGAAATCATCTCCAAGGTAGAGATGGGCATCGACAGTGAGAAGATGAACAAGTATGGACTTGATCGAGGAAGATGGCTTCGAAAGAATGGGAGACTAGTTGTACCCAACGTTAATGGATTGAGAGATGAAGTTCTTAGAGAACGTCATCACTCAAAACTGACTATGCACCCCAGTGGTAACAAAATGTATCGAGACATGAAGCAGACCTTGTAACAACCCGTATTTTCAATAACCTGTAATAACATAAATTGTAACAACCCGTATTTTCAATAACCTGTAATAACATAAATCGAGGCAGAATTTAATTCTAAAATGGGAATCAAGGGAAACGGGCTATGCCATTGTGTTCGTCTCGGAAAAATACGCGAAATAGAGTCCGAGTTTTCGAAAATCGGAGTCCGTATGACCAAGATATGGCCTCGCGAAGTTTCACGAAAATTCCCAAATTAAAGTATACTTAATTAAGTGAAATGGGTTGTGTAGATATATATATATATATATATATATTGATATATATATATATATATATATAATTGAAAATTTAATAAATAAATATGCAAAAATGCTCAAAACAGCGAATTGGGAGAGGGGAATAACCGAACCGGCCGATTTTTGAAGTCGACCCGAGCCCGCTGGGTCGACTAGGGGTTAATCCAGGGTGTTTGGCTGTCAACCCGTGGGCCGATTCGCTCAAGTGCAGATTTTGCATTTGAATGGTTCTCATGGTCCATCTTTAATCTAAAGGCCCTAGATGGTTCCTACACTTGACTTCTTCCCCAAGACATGCTTTGATGGCTTGGATTGAATCTAGGGTTAATCCTATGGCCTAAAACACTTGCCTAATCTATAAATAAGACCCTAACCTACCCTAATTCATTCATAATTAAACCTAGTGACTAAACTATGGCAAAATGCTAGCTCTCATGGCCTCCACTAATTTTATGAAGAGGGTTGCATACTAATCACTCTCTAATCAACTTCTAATCCCTTCTTAGCATCTTAATCTTCTTCATTTGGTGTTCAAAGTTGCTAGTTGTGAGTTTCTATCACTTTGATGATCTTTTGGTAAACTAATTAGATGAGATGTGATGAGATTTATGGTTTTGTATGTGGGTTAATGAGCTTTGAATCATATGATATGATGTTAGCATTAATCTTATGTTTATGCATGTTGAGTATGTAAGCTTATGCAAGTTTAATATGATGTATGTTATGTTTGCATGATGCTAAATATGCAAGTTGTGGGCTATGTAATCATATGCATGTTATGCAAGTTCATGGTAATATGCTATGCAAGTTACATGTTTGTTAATATGCAAGTTACAAGTTTGTTAATATGCAAGTTACATGTATGTAAATATGCAAGTTACATGTTTGTTAATATGCAAGTTACATGTTTGTTAATATGCAAGTTACATGTATGTAAATATGCAAGTTACATGTTTCTTTATATGCAAGTTACATGTTTGTTAATATGCGAGTTACATGTATGTAAATATGCAAGTTACATGTTTATTAATATGCAAGTTCATGATGACACATTATGCAAGTCTATAAGCTAATATGCAAGTTTGTTATGCAAAATGAATATGTAAGTTATGTGACATATTATATGCAAGTTATGTGACATGTTATGCAAGTTCATATGCAAGTTATGTGTTTGTTAATATGCAAGATGGCACCTTTGAAACATGTTCATTCATATGCAAGTTGACACCTTTTATATGTGTTATATCATGAACGAAATTACGTGGGAACGATGGGGTAATTAAATGCATAAGTTAATAAGATTGTGTGAAATTAATATAATTATGCATAACACAAAATAAATAAACATAGTATGGGAATTTGCCTATTTGGTTAGGTGTACCCATACTATGTGTTGGGAATTTACCTATTGAGTTAGGTCTACCCCATGGGAATTTACCTATTAAGTTAGGTCTACCCATGTTAAGAAAACTTGATTAATTAGGGATAATTAATATAAAATTATGAGGGTGATTAATTAGGTGTAATTAATTGACTAAGACACGAGGTTGGACTCAGTTGTAGCGTAAAACTGCCCGGACCCAACCGGCTTAACCAGTTGCTACAAATGTTAGCCCAATGTGAGAGGTCTTAGGCACAAACTAAATACGTAATTAATGTAAAGACACGAGGTTAGACTCTGTTATGACATAAGGCTGCCCGGACCCAACCGGCTTAACCAGCGGTCATAAAAGACAGTCTAATGTGAGAGGTCTTTACAAAGGTTACGTTCTTAATTAATTAATTAAGAAACACTTAACCACATTAGCATGTAGAGGGACATGAGGGGTTAAGTGGGTGCCTCGGGTGGCATGAGAAAATCTAGTGGTTGCCTTGGGTGGCAATAGAAAATACGATTAGAATACTTAACCAAAATAGAACATGTAATTAAAACATGATTAAAGGGTTAAGTGGGATATACTAGAAAAAGGGACAAGCTTAGGTGGGTAGCTTGTGGAGGCCCATTTCAACCAGTAACCCATACGTATCTTTGTGGGCTCGACCCATGTCGAGGACGGGACACGAATACTGGGCTTGACTGTAAGAGGCAAACGGGTTAGCGGTGGCAACGCAAGTCCAACGGGCTTCATATGCGTGAGTGGGCCCGGGCTGGTAGGTAAGCCGTTGTTGCATCGAGTAGATATAAGCCGTGCACCTTTAGTTTCATCAGGTTGCCACATTGGGGAATGATACATCCCACGGTGGGGCCAGCACGGGTATCTACGTTAGGGAGCCGATCGAATGGGAAGTAGTGTGTACACCTAGTGGATTGTAGGGCCCCGTGGCGCCTACTTGGTCACCTAGGGGTACGCAGGTACTAATTAGTAAATTTTATAAGTCCTTGGGTGGGATCAACCTTTAAGTTAGGAACGACTGGTGTGGTGCAGTTTAGTAATTTACCTTAGGGAGGGTAGATGCGTCTTTATCCTTTATCTTCGTTTAGTTGACTGCTTAGGGTAGCCATTCATCCCTATATGTTACCGTATATCAGTTTATGTCTTCTCTGGTTACTTTAACGATTGTATTGTTAAAGTTATAGGACTCGCTCAGACTTATGTCTGACCCTGTTGTTTTTATCTTTTTCCCAACCCTCAGGTCCTACGGTGGATCCTAGCAGTAGTGGAGCTTGATCGGATTGCTGTTCCAGTCTTTAGGAGCTTGGATAGATGTAAAGCTCCAGTTATCCAGTTATCTTTTCTTTTGTTTGGCTATTGTATGAGAGTGGGATTATGTACTTCTTTATTTTGATGGATATTGTACTTGACCTTTATTGTGGTTTTATGATGTAACCAGACATGTTTTACTTCCGCTGTTATGAGATGATGTTTTAAAATTTCAAGTACTATTTATATCTGTCTTGTTGTAATTTTTCTGTTCTATATTCACTAAAATACTCCACCGATGCTATGGCATTCCCTTAGTGAGTGATCATAGCGGGAGTGGGGTGTTACACGTGGTATCAGAGCTTAAGGTTACCAGAACAGATAAATTTTTTGAGAAAAACTACTTTCTAAGAGTATTTTCGAAGAAAGTATTTTTAAAAGCATGTCTTCTAAGAGAAAAAGTTTTTGAAAAAGAAAAGCATAATCCCCAATAGCCATATCTTTATCTTTCGGAATCTCCTTTTTGAATCTTTCCTCTTTCGTTTCAGCATGGCTGAAGATCTTAACATCCCGGAGGGTTTAGTTATACCACTATGGTATAGGAGGTTGCAAGAGGCTAGGGCCGCGGCTGCGGGTCCGGCCAATGCTACTACACCAGAGACAACCGCTCCTCCTCCTCAGCCTAGAGTGGATAATTTTGCTAAGGTTTGCAAGGAGTTCAAGGCTATAGGAGGAAAACCTTTTCTTGGTTCAGAGACTTTCGTAGAGGCTAGAGATTGGCTTAAGGAAGTGGAAGAGTTGCTAGATATCTTTGAAGTGGAAGAGGGAAAGAAAGTCAAGTTGGCGGCTTGGTTAATGAAGGGAGAGGCCTCATTCTGGTGGGAGGTCACTAATGGAGAACGCCCTGTTGACTCTTGGGCAGATTTTAAGCAAAGGTTTGGGGCTAAGTTTCTCTCAAGGGCGGAAGAGAATCTGTTTATGGAGAAGTTCTTGAATTTGAAGCAAGGGAATCTCACGGTGAAAGAATATGTCAACAAATTCAATCAATTAGCAAGGTTTGGCATAGAGTTGGTGAATACACCGGAGAAGAAGGCTTTGAGGTTCGTTAGAGGCTTGAACGAACCATTGCAAGGAATAGCTATGACTCACATTCCTATGGGGGCCACTTTTGAGAAGCTTGTCTACATGGCACTTATGCATGAGGATGATAAGAATTCTAAGGCACCAGAGAAAAAGGGGGATCAGAAGAAACCGCAACAGCAACAACAAGGCAAGGGCGGAAAAGGCAATGGTGACAAAAAGAAGACGAAGAAGAAGTGCTTCAATTGTGGAACACCAGGACACCTCAGTAAGGATTGTCGCAAAAAGAAGAAGACCGGTTGCTTTCATTGTGGTGAAGCAGGGCATCTTGTGAAAAACTGCCCAAAGAAGGGGCAGAAGACGGGGTCTACCTCAGGAGGCCAGGTGCAAGCTCTTATAGCACCACCTCAGTCAGGGGGGCAAGTTCAGGTTCTCTCAGTTCCACCGATTCAGCAGAGAGGTAGAACTATTTCCGTTGAAAGTCTGGTTTTTCTGTTTGATCATCCAGTTCGTACTTTGTTTGACTCTGGCGCATCGCATTCTTTTATCTCATCATCGTTAGTTGAGTCACTGCACTTAGACACCAGTCTAGTTGATGATCCCTTGGTTGTCTCAAACCCAATTGGGGGCTCCATATATCTGTCTATGATATGTTTGGGTTTGAAGATTTCTATACTTAGCGTTGAGTTTAGATGTGATGCTTTTGTATTGGGCTTCACGGGCTATGGGTTGATCTTGGGCATGGACTGGTTATCCAGTAATGGTGCCGTTCTTGATTGCGAAAGGAGAGTTGTCAGGCTCATGACCCGCTTGGGTAACACTCTCGAGATCTCTTGCAATCCCATGGAATCTGTTTTGCTAAGTTATCTTGAATCGCTCGATGCTTCGGTCGAAAGTTTGTGTTCTGTCAGAGTAGTCCGGGAATATCCGGATGTGTTTGAAGAAGTAAAGGGTTTGCCTCCGAAGCGGGAGATAGATTTCCGAATTTATTTGGTGGATAATGCCAAACCAGTGTCTTTGCCAGTACGCCACATGGCTCCTCGTGAGAGAAGAGAACTTCATAAGCAAGTAGGGGAGTTGCTTGAGAAGGGGTTCATAAGGCGAAGTATATCGGAGTGGGGAGCTCCAGTAGTGTTTGCCACGAAGGCGGATGGGTCCCTCAGACTTTGTGTGGATTATAGGGAACTTAATAAGCTCACGAAGAAGAATAGACACCCATTACCGAGGATAGATGATCTCTTTGATCAGTTGGTTGGCGCGTCAGTATTTTCGCAGATGGACTTAGCTACAGGGTTTCATCGGTTAAGAGTGGCGGAGGACAGTATAGAGAAGACCGCTTTCCGGACTCCGGATGGTTTTTATGAGTGGCTAGTGATGCCATTTGGGTTGACAAACGCCCCCGCATACTTTGTTGATCTCATGAGTAGAGTGTTCAGAGAGTATCTGAATAAGTTTGTAGTAGTTTTTGTGGATGACATCTTGGTCTTTTCCAAGAATGAAGAAGAGCATGCCTTACATCTCAAGGAAGTGTTGGAGACTCTTCGAGCGCATAGTCTTAAAGCTAAATTCTCTAAATGCCATTTTTGGAGAAGAGAAGTGCGATTCTTAGGGCATGTGGTCTCTAAGGAAGGGATAGCTGTGGATCCCGCAAAGATAGTATCTATCCAGGATTGGAAAGTTCCTAGAAATGCTACCGAGGTAAGAAGTTTCTTGGGGTTGGCAGGATATTATAGGAAGTTCATCAAAGACTTCGCGAAGATATCAGCCCCATTAACCCGCTTGACGAAGAAGAATCTGGTTTTCTCATGGGATGTAGATTGTGATGATGCTTTCCGACGGTTAAAGAGAGCTTTGACCACCGCTCCAGTTTTAGTGCTTCCAGATGGGAGTAAGCCGTTTGTTGTTTATACCGATGCTTGTGGAACAGGATTAGGCGCAGTCTTGATGCAGGAGGGAAGGGTGATAGCCTATGGAGGGAGACAATTGAGAGTGCATGAGAAGAATTACCCTACCCATGATCTAGAGTTGGCCGCGATTGTTTTCGCACTTAAGTCTTGGCGCCATTATCTTCTTGGTGAGAGATTCGAGTTGTTCACCGACCATAAATCATTGAAGTACTTATTCTCTCAGAAGGATTTAAACTTAAGACAGCAAAGGTGGATGGAGTTCTTAGCATCCTATGATTTCGAGATAGCGTATACCCCTGGTAAGGGTAACGTGGTGGCAGACGCCTTAAGTAGAAAAAGGCTATCTTTGAGTCCATTGTTCGTGGAACGACGAAGCTTGGAGTTTCTTTCTTTGTTTGACTTCAGACCTTCTGTTGATTTTGTACCTGGTTTGTTGGCATCCTTGGAGGTTAGACCTACTCTTTTGAGACGGATTGGCGAGGCTCAGCGAGACGACCCACAGTTGGTTGTGTTGGTAGAGAAGCTTATAAGAGGGGAGTCGTCCAGCCATTTGGGTAGATACACCATAGATGATAAGGGATGGTTGCATAGAGACGGTAGACTTTGTGTACCGCAAGATGAGGGTTTGAAGAAGGCTATTTTGGATGATGCACATCGTTCAAGAATGACTATTCATCCCGGTGGAGACAAAATGTACCAAGACATGAAGAGAGTTTTCTTTTGGGCCGGTATGAAGAAAGATGTGGCCGAGTATGTGGCTAGATGCTTAGTGTGCCAACAAGTTAAAGTGGAGCAAAGGAAACCCGGTGGGTTGCTACACCCATTGGAAGTTCCACAGTGGAAGTGGGATAGTGTCTCGATGGATTTCATCGACGGGTTACCGAGATCGAGGAAGGGCAATACGGGAATTTGGGTTGTGGTAGACAGACTTACAAAGAGTGCCCATTTTATACCCGTAAAGAGTAAGAGGACCGCTCCATGGCTTGCTTCAGTCTATGTTAGAGAGATTGTTAGATTGCATGGCGTACCATCCAGCATTGTGAGTGATCGAGATCCTATTTTCACTAGTGAGTTTTGGAGAAGTTTGCAAGAGGCGGTAGGGACTCAGTTGTGTTTGAGCACCGCATATCATCCTCAGACGGACGGTCAGACCGAGAGGGTGAACCGTATCTTAGAAGATCTTTTGAGGCTTTGTATCTTGGATTTTGGAGGTACATGGGAAGAACATCTTCCTTTGGTGGAGTTCGCATATAATAACAGCTTTCAGTCCAGTATTGGTATGGCTCCTTTCGAAGCTCTTTATGGAAGGCCTTGTCGATCTCCTACATGTTGGTGGGAATCTACGGATAAGATCTTGCTTGGGCCGGATATGGTTAGAGAGACTTCAGAGAAGATTGATTTAATTCGAAAAAGGATGAAAGCAGCGCAAGATAGACAGAAATCTTATGCGGATCGGAGAAGGACGGATCTTGAGTTTGAGGTTGGGGACATGGTTTTTGTCAAAGTATCTCCATTGAGAAATGTTGTTCGCTTTGGGTCCGTAGGGAAGTTAGCACCGAGATTTGTTGGGCCGTTTCCTATTAAGGAAAGGATTGGACGGATGGCATATAGGGTGGAGTTGCCCGACAGACTTAGTGGTGTTCATGATGTATTCCATGTATCACATTTGAGGAAGTGCTTACATGAGACCGCGGAGGTGGTAGAGCCGAGCTTGCTTAGAGATGTAGAGGTAGAGCGTGATGCGACGATTCGACGAGCTCCTACTCGCATCCTTGGGTCAGAAACTAGGAAGTTGAGGAACAGAGAAGTTCAGCTAGTTAAAGTGCAATGGGGAGATGACGAAAGCAATGCTACTTGGGAGACGGAAGCAAAGATGCGTTCTTTGTATCCATTTCTTTTTGAGAGTATGTCTTTTAACTTCTCCTTTATTGCTTGTCTAGTACTTATCTTATCTTTAGTATATCCTCTCGCTAATACCTATGACCTTTAGATAGGGTAAAACCTATGGTTGAGACATGTGTTTGAAACATGTTATGGTTGATGGATGCATATGGATGCAATTGTTTGCTAGTGGTTGCTCGTGGATGCATATACACACACATTAGGCACTAGATCGGCTCAGTCACTTCATGTTGCATATTGCATAAATGGATGTGGTAGTTAGATTGATGGATGTATCATGGCTGTGTTATCATATGGATGATGCATTTTTGTGTATGGTTGTGCACGCATGTAGAAATTTGTATGTGTCAATAGGGTTTCGCATACATATTGGATGCATGGCACTATCATGGTTTGCATTAAGGAGGTTTACTGTATCAGTAACCGCCTGATTTTCGCATTAGGTAAGTACATATACACACACTTTTGCATATATCCATCCAGCATTTAGAATCTTGTAAGGACAATGATTGCTCGTGGATGATGCTTTGAGTAGATGGATGATTGGATGGTAGGATACGTTCTTCCTAACTTGAAGATTTCGGGGACGAAATCCTTTAAGGAGGGGAGAATGTAACAACCCGTATTTTCAATAACCTGTAATAACATAAATCGAGGCAGAATTTAATTCTAAAATGGGAATCAAGGGAAACGGGCTATGCCATTGTGTTCGTCTCGGAAAAATACGCGAAATAGAGTCCGAGTTTTCGAAAATCGGAGTCCGTATGACCAAGATATGGCCTCGCGAAGTTTCACGAAAATTCCCAAATTAAAGTATACTTAATTAAGTGAAATGGGTTGTGTAGATATATATATATATATATTGATATATATATATATATATATATAATTGAAAATTTAATAAATAAATATGCAAAAATGCTCAAAACAGCGAATTGGGAGAGGGGAATAACCGAACCGGCCGATTTTTGAAGTCGACCCGAGCCCGCTGGGTCGACTAGGGGTTAATCCAGGGTGTTTGGCTGTCAACCCGTGGGCCGATTCGCTCAAGTGCAGATTTTGCATTTGAATGGTTCTCATGGTCCATCTTTAATCTAAAGGCCCTAGATGGTTCCTACACTTGACTTCTTCCCCAAGACATGCTTTGATGGCTTGGATTGAATCTAGGGTTAATCCTATGGCCTAAAACACTTGCCTAATCTATAAATAAGACCCTAACCTACCCTAATTCATTCATAATTAAACCTAGTGACTAAACTATGGCAAAATGCTAGCTCTCATGGCCTCCACTAATTTTATGAAGAGGGTTGCATACTAATCACTCTCTAATCAACTTCTAATCCCTTCTTAGCATCTTAATCTTCTTCATTTGGTGTTCAAAGTTGCTAGTTGTGAGTTTCTATCACTTTGATGATCTTTTGGTAAACTAATTAGATGAGATGTGATGAGATTTATGGTTTTGTATGTGGGTTAATGAGCTTTGAATCATATGATATGATGTTAGCATTAATCTTATGTTTATGCATGTTGAGTATGTAAGCTTATGCAAGTTTAATATGATGTATGTTATGTTTGCATGATGCTAAATATGCAAGTTGTGGGCTATGTAATCATATGCATGTTATGCAAGTTCATGGTAATATGCTATGCAAGTTACATGTTTGTTAATATGCAAGTTACAAGTTTGTTAATATGCAAGTTACATGTATGTAAATATGCAAGTTACATGTTTGTTAATATGCAAGTTACATGTTTGTTAATATGCAAGTTACATGTATGTAAATATGCAAGTTACATGTTTCTTTATATGCAAGTTACATGTTTGTTAATATGCGAGTTACATGTATGTAAATATGCAAGTTACATGTTTATTAATATGCAAGTTCATGATGACACATTATGCAAGTCTATAAGCTAATATGCAAGTTTGTTATGCAAAATGAATATGTAAGTTATGTGACATATTATATGCAAGTTATGTGACATGTTATGCAAGTTCATATGCAAGTTATGTGTTTGTTAATATGCAAGATGGCACCTTTGAAACATGTTCATTCATATGCAAGTTGACACCTTTTATATGTGTTATATCATGAACGAAATTACGTGGGAACGATGGGGTAATTAAATGCATAAGTTAATAAGATTGTGTGAAATTAATATAATTATGCATAACACAAAATAAATAAACATAGTATGGGAATTTGCCTATTTGGTTAGGTGTACCCATACTATGTGTTGGGAATTTACCTATTGAGTTAGGTCTACCCCATGGGAATTTACCTATTAAGTTAGGTCTACCCATGTTAAGAAAACTTGATTAATTAGGGATAATTAATATAAAATTATGAGGGTGATTAATTAGGTGTAATTAATTGACTAAGACACGAGGTTGGACTCAGTTGTAGCGTAAAACTGCCCGGACCCAACCGGCTTAACCAGTTGCTACAAATGTTAGCCCAATGTGAGAGGTCTTAGGCACAAACTAAATACGTAATTAATGTAAAGACACGAGGTTAGACTCTGTTATGACATAAGGCTGCCCGGACCCAACCGGCTTAACCAGCGGTCATAAAAGACAGTCTAATGTGAGAGGTCTTTACAAAGTTTACGTTCTTAATTAATTAATTAAGAAACACTTAACCACATTAGCATGTAGAGGGACATGAGGGGTTAAGTGGGTGCCTCGGGTGGCATGAGAAAATCTAGTGGTTGCCTTGGGTGGCAATAGAAAATACGATTAGAATACTTAACCAAAATAGAACATGTAATTAAAACATGATTAAAGGGTTAAGTGGGATATACTAGAAAAAGGGACAAGCTTAGGTGGGTAGCTTGTGGAGGCCCATTTCAACCAGTAACCCATACGTATCTTTGTGGGCTCGACCCATGTCGAGGACGGGACACGCATACTGGGCTTGACTGTAAGAGGCAAACGGGTTAGCGGTGGCAACGCAAGTCCAACGGGCTTCATATGCGTGAGTGGGCCCGGGCTGGTAGGTAAGCCGTTGTTGCATCGAGTAGATATAAGCCGTGCACCTTTAGTTTCATCAGGTTGCCACATTGGGGAATGATACATCCCACGGTGGGGCCAGCACGGGTATCTACGTTAGGGAGCCGATCGAATGGGAAGTAGTGTGTACACCTAGTGGATTGTAGGGCCCCGTGGCGCCTACTTGGTCACCTAGGGGTACGCAGGTACTAATTAGTAAATTTTATAAGTCCTTGGGTGGGATCAACCTTTAAGTTAGGAACGACTGGTGTGGTGCAGTTTAGTAATTTACCTTAGGGAGGGTAGATGCGTCTTTATCCTTTATCTTCGTTTAGTTGACTGCTTAGGGTAGCCATTCATCCCTATATGTTACCGTATATCAGTTTATGTCTTCTCTGGTTACTTTAACGATTGTATTGTTAAAGTTATAGGACTCGCTCAGACTTATGTCTGACCCTGTTGTTTTTATCTTTTTCCCAACCCTCAGGTCCTACGGTGGATCCTAGCAGTAGTGGAGCTTGATCGGATTGCTGTTCCAGTCTTTAGGAGCTTGGATAGATGTAAAGCTCCAGTTATCCAGTTATCTTTTCTTTTGTTTGGCTATTGTATGAGAGTGGGATTATGTACTTCTTTATTTTGATGGATATTGTACTTGACCTTTATTGTGGTTTTATGATGTAACTAGACATGTTTTACTTCCGCTGTTATGAGATGATGTTTTAAAATTTCAAGTACTATTTATATCTGTCTTGTTGTAATTTTTCTGTTCTATATTCACTAAAATACTCCACCGATGCTATGGCATTCCCTTAGTGAGTGATCATAGCGGGAGTGGGGTGTTACATAAATCGAGGCAGAATTTAATTCTAAAATGGGAATCAAGGGAAACGGGCTATGCCATTGTGTTCGTCTCGGAAAAATACGCGAAATAGAGTCCGAGTTTTCGAAAATCGGAGTCCGTATGACCAAGATATGGCCTCGCGAAGTTTCACGAAAATTCCCAAATTAAAGTATACTTAATTAAGTGAAATGGGTTGTGTAGATATATATATATATATATATTGATATATATATATATATATAATTGAAAATTTAATAAATAAATATGCAAAAATGCTCAAAACAGCGAATTGGGAGAGGGGAATAACCGAACCGGCCGATTTTTGAAGTCGACCCGAGCCCGCTGGGTCGACTAGGGGTTAATCCAGGGTGTTTGGCTGTCAACCCGTGGGCCGATTCGCTCAAGTGCAGATTTTGCATTTGAATGGTTCTCATGGTCCATCTTTAATCTAAAGGCCCTAGATGGTTCCTACACTTGACTTCTTCCCCAAGACATGCTTTGATGGCTTGGATTGAATCTAGGGTTAATCCTATGGCCTAAAACACTTGCCTAATCTATAAATAAGACCCTAACCTACCCTAATTCATTCATAATTAAACCTAGTGACTAAACTATGGCAAAATGCTAGCTCTCATGGCCTCCACTAATTTTATGAAGAGGGTTGCATACTAATCACTCTCTAATCAACTTCTAATCCCTTCTTAGCATCTTAATCTTCTTCATTTGGTGTTCAAAGTTGCTAGTTGTGAGTTTCTATCACTTTGATGATCTTTTGGTAAACTAATTAGATGAGATGTGATGAGATTTATGGTTTTGTATGTGGGTTAATGAGCTTTGAATCATATGATATGATGTTAGCATTAATCTTATGTTTATGCATGTTGAGTATGTAAGCTTATGCAAGTTTAATATGATGTATGTTATGTTTGCATGATGCTAAATATGCAAGTTGTGGGCTATGTAATCATATGCATGTTATGCAAGTTCATGGTAATATGCTATGCAAGTTACATGTTTGTTAATATGCAAGTTACATGTTTGTTAATATGCAAGTTACATGTATGTAAATATGCAAGTTACATGTTTGTTAATATGCAAGTTACATGTTTGTTAATATGCAAGTTACATGTATGTAAATATGCAAGTTACATGTTTCTTTATATGCAAGTTACATGTTTGTTAATATGCGAGTTACATGTATGTAAATATGCAAGTTACATGTTTATTAATATGCAAGTTCATGATGACACATTATGCAAGTCTATAAGCTAATATGCAAGTTTGTTATGCAAAATGAATATGTAAGTTATGTGACATATTATATGCAAGTTATGTGACATGTTATGCAAGTTCCTATGCAAGTTATGTGTTTGTTAATATGCAAGATGGCACCTTTGAAACATGTTCATTCATATGCAAGTTGACACCTTTTATATGTGTTATATCATGAACGAAATTACGTGGGAACGATGGGGTAATTAAATGCATAAGTTAATAAGATTGTGTGAAATTAATATAATTATGCATAACACAAAATAAATAAACATAGTATGGGAATTTGCCTATTTGGTTAGGTGTACCCATACTATGTGTTGGGAATTTACCTATTGAGTTAGGTCTACCCCATGGGAATTTACCTATTAAGTTAGGTCTACCCATGTTAAGAAAACTTGATTAATTAGGGATAATTAATATAAAATTATGAGGGTGATTAATTAGGTGTAATTAATTGACTAAGACACGAGGTTGGACTCAGTTGTAGCGTAAAACTGCCCGGACCCAACCGGCTTAACCAGTTGCTACAAATGTTAGCCCAATGTGAGAGGTCTTAGGCACAAACTAAATACGTAATTAATGTAAAGACACGAGGTTAGACTCTGTTATGACATAAGGCTGCCCGGACCCAACCGGCTTAACCAGCGGTCATAAAAGACAGTCTAATGTGAGAGGTCTTTACAAAGGTTACGTTCTTAATTAATTAATTAAGAAACACTTAACCACATTAGCATGTAGAGGGACATGAGGGGTTAAGTGGGTGCCTCGGGTGGCATGAGAAAATCTAGTGGTTGCCTTGGGTGGCAATAGAAAATACGATTAGAATACTTAACCAAAATAGAACATGTAATTAAAACATGATTAAAGGGTTAAGTGGGATATACTAGAAAAAGGGACAAGCTTAGGTGGGTAGCTTGTGGAGGCCCATTTCAACCAGTAACCCATACGTATCTTTGTGGGCTCGACCCATGTCGAGGACGGGACACGCATACTGGGCTTGACTGTAAGAGGCAAACGGGTTAGCGGTGGCAACGCAAGTCCAACGGGCTTCATATGCGTGAGTGGGCCCGGGCTGGTAGGTAAGCCGTTGTTGCATCGAGTAGATATAAGCCGTGCACCTTTAGTTTCATCAGGTTGCCACATTGGGGAATGATACATCCCACGGTGGGGCCAGCACGGGTATCTACGTTAGGGAGCCGATCGAATGGGAAGTAGTGTGTACACCTAGTGGATTGTAGGGCCCCGTGGCGCCTACTTGGTCACCTAGGGGTACGCAGGTACTAATTAGTAAATTTTATAAGTCCTTGGGTGGGATCAACCTTTAAGTTAGGAACGACTGGTGTGGTGCAGTTTAGTAATTTACCTTAGGGAGGGTAGATGCGTCTTTATCCTTTATCTTCGTTTAGTTGACTGCTTAGGGTAGCCATTCATCCCTATATGTTACCGTATATCAGTTTATGTCTTCTCTGGTTACTTTAACGATTGTATTGTTAAAGTTATAGGACTCGCTCAGACTTATGTCTGACCCTGTTGTTTTTATCTTTTTCCCAACCCTCAGGTCCTACGGTGGATCCTAGCAGTAGTGGAGCTTGATCGGATTGCTGTTCCAGTCTTTAGGAGCTTGGATAGATGTAAAGCTCCAGTTATCCAGTTATCTTTTCTTTTGTTTGGCTATTGTATGAGAGTGGGATTATGTACTTCTTTATTTTGATGGATATTGTACTTGACCTTTATTGTGGTTTTATGATGTAACCAGACATGTTTTACTTCCGCTGTTATGAGATGATGTTTTAAAATTTCAAGTACTATTTATATCTGTCTTGTTGTAATTTTTCTGTTCTATATTCACTAAAATACTCCACCGATGCTATGGCATTCCCTTAGTGAGTGATCATAGCGGGAGTGGGGTGTTACACGTGGTATCAGAGCTTAAGGTTACCAGAACAGATAAATTTTTTGAGAAAAACTACTTTCTAAGAGTATTTTCGAAGAAAGTATTTTTAAAAGCATGTCTTCTAAGAGAAAAAGTTTTTGAAAAAGAAAAGCATAATCCCCAATAGCCATATCTTTATCTTTCGGAATCTCCTTTTTGAATCTTTCCTCTTTCGTTTCAGCATGGCTGAAGATCTTAACATCCCGGAGGGTTTAGTTATACCACTATGGTATAGGAGGTTGCAAGAGGCTAGGGCCGCGGCTGCGGGTCCGGCCAATGCTACTACACCAGAGACAACCGCTCCTCCTCCTCAGCCTAGAGTGGATAATTTTGCTAAGGTTTGCAAGGAGTTCAAGGCTATAGGAGGAAAACCTTTTCTTGGTTCAGAGACTTTCGTAGAGGCTAGAGATTGGCTTAAGGAAGTGGAAGAGTTGCTAGATATCTTTGAAGTGGAAGAGGGAAAGAAAGTCAAGTTGGCGGCTTGGTTAATGAAGGGAGAGGCCTCATTCTGGTGGGAGGTCACTAATGGAGAACGCCCTGTTGACTCTTGGGCAGATTTTAAGCAAAGGTTTGGGGCTAAGTTTCTCTCAAGGGCGGAAGAGAATCTGTTTATGGAGAAGTTCTTGAATTTGAAGCAAGGGAATCTCACGGTGAAAGAATATGTCAACAAATTCAATCAATTAGCAAGGTTTGGCATAGAGTTGGTGAATACACCGGAGAAGAAGGCTTTGAGGTTCGTTAGAGGCTTGAACGAACCATTGCAAGGAATAGCTATGACTCACATTCCTATGGGGGCCACTTTTGAGAAGCTTGTCTACATGGCACTTATGCATGAGGATGATAAGAATTCTAAGGCACCAGAGAAAAAGGGGGATCAGAAGAAACCGCAACAGCAACAACAAGGCAAGGGCGGAAAAGGCAATGGTGACAAAAAGAAGACGAAGAAGAAGTGCTTCAATTGTGGAACACCAGGACACCTCAGTAAGGATTGTCGCAAAAAGAAGAAGACCGGTTGCTTTCATTGTGGTGAAGCAGGGCATCTTGTGAAAAACTGCCCAAAGAAGGGGCAGAAGACGGGGTCTACCTCAGGAGGCCAGGTGCAAGCTCTTATAGCACCACCTCAGTCAGGGGGGCAAGTTCAGGTTCTCTCAGTTCCACCGATTCAGCAGAGAGGTAGAACTATTTCCGTTGAAAGTCTGGTTTTTCTGTTTGATCATCCAGTTCGTACTTTGTTTGACTCTGGCGCATCGCATTCTTTTATCTCATCATCGTTAGTTGAGTCACTGCACTTAGACACCAGTCTAGTTGATGATCCCTTGGTTGTCTCAAACCCAATTGGGGGCTCCATATATCTGTCTATGATATGTTTGGGTTTGAAGATTTCTATACTTAGCGTTGAGTTTAGATGTGATGCTTTTGTATTGGGCTTCACGGGCTATGGGTTGATCTTGGGCATGGACTGGTTATCCAGTAATGGTGCCGTTCTTGATTGCGAAAGGAGAGTTGTCAGGCTCATGACCCGCTTGGGTAACACTCTCGAGATCTCTTGCAATCCCATGGAATCTGTTTTGCTAAGTTATCTTGAATCGCTCGATGCTTCGGTCGAAAGTTTGTGTTCTGTCAGAGTAGTCCGGGAATATCCGGATGTGTTTGAAGAAGTAAAGGGTTTGCCTCCGAAGCGGGAGATAGATTTCCGAATTTATTTGGTGGATAATGCCAAACCAGTGTCTTTGCCAGTACGCCACATGGCTCCTCGTGAGAGAAGAGAACTTCATAAGCAAGTAGGGGAGTTGCTTGAGAAGGGGTTCATAAGGCGAAGTATATCGGAGTGGGGAGCTCCAGTAGTGTTTGCCACGAAGGCGGATGGGTCCCTCAGACTTTGTGTGGATTATAGGGAACTTAATAAGCTCACGAAGAAGAATAGACACCCATTACCGAGGATAGATGATCTCTTTGATCAGTTGGTTGGCGCGTCAGTATTTTCGCAGATGGACTTAGCTACAGGGTTTCATCAGTTAAGAGTGGCGGAGGACAGTATAGAGAAGACTGCTTTCCGGACTCCGGATGGTTTTTATGAGTGGCTAGTGATGCCATTTGGGTTGACAAACGCCCCCGCATACTTTGTTGATCTCATGAGTAGAGTGTTCAGAGAGTATCTGAATAAGTTTGTAGTAGTTTTTGTGGATGACATCTTGGTCTTTTCCAAGAATGAAGAAGAGCATGCCTTACATCTCAAGGAAGTGTTGGAGACTCTTCGAGCGCATAGTCTTAAAGCTAAATTCTCTAAATGCCATTTTTGGAGAAGAGAAGTGCGATTCTTAGGGCATGTGGTCTCTAAGGAAGGGATAGCTGTGGATCCCGCAAATATAGTATCTATCCAGGATTGGAAAGTTCCTAGAAATGCTACCGAGGTAAGAAGTTTCTTGGGGTTGGCAGGATATTATAGGAAGTTCATCAAAGACTTCGCGAAGATATCAGCCCCATTAACCCGCTTGACGAAGAAGAATCTGGTTTTCTCATGGGATGTAGATTGTGATGATGCTTTCCGACGGTTAAAGAGAGCTTTGACCACCGCTCCAGTTTTAGTGCTTCCAGATGGGAGTAAGCCGTTTGTTGTTTATACCGATGCTTGTGGAACAGGATTAGGCGCAGTCTTGATGCAGGAGGGAAGGGTAATAGCCTATGGAGGGAGACAATTGAGAGTGCATGAGAAGAATTACCCTACCCATGATCTAGAGTTGGCCGCGATTGTTTTCGCACTTAAGTCTTGGCGCCATTATCTTCTTGGTGAGAGATTCGAGTTGTTCACCGACCATAAATCATTGAAGTACTTATTCTCTCAGAAGGATTTAAACTTAAGACAGCAAAGGTGGATGGAGTTCTTAGCATCCTATGATTTCGTGATAGCGTATACCCCTGGTAAGGGTAACGTGGTGGCAGACGCCTTAAGTAGAAAAAGGCTATCTTTGAGTCCATTGTTCGTGGAACGACGAAGCTTGGAGTTTCTTTCTTTGTTTGACTTCAGACCTTCTGTTGATTTTGTACCTGGTTTGTTGGCATCCTTGGAGGTTAGACCTACTCTTTTGAGACGGATTGGCGAGGCTCAGCGAGACGACCCACAGTTGGTTGTGTTGGTAGAGAAGCTTATAAGAGGGGAGTCGTCCAGCCATTTGGGTAGATACACCATAGATGATAAGGGATGGTTGCATAGAGACGGTAGACTTTGTGTACCGCAAGATGAGGGTTTGAAGAAGGCTATTTTGGATGATGCACATCGTTCAAGAATGACTATTCATCCCGGTGGAGACAAAATGTACCAAGACATGAAGAGAGTTTTCTTTTGGGCCGGTATGAAGAAAGATGTGGCCGAGTATGTGGCTAGATGCTTAGTGTGCCAACAAGTTAAAGTGGAGCAAAGGAAACCCGGTGGGTTGCTACACCCATTGGAAGTTCCACAGTGGAAGTGGGATAGTGTCTCGATGGATTTCATCGACGGGTTACCGAGATCGAGGAAGGGCAATACGGGAATTTGGGTTGTGGTAGACAGACTTACAAAGAGTGCCCATTTTATACCCGTAAAGAGTAAGAGGACCGCTCCATGGCTTGCTTCAGTCTATGTTAGAGAGATTGTTAGATTGCATGGCGTACCATCCAGCATTGTGAGTGATCGAGATCCTATTTTCACTAGTGAGTTTTGGAGAAGTTTGCAAGAGGCGGTAGGGACTCAGTTGTGTTTGAGCACCGCATATCATCCTCAGACGGACGGTCAGACCGAGAGGGTGAACCGTATCTTAGAAGATCTTTTGAGGCTTTGTATCTTGGATTTTGGAGGTACATGGGAAGAACATCTTCCTTTGGTGGAGTTCGCATATAATAACAGCTTTCAGTCCAGTATTGGTATGGCTCCTTTCGAAGCTCTTTATGGAAGGCCTTGTCGATCTCCTACATGTTGGTGGGAATCTACGGATAAGATCTTGCTTGGGCCGGATATGGTTAGAGAGACTTCAGAGAAGATTGATTTAATTCGAAAAAGGATGAAAGCAGCGCAAGATAGACAGAAATCTTATGCGGATCGGAGAAGGACGGATCTTGAGTTTGAGGTTGGGGACATGGTTTTTGTCAAAGTATCTCCATTGAGAAATGTTGTTCGCTTTGGGTCCGTAGGGAAGTTAGCACCGAGATTTGTTGGGCCGTTTCCTATTAAGGAAAGGATTGGACGGATGGCATATAGGGTGGAGTTGCCCGACAGACTTAGTGGTGTTCATGATGTATTCCATGTATCACATTTGAGGAAGTGCTTACATGAGACCGCGGAGGTGGTAGAGCCGAGCTTGCTTAGAGATGTAGAGGTAGAGCGTGATGCGACGATTCGACGAGCTCCTACTCGCATCCTTGGGTCAGAAACTAGGAAGTTGAGGAACAGAGAAGTTCAGCTAGTTAAAGTGCAATGGGGAGATGACGAAAGCAATGCTACTTGGGAGACGGAAGCAAAGATGCGTTCTTTGTATCCATTTCTTTTTGAGAGTATGTCTTTTAACTTCTCCTTTATTGCTTGTCTAGTACTTATCTTATCTTTAGTATATCCTCTCGCTAATACCTATGACCTTTAGATAGGGTAAAACCTATGGTTGAGACATGTGTTTGAAACATGTTATGGTTGATGGATGCATATGGATGCAATTGTTTGCTAGTGGTTGCTCGTGGATGCATATACACACACATTAGGCACTAGATCGGCTCAGTCACTTCATGTTGCATATTGCATAAATGGATGTGGTAGTTAGATTGATGGATGTATCATGGCTGTGTTATCATATGGATGATGCATTTTTGTGTATGGTTGTGCACGCATGTAGAAATTTGTATGTGTCAATAGGGTTTCGCATACATATTGGATGCATGGCACTATCATGGTTTGCATTAAGGAGGTTTACTGTATCAGTAACCGCCTGATTTTCGCATTAGGTAAGTACATATACACACACTTTTGCATATATCCATCCAGCATTTAGAATCTTGTAAGGACAATGATTGCTCGTGGATGATGCTTTGAGTAGATGGATGATTGGATGGTAGGATACGTTCTTCCTAACTTGAAGATTTCGGGGACGAAATCCTTTAAGGAGGGGAGAATGTAACAACCCGTATTTTCAATAACCTGTAATAACATAAATCGAGGCAGAATTTAATTCTAAAATGGGAATCAAGGGAAACGGGCTATGCCATTGTGTTCGTCTCGGAAAAATACGCGAAATAGAGTCCGAGTTTTCGAAAATCGGAGTCCGTATGACCAAGATATGGCCTCGCGAAGTTTCACGAAAATTCCCAAATTAAAGTATACTTAATTAAGTGAAATGGGTTGTGTAGATATATATATATATATATTGATATATATATATATATATATATAATTGAAAATTTAATAAATAAATATGCAAAAATGCTCAAAACAGCGAATTGGGAGAGGGGAATAACCGAACCGGCCGATTTTTGAAGTCGACCCGAGCCCGCTGGGTCGACTAGGGGTTAATCCAGGGTGTTTGGCTGTCAACCCGTGGGCCGATTCGCTCAAGTGCAGATTTTGCATTTGAATGGTTCTCATGGTCCATCTTTAATCTAAAGGCCCTAGATGGTTCCTACACTTGACTTCTTCCCCAAGACATGCTTTGATGGCTTGGATTGAATCTAGGGTTAATCCTATGGCCTAAAACACTTGCCTAATCTATAAATAAGACCCTAACCTACCCTAATTCATTCATAATTAAACCTAGTGACTAAACTATGGCAAAATGCTAGCTCTCATGGCCTCCACTAATTTTATGAAGAGGGTTGCATACTAATCACTCTCTAATCAACTTCTAATCCCTTCTTAGCATCTTAATCTTCTTCATTTGGTGTTCAAAGTTGCTAGTTGTGAGTTTCTATCACTTTGATGATCTTTTGGTAAACTAATTAGATGAGATGTGATGAGATTTATGGTTTTGTATGTGGGTTAATGAGCTTTGAATCATATGATATGATGTTAGCATTAATCTTATGTTTATGCATGTTGAGTATGTAAGCTTATGCAAGTTTAATATGATGTATGTTATGTTTGCATGATGCTAAATATGCAAGTTGTGGGCTATGTAATCATATGCATGTTATGCAAGTTCATGGTAATATGCTATGCAAGTTACATGTTTGTTAATATGCAAGTTACATGTTTGTTAATATGCAAGTTACATGTATGTAAATATGCAAGTTACATGTTTGTTAATATGCAAGTTACATGTTTGTTAATATGCAAGTTACATGTATGTAAATATGCAAGTTACATGTTTCTTTATATGCAAGTTACATGTTTGTTAATATGCGAGTTACATGTATGTAAATATGCAAGTTACATGTTTATTAATATGCAAGTTCATGATGACACATTATGCAAGTCTATAAGCTAATATGCAAGTTTGTTATGCAAAATGAATATGTAAGTTATGTGACATATTATATGCAAGTTATGTGACATGTTATGCAAGTTCCTATGCAAGTTATGTGTTTGTTAATATGCAAGATGGCACCTTTGAAACATGTTCATTCATATGCAAGTTGACACCTTTTATATGTGTTATATCATGAACGAAATTACGTGGGAACGATGGGGTAATTAAATGCATAAGTTAATAAGATTGTGTGAAATTAATATAATTATGCATAACACAAAATAAATAAACATAGTATGGGAATTTGCCTATTTGGTTAGGTGTACCCATACTATGTGTTGGGAATTTACCTATTGAGTTAGGTCTACCCCATGGGAATTTACCTATTAAGTTAGGTCTACCCATGTTAAGAAAACTTGATTAATTAGGGATAATTAATATAAAATTATGAGGGTGATTAATTAGGTGTAATTAATTGACTAAGACACGAGGTTGGACTCAGTTGTAGCGTAAAACTGCCCGGACCCAACCGGCTTAACCAGTTGCTACAAATGTTAGCCCAATGTGAGAGGTCTTAGGCACAAACTAAATACGTAATTAATGTAAAGACACGAGGTTAGACTCTGTTATGACATAAGGCTGCCCGGACCCAACCGGCTTAACCAGCGGTCATAAAAGACAGTCTAATGTGAGAGGTCTTTACAAAGGTTACGTTCTTAATTAATTAATTAAGAAACACTTAACCACATTAGCATGTAGAGGGACATGAGGGGTTAAGTGGGTGCCTCGGGTGGCATGAGAAAATCTAGTGGTTGCCTTGGGTGGCAATAGAAAATACGATTAGAATACTTAACCAAAATAGAACATGTAATTAAAACATGATTAAAGGGTTAAGTGGGATATACTAGAAAAAGGGACAAGCTTAGGTGGGTAGCTTGTGGAGGCCCATTTCAACCAGTAACCCATACGTATCTTTGTGGGCTCGACCCATGTCGAGGACGGGACACGCATACTGGGCTTGACTGTAAGAGGCAAACGGGTTAGCGGTGACAACGCAAGTCCAACGGGCTTCATATGCGTGAGTGGGCCCGGGCTGGTAGGTAAGCCGTTGTTGCATCGAGTAGATATAAGCCGTGCACCTTTAGTTTCATCAGGTTGCCACATTGGGGAATGATACATCCCACGGTGGGGCCAGCACGGGTATCTACGTTAGGGAGCCGATCGAATGGGAAGTAGTGTGTACACCTAGTGGATTGTAGGGCCCCGTGGCGCCTACTTGGTCACCTAGGGGTACGCAGGTACTAATTAGTAAATTTTATAAGTCCTTGGGTGGGATCAACCTTTAAGTTAGGAACGACTGGTGTGGTGCAGTTTAGTAATTTACCTTAGGGAGGGTAGATGCGTCTTTATCCTTTATCTTCGTTTAGTTGACTGCTTAGGGTAGCCATTCATCCCTATATGTTACCGTATATCAGTTTATGTCTTCTCTGGTTACTTTAACGATTGTATTGTTAAAGTTATAGGACTCGCTCAGACTTATGTCTGACCCTGTTGTTTTTATCTTTTTCCCAACCCTCAGGTCCTACGGTGGATCCTAGCAGTAGTGGAGCTTGATCGGATTGCTGTTCCAGTCTTTAGGAGCTTGGATAGATGTAAAGCTCCAGTTATCCAGTTATCTTTTCTTTTGTTTGGCTATTGTATGAGAGTGGGATTATGTACTTCTTTATTTTGATGGATATTGTACTTGACCTTTATTGTGGTTTTATGATGTAACCAGACATGTTTTACTTCCGCTGTTATGAGATGATGTTTTAAAATTTCAAGTACTATTTATATCTGTCTTGTTGTAATTTTTCTGTTCTATATTCACTAAAATACTCCACCGATGCTATGGCATTCCCTTAGTGAGTGATCATAGCGGGAGTGGGGTGTTACAGACCTACTACTGGGAAGGGATGAAGAGAGACGTTGGAAAGTTTATATCTAAGTGCATGAATTGCCAAATAGTTAAAGATGAGAAAAAGGAGCCTAGTGGTTTGTTACAACCATGGGAAATTCTCAAATAGAAATGGGAGCAAGTCTCAATGGAATTCATTGACGGTTTACCAAGAACTAGATTGGATCATGATAGTATTTGGGTGAACCGTGTATTAGAGGATCTCTTGAGGGCTTGTATATTAGATTTTGGTGGGTCATGGGATGACCATTTGCATCTAGTTGAGCTTGCATATGATAATAGTTATCAGTCCAGTATTAGTATGACTCCATTTGATGTTTTGTACGGATAACCGTGCAACTCACCATCATGTTAATTGGAAACCGGTGAGAAAGTTGTGCTTGGACCAGAAGTAATAAGAGAAACTTCAGATAAGATGGCGGGAGTTCACAACGTATTTCATGTTTCCCAGTTAAGAAGTTTGTGCACGACCCTAATGTGACTATTTCACCAAATCAGTTGGACGATATCGAGGTAGAACCCGAGGTGGTTGGGAACCACAAGATGATTCGTATTATCGGACATGATACGAAACAACTTCGAAGGAAGATGGTGAAACTAGTCAAAGTCTAGTGAGGTGGGAATGAGAAAGACTGTACTTGGGAAACAGAGGAAATCATAAGAAAGTCGTATTTAGAACTCTTTGCCTGGTAAGATTTTAATAGTGATAATTTCTTCCCTCGTTAGTAAACCACATGCTAGGATAGGCTTGTTTTGTTTGTTATGTATGTTTGATTGATTGCAAATTTGATAGGCATGCGGGAACCTTTGTATGTTTTGGTTAAGGAATTTCGGGGGCGAAATTTCTTAAGGGGGGAAGAATGTAACGACCCACATTCTACGCATCGGAGGATCAAATATTTATTTCTTTTTCATACGAAGTCGTATGGTCGTGTCACTTTGGGGAACGGCTATTGCGCTCATTTCCCATGTTCACGATTTTTACCGAATTTTAAATGACCATTTTGCCACTGGCAAATCTTGTTTCGCCTATAAATTTTGATTGGTACGGAGTTTTGACCTGAAACCACTTCCATTAGATCTGGATGATGGTTTACCATTCCGTAGAGCGGTCACATTAATCAAACGGACTTACCGTTTAGGAGATATGGCTGAATTAAGGTTTAGAATGTGAAAAACAGCTTAACCGGGCCAAATAGGGTGATTAACAGCTAGGCCCATTGGGGGATTTCGGGATTAGGGGTATTTAAGGACTGAAAGGGACTAGAGAAACCCTTCTTTGTCATTTTTGCAGCCGCCACTTTCATTCCTTCAACCCTAGTAATGGTTTCTACCTTCTAAAAACATCTCTAATCAAGGATTAAGCTAATCAACATCTAATCAAGTTAAAATAACATCAAATCAGAGTTGGAGCTGCTGTGTCACATAGAAATTCGACCCAAATCAGAGATATTTTCAGATCTAAGATTAATTTGTGGCAAAGTGAGTGGTTTGCATTGTTTCTCACTAATTACGGCTAATTAGGGGTGATTAGTGTTAATTAACGAAATTACGCATGTTAAAATTCTGGAAAAATGTTTAGAAATTCTTATATATTATTTTATGCCTTTGTTAGAAATTTGGGTTAATTTGGACATGTTTTGCTAATCGTAAGGTTGAATCTTGATTAAGGGGATTAAGGGGAAAATCATAGTTTTGGGTATGTTTGATCCATATTTGCATGTTAAATTATTGTTTTGGTGTTTATGGTTGATTATATATGTTGCTATTACTGTTTGGAATGATTTTTGATTGCATAGAAAATTTAAATTGGTCGAAAACGCCGTCGTAAGGCGTAAATTGCTTGCTGGAAAAAGTTACAGGAAATTGGTCATTCCCGTTCGTGAAGCACATGTCCCTCACGACCCGACCCCTAGGATCGTGAAGCACCCTCATACCACGACCCCTAGGATCGTGAAGCACCCTCACACCGCGACCTGAGGAAGATGGCGAACCCTCACACCCCGACAGTGAGGAGTAGGGCGAACCCTAGGAGGGCAACCCCTAGGATGGCGAGCCAGAAGACCACGACCAAGATAGGGATCACGAGTGGGTCCCACGACCTGAAGGTGGTCCATGATCCGATCACGTGTCACGAACTAGCCCAGACCACGAACCGAGCCTTGGAGTCATGAGTCATGAGCGGAAGGAGGAACCACGAGCTGTACTTGGGGCGAACCACGAGCTAAGGAAGCTGATCACGAACCGAAGCTTCGATGCACCACGAGTCGATATGGAGGATTACGAACTGAACTGAAGGACGAACGGGGATGATGACCAAAACCCGAGATGCAAGGGTAGTTCAAATGAGAGGTTATTACTCAGGATCCCAAGAGGGACCAACGAGTTAACTTCATGAGTTGGACTTTGCTGTGGGACGTGTGCAAAGGGGTTATCGATATCCATAACTTTAGTTCACCACTGAGAGATTGATTAGTGGCTATAGATCAGTGCAATGGTGTCATTGTGACTCCATGGAGCAAAGTGATCGTAGCAAAGGATTGGGTGATCGGGTGGTGGATATTGTATGCTTTACGCACTGAGTGAGAGATGTGAGGATGATTGTTGTGTTTGATGTTTGCTATCACCATGACATGCACACCCTCATGTTACTTTTACACTTTATGTTAGTATTATCTTAGAATACTGTACATCTTGTTGTGCTAACTCTTTGGTTGCAGGTCCAAGTTCAGGTATGATTAGATTATACCTGTTATTGTTCTGTTTTGTTGCTTTTTGTAACACCCCGTATGTTGAATAACTTGCTATAATATAAAACAGGGCAGAATTAAATTTTAAAATCCGAATCAGGGGAAACGGGCTATGCCCTTGCGTTCATCTCGGAAAAATACGCGAAATGGAGTCCGAGTTTTCGAAAATCGGTGTCCGTATGACCCAGATATGGCCCGAAGAAGTTTTAGAAAATTTAAAAACAGAAATTTCAAATTTTAGAAGTGGCGGGAAAATTCCCGCCAGACCCAGGGAGTCGACCTGGGGGTCGACTGGGGAGTCGACCTGGGGGTCGACTGGGGAGTCGACCTGCCCACCAGGTCGACTAGTGTGTCGACCCTAGTGTCGACCTGGGGGTCGACCTCCCTGGTCGAGCCCAGGTGACCTGGGTGCACCAGTTTGGCTTTTGGGCTGTGTCTGGTGGCTTGTGACGAGATCTAACGGCTCTAACCTAATCTAGGGTTAATCTAAGGACCTAAACTACATCCTAATTCTATAAATACACCCTAAGACTACACTAATTCATACTAAAATTGGAGACAACGTCGTTATGCCGTCAAAATGCAACTAGGAGGAGCCACCAACAAATTAAAGAGGAGGGAAGCTTCTCAAATCAACCTCTAATCAACTCTAGCAACTTAATCTTCTTCTTAGGAGTGCTAACCAACAAGTTGTGAGTTTCCTATAGCCTTAATGACCAATTGTTGAAATGATTATGATAGGATATAATGAGGTTATGGCTATGAATGTGGATCAATGCAAGATTGTGTTATCATATGCTATGTGTTTGTGATGTTATGCAAGTTATGCAAGTTATGTGTTATGTGTTCATGATGTTATGCAAGTCATATGCTATGTGATCATGATGTTATGCAAGTTATGCAAGTCATATGCTACTTGTTCATGATGTTATGCAAGTTATGCAAGTTATATGCAACATGATCATGATGTTATGCAAGTGTTAGGCTATGTGTTCATGATGCTAGTTATGCAAATTGCTGTGATAAACATTGATCCATTATGACACCATGATTATGCAAGTTCCTATATGATATGTTATGCAAGTTTGGTGTATGATTATATGCAAGTTCATATATGATATGTTATGCAAGTTTGGTGTATGATTATATGCAAGTTCATATATGACAAGTTATGCAAGTTTGGGGTATGATTATATGCAAGTTCATATATGATATGTTATGCAAGTTTGGTGTTTGATTATATGCATGTTCATATATGACATGTTATGCAAGTTTGGTGTTTGATGATATGCAAGTAACATATGCAAGTTTACACCTTAGTATGATATGCATACATATGCAAGTTAACCCCTTTGTATGTCATACCTACATATGCAAGTTTACCCCTTTGTATGACGTAAATAACTCATGCAAGTTAACCTCTTTATGACATATGTGATTCATGCAAGTTTGGGTTGATTATTTATGCTAGTTGGGTTGATGCTATATGCATGTTGACACCTTTAAACCCATGTTGATGCTAATGTTATGCAAGTTGAACCCATTGTATTTGTGATGAATCTTCCCTTTTATGTCATGTTGGCGAATTACGTGGGGAACGATGGGGTTAATATACATGTTAATGAAATGGTGTGAAGTTGGTATGATTATGCATACCATAAAGTGGATGGACATAATTGAGTCAATTATGTACATCGTTAAAATTGGAATTAATTAGGGAAAATTAATTCGAAATATGGGGGTGATTAATTAGGTGTAATTAATCGACTAAGACACGAGGTTGGACCCTTTTGTAGCATAAGACTGCCCGGAACCGACCGGCAAATCCAGCGGCTACAAATGATTGGCCCAATGTGAGAGGTCTTAGGCACAAACTAAATACGTGACAAGTGTAAAGACACGAGGTTAGACCCGGTTATGGCGTAAGGCTGCCCGGACCCAACCGGCAAATCCAGCTGCCATAAAAGATAGTCTAATGTGAGAGGTCTTTTCAACGGTTACGTTCTTAATCAATTAAGAAACACTTAACCAGATAAGCATGTAGGGGACATGAGGGGTTAAGTGGGTGCCTTGGGTGGCATGTGGAAAAATCTAGTGGTTGCCTTGGGTGGCAATAGAAAATACGATTAGAATACTTAACCAAAGTGGAACATGTAATTAAACATGATTAAAGGGTTAAGTAAGTGCCTTGGGTGGCATGGGGAAAAATCTAGTGGTTGCCTTGGGTGGCAATGAAAGATAAGATTAAAATACTTAACCAAAGTGGAACATGTAATTAAACATGATTAAAGGGTTAAGTAAGTGCCTTGGGTGGCATGTGGAAGTCAAGTAAGTGCCTTGGGTGGCATGGGGAAATCTAGTGGGTTCCTTGAGTGGCAATTGAAATATGATTAGATGGCTTAACCAAACCTTAAACATGTAAGTGGACATGATTATTAGAAAAGGGTTAAGTGGGATGCACTAGATAAAATGACAATCTTAGGTGGGTAGCTTGTGGGGGCCCATTTCAACCAGTAACCCATATGTATCTTAGTGGGCTCGACCCATGTCGAGGACGGGACACGCGTACTGGGCTTGACTATAAGAGGCCAAAAATAGGTTAGCGGTGGCAACGCAAGTCCAACGGGTTTCATATGCGTGTGTGGACCCGGGCTGGTAGGTAAGATGTTGTTGCATCGTGTAGGTATAAGCCGTGCACCATTGATTGTATCGGGTTGCCACTTTGGGGAGTGATACACCCCACTGTGGGGCCAGCACGGGTATCTACGTTAGGGAGCCGATCGAATGGGAGTAGTGGGTACACCTAGTGGAGATAGGGGCAGACAGCACCTATGTAGTCAGCTAGGGGTACACGAGACTACTATTAAAAATTACTAAGTTGTGGGTACACCTAGTGGAGATAGGGGCAGACGGCACCTATGTAGTCAGCTAGGGGTACACGGAACTACTATTAAAAATTACTAAGTACACTTAGTGGAATCAACCTTTAAGTAGGAATTACCCTTGGGTGGGTAGATCTGGTGTGGTGCAGTGTAGGAAGTACCCTTGGGTGGGTAGATCTGGGGTGGTGCAGTGTAGTATTTATCCTTGGGTGGATAGACGCGTTTTTACCGTTATCTTAGTTCATCCTAAGTCTAGTTGGCTGCTTAGTGTAGTCATTTATCCCCAGTCGTACTGTACCAGGTTTATATCGTACCCTAATTACTTTAATGATTGTATTGTTAAAGTTATAGGGCTCACTCAGACTTATGTCTGACCCCGTTGTTTTTATCTTTTTCCCCCAACCCTCAGGTTATCAGTGTGGGCCTAGCACTAGTGGGCTTTGATCGGATTGCTTTATCTATCTTTTGGAGCTCGGACTCTTGAAGAAAAGCTCGGTTATCTTTTCTATTATGGATATTAGTATGTAGTGGGATTATGTACTTATGTTTTAACGAGATGGATATTTTGTACTTGACTCTTGTTGGTTTTGATATGTAACCAAACATGTTTACCTTCTGCTGCAATGAAATGATGTTTTAAATATCAAGTATTACTTATATCTGTCTTGTTGTAATTTTTCAGTTCTATATTCACTTAAATACTCCACCGAAGCTAAGGCATTCCCTTAGCGAGTGACCTTAGCGGGTGTGGGGTGTTACACGTGGTATCAGAGCTTAAGGTTACCAGAACAGATAAAACTTTTAGAAAATTATTTTTCTAAAAAAAATTTTTGGAAGAAGTATTTTCAAAAACATGTTTTTAAGAGAAAAGTTTTTGAAAGAAAAGAACATACTCCCCAAGAGCCATATATCCTTCCTTCGATTCTCCGTTTTGAATCTCTTCCTCTTTCTCTTTTTGAATTTCCCCTCCGCGTATAGATGTCTTTTTAAGATAAGTAAGGACTTCCATATGAAGGACGGAAGAACCACTTCAAGGGACTAAGTCGTTTGCCAGGCTAAGAAGTTAGCCCAAGGAGGTGGAGGGCTTATGGGTACCGTTAAGATGGACGAGAGAGGAAGGTTCAAATAGCTATTAGGTAAATAAGGGACGAAACCTCATCGTGGTAAGAAGGCCACGAAAGGAGAATGTGAAGGGGAAGGCTAGTTGTTTTGGAGAAATAGGACACCTTGGGGTTGTCCAAAGTGGTAAGGACGAAGTACAGGATCTTCTGGAGGGTAGATGTATTCCCTTACGACGGGTATACCTGATGGGGGTAGGACCGTCTAAGTTGAAATTTGGTTCTCTCGATCATTCTGTTCGAACTTTATTCGACTCTGGCGCATCGCATTTGTTTATCTCATCATCATTAGTTGAGTCACTGCACTTAGACACCAGTCTAGTAGATGATCCCTTGGTTGTTTCAAACCCAATTGGGGGCTCCACTTATTTGTCCATGATATGTTTGGGTTTGAAGATTTCTATACTTAGCATTGAGTTTAGATGTGATGCTTTTGTTTTGGGCTTCACGGGCTATGGGTTGATTTTGGGCATGGACTGGTTATCCAGTAATGGTGTCGTTCTTGATTGCGAAAGGAGAGTTGTTAGACTCATGACCCGCTTGGGTAATACTCTCGAGATCTCTTGTAATCCCATAGATTTTGTTATGCTAAGTTATCTTGAATCGCTTGACGCTTCGGTCGAGAGTTTGCGATTTGTTAGAGTGGTCCGGGAGTACTCGGATGAGTTTGAGGAGATGAAGGGCTTACCTCCGAAGCGGGAGATAGACTTCCGAATATATCTGGTGGATAATGCTAAACCTGTATCTTTACCAGTGCGCCACATGGCTCCTCATGAGAGGAGGGAACTCCATAAGCAAGTAGGGGAGTTGCTTGAGAAGGGGTTCATAAGACGAAGTATATCGGAGTGGGGTGCTCTAGTAGTTTTTGCCACGAAGGCGGATGGGTCCCTCAGACTTTGTGTAGACTATAGAGAATTCAACAAGCTCACAAAGAAGAATAGACACCCATTGCCGAGGATTGATGATCTTTTTGATCAGTTGGTTGGCGCCTCAGTGTTTTCGCAGTGGGACTTGGCCACGGAATTTCATCAGTTGGGAGTGACTGAGGATAGTATAGAGCAGACCGCCTTTAGGACTCCGGATGGTTTCTATGAGTGGCTTGTGATGCCATTTGGTTTGACAAACGCCCCCGCATACTTTGTTGATTTGATGAGTAGGGTGTTTAGGGAGTACCTTAATAAGTTCGTGGTGGTCTTTGTGGATGACATCTTAGTATTCTCTAAGAGTGAAGAAGAGCATGCCCTACATCTTAGGGAAGTGTTGGAGATTCTTCGAGCGTGTAGCCTTAAGGCTAAATTCTCTAAATGTCACTTCTGGAGGAAGGAAGTGCGGTTCTTGGGGCACGTGGTCTCCAAGGAAGGGATAGCTGTGGATCCCGCGAAGGTAGTGTCCATTCAAGATTGGAAGGTTCCGAAAAATGCTACCGAGGTGAGGAGTTTCCTGGGGTTGACTGGCTACTATAGGAAGTTTATCAAGGACTTCACGAAGATATCAGCCCCATTAACTCGCTTGACGAAGAAGAATCTAGTCTTCGCATGGGACGTAGATTGTGATGATGCGTTCCGACGGTTAAAGAGGGCTTTAACCACAACTCCAGTCTTAGTGTTGCCAGATGGGAGTAAGCCATTTGTTGTCTATACTGATGCTTGTGGGACAGGACTGGGCGCAGTCTTAATGCAAGAGGGAAGGGTAATAGCCTACGGTAGAAGGCAGTTGAGAAAGCATGAGAAAAATTACCCTACCCATGATTTAGAGTTGGCCGCTATTGTTTTTGCGCTTAAGATTTGGCGCCGTTATCTTCTTGGTGAGAGGTTCGAATTGTTCACTGATCACAAATCATTGAAGTACTTGTTTTCTCAGAAGGATTTGAACTTGAGACAACAAAGGTGGATGAAATTCTTAGCATCCTATGATTTCGAGATAGCGTATACCCCTGGCAAGGGTAACGTGGTGGCGGACGCCTTGAGCAGAAAAAGGTTGTCCTTGAGTCCATTGTTCGTGGAACGACGAAGCTTGGAATTTGTCTCAATGTTTGATTTCAGACCTTCCGTTGACTATATACCCGGTTTGCTAGCATCCTTGGAGGTCAGACCTACTCTTTTGGGACGGATTGGTGAGGCACAGCGGGACGACCCACAGTTGGTTGAGTTGGTAGAGAGGCTCATAAGGGGGGAGTCGTCTAGCCATTTGAGTAGGTACACCCTGGACGATAGGGGGTGCTTGCGTAGAGACGGTAGACTTTGTGTACCGCAAGACGAGGGTTTGAGGAAGGCTATACTTGATGATGCACATCGTTCTAAGATGACCATTCATCCCGGTGGGGGCAAGATGTACCAAGACATGAAGCGAGTTTTCTTTTGGGCCGGTATGAAGAAAGATGTGGCCGAGTATGTCGCTAGATGCTTGGTGTGCCAACAAGTGAAAGCGGAGCAAAAGAAACTCGGTGGGTTGCTTCACCCATTGGAAGTTCCGCAATGGAAGTGGGATGGCGTCTCGATGGATTTTATTGATAGGTTACCTAGGTCGAAGAAGGGTAATACGGGAATTTGGGTTGTGGTAGATAGACTTACTAAGAGTGCCCATTTCATACCCGTAAAGAGCAAGAGGACTGCTCCATGGCTAGCTTCGGTTTATCTTCGAGAGATAATTCAGTTGCATAAGGAACATGACGTATTCCATGTGTCATATTTGAGGAAGTGCCTACATGAGACCGCAGAGGTGGTAGAGCCGAGCTTGCTTAAAGAAGTGGAGGTAGAGCGTGATGCGACTATTCGACGAGCTCCTACCCGCATCCTTGGGTCAGAGATTAGGAAGTTGAGAAACAGAGAGGTTCGACTAGTCAAAGTGCCAAGGGGAGAAGATGAGAGTAATGCTACTTGGGAGACAGAAGCGAAGATGAGTTCATTTTATCCATTCCTTTTTGAGGGTATGTCTTTTAACTTCTCCTTTATCGTTTGTCTAGTACTTATCTTTAGTATGTCCTTTCATTAGTACCTTTGACCTTTAGATAGGGTAAACCTATGGTTGAAACATGTGTTTGAGACATGTTATGTTTGATGGATGCGTGTGGATGCAAGTGGTTGCTAGTGGTTGCTCGTGGATGCATATACACACACTCTAGGCACTAGATCGGCTCAATCACTCCATATTGCATATTGCATAAAATTGTGTGTAGGAAGCTATATTAATGGATGTATAATGGTTGCGTTATCATATGGATGATGCATTTTGGTGTATGGTTGTGCACACATGTAGAAATAGTATGTGTCGATAGGGATCTTTCGCATACATATTGGATGCATGGCACTATCATGGTTTGCATTAAGGAGGTCAACTAAATAAGTGGACCGCCTAATTTTGCATTAGACAGGGAACATATACACACACTCTTTGCATATGTTCATACAACATTAGAAACTTTAAGGACAATGGATGCCAGTGTTTGATGGTTTGAGTAGATGGTTGTTTGGTTGATAGGATACGTTCTTCTTGACTTAGAGATTACGGGGACGAAATCCTTTAAGTAGGGGAGAATGTAACACCCCGTATGTTGAATAACTTGCTATAATATAAAACAGGGCAGAATTAAATTTTAAATCCGAATCAGGGGAAACGGGCTATGCCATTGCGTTCGTCTCGGAAAAATACGCGAAATAGAGTCCGAGTTTTCGAAAATCGGAGTCCGTATGACCCAGATATGGCCCGAAGAAGTTTCAGAAAATTTAAAAACAGAAATTTCAGATTTCAGAAGTGGCGGGAAAATTCCCCCCAGACCCAGGGAGTCGACCTGGGGGTCGACTGGGGAGTCGACCTGGGGGTCGACTAGGGAGTCGACCTGCCCACCAGGTCGACTAGGGTGTCGACCCTAGTGTCGACCTGGGGGTCGACCTCCCTGGTCGAGCCCAGGTGACCTGGGTGCACCAGTTTGGCTTTTGGGTTGTGTCTGGTGGCTTGTGACGAGATCTGACGGCTCTAACCTAATCTAGGGTTAATCTAAGGGCCTAAACTACATCCTAATTCTATAAATACACCCTAAGACTACCCTAATTCATACTAAAATTGGAGACAACGTCGTTATGCCGTTAAAATGCAACTAGGAGGAGCCACCAACAAATTAAAGAGGAGGGAAGCTTCTCAAATCAACCTCCAATCAACTCTAGCAACTTAATCTTCTTCTTAGGAGTGCTAATCAACAAGTTGTGAGTTTCCTATAGCCTTAATGACCAATTGTTGAAATGATTATGATAGGATATAATGAGGTTATGGCTATGAATGTGGATCAATGCAAGATTGTGTTATCATATGCTATGTGTTTGTGATGTTATGCAAGTTATGTGTTATGTGTTCATGATGTTATGCAAGTCATATGCTATGTGATCATGATGTTATGCAAGTCATATGCTACATGTTCATGATGTTATGCAAGTTATGCAAGTTATATGCAACATGATCATGATGTTATGCAAGTGTTAGGCTATGTGTTCATGATGCTAGTTATGCAAATTGCTATGATAAACATTGATCCATTATGACACCATGATTATGCAAGTTCCTATATGATATGTTATGCAAGTTTGGTGTATGATTATATGCAAGTTCATATATGATATGTTATGCAAGTTTGGTGTATGATTATATGCAAGTTCATATATGACAAGTTATGCAAGTTTGGGGTATGATTATATGCAAGTTCATATATGATATGTTATGCAAGTTTGGTGTTTGATTATATGCATGTTCATATATGACATGTTATGCAAGTTTGGTGTTTGATGATATGCAAGTAACATGTGCAAGTTTACACCTTAGTATGATATGCATACATATGCAAGTTAACCCCTTTGTATGTCATACCTACATATGCAAGTTTACCCCTTTGTATGACATAAATAACTCATGCAAGTTAACCTCTTTATGACATATGTGATTCATGCAAGTTTGGGTTGATTATTTATGCTAGTTGGGTTGATGCTATATGCATGTTGACACCTTTAAACCCATGTTGATGCTAATGTTATGCAAGTTGAACCCATTGTATTTGTGATGAATCTTCCCTTTTATGTCATGTTGGCGAATTACGTGGGGAACGATGGGGTTAATATACATGTTAATGAAATGGTGTGAAGTTGGTATGATTATGCATACCATAAAGTGGATGGACATAATTGAGTCAATTATGTACATCGTTAAAATTGGAATTAATTAGGGAAAATTAATTCGAAATATGGGGGTGATTAATTAGGTGTAATTAATCGACTAAGACACGAGGTTGGACCTTTTTGTAGCATAAGACTGCCCGGAACCGACCGGCAAATCCAGAGGCTACAAATGATTGGCCCAATGTGAGAGGTCTTAGGCACAAACTAAATACGTGACAAGTGTAAAGACACGAGGTTAGACTCGGTTATGGCGTAAGGCTGCCCGGACCCAACCGGCAAATCCAGCTGCCATAAAAGATAGTCTAATGTGAGAGGTCTTTTCAACGGTTACGTTCTTAATCAATTAAGAAACACTTAACCAGATAAGCATGTAGGGGACATGAGGGGTTAAGTGGCTGCCTTGGGTGACATGTGGAAAAATCTAGTGGTTGCCTTGGGTGGCAATAGAAAATACGATTAGAATACTTAACCAAAGTGGAACATGTAATTAAACATGATTAAAGGGTTAAGTAAGTGCCTTGGGTGGCATGGGGAAAAATCTAGTGGTTGCCTTGGGTGGCAATGAAAGATAAGATTAAAATACTTAACCAAAGTGGAACATGTAATTAAACATGATTAAAGGGTTAAGTAAGTGCCTTGGGTGGCATGTGGAAGTCAAGTAAGTGCCTTGGGTGGCATGGGGAAATCTAGTGGGTTCCTTGAGTGGCAATTGAAATATGATTAGATGGCTTAACCAAACCTTAAACATGTAAGTGGACATGATTATTAGAAAAGGGTTAAGTGGGATGAACTAGATAAAATGACAAGCTTAGGTGGGTAGCTTGTGGGGGCCCATTTCAACCAGTAACCCATATGTATCTTAGTGGGCTCGACCCATGTCGAGGACGGGACACGCTTACTGGGCTTGACTATAAGAGGCCAAAAACGGGTTAGCGGTGGCAACGCAAGTCCAACGGGTTTCATATGCGTGTGTGGACCCGGGCTGGTAGGTAAGACGTTGTTGCATCGTGTAGGTATAAGCCGTGCATCATTGATTGTATCGGGTTGCCACTTTGGGGAGTGATACACCCCACTGTGGGGCCAGCACGGGTATCTACGTTAGGGAGCCGATCGAATGGGAGTAGTGGGTACACCTAGTGGAGATAGGGGCAGACAGCACCTATGTAGTCAGCTAGGGGTACACGAGACTACTATTAAAAATTACTAAGTTGTGGGTACACCTAGTGGAGATAGGGGCAGACGGCACCTATGTAGTCAGCTAGGGGTACACGGAACTACTATTAAAAATTACTAAGTACACTTAGTGGAATTAACCTTTAAGTAGGAATTACCCTTGGGTGGGTAGATCTGGTGTGGTGCAGTGTAGGAATTACCCTTGGGTGGGTAGATCTGGGGTGGTGCAGTGTAGTATTTATCCTTGGGTGGATAGGCGCGTCTTTACCATTATCTTAGTTCATCCTAAGTCTAGTTGGCTGCTTAGTGTAGTCATTTATCCCCAGTCGTACCGTACCAGGTTTATATCGTACCCTAATTACTTTAATGATTGTATTGTTAAAGTTATAGGGCTCACTCAGACTTATGTCTGACCCCGTTGTTTTTATCTTTTTCCCCCAACCCTCAGGTTATCAGTGTGGGCCTAGCACTAGTGGGCTTTGATCGGATTGCTTTATCTATCTTTTGGAGCTCGGACTATTGAAGAAAAGCTCGGTTATCTTTTCTATTATGGCTATTAGTAATGTAGTGGGATTATGTACTTATGTTTTAACGAGATGGATATTTTGTACTTGACTCTTGTTGGTTTTGATATGTAACCAAACATGTTTACCTTCTGCTGCAATGAAATGATGTTTTAAATATCAAGTATTACTTATATCTGTCTTGTTGTAATTTTTCAGTTCTATATTCACTTAAATACTCCACCGAAGCTAAGGCATTCCCTTAGCGAGTGACCTTAGCGGGTGTGGGGTGTTACACGTGGTATCAGAGCTTAAGGTTACCAGAACAGATAAAACTTTTAGAAAATTATTTTTCTAAAAACATTTTTGGAAGAAGTATTTTCAAAAACATGTTTTTAAGAGAAAAGTTTTTGAAAGAAAAGAACATACTCCCCAAGAGCCATATATCCTTCCATCGATTCTCCGTTTTGAATCTCTTCCTCTTTCTCTTTTTGAATTTCCCCTCCGCGTATAGATGTCTTTTTAATATAAGTAAGGACTTCCATATGAAGGACGGAAGAACCACTTCAAGGGACTAAGTCGTTTGCCAGGCTAAGAAGTTAGCCCAAGGAGGTGGAGGGCTTATGGGTACCGTTAAGATGGACGAGAGAGGAAGGTTCAAATATCTATTAGGTAAATAAGGGACGAGACCTCATCGTGGTAAGAAGGCCACGAAAGGAGAATGTGAAGGGGAAGGCTAGTTGTTTTGGAGAAATAGGACACCTTGGGGTTGTCCAAAGTGGTAAGGACGAAGTACAGGATCTTCTGGAGGGTAGATGTATTCCCTCACGACGGGTATACCTGATGGGGGTAGGACCGTCTAAGTTGAAATTTGGTTCTCTCGATCATTCTGTTCGAACTTTATTCGACTCTGGCGCATCGCATTTGTTTATCTCATCATCATTAGTTGAGTCACTACACTTAGACACCAGTCTAGTAGATGATCCCTTGGTTGTTTCAAACCCAGTTGGGGGCTCCACTTATTTGTCCATGATATGTTTGGGTTTGAAGATTTCTATACTTAGCATTGAGTTTAGATGTGATGCTTTTGTTTTGGGCTTCACGGGCTATGGGTTGATTTTGGGCATGGACTGGTTATCCAGTAATGGTGCCGTTCTTGATTGCGAAAGGAGAGTTGTTAGACTCATGACCCGCTTGGGTAACTCTCTCGAGATCTCTTGTAATCCCATAGATTTTGTTATGCTAAGTTATCTTGAATCGCTTGACGCTTCGGTCGAGAGTTTGCGATTTGTTAGAGTGGTCCGGGAGTACTCGGATGAGTTTGAGGAGTTGAAGGGCTTACCTCCGAAGCGGGAGATAGACTTCCGAATATATCTGGTGGATAATGCTAAACCTGTATCTTTACCAGTGCGCCACATGGCTCCTCATGAGAGGAGGGAACTCCATAAGCAAGTAGGGGAGTTGCTTGAGAAGGGGTTCATAAGATGAAGTATATCGGAGTGGGGTGCTCTAGTAGTTTTTGCCACGAAGGCGGATGGGTCCCTCAGACTTTGTGTAGACTATAGAGAATTCAACAAGCTCACAAAGAAGAATAGACACCCATTGCCGAGGATTGATGATCTTTTTGATCAGTTGGTTGGCGCCTCAGTGTTTTCGCAGTGGGACTTGGCCACGGAATTTCATCAGTTGGGAGTGACTGAGGATAGTATAGAGCAGACCGCCTTTAGGACTCCGGATGGTTTCTATGAGTGGCTTGTGATGCCATTTGGTTTGACAAACGCCCCCGCATACTTTGTTGATTTGATGAGTAGGGTGTTTAGGGAGTACCTTAATAAGTTCGTGGTGGTCTTTGTGGATGACATCTTAGTATTCTCTAAGAGTGAAGAAGAGCATGCCCTACATCTTAGGGAAGTGTTGGAGACTCTTCGAGCGCGTAGCCTTAAGGCTAAATTCTCTTAATGTCACTTCTGGAGGAAGGAAGTGCGGTTCTTGGGGCACGTGGTCTCCAAGGAAGGGATAGCTGTGGATCCCGCGAAGGTAGTGTCCATTCAAGATTGGAAGGTTCCGAAGAATGCTACCGAGGTGAGGAGTTTCCTGGGGTTGGCTGGCTACTATAGGAAGTTTATCAAGGACTTCGCGAAGATATCAGCCCCATTAACTCGCTTGACGAAGAAGAATCTAGTCTTCGCATGGGACGTAGATTGTGATGATGCGTTCCGACGGTTAAAGAGGGCTTTAACCACAGCTCCAGTCTTAGTGTTGCCAGATGGGAGTAAGCCATTTGTTGTCTATACTGATGCTTGTGGGACAGGACTGGGCGCAGTCTTAATGCAAGAGGGAAGGGTAATAGCCTATGGTAGAAGGCAGTTGAGAAAGCATGAGAAAAATTACCCTACCCATGATTTAGAGTTGGCCGCTATTGTTTTTGCGCTTAAGATTTGGCGCCGTTATCTTCTTGGTGAGAGGTTCGAATTGTTCACTGATCACAAATCATTGATGTACTTGTTTTCTCAGAAGGATTTGAACTTGAGACAACAAAGGTGGATGAAATTCTTAGCATCCTATGATTTCGAGATAGCGTATACCCCTGGCAAGGGTAACGTGGTGGCGGACGCCTTGAGCAGAAAAAGGTTGTCCTTGAGTCCATTGTTCGTGGAACGACGAAGCTTGGAATTTGTCTCAATGTTTGATTTCAGACCTTCCGTTGACTATATACCCGGTTTGCTAGCATCCTTGGAGGTCAGACCTACTCTTTTAGGACGGATTGGTGAGGCACAGCGGGACGACCCACAGTTGGTTGAGTTGGTAGAGAGGCTCATAAGGGGGGAGTCGTCTAGCCATTTGAGTAGGTACACCCTAGACGATAGGGGGTGCTTGCGTAGAGACGGTAGACTTTGTGTACCGCAAGACGAGGGTTTGAGGAAGGCTATACTTGATGATGCACATCGTTCTAAGATGACCATTCATCCCGGTGGGGGCAAGATGTACCAAGACATGAAGCGAGTTTTCTTTTGGGCCGGTATGAAGAAAGATGTGGCCGAGTATGTCGCTAGATGCTTGGTGTGCCAACAAGTGAAAGCGGAGCAAAAGAAACCCGGCGGGTTGCTTCACCCATTGGAAGTTCCGCAATGGAAGTGGGATGGCGTCTCGATGGATTTTATTGATAGGTTACCTAGGTCGAAGAAGGGTAATACGGGAATTTGGGTTGTGGTAGACAGACTTACTAAGAGTGCCCATTTCATACCCGTAAAGAGCAAGAGGACCGCTCCATGGCTAGCTTCGGTTTATCTTCGAGAGATAATTCAGTTGCATAAGGAACATGACGTATTCCATGTGTCATATTTGAGGAAGTGCCTACATGAGACCGCAGAGGTGGTAGAGCCGAGCTTGCTTAAAGAAGTGGAGGTAGAGCGTGATGCGACTATTCGACGAGCTCCAACCCGCATCCTTGGGTCAGATATTAGGAAGTTGAGAAACAGAGAGGTTCGACTAGACAAAGTGCCAAGGGGAGAAGATGAGAGTAATGCTACTTGGGAGACAGAAGCGAAGATGAGTTCATTTTACCCATTCCTTTTTGAGGGTATGTCATTTAACTTCTCCTTTATCGTTTGTCTAGTACTTATCTTTAGTATGTCCTTTCATTAGTACCTTTGACCTTTAGATAGGGTAAACCTATGGTTGAAACATGTGTTTGAGACATGTTATGTTTGATGGATGTGTGTGGATGCAAGTGGTTGCTAGTGGTTGCTCGTGGATCCATATACACACACTCTAGGCACTAGATCGGCTCAATCACTCCATATTGCATATTGCATAAAATTGTGTGTAGGAAGCTATATTAATGGATGTATAATGGTTGCGTTATCATATGGATGATGCATTTTGGTGTATGGTTGTGCACACATGTAGAAATAGTATGTGTCGATAGGGATCTTTCGCATACATATTGGATGCATGGCACTATCATGGTTTGCATTAAGGAGGTCAACTAAATAAGTGGACCGCCTAATTTTGCATTAGATAGGGAACATATACACACACTCTTTGCATATGTTCATACAACATTAGAAACTTTAAGGACAATGGATGCCAGTGTTTGATGGTTTGAGTAGATGGTTGTTTGGTTGGTAGGATACGTTCTTCTTGACTTAGAGATTACGGGGACGAAATCCTTTAAGTAGGGGAGAATGTAACACCCCGTATGTTGAATAACTTGCTATAATATAAAACAGGGCAGAATTAAATTTTAAAATCCGAATCAGGGGAAACGGGCTATGCCATTGCGTTCGTCTCGGAAAAATACGCGAAATAGAGTCCGAGTTTTCGAAAATCGGAGTCCGTATGACCCAGATATGGCCCGAAGAAGTTTCAGAAAATTTAAAAACAGAAATTTCAGATTTCAGAAGTGGCGGGAAAATTCCCCCCAGACCCAGGGAGTCGACCTGGGGGTCGACTGGGGAGTCGACCTGGGGGTCGACTGGGGAGTCGACCTGGGGGTCGACTGGGGAGTCGACCTGCCCACCAGGTCGACTAGGGTGTCGACCCTAGTGTCGACCTGGGAGTCGACCTCCCTGGTCGAGCCCAGGTGACCTGGGTGCACCAGTTTGGCTTTTGGGTTGTGTCTGGTGGCTTGTGACGAGATCTGACGGCTCTAACCTAATCTAGGGTTAATCTAAGGGCCTAAACTACATCCTAATTCTATAAATACACCCTAAGACTACCCTAATTCATACTAAAATTGGAGACAACGTCGTTATGCCGTTAAAATGCAACTAGGAGGAGCCACCAACAAATTAAAGAGGAGGGAAGCTTCTCAAATCAACCTCTAATCAACTCTAGCAACTTAATCTTCTTCTTAGGAGTGCTAATCAACAAGTTGTGAGTTTCCTATAGCCTTAATGACCAATTGTTGAAATGATTATGATAGGATATAATGAGGTTATGGCTATGAATGTGGATCAATGCAAGATTGTGTTATCATATGCTATGTGTTTGTGATGTTATGCAAGTTATGTGTTATGTGTTCATGATGTTATGCAAGTCATATGCTATGTGATCATGATGTTATGCAAGTTATGCAAGTCATATGCTACATGTTCATGATGTTATGCAAGTTATATGCTACATGATCATGATGTTATGCAAGTTATGCAAGTGTTAGGCTATGTGTTCATGATGCTATTTATGCAAATTGCTATGATAAACATTGATCCATTATGACACCATGATTATGCAAGTTCCTATATGATATGTTATGCAAGTTTGGTGTATGATTATATGCAAGTTCATATATGATATGTTATGCAAGTTTGGTGTATGATTATATGCAAGTTCATATATGACAACTTATGCAAGTTTGGGGTATGATTATATGCAAGTTTGTTTTGTATCGCTGGTGCTTTTTTTTACATGTGTAACGACGTAGAGATTTTCAACCCTGAAAATCGACATAAAAACCAATGTCGAGTACTCAAGCATCAGAAATGCCAGATCATTAATAGAAAGAAGTTAGAGGGTGAGAAATAAAAGAAAGAAGGTTAGAATAGAAGAAGAGGAAGAAGAAGAAGAAGAACACAACACAACACAACAGAATCAGAGTAAACACGAATCTTACAACGGATTGAATAAAATATGTTATATAACCTAACTTTGAAATACAAACTTATAATTGTATATACGTACCATTTCAGAGTACGTACCATTTCAGAGTACAACATATAACATCGCAGCAGAAATAAACAATAGTTATCTAAGATTGAAGCCTCCTGTTCCAAGCTCTTCCCAATATATCTAAATTCACTTTTGAATTTATCACTTCAAATATTTACCAATTTCTTTTTATACCCAATTAAATCCGCAAAACGTCTACTTTTAAACATTCATTCACTTTAAAACGTGAATATTATCCCTTTACAGAAATTGGACTCATTTATCAAATCAAATCCTGATTTTTATTTATAAATACTATTATAGGTTAAAATCCATTTATCGAGTTACTTTATAAATTCATACTCAAATTCCACTTCATAATCTCCATTTACACATAAACTTCTTGTTAATTATATACCGAGTTTATACTTTAATTTCTATTACATATTCGATTTTAAATTATTGGTTACAACCCAAATATTAATTATCTTGTCGAATTTTGGATTATATAATATATAGTTTCTAAAAATAAATTATATTAACAACATTCAACATTATCGAATTTTAATTACAAACCCTTATGGTTTAATTTAGTTCTATTCACATTTCGAACATAACTAACTTACTAACATTGTTATTCACATTTCTAGCATCGAAATAATTTCAAAATCCAAACCATTTTCCAATTATATTTTTACGGTATTTTAAATACCAGATATTTCAGGGTCAATGTTATTCAACATGCCAAAAAACACAATAATAAAACATAGATTAATTGTCACATCATATAATGCCATATATAAAAAGCAACAATATAATTGTTGAGGAATCCAGTTGGATTCCTGCAAATTGTTTCCCTGCATCCACAGACGTTAATCAACATAATTAATACCAATATGAAATATTATAATAAAAAATTTAATATTCAACGAATGTTTTATATATATAACTGCATTTGTAATTTCAACTAATTTATAAGCAATTTGTCCAAACAACATTCAATCATCATCTATCAATATCAAATAACATTTATAATATTATAAAACTGGATAGAGTTGGTGAGTTTACTCACCTTGGTCATTAATCGTTGGATAAGAATTGACGTCGGTTGATTTAACTAGGCACTTTAATTTCGCCAAAATTTCTATCAAGCTCCAAATGACTCCAAACTAGTTTCATCGTGTAGTCTGCGTCCCCACGATTCCAACGTGACTAACAGCTTCATAATTCTGACATCGTATGAGATAAATATTTCAGTTTCAAGTTAACACACACTTTTAAATTATCAAATATTTTAATTAATTTAAAACAGGCTTCACCATTACCTGGCCTAGAGCCCAATTGAAATTCCAACTCGCCTTTATCTTTTCCTTCCTCTCCCGTTTTCTGCTGAAGCCCGCTCTAGGTTCCCCCTTCTTCCCTTTTGCTTCTATGGCCATTTCGATTCATACTTTTTTTTTCTTTTTTTAAACATTGGGCTGACCAACTCGGCCCATGTAATAATATAACCTTATTTTAACAGTATCCTTCTTCCTGAAATAAAAGAAATGTCGCTCTTCAGTAATGCCATTAACGCACGTATTTCTTTCCATGCTCTTTCTCCAGTCCATACAAATTCAAACTAAATATACAATAATTTTCCTCATCTCAAGCTCATTCTTCTCCACCGAAACCCATAAGCTTGTGCCCCCCTTTCTTGATGCGACTTCGACCACGTAAAATATGCCTATAGTGAACATTGACAACAATTTTAGCCGAATACCCCAAAACTGTGTACACGAACTCCACTCCGCATGTTGAGGCCTCAATCTCCTAAACTGATCAGCACTAGCAGCTGCGAGTATTTTGAGCTCCTCTTCACCTAACTGTAGTGATCTTCTTCCTCAAATATAAGTCGTGAACTCCAGTGCAATGGAACTTCATGCCGTGTGTTTTGACCCGCACGTCCCCTCTATGGTGCATCCTTCAGTGAATCGATTCTCGCAATGGCAACAGCTACTCGAATTACACTGATTCCAAGCCTTCACCTCAGGCTCGAACTGCCATCGAGGATCGCGACTTCAACTCACCCCAGTGCTCGCCGGAAAAGATGCGTCATTTTTTTTTTAGTTTCAGATTTTTTCTCGGTTTATGAAGTTTTCCATTTCTCTCATTGGTTTCATTTCTGGAAAACTGAATACTTGTGTGTTCTTATGTGTATATATATACACACACACAAAGAAAAGAGGATATGCTCAATATTATAATCCTAGGCTATGCGATTAGTACACATAGGTTAGCTACTCTAAATTAACTTGGGGGTGAAGTATTAGGAGAACATAAGTGTGGGTTCTTATGGAATAGGTCTGCGTGAGTTGGTGAAGCTATGGGGAAACTAGAGCCTATGAAAACTGCCGAAATTTGCATCCAATCTTCCTTAAGAATATAATATAAAGACATTGTACAGTTATTTCCATACATGATGTTGGATCGACTTAAGTCAACATAACTCTATGGAAGTATAGCATATTCCAATGGCTTAAGTCAACATAACTCTATGCATGAACTATCAATTGGTGAAAGCTGAATAGAAGAAGCCGAGTGGGTTGCTTTAGCTATTGGAAGTTCCTACGTGGAAGTGGGAGAAGATGTCAATAGACTTCCTCGATGGACTACATAGAACCAGGGAAGAAAACGAAGGGATTTGGGTCATCGTGGATCGTTTGACCAAAAGTGCAAGGTTTATTCCTGTCAAATTGACTAGGACAACATCAGAGTTGGCGGAGCTTTATATTAAATGGAAAATGGTACTCCTATGGTCATAGTGAGTGATTGAGATCCATTGTTCACGAGTGGGTTTTGGAAGAGTTTTTAAGAAGCTTTGGGAACCGAGTTGTGTTTAACTACGATTTATCATCCCCAAACCAATGGTCAAACCAAGAGGGTTAACCGAGTTTTGGAAGATTTCCTGAGGGCTTATATATTGGACTTTGGAGGATCATGGGAAGACCATCTACATCTGGTTAAGTTTGCGTACAATAACAGCTACCAGTCGAGCACTGGGATGGCACCATATGAGGCTTTGTATGGTAGTCCGTGTAATTATTTGGCATGTTGGTTAGAAACTGGAGATAAGTTGATACTTGGGCTAGAGATGATCAGAGAGACATCAGATTGTATCGAGATCGTTCGACAATGAATGAAGGCAGCCCAAGATCGTCAAAAGAGTTATGTCGATAAACATCGAAAAGATTTGGAATTCGACATTGGTGACATGGTTTTCGTGAGGATTTCTCCGTTGAAGCATGTTGTTCGATTCAGAAGTAAAGGAAAGTTAGCTCCTAGGTTTGTTGTACCATTTCCAGATCGAAAAGCTCGCGTATAGGTTGGAGTTACCCGAGAAGATGTCGAGTGTGCGTAATGTTTTCCACATGTCGTTTCTTCGGAAGTGTGTGCATGATTCAAATGTGGTGGTATCTCCAGAGCAGTACGAAGACCTAGAAGTCGAGATCATAGCTAGGAAACCTCGTAAGCCGCTTCATGTTCTAGGGAATGACACAAAACAGCTTAGGAGGAATATGGTTAAGTTAGTCAAGGTGCAGTGGGGTGAGGATGATGACGATTGTACATGGGAGACGGAAGAGAGTATGAAGGCGACCCATCCAAAACTCTTCTTCGGTATGACCCATTAATGTCATGTAACCTTACACCATTGTAACTTGTAATATTCGTTAGAATTCCGCATGCTAGGCTTAGGCTATGGATGCATGGCTTGATGGATGGTAAAGTTGGCTACTTCTCGATGGTAGGCATGTAGGATTGTGTCTGGTAGCTTGTGTTTGTTTGGAATTTTGGGGGCGAAATTCCCAAAGGGGGGAAGAATGTAACAGCTCGCATTTTACGTATCGAAGGATCATAAAATATTTTTATTTATTTCCCTGAGGGTTGGATCATTCACATATTTTGATATGTTGGTTATAGGGATGTGAAAAATGTCCATAATTTTTACCAATTTTATTTGTCACCATTTTGCCTTTGGTAGTTTTGTATAGGGAATAACTTTGACTAGGATCAAATTAGGTACTGAGATCGGTTTCATTGGAAAAGAAATGATGTTTCCAATTACGTAGAGTGGTCACATTAAAGATTTGGTTTAGCAATTAGGGAGGAATCGCTGTTTTAGTGTTTCACAATTTATGTACAGGTTTGGCTAGTCATTAATGGGCTGAATTGGTGTGGCCCATTAATGGGATGTTTGGAGACAATAAATAGGGGGATAGAGACATGGAGAATAGTTTACTTTCTTCATTATCTCATTTGGTTGAGCTCGTGATCCTCCTTGCTCAATCAAATACATCTTTCCTCCATTAAAATTCTAGGCTTAGCTAGACGATTGAAGATCTGCATCAAAGGAAGCTAGATCTACATCAAGTGAAGGAAGATCTCATCAAATTGAGAGGTTTGAAGAGTGTTCTTCACTGTTTGTTAGACAAAAACTGGAACTAACACCCAAATGCAGATCACAAATCACAGAATGAAGAAAACGATAAATAAGAGGAGACACACGAATTTTTTATAGTGGTTCGGCTGTAGATGTAGCCTACGTCCACTTTATAATCTTATTGTTATACTGACAGATTACAAGAATCAGTTACATGCAGACACACATTCCGTGTGTTAATTGAGATTACAAGAGGAGAATTTAGATGTAGAAAGATGCAAAATCCTTGTACTCGGTAATGGCAGAGACTGTGGAGATGTAGGAGAAAGTCCCAGCTACTAAGTCAGAGAGAACCCCTTCAAAATTCCATGTAGTGGTGTATTTATAGCTGTAGGAGAGCCCTTGGGATGACCGGTTCATGACGAGGCACGTGGAACCCGATCCGGGAAAGTAGGAGTGCGAATAGCCTTGAGAATAGGTCACAATTTGAAGTGCAACTGCAGGCGGTTCGTGGTGGTGATTGGGTCGTGATGTGGGCTTCATGAGCCGAGGTCTGGTCGCGAGCTGGAGTGGTGAAGTTGGTGTCCACGGTCGGGTCGTGGATAGAGATGGTGGTCCATGAGCAGGGTTGGTTCGTGAGACTAGGGTGCGTCACGAGCCAAGGAGGGTGCTTCACGAGCCGAGAAGGGTGCTTCACAAGCCAAGGAGGGGCGAGCCGGTGCCATGGTTTGGGTCTTCGATGCTAGTTTACACCCGTTCACGGAAACAGACATAACTTTCAAACCGTAAGTCCGTTTTGAACAAACGAAAGCTCTACTTGAAGCTAATTCAGTGCGCTACGAGATTATCAAGCAAAGCTCCGTAATCGCTGTTTTTAGGCCCAAAAAAGGTCATCTGACGGGAGTTTGGGGTCGTTCTTTGTTGATGTTGCGATTTTGACCAAACCGCTTCATGTTTAATGACGATGTTTCCATGCCTGAGAGCGCTGCTATCTAGAGATTCAATGTGTGATAGCTTTGACCAAAAAGTGTGTCAACATGTTTGCCTCCCAGAACATATCTTGCTGGTTGAAGGAAGATGTGTTCTGGATAATACGAGAAATCTATAATCCATAGAAGTCCATGATGCAACCACCACGCCGGATCGTATTAAGGCTAGAAAACCAACGATTGCGTGGGATTGTATTAAGACCGAGAGAAATACAAAAAGACTAGAAGTTTGTACTTGTAAGAGGATAAGACAAACAATGCAAGAATTGTTCCTAGACGGCCTTACTGGAGTAAACCGTCCGAGGAGATGCTAGAAGGGTTCCAAGACGGCCTTACTGAGTAAAATGACCAAGGAAATGCCGAGAGAGTTTCATGACGACCTTACCAGAGTAAGATGACCAAGGAAATGCCGAGAGTGTTCCATGAAGGCCTTACTGGAGTAGGACGACCAAGGAAAAGCTAGTGAGGTTCCAGGGCGGCCTTACCGGAGTAAGACGACCAAGGAAAAGCAATAAAGGTTCCAAGACGGCCTTACCGAGGTAAGACGACCAAGGAGATGCCATGATGTTCCAAGGTGGCCTTACCAGAGTAAGACGACCGAGGAAATGCTAAAGGAATTTGTTTATACTGGATGGATCGATTTAGGAGCTGGAGCTCGATGTTTATACTGGAAGGATCCAGTTAGGAGTCGGAGCTCGTTGTTTATACTGGACGGATCCAGTTAGGAGCTGGAGCTCATTAATGTTCTTTATTGATTCACGAAACCTAAGCGGTCGTTATTCTAACTCTGAACATGACTGGAGACTACAGGTCACTTCCGTGCGTGTGGGACGATGTTTCCGCGCTTATTACATTCATAGAAAACAAAGAAGGACGACTGGTCGCCTAAAAGCCTAAAAACATGAACTGCGGACCGGAGTCCGGCAAACTAAAGAGATCCTCTAAGTGGAATCAGCTAATAATAATCCCGCGATTGCTCGATCCAGGATCGTTCCCTCTTCGAGGAATCAGTGGTGGCAGCGAAGGGGCAGATGCAGGCACTGTTGGATGTGTGACATATTCGGGCAGCTCTCCTCGTCTGACTCGATCCTCAATGAGGTCTCGCAAGTGTCTGCAGTCATTAGTGTTATGACCGTCTATTTTATGAAATATGCAATGCCTTACAGAGTTGCGTTGTGCCAGTGTTGGCTCCCTCTTGGGAGGCCTTGGATAGGAGGCAGCACCCCATGTATCCATAGATGTTGCTCAAAGTGTCATTCAGTTTAGTGTATTTGTCATATCTGGACCCTCTCCTGGGTGGAGCATCATGATCATTTGTAGCAGGGGTCTTTCCTTTACCCTTGTCATTGCCTTTTCCTGAATCAGACGGTGCTCCGTCTTTAATCATGTTGACGTTGAGAATAGCCTTCTCGGATTTTGCATCTTCCTCACGTAGAAATCTATCCGCTTCAAAGTAGAATTCGCCGAGATCTCATGGCGGGTCCCGGTATACAGAGGGTTCGAACTTTGATGTATCCAGAACACCGGAAATTGCCGCCATCAATACCATAGATGGTTCAAGTCTAGATGCTACTGCAGCGTTGAATATCTCAAGGAACGATCGTAGAGTTTCTCCGGACCTCTGCTTGTTGAAGTTAGTGACATGACGTTCTTGGCTCATGCAATGTGGACCCGAAATTGTTCAATGAAGCGAGCAACCAACATGTTCCAGTTGTTGAATGATTACGGTGCTAGCTGCCGAATCCACATGGCTGCTATATCAGTCAGAAAGAGAGCAAAACATTTAGCCATGACGTTTTCCGATGCTGATTGAACTTCCATATATTGTTTGTAGATCTGTCATGCCGTTGTATGGCTCCAGTTGTGGAAGTTTGAAATCTGGGGGATTACGAGAATTCCTGATTCCTTGAGCAAATGGATTGTGATTGATGACATCCAAATCATTCTGATAAGTGCGGCCTCTCAAGAGGCATGCAATCAGATCTGCTAGCCTATTTCCTTTAAAAAGTTGTTGCGCATTGCCTGAGTCGGAGCCGATGCCCCCAGCGTTAAATGTAAGAGAAGGAGGAAGCTGTTGGTGAGCTGTTGGGAATGGGTCATGAGGACCGGTTCGTGGGCCATAGGGGTAAGCCGACCGGGTTGTGGGTCCCCATCACGAGCTAGATCAGGTTGTCCATCACGAGCCGGGTTCGGATGCCCATCATAATTCGGGTATTGGTGCCCATCACGAGTCGGTTCCTGGTGTAGAGCGGGATCTTGCATTCTGATGTTCATCTGAACTGGAGCTGAAGTAGGTCGCTGTGCATTTCCAATAAGGAGGGGTTTCCCCCGAGCATTGGTGCTGGCGGGTCGCGGGTCACTGGGCTCGACCCGATCCGATCGTGGTGGCCTACGTGAGCCGCTTTGGTGGCTCTGTCTCCAATGACTTGAATGTTGCTCGGCCTTCCATCCATCCGAGCAAAGAATCCATCGATCATCTCCTGTTGTTTCCTGAGGAGATCATCTTGCTTTGCCATGTGGGCTCTCAGTTCAGTGAGAACGCCGTCCATCTCTTCTCTAGTCAAGTAAGGTTCTCCATGAGAGGATGCCTCCTGGCTTGCCTCGTTTCTAGTGCCTTCAGCATCAGCATGCTCAGCATGAAAGGAAGTTCTGATTTTCTTCCTTTTGATTGCCATTGATCTAGTAGCCAAATAATCCAAGCTAGAAGTTGAAGTTGTCATGTGTCTAGTTCCTAGCGCAGCAAATTGTTAGACCAAAAAATGGCACTAACACCCTAATGCATATCACAAATCACAGAATGCATAAAACGATTAATAAGAGGAGATACACAAAGTTTTTATAGTGGTTCGGCTGTATATGTAGCCTACGTCCACTTTATAATCTTATTGTTATACCAACAGATTACAAGAATCAGTTACATGCAGGCACACAATCTGTGTGTTAATTGAGATTACAAGAGGATAATTTAGATGTAGAAAGATGCAAAATCCTTGTACTCGGTAATGGCAGAGATTGTGGAGATGTAGGAGAAAATCCCAGCCAAAAAGTTAGAGAGAATCCCTTCAAAATTCCATGTAGTGGTGTATTTATAGATGTAGGATAGCCCTTGGGATGACCGGTTCGTGACGAGGCATGTGGCACCTGATCCAGGAAAGTAGGAGTGCGAATAGCCTTGAGAATAGGTCATAATTGTGTGTGCAGCATAGGCGGTTCGTGGTGGTGCTAGGGTCATGATGTGGGCTTTACGAGCAGAGGTCTGGTCGCGAGCTGGAGTGGTGAAGTTGGTGTCCACGTTCATGTCATGGATAGAGATGGTGGTCCACGAGCAGGGTTGGTTTGTGAGACGAGGGTGCATCACAAGCCAAGGAGGGTGCTTCACGAGCCGATTAGGGTGCTTCACGAGCCGAGGAGGGGCAAGCCGGTGCCATGGTTTGGGTCTTCGATGCTAGTTTACACCCGTTCATGGAAACAGGCATAACTTTCAAACCGTAAGTCCGTTTTGACCAAACAAAAGCTCTACTTAAAGCTAATTCAGAGTGCTACGAGAGTTATTGAGCCAAGCTTCGTAATCGTTGTTTTTGGGCCCAAAAAAGGTCGTCTGACGGGAGTTTGGGGCCGTTCTTTGTTGATGTTGCGATTTTGACCGAACCGCTTCATGTTTGATGACGTGTTTCTCGTGCCTGAGAGCGCTGCTATCCAGAGATTCATTGTGTGACAGCTTTGACCAAAAAGCGTGTCAACACTGTCCGTATTGGGAATTTATTGATTTCAAGTTATTTTGAAGAATTGGTGAGTGATAAGCATCTCTCACACGAATTCAATCAAGTATATGGGTTGTTTGATCTTATTTTCGTCATTTCTAGTCATTTTAACCTAGATCTAGATCATGGTAAGTATAATTTCATTCGAATTATCATTGGATCCAATCTAGCAACTCGAACAGTAATTCTTATGTTGATTCATAGGTATATGCAAGTTTAGATCCACTATTTTATTTATTCATTTATTTATCATATTTGGTGAGTTTTATATGGTTGTATGATGAATAATTGTCGTTTAAGTTTTGTTGGTGATTTCATAAAGTGTTGATAGTTGAATTGGAAGGTTTATGTAAGTTGTTTGCGTCAAGGTTGTCATTTAATGGTGGATTGGCCAAGATTGGAGATAGATTGGTGATATACATGTAAATGTGTATATTTTATCCGCTTATTTATCTAGTTTTCTATTTAAATAATTAATATTGTGTATTTATAGCTGTGTTTTCAGATTGTTGATAAAAAGCTTGGTTTAGAGCATTTGATGGATAAAGCATGAATAATTTGCTTAAAAAGAGTGAAGTTGAAATTACTAAAGCTTGAAGAGTTTAAAGCTTGAAGAACGGATGCAAATAGAGTTCAGTTGGGTAGATTTAGCTCACTAAAGACTCATATTGCGTTCACATTTGCTCATTTGCAAGGCCTCTCACTCTACAGCTGCGTTCACACTAGCTTATGTGTTAGTTGGGCTAATTCTTTAGTCCCACATTATGGAATTTGCCAAGTAGCCTTTGTCATATCAGCTATAAATACACTTTATCTCATTCATTGTAAAACACACATTAGGTTTTATTCTGTAATTCTCTTCTTGGAATAAAATCATTCTTCTTCCTCTGTTCTATTTAGTTTTAGTTTTATTTTATCTATGTCTGTTATTTTATTTTTCTCTTCTTCTTTAGCTATGTCTAGCTAATCCCCTTCGATTAGGGGGTAATGACGCTAATAGATATGATTCAATATGAATCACATAGCCAAAGAGATTAGAACTTCATGTATGTAGATCTAGATCTGAATCAAGGGTTAGATCAGAACCTTCATATACTGTGTCGTTTAAGAACTATGCTCCTTTACAGGTTATATTCGCGTTCGATCTAACAATTATCAGATTTAGATCTAATTTTAGGGTTTTAGAAATTAATTAGTGAATCTGTCCTGATAGCCTATGGTTGTTTAAGATCTCAGCTCCTGCATAGGCTATGCTTGTCGTTATTTACTTATTTGTTTCTAAGAACCTAATTATCGTTGATTCATGTTTGTGACAGAAACATGAATTAGATCTATATTTATTTGTTGGCTATTGATGAGTATGAATCCAGTCTATGTCATTATCCCCTAATTGCTTTCTCTTATTATATATATCTCTCTTTTTATTTAATTGTTGTTATTTTTTGTGTTTTCAATCAATCAAAATCCTGGAATAACTTGATTGGATTTATTAATTAAAATATTTTTGGTCCCAGAGTTCGACACTCTCTACAACAATCCTTGTTGTTTAGGAAAGCCGAACGGATTTTACAGTTGTTTACAATTTACAATTGTTTAATTTGTTCGCAAACAATTGGTCAGATCTGGAGTTAGGTCGTTTTTGGATGGCTCGCATGGCTTGTTAGTTAAGAAAGAGAGTTAGGTCGTTTTTGACCTGATGAGTTAGACCAGGTCGTTTTTGACCTGATGATTCTGGTCAGGTCATTTTTGACCTAATGAGTTAGGTCAGGTCGCTTTTGACCTGATGAGTCAGGTCAAGTCGTTTATTGACCTGGTCATGTCGTTTTTGACCTGGTCATGTTGTTTTTGACCTGATGAGTCTGGTCGATCGTTTTTGACCCAGAGAGTTTAGTCAGGTCATTTTTGACCTAATGAGTCGGGTCATTTGCGACCCGGTGAGTCGGGCTTAAACGCTATGAATCAAATATTAACCAAATGACTTATGTTTTCGGCTCGATTGTGGTTGTGGCTTCGATGTGTATTGAGGGAGGAATGTTCGAAGTGTTGTAAAGTGTTCGGTGATTGTCGTTATGCAATGTAGTGAAGACGACTCAAGGTTGTGAGTTCGTGGATAATGGTGCTCGAGATGTTGCTTAAGCCTATGAACAGTCATCAGGTTGGATGACTCAAGACATTGAAGGTCGAGGGATTATCATTGTCGTAGGTTCTAACGGACTTAGTAGGGATTTAATGGGGATGTCCAAAGGACTAGAAGTGGTTGGTCGAGTACCCTGGGCAGCACGACAGGCCTAGATACGATAACAATGATGTACAGAGTTTTGCTAGAAACGGGGTTTACCATTAGCCCTTGGCGGACGGCAAGGTGTTGAGCCAGTCATACGATTAATGAAGTTTTCAAAGAAGGATTGGTGGTGATAGACAGAGTCATGGATGATGATTGTTTTGCATGTATCATCTTGTGTAGATTATTCGACATCGAAGGAGATATCTATTTAGTGCTTATTTGATGTTGGTTTAGGCCTTCGGGGCTTGGGGTTGGGGAGATGTCAATATCGATTAGGATGGTTTATGCTTGATAACTATTTCCATGAATGTACTATTTGTTTCTACCTAATTGTTGTAAAGGCTATCACTGTCGGATGTGGGGAAGACGGGTTGGGTTCTTCTCTGGTGTGATGGTAGATTAGTTGATTAATTCGCCTATTCTCATGTACTTTATTGTTGATGTTAGATAGTTGTTTATCGCTCATTAAGACTATTGGCTGACTCAAGGTTTTATGTTTCCTCTTATTACATTAGGTTGTTCATCCAGTTTTAGATGGGCAGACTAAGTAGCAGGTGACTTGTGATAGATCTTGATGAGGACGATGCTGTTGAGTGACGACAAGCAGGAGGCTTTCGTATTAGTTTTCTACTATATACTATTTGCTATTTTTCGCTGTTTGATGTATTTTCTGAGAGACTGTAGTGAGGCATATTGTACAGACTCTTATTGTGTAATCCAATGTTGTATGGATATACTTTCCAGTTGAAACGAAAGTTTTAAGATTTTGGTATTTTCTGCTTCACTATTACTGCCTGTTTTATAAGTTCTATTATATTTATCCTTACGCTGTGAGTTATGCGACAGTTCTGCATATATTATTCTACCCTGATGATCATCCATAGCTGCCTGACATGTCTTTCAGTGCAGTATTCCTCTTGATAAATGTAGGAGTTATAAGCAGTTGTCTCATGAAAGGTGGATGAATAATTGATAATATACCAACAATAATTCATATATAGTTGCTGATATATCAACAATTTTTTTACAGTAGATGCACATAAAGGAAAAGTTGCTGAAATATCATCAATTTTAGTGAATTGTTGCTGATATTTCTGCATTTATTCATGTAATATATATTTGAAAGGAGGATGAATAATTATAGAAATATCAGCAAATATTGCAAATAGTTGCAACATTCGTAACAATAATCTGGAGTTGAATTATTTTTTGTTAAGCAAAAGTTACATGAAATTCAGCAACTTTTTGAATTAATTACTGCAATGTCAGCTATTATACGAAAATTTGCATAAAAATCTGTAGTGTGCATTTTTTTGGTTTTGAATCATATTTTTGTAGTTTTAATGCATGAATACGATGATGATTATATGTTGAATTTAATTTTGAAGTTTGGTAAATTTTTACGTTGTTTTTTGTTATTTTTTTTTATTGATTTTCGAAAAACAGAGACCTAGTTTATAAAAAATTTAGATAGGGAGTTTTTTTTATATTTTGAAACTTAATAGGGACCCGAGACAAACTATTACCATTTTAAATACAGGAAAATAGTGTGAAGGACAAAATGAAAAAAAAATGTTCATATCGACAAAGGGCTAAAATTTTATCCATAAGGACAAATTTCAGTGTAAAGAGAGGAATTATATTAGGCCCCTGAATTCCTCCGCCCTTTACACTAAAATTTGTCTTATGGATAAAATTTTAGCCTTTTGTCCTTATGGAACAATTTTTTTTATTTTGTCCTTGAGGCTAAAAACCCCTTTTAAATATAGATATTTTAAGTTAAATGTTGCATAATAAATATATTTTACCATTTTAATATATATATTTTAAGTTAAAGCGATAATAGAATAAAAAATTAACTTGTTATTGTTGTTTTGTCTGATTTATATATTGCAATAATTGAATAAAAAATATTATCATTTTTATTAGTACAATAGTAGTATATGTATTGAATTATCATTCTTTAATATCTATTAGAAATATTAGCTAACTAAATTTATGTAAAAAACTTAATTTTGTATTATGTAATTAATATAAATATATGGACCGGAATATAAACTGTTAGAAGTTAATCGATAAATTATTTATAGATAATTAAACATAAGTTTTAAATATATATCATATAGAACAATGAGATGTTTAGTTAAATAATATAATTGATACTTAAAAGATTCAAACATTAAGTATCAAGAGAGAATTAAGCAGAAGAGAGATAACTCCTAAAATCAAGGAGAGAGAAAGATAAATTTTCTGCTTTTTTAATAGATTCATTAATTATCTAGTAATTATTACATCCAAATCCATGTATCCAACTAATTATATAACCTTAAATTTAAACTACTTACATAAATAAATCAAATAATATTCATCAGTGCATCTAATCAATCCTACAAAATTACAATATATACAAGAAAGCTTAACAGCGAGATTGGTAATGGTGACTAGATCTACGAATCCATCATCCCTCACTTCTTCATCATTTCTTAACCTGTTTACCTTTCTTCTTTTCAATGCCATTCACTCATCAGATCTAGCTTTCTCCACACTTGGTTTTTGCTACAAGCTCAATACACAACCTGTGTGCTTCTTTTCCTCAGATCCAAAACACTTATTTGCTAAAACTTCCTCCTTTTTAGGCTCTAATGACCCATATTCGGATTTTTCTAGCGTGGATTCTAAGATCCATTCGATTCGCCTCATGGCTAGTTCCATTTGCGCCAATAGAGACTATTTACAACAATGTGGGCGCTCTCAAGCTGTTGTTGGCCATGTCAGGTTCGTCTCCGGTCTGGTTAGCTCAATCTGTCATGTTTGTTGGTGTTTGCATTCCCCTAATTTTTGGGATGGTTTGGTTTTCTGTGTTTATGGTCTGCCCCTTTGGTTGTATGGTATCGATCTTAGCTTTCTAACTGTTTTGCTCTACTTGTGCCCCTCCACTATGCTTGTTAACAAAAGAGAAAGCTTTTCTTGAAATTTTAATGGCATTTATGTGGTTGACTTTGTATGTGCTAACATGTGGCTTTGGATATGGTAGGTGGTTTGTGTTTGCTGTTCTTGGGTATTCGACTCATGCCATGGTTCTTCAATAATGGTCATTCTGATGCTGGTCGTCAAAAGTGAAATTTTCTAGTCTTTTAAACTGTTGAGCTTATAGTTTTAGTGTTATAGCTTGGTTCGTGGAATTTGAGTTTGTGCAAGTCTTCATCTAGCTCTTGGCGGGATTGGGTTGGTTTTCACTGTGGTGATGTTAGTCTTCCTCCTGGTTTTGGAGATGCAAAGCTTTTAGCTATGCTTTAGGCACCTATCGCCTTGAGTTTGTAATGAGTTGTTGCTTGCTTCAGTTCAGTATGCTTGTGATATTACACTAGTGTAGTGTATGTTTCAGGATGTAAATGTTTTTGCTGCATACTATGTAATTCGTGTTAGAATTTATGCCCTAGAGGCAATCCATTTGATGAGATTAATAACACTGTTGATGTTATTATTTTATTTGGAATGAAATATTCTGTTATGTTATATTTACTGCATAACATAAGTATTAACATAAAAGAAGTCCTTAGAATTATAATATGGAATTATATAGTTCAAGCAAGTGACTTGAACTTGAGATTATATAATATATTAAGTATTATGATTCTTAAATGTCCCTAGTCAAGTCTTATTGTTTATATAGGACAACAATAAAACATTGAGACTAGTATGTTGTTTGACTGATGATCACATCCCATTGATCATTAACATATGTGATATTAATGTCAAGACATAAATACGTATTGGAGAATAGCTTATTGGGCTAACCCACCGTGAGATAACAACATGGAATATAATTAACGGTATCATAAGTTATTCTCATAGTGATAGTGATGTAATGGTCCTCGGACCTGAAATCATTATAATTTTATTCAAGGATATTTGTGTTTTGATATCATCTAAAGTTACTTGTAACAGAGTAGACGATAATGGTGATTGTTTGATACATCTCGAATTGAATGAAAATTATGAATGATCTAGATGGAATTTAACCTTACGATATATTCGTAGTGATATCCATGGGCCTCTTGATTGAGTGAGATTGTGAAATGCATGACCGTGATCAAATACTGATTTGTTTTGAATAATCTACACATCGATCAAGATAAATGAATTAAATAATAAAGAGGATGATAAGATCCATGCCTTGAGTTTAATCTTGGATATATTGGTTAAAAGGATTAAATTACATTGATACACTGGTCATAGAAAGATTGTATGGAATCATTGATCTTGTTATAACTTGGATAGGAGTGATGTGTTGCTAGATGCCAATCTCTGTTTATGTTTTAAATTTGATTTAAAGCATTGCCAACGTTGTAATAACCTATAGGGTCACACGATATAGAACATTATAAAGAAGAAATATTTTGGACGAACAATATATTAATTTGTTAATATTTTATTTGAAGTTGGAATAAGTATTCAGAAGGGTCCTATTTTTCGGTTAAGCTTTATTATTAAAAGGATACATAATTCCTTTTACACCGAGATATAAAACGGCTAACCATTGAATATACATATGTGATAATGTTAAGCCGAATGCTTATCCCAAAATAAAACCCTAAAATATCATAGCGGATAGCACCGTCTTCCTCTTTAGTTGCCTTTTTCGATTCGATCGATAGAGGGAAAATGTTCTTGTGGATAACCAATAGAGAGCTAGTTATTTGCTGTGCTTCTGGATTCAATACTCCATCCTTCATCATCGGCTTGTTTTTCATTCGGATTCAACACAATAAGGTTAGAAATCTAAACCTGTTATTTCGATTTACACATGTTGCATAGATTCAAGGTTTAATTTTGTTAAATCAACATTTTGGCTTTAATCGATTTGATCTATCAAATCTTACAGTGATATTAGAGTCGGTTTTGCAATAAATTGTACTTTGAATTCAATTTCAGGTTTTGATTTGTATGGTTTCCTAATGAATCGACCGTATTAGATATAGAAATTAGAGAATTTGTTTCTAAGTTGACCTTTTTAGGATTCTTATAGGATTTTGTTTCTAAAACAAAATGTTTCATTCAAATATATATTAACATATGGTATTAATTATATTTGAATTTTACTGAGTTAAACTACTAAATCTTGAAATATGGATTTGATCCCTAGCAGCATATTGATCTGTTTTATGAATAAACAGAGAAGAACTTGTTATCAAAATTGTAACACCCCGTGTATTCTATAACAGTGAAATTCACGAATTAAAGTATAATTAATTTCAAATCAAAGAATTAAGGGAAACGGGATACACCATTGCGTTTGTCTCGGAATTCTTCTTGAAATAGAGTCCGAGTTTGCGTAAAACGGACTCCGTATGAAGAAGATATGGCCTCCGGAAGTTTCAGAATTCAGTTTAAAATTCAAACAGACCAAAACAGCTCAGAAAAACCAATTTGAAATTCAAAATCGGGCCGGTTTGGCCAGGGCGGGAAATTTCCCGCCCAAGGCACCCAGGTCGACTTAGCAGTCGACCTGGGGCTAACCAGGTCGACTGGGCAGTCGACCTGGGTCACCCGTGTCGACTGCCAAGTCGACACGGTGTCGACTGGGGTGTCGACCTGGCCCCTGAGCCAGGTCGAACCCAGCCCCCCTGGCTGGCCTGGTCTGTGTTTGGTCGATTTTCTGAGCCTTGCCTTGTCACTGGGGCTAGGTGTCAGCTCCTGGTCGGTCTCTCTTTCAAACGAACGGCTGTTATTAAACCAAGCTCCATCGACGGTCTAAATCAACTCACAAACTCTATAAAAAGGACCTAAGACTCAACCTAATTCACACAAACAAAAATGGAGATGAGACCGTCATGCTGCTGAGGAGAGACTAAGAATAGCCACCAGAAATTGAGAGACAACTAGGAGATAATTTTAAAGCTTAAAGCAACGTCAATCAAATCAAAACAACGCCTACAACAAAGGATAGCATCTCCAAATTCAGAATTCAGATTCCTGAATTGAAGATTCGTCATACGTTGTAAGTAGAGTGCTATTCCGATGTGAATAATTAATTGCGTTTGATTTGTGTAAAATGCGAAATGGAATTGTGGCGATAATAATCTATATTTGTATGTTATTTTGATTCTAAACGATTTGGGAATGTTGTGGTATACGATTGGATATTTGCAAGTATGTGATTTACGTTGGAAGTTAAAACGAAATGGAATTGTGGCGACAATAATCTATACTTGTATGTTATTTTGATTCTAAACGATTTGGAAATGTTATACGATTGGATATCTGCAAGTATGTGATTTATGTTGGAAGTTAACAACCATATGTTGTGGTATTTTATTTGGGATTCATACAAGTATATGATTTATGTTGACAACCATATGTTGTGGAATTTTAATTGGGATTCATGCAAGTATATGATTCACTATTATGCCAATATGATGTACATACTTTTATGATCACTTTTAATGTGTAATTGGACTCGACTAAGTACTATGATTTATATGAATCTATGTTGAAATTGGCAAATCATACTTTTGTATTAGAAACAAAAGTAAGCATCTTTATGAACATGACTAAACTATGTTTGGTATTATGCCTAGTTGAAAACATGTTTTAGGCCTAAGTTGTTATCAAAACCATATGGTGATATATGTGACACAATTAAGTTAGATTTACATTCCAATTGCAAGTTTACATGAATAGAATGATTCATATTTAAGTATTGTTTATGCCATGATTATATGAAAAGAATGATTCATGTTTAAGTATTGTTTATGCCATGATTATATGAATAGAATGACTCATGTTTAAGTATTGTTTATGCCATGATTATATGCTATTACAATGCAAGTTCACATGTGCCTAATTCATGTTAATTGAATCGTTATGTTGCAAGTTCATGCGTTCACACTCCCCTTTTTCATGTTACCTTATAAACACTATGTTATAAGCCTCCCCTTTTCATATGGCTAAGTTGGGTTTAAATGTAAAATCCAACATATCTTATATTGTGGCGAACGTGTAAAACGGTGGTAATGACGTTTGGGTTAAAATATAGCACATATGTGTTGGCATGTTTGACGCATGCCAACAACCTTGAAAAACAATTAAGTGGCATAAATAAATTTTAACCAATAAAGATGAATTTCAATAATGGGCCGCAAATATTTACATATAAAAAGAAAAGAGACAAAATATGTAAATGTAGAAAATACGATGTGTTTAACCCGAGGTTGGATTGAGTTGTGATGTAAACCTGCCCGGAACCGCCCGGCTGTCCAGTAGTCACAACAATACCTATCCAATGTGGGTGGTTAAACACGGAGCCCAATAAGGACCCGAGGTTAGACTGAGTTGTGGCGTAAGACTGCCCGGACCCAACCGGCAACAGGCAGCCACAACAATACCTGTCTAATGTGAGAGGTCGAGGCTTTAATAAGACAATTAAGGCTGAGTCAGGATTGATAGGATTAAGTAAATTATATTAATACTTAATCAAAATGGAACATGCTAAACTAAACAGACTGATTGGGGGTTAGGTTTATCAAACTCTTAACCAACTTAGCATGTTGGCTAGAAATAGAAAACCTAGTAGCGGGGGACCCTTTTCAGCAGTAACCCTACAAGGTGTATCAGGATACCCTGAACTAGGCAGGGTGGGGCACGATTACTGGGCTGACTGTAAGAGGTCAAATCGACGGCGGTGGTGCAGCAGTGTAGGTTCTAACGGGATGCGGGCGTGCACACACTCCGGTGCAGAAAAATAAGGCACTGGGCACCAGTAGCATACCTGTGCATTCTAGAATTGTGTCGGGCCGCCACCATGGGACTTGATACACCCCATGGTGGCACCAGCATAGGTAACTACAACAACGGGGGCCGTAAGACACATGTAACTATGCGAGTAGGAGCCGATCATCAGAAAATGGATCACTTCACCCTAATTATGGGGTGCCTGTTGGGAACTAGTTTATATGGGTACAGAGATTAATATGGGGTACGATAGTATTCGACCCTAGACAACTTAACTTAGTTTATGGTGCTTTCCCATTTCCAGTTTGTGCTTATCATACCCAGTTCTTTATTCATAGACTGAATAGTCCTAGACTTACTCAGGCTTTATGTCTGACTCTACTTTTCTTTCGTTTCCCCCCCCCCCCCCAGGTCCACAGGGAGGGAATACCGCAGCTTGACCAGTTTTCACATCCAGCTTGAAGAGAAAGAATGTATTGCTTGGATCTTTTCCGATTTGGACTATGGCTTTGGACAACAATTATGGGACTTTTGCAGTTTATTTATGTTTTCTTATGCTTCTTTAAATAATGTAATCAAGACAGTTATGGAGATGTTATGTTTTGGGAAGTATTGTAAAACAAATTATGGCATGGTTTGTGTAACACGTATTTTGTTGAAATAAAAGTTGTTGATGTTTTCCGATGTTCAAAAATATGTGTTCTTATATCTGTCTTGTATATCTGTGACTTATACTTATAAACCTCCACCAAAATTAGGGCATTCCCTTTGAGAGTGACCCTAACGGAGGTGGGGTGTTTCACTTGGTATCAGAGCATAGGTTTACCAGATAAGATAAAAAGTTTTGAAAATTTATTTTCAAAAAAAAAGGAAATTTAAAGAAGCATTTTTAAAAGATAAAATATTATTTTATTTTAAAAAGGCAAAGTCCCCCAAAGCCATAGGTACTATCTCTTATCCTTCGTTTTGAATCTATCCTTTTTGTTTCAGCATGTCCAAAGAACTTAACTTGCCAGAGGGTGTACCAATACCTGGTTGGTTTAGACGATTCTTAGAAGCAAGGGCCACTCAACCAGGCCCTACCGTTCCTCCTCCCCCAACTGCAGGAAATCATCCGGCTGCAGCAGCACCTCTTCCTCCACCTCCTCCGCGAGGAAATACTTTTGCTAAGATATGTAAAGATATTAAAGCTATGGGAGGAAAGGAATTTCATGGAACCGAATCCTTCGTGGCAGCTAGGAATTGGCTAAAGGAAACCGAGGACTTATTCGTCGTTTTTGACGTAGAAGATAGGCAGAAGGTACAACTGGCAGTGTGGCTACTAAAAGGTGAGGCTTCCTACTAGTGGGAAGTCACTAATGCAGAAAGACCAGTGGAAACATGGGAGGACTTTAGGGCAAGGTTTGAGGCTAAATTTCTCTCAGACGCTGAAAGGAGTTTGCAGTTGGAAAAATTCTTATTTCTTAAGCAAGGGAATATGACAGTCAAAGAGTATGTTAACCAGTTTGATCAGCTGGCTAGGTTCGGACTAGACCTAGTCAACACCCCGCACAAGAAGACTCTCCGCTTTGTCAAGGGGTTGAATGAGCCATTACACAGTTTGGCCATGACCCATATACCCATGGGAGCTACGTATGAAAGATTGGTACAGATGGCATTGCTGAATGAAGAGGATAAGGGAAAGAAGGAGACAAAGGAAGAAAGCTCTCAAGGGAAGAAAGAGGGTTTGCAGCCTAAGAAGACAGACTTTAAGAAGGGCGGGAAAGACAATAAAGAGAAGAGGAAGTGTAATTTCTGTGGCAAAGTGGGGCACTTAGTGAAAGATTGCCGGAAAAAGAAGGCCAAGATGAATGGTGGGTGCTTTTCTTGCGGTGAGACAGGCCACATGGCTAAGGACTGCCCAAAGAAACGAGGACAGGGGCAGAGGGCTGGATCCACCTCGGGGGCGCAGGTTCATGTGCTAGAGGCGCCACCTCTGCAACAGCGAGGTATAAATACTTCTGTAGAAAGTGTAGTTTATTTTTATGATCACCCCGTTCGCACTTTATTTGATTCTGGCGCATCACACTCCTTTATCTCGTCTGCTTTAGTAGAATCTCTGCACCTAAAAACTAGTATGGTAGAGGACCCCTTAATTGTTTCAAACCCAATTGGGGGCCCGGCTCATTTGTCTATGATCTGTGTGGGATTGAAAATTTCTATTCTAAGCGTAGAATTTAAATGTAGTGCCTTTGTTTTGGGCTTTTCGGGATATGGTTTGATTTTGGGCATGGATTGGCTATCCAGTAATGGGGCCATCCTTGATTGTGAGAAAAGGGTTGTTAGGCTCCTGACCAAGCTCGGTAACACTTTGGAAATTACTTGTAATCCCTCGTATGTAGTTATGCTTAGTTATCTTGAATCGCTAGATGCCTCTGTCGACAATTTGCAATCGGTTAGAGTGGTCCAGGAATATCCGGATGTCTTCGAAGAGGTGAAGGGCTTGCCTCCGAAGCGGGAGATAGACTTCCGCATATATCTTGTAGATAATGCAAAGCCCGTTGCGTTTCCCGCTAGACACATGGCTCCACGGGAAAGGAAAGAGCTCAGTAAATAGATTAAAGAGCTTCTAGAGAAGGGGTTCATTAGAAGAAGCATTTCAGAATGGGGCGCTCCAGTGGTGTTCGCTACAAAGGCGGATGGTTCACTCCGTCTATGTGTTGACTATAGGGAGCTCAACAAGCTAACGAAAAAGAATAGGCACCCTCTCCACAGAATTGACGATCTGTTTGATCAGCTTGTAGGAGCGTCTGTTTTCTCCCAACTCGATTTAGTGACCGGTTTTCATCAGCTAAGGGTGGTTGAAGATAGCATCGATAAAATAGCATTCAGAACCCCAGACGGCTTCTTTGAATGGCTTGTCATTCCTTTCGGCTTGACAAACGCACCTGCTTACTTCGTGGACCTAATGAGTAGGGTGTTCAGAGATTTCCACAATAAGTTCGTAGTGGTCTTCGTAGATGATATCCTTATCTTCTCAAAGAGTGAAGAGGAACATGCTCAGCACTTAAGGGCAATCATGGAAACTCTGCGAGTCTATCAGCTAAAAGCCAAATTCTCCAAATGCCACTTTTGGAGAGAGGAAGTAAGATTTCTTGGGCACATAGTATCCAAGGAAGGGTTAGTTGTAGACCCGGCTAAGTAGTAGCGGTACAGGATTGGAAGACACCAAGGAATGCAACTGAGGTCCGAAGTTTTCTAGGACTAGCAGGTTTCTATCGAAAGTTCATAAGGGATTTTGCGAAAATCTCAGCTCCGCTCACAAGGCTGACCAAGAAGAATCTAGTGTTCAATTGGGACTTGGATTGCGAGTTTGCTTTCCAACGACTAAAAAGGGCTCTTACAACAGCCCCAGTTTTAACGTTGCCAGATGGAAGCAAGATGTTCACAGTTTATACAGATGCATGTGGGACAAGGCTAGGCGCTGTCTTAATGCAAGAAGGAAGGGTAATAGCTTATGGCGGGAGACAATTGAAAGTGCATGAAAAGAACTACCCGACCTACGATCTTGAGTTAGCCGCCATCGTCTTTGCACTCAAGTCTTGGCGACACTATCTCCTAGGTGAGAAGTTCGAACTTTACACTGACCATAAATCGTTGAAATATCTTTCCTCGTAGAAAGATCTTAACTTGAGGCAACAGAGATGGATGGAGTTTCTTGCCTCGTACGATTTCGAGATCTCCTACACTCCGGGCAAAGGCAACGTAGTGGCAAACGCGTTGAGCCGAAAGAAACTGACCCTAAGCCCGCTGTTTGTTGAAAGACAAAGCCTAGAGTTTATAGCCAGCTTTGACTTTAGGCCCTCCTCCGATTTTGTACCAGGCTTGCAAGCATCTCTCGAAGTACGCCCGACTTTAGTGGACTCAATAGGGATAGCACAACGCGAAGACCCTCAGCTTGTGGAGACGATTGATAGGCTAATTAGGGGTGAGACTTCAAGTCACCTCAACAGATACTCCATCGACGATAAGGGTTGGCTAAGGCGAGACGGAAGACTATGCGTCCCACAGACAAGGGATTTAGTAAAGAAGGTTCTCGAGGAAGCGCATCACTCCAAGATGACGATACACCCAGGCGGAGATAAAATGTACAAGGACATAAAAAGAACTTTCTTTTGGAACGACATGAAGAAAGACGTGGCAGAATTTGTTTCTAAGTGTATGGTGTGCCAACAGGTTAAGGCGGAACAAAAAAAGCCTGGCGGTCTGCTCCATCCTCTAGAGGTCCCGCAGTGGAAGTGGGATAGCATCTCAATGGACTTCATCGATGGGCTGCCTAGGTCTAGGAGAGGCAACACTAGCATTTGGGTAATAGTGGATAGGCTTACTAAAAGCACCCACTTTTTACCTGTCAAAAGTAAAAGAACTGCCTCATCCCTAGCATCTCTTTACCTCAAGGAAATTGTTTGACTCCATGGAATACCATCCAGCATTGTTAGTGACCGAGACCCTATCTTCACAAGTGAGTTTTGGCGGAGTCTGCAAGAAGCGGTAGGCACACAGTTATGCTTGAGCACAGCCTATCATCCCTAAACCGATGGCCAAACAGAAAGAGTGAACAGAGTTTTGGAGGACCTTTTAAGACTGTGCGTCCTTGACTTCGGAGGGACATGGGAATACCATCTTCCTTTGGTGGAATTTGCCTACAACAACAACTATCAAGCAACCATCGGAAGGGCGCCCTTCGAAGCTTTATATGGAAGACCGTGCCGATCACCCACTTGTTGGTGGGAGTCTACTGATAAGCCCATACTTGGACCAGATATGATCCGAGAGACTTCAGAGAAAGTAGACTTAATACGAAGAAGGATGAAGACGGCCCAAGACAGACAAAAGTCCTACGCCGACAAGAGGAGGACCGACCTTGAATTTGAGGTTGGGGACAGAGTTTTCCTTAAGGTATCTCCGCTAAGGAACATTGTTCGTTTTGGAACCACAGGAAAGCTAACACCAAGGTTCATAGGGCCATTCCCTATCATCGAGAAAATTGGTAAAATAGCCTATAGATTAGAGCTACCCGAAAAATTGGCCGGAGTTCACAACGTCTTTCACGTTTCACATCTCCGAAAATGTCTACATGAGTCTGCTGAAGTGGTAGAGCAAAATATCCTAGAAGAAGCTGAAGTGGAACGCGAAGCAACCGTAAGGAAAGTTCCAATCCGCATATTAGGAACAGAAGTGAAGAAGCTACGCAACCGCGAAGTCAAGCTCGTCAAAGTTCAGTGGAGCGACGCCGAAGAAGATGCAACTTGGGAAACTGAAGTTAGAATACGCGCAGCCTACCCTTTTCTTTTCGAGGGTACATCTTTGGTCTTTCCTTTTTCCTTAAGTTGCGCTTTTATCTATCTTTTTAGGTATATCTCCTCGACCTTATCTTTTAGGAAGAAACTTTTGGATGAAAACATGTGATTGAAACATGTTATGGATGATGGTTGCAAGTGGTTGCAAGTGATTGCTAGTGGTTGCATATACACACACAATCTAGGTTTTAGATCGGCTCAGTCACTTCATATTGCATATGCATAAATGTATTTATAATCGTATATGGTTGAAATTTAATGTGTTGTCATATGGATGTTGCATTTGTGTGAATGATTGTGCACTCATGTAGAATCATGAATAGGAAAATTTGCATACATAATGGATTCATGGCACTTACATAATTTGCATTAAGGAGGTCAACTGAATCAGTAGACCGCCTGATTTTGCATTAGATAAGTACATGTACACACACACACTTCGCATATGATCATGAAGCATTAGAAGTCTTTTAAGGACAATGGATGCTCGTGTTTGATGGATGAGTAGATGGATATTTGGATGTTAGGATATACATTCCTCCTGAACTTGAAGATTTCGGGGACGAAATCCTTTTAAGTGGGGGAGAATGTAACACCCCGTGTATTCTATAACAGTGAAATTCACGAATTAAAGTATAATTAATTTCAAATCAAAGAATTAAGGGAAACGGGATACGCCATTGCGTTCGTCTCGGAATTCTGCTTGAAATAGAGTCTGAGTTTGCGTAAAACGGACTCCGTATGAAGAAGATATGGCCTCCGGAAGTTTCAGAATTCAGTTTAAAATTCAAACAGACCAAAACAGCTCAGAAAAACCAATTTAAAATTCAAAATCGGGCCGGTTTGGCCAGGGCGGGAAATTTCCCGCCCAAGGCACCCAGGTCGACTTGGCAATCGACCTGGGGCTAACCAGGTCGACTGGGCAGTCGACCTGGGTCACCCGTGTCGACTGCCAAGTCGACACGGTGTCGACTGGGGTGTCAACCTGGCCCCTGAGCCAGGTCGAATGCAGCCCCCCCGGCTGGCCTGGTCTGTGTTTGGTCGATTTTCTGAGCCTTGCCTTGTCACTAGGGCTAGGTGTCAGCTCCTAGTTGGTCTCTCTTTCAAACGAACGGCTGTTATTAAACCAAGCTCCATCGACGGTCTAAATCAACTCACAACCTCTATAAAAAGGACCTAAGACTCACCCTAATTCACACAAACAAAAATGGAGATGAGACCGTCATGCTGCTGAGGAGAGACTAAGAATAGCCGTCAGAAATTGAGAGACAATTAGGAGATAATTTGAAAGCTTAAAGCAACGTCAATCAAATCAAAACAACGCCTACAACAAAGGATAGCATCTCCAAATTCAGAATTCAGATTCCTGAATTGAAGATTCGTCATACGTTGTAAGTAGAGTGCTATTCCGATGTGAATAATTAATTGCGTTTGATTTGTGTAAAATGCAAAATGGAATTGTGGCGATAATAATCTATATTTGTATGTTATTTTGATTCTAAACGATTTGGGAATGTTGTGGTATACGATTGGATATTTGCAAGTATGTGATTTACGTTGGAAGTTAAAACGAAATGGAATTGTGGCGACAATAATCTATACTTGTATGTTATTTTGATTCTAAACGATTTGGAAATGTTATACGATTGGATATTTGCAAGTATGTGATTTATGTTGGAAGTTAACAACCGTATGTTGTGGTATTTTATTTGGGATTCATACAAGTATATGATTTATGTTGACAACCATATATTGTGGAATTTTAATTGGGATTCATGCAAGTATATGATTCACTATTATGCCAATATGATGTACATACTTTTATGATCACTTTTAGTGTGTAATTGGACTCGACTAAGTACTATGATTTATATGAATCTATGTTGAAATTGGCAAATCATACTTTTGTATTAGAAACAAAAGTAAGCATCTTTATGAACATGACTAAACTATGTTTGGTATTATGCCTAGTTGAAAACATGTTTTAGGCCTAAATTGTTATCAAAACCATATGGTGATATATGTGACACAATTAAGTTAGATTTACATTCCAATTGCAAGTTTACATGAATAGAATGATTCATATTTAAGTATTGTTTATGCCATGATTATATGAAAAGAATGATTCATGTTTAAGTATTGTTTATGCCATGATTATATGAATAGAATGACTCATGTTTAAGTATTGTTTATGCCATGATTATATGCTATTACAATGCAAGTTCACATGTGCCTAATTCATGTTAATTGAATCGTTATGTTGCAAGTTCATGCGTTCACACTCCCCTTTTTCATGTTACCTTATAAACACCATGTTATAAGCCTCCCCTTTTCATATGGCTAAGTTGGGTTTAAATGTTAAATCCAACATATCTTATATTGTGGCGAACGTGTAAAACGGTGGTAATGACGTTTGGGTTAAAATATAGCACATATGTGTTGGCATGTTTGACGCATGCCAACAACCTTGAAAAACAATTAAGTGGCATAAATAAATTTTAACCAATAAAGATGAATTTCAATAATGGGCCGCAAATATTTACATATAAAAAGAAAAGAGACAAAATATGTAAATGTAGAAAATACGATGTGTTTAACCCGAGGTTGGATTGAGTTGTGATGTAAACCTGCCCGGAACCGCCCGGCTCTCCAGTAGTCACAACAATACCTATCCAATGTGGGTGGTTAAATACGGAGCCCAATAAGGACCCGAGGTTAGACTGAGTTGTGGCGTAAGACTGCCCGGACCCAACCGGCAACAGGCAGCCACAACAATACCTGTCTAATTTGAGAGGTCGAGGCTTTAATAAGACAATTAAGGCTGAGTCAGGATTGATAGGATTAAGTAAATTATATTAATACTTAATCAAAATGGAACTTGCTAAACTAAACAGACTGATTGGGGGTTAGGTTTATCAAACACTTAACCAACTTAGCATGTTGGCTAGAAATAGAAAACCTAGTAGCGGGGGACCCTTTTCAGCAGTAACCCCACAAGGTATATCAGGATACCCTGAACTAGGCAGGGTGGGGCACGATTACTGGGCTGACTGTAAGAGGTCAAATCGACGGCGGTGGTGCAGTAGTGTAGGTTCTAACGGGGTGCGGGCGTGCACACACTCCGGCACAGAAAAATAAGGCAGTGGGCACCAGTAGCATACCTGTGCATTCTAGAATTGTGTCGGGCCGCCACCATGGGACTTGATACACCCCATGGTGGGACCAGCATAGGTAACTACAACAATGGGGGCCGTAAGACACATGTAACTATGCGAGTAGGAGCCGATCATCAGAAAATGGATCACTTCACCCTAATTATGGGGTACCTGTTGGGAACTAGTTTATATGGGTATAGAGATTAATATGGGTTATGATAGTATTCGACCCTAGACAACTTAACTTAGTTTATGGTGCTTCCCCATTTCCAGTTTATGCTTATCATACCCAGTTCTTTATTCATAGACTGAATAGTCCTAGACTTACTCAGGCTTTATGTCTGACTCTACTTTTCTTTCACCTTCTTTTCTTTCATTCCCCCCCCCCAGGTCCACAGGAAGGGAATACCGCAGCTTGACCAGTTTTCACATCCAGCTTAAAGAGAAAGAATGTATTGCTTGGATCTTTTCCGTTTTGGACTATGGCTTTGGACAGCAATTATGGGACTTTTGCAGTTTATTTATGTTTTCTTTATGCTTCTTTAAATAATGTAATCAAGACAGTTATGGAGATGTTATGTTTTGTGAAGTATTGTAAAACAAATTATGACATGGTTTGTGTAACACGTATTTTGTTGAAATAAAAGTTGTTGATGTTTTCCGCTGTTCAAAAATATGTGTTCTTATATCTGTCTTGTATATCTGTGACTTATACTTATAAACCTCCACCAAAATTAGGGCATTCCCTTTGAGAGTGACCCTAACGGAGGTGGGGTGTTTCAAAAATTGTTTGATTAATAAGTATGTATGAACTGAATTTATCATACATTTTCTTATCATGATTGAAATAAGTATATTAATTAAAAGAATCAATAAAATGGTTTTGATTCAATGAAATTGTTCATATAGAAATCTGTTAAGAAAATTTTTAGATTTGTTCTTATACCAGAAAAACAAAATCAAAAATTTGATTGATCTATGAACATTTAAAACATGACTCTGTTATGTATTTAATTTATGGTTTGTTTTAATCTGAAAGGCATACTTTTGATTATTGATCAAATGGGTGAATACAAGATTCATAGCTGAGAGTATTTTGCAATTTTGATATTGATCATAACTATATCATGGCTTTCAGGCAATTGTATATATTACGATATATATATATATATATATATATATATATATATAATTTTGCCCTGACTTTAATCATTGAATACAAATTCAAAAACAATTGTAAGGATTCCATATCAAAATGTTTGATCAGTTTTCTTGAAACAAACCAGTAATATATATATATACACACACACACAAAAAAAAAACAAAATATACATACATATATATAGGGAGTGGCTTTTGGGACACAAAATTAAACACAAAATATGACACACAAATCGTGAACCGTTGGATTTGTTTATCTTTATGTGGAGAGTGGAATTCATGAAAGGATCCAATGGTTGAGATTTATTGTGTGCAATTTTGTGTTCTCATTTTGTGTCCGTTTATACTTTCCCATATATATATATATATATATATATATATATATATATATTCATACTTACATACATTTATGTTCGATCAATTTTGAGTTATGAAAATTAATAGTTATAGAATAAACACAGTCAATGAAATCAGATAGGATTTATGAGCTAATATATGATATTTATTAAAACCTACTTTCAGATCTTATATGTCATATCTGATGATACGAGATCTGAATATTTGGTTTAATCATTGCCTATGTATGCATTATCATATAAGTGATTGGATCTAATATAATCTCTCTTAAACATTACATGAATTCGAATCAATTTGATTTGTTCTAGGGATTTTAGGATCTCTACAGAACTAGATTAGAAGAGATAAGACGTGAAGAAAAATAATGATAAAATTATTCCACCAAAACAAAAAAATTATTAAACCACCAAAAGATTACAATAAAAAACTAAAATTGAGAAGATATCTCAAATTCTAAAACCTAAAGAGAATAAACATTTTCTCCCATGTACATATAATGAACAATGTAATGCCTATTTATAATATGGTTGACAAAATATCTTCCTCAAGAATCCATTGAATAATTCCATTAGTCTTCCCATGTAGATAATTTGTCACCTTTTCTAATGCAATAAAAGAGGCAACTGATCACTCCATAAAATCTACCAAATCTTTAAAAGATGCAATTAATCAATCTTCAAAATCTATCAAACCTATAAAATAGGCAATGAATTTGAGTCTTTATTCCATATAGAATCAAATATATCAAAGATCAACATAAATATGGAATGTTGTAACACAAAAACCTAACAATCTCCACCTTGATACTATATTCCATATATGTTATCCAAGCTCCACCTAGAGCACCAGCTTCAAAATAGTATCCAATAATACCATGGGAACAAATATCGCCATTCCAAGAAATGAATAACCTTCAAATCACCTAAAAATTATGCATGCTCCAAATTAGACATGCATGCCATCAATCAATCACATATGTTTGTAATACCATAATGGCCTCCATGTGGTCTTCGCAACTTTCTGTTGATGGCTCCACCTTGATTTTGACCAATTTGAATTTTCACCACCACTTTGGGAAGTTCCTTCATTCTTTATTGTTTTCCCAAGCAATTTGTATACATTATTACTTCCTCTTTTTGCAAGTAGCACCTCCTTATTACCCTTTCAAACTCTTGTAACTCCACCCGAGTTGTAAAGTTACAACCTTTAGCCTCCAACTGTCCTACAGAAACAAGATTTTTCATAATTTCCGAGACATGCCTAACTCCTGTAAGCTTCACCACCCTTCCATTGTGCATCTTCAACCTCACTGAACCTATCCCCTTAACATGTAAGTCACCACCATTAGCAGTTTCCACTTTGCTATTTTGCTCCTTATAATCAGTGAATGCTCCCTTTTGGCGGCATATATGGAAACATGCACCCGTATCAAGCACCCATCCATTTTCATTTCTTTCATTAACACAGAGAATATCATTACTAATTCCAATGTTTTCCTCACCATCATTGCCTTCATCAATTTTGTCTTTGTCCTCTTCCAATGCTTTCATTCTTTCTTTGTCCCTCTTAAGTTTTTTGCAAAATCAGATTTGATGGCCATGTTTTTCACAATAATAGTAGATGAAATCTGAAACACCCCACCTCCGTTAACATCACTCGCAAAGGGAATGCCTTAACTTCGGTGGAGCATTTTAGGTAAAAGATGCAGATAAATTACAAGACAGACAAATAAATCAATGGAAAATAAAGTCATTTTATAGACAATGTGGTTCAGTCAAGCTTTTACAACAATTGTCTCAATCATACTTAAAAGTAATACATAGAACTTCTGTCTTGATTTCAAAAACTTCCAAGTATAAAAGAAGCACAAAAATATAACAATGATATTCCCCAATAAAGCATGAACCAGCCATAGTGGTGGAAGAGAGAGTCCAAAGCAATACATCGACTATCTTCGAGCTTGGAAAGAAAATTGAGCTAAGTGGTAACATTTCCTCCCTATGAACCTAAGGGGGGGAGAACAAAAGAAAAGAGGCGAAACAAACTAGGTCATACATAAGTCTGGTAAGTCCAGTTACTTTCAGCATATAAATAGGCAAAAGCATCATGACATGAATAAACTGAATATAAGATAATACCGTGAGAACAACGATAACAAGATAACATTCGATTAGTATAGATATGATAAGGCAATATAAACTGAATGCGCCTCTACTCTTTCTCTGCTTTGCTACTACCTTGTTATTTTGATTTTTATACCTCGGCACTGCCTAACTAGTGTCCCAACTAGTAATGTGTAAAATGATAATATTACAACATGGTCACAATCCCCGCAATTATAGTAGCCTTCAGGTGTACATCTAGTATGAGGATCTTACCTCAATCAGCCCAATTGCCATGAAGATGTTAGATGTACCCTTAATACCCTATCGATCGGCTCCTTACTCTGTCAATTTTCCTTATGTCTGTATCAGTCGGCCCTCTCTTGCGTGTAGATACCCTGTGCTGGTCCCACTGTAAGGTGTATCAATCCTTATGATAGCGACCCGACACGATTCAAGATGCACAGTGTATAACTACTAGTACCCAATGCCTGATTTTTCCACTCCGAAGTACGTGCATGCCCGTAAACCGTAGGAACCTACACTGACGTACCCCCTACCGCTATTTTGACTGCTTATAATTAGCCCAGTAATCGTGCCACACCGTGCCTAGTTTTAGGGTACCTTGATACATCTATGTGGGTTACTGCTGAAATGGGTCCCCGTTACTAGGGTTTCTTATTAGTTAAGTTTGTGGGCCTATATTTACTAATATTACCCACCAACCCGATATGTACTTAACCCTCCCATTGATTCAAACATGTTTACTTAATGGTTAAGTTTGTGGGCCTATATTTACTAATATTACCCACCAACTCGATGTGTGCTTAACCCTCCCACACATTACGTCATTTTGGTTAAGTGTTGTCCATTCATGTTAACTTAACCCACCCACTCATCATGTCATGTTGGTTAAGTGTTTCTTATTAGCCCTTCTCACTCATCATGTTGGATTGGTTAAGTGTTTCCTATTAACTTAATCCCATTCGTTCATCAAGTTACATTGGTTAAGTGTTTCTTATTAACTTAACCCCACGCGTTCATCATGCTGTATTGGTTAAGTGTCATCAATCAATTCAAGTTAACTTAACCCACCCACTTGTCGTGTTACATTGGTTAAGTGTTGCCTTCTTGTGTTAACTTAACCCTTCCATGCATCCTGTTATATTGGTTAAGTGTTGCTTTTTTTTTAACTTAACCCTACCCATTCATCATGTCATATCGGTTATGTGTTTCTTATTAACTTAACCCTTCTCATTCATCATGTTGTACTGGTTAACTTAAACCTGCTCACTTGTCTAATTAACATGTTATAACGGTTAAGTGTTCTAAATTTACTTAACCCCACCTTCATGTCTAACTAACATGTTATAACGGTTAAGTGTTCTAAATTTACATAACCCCACCTTCTTGTCTAATTAACATGTTATAACAGTTAAGTGTTCTAAATTTACTTAAACCCACCTTCCTGTCTAATTAACATGTTATAACGGTTAAGTGTTTTAAATTTTACTTAACCTTACCATTCTTAGCATGTCTGTTTATTGGCATTAATTAGTTTATTAATGCACCAACCTCTCACATTAATCTATGTTGTTGCGGTTACTGGATGTGCCGGGCGGTTCCGGGCAGTTTTACACCACAAATCAATCTAACCTCGGGTTTTTCTTGGGTATAATGCACTAACCTCTCACATTAGATAGGTGTTGTTATGGTTACTGGATGTGCCGGGCGATTCCGGGTAGTTTTACACCGTAACTCAATCTAACCTCGGGTTAGGCATGTTTATCTTTTAGCATACTTACCATACATGTCCAAGTCTAGATTTTATATGTTAATTATCCTAAATTCACAAAACTAGTCATGTTCCAATTCTCAAGTTATACCTCAACAAAGCTAATTTCAAGTTATGCCCCACAAATTCACTTTTAACAGATTTTAGCATATTAGTCAGTTTAACAAATTAAACCTCACTTAAAGTTCCATTAACATATCTCGCCTAATCATAAATTGAGCCTATAAACTTACATGCCCAAAATCATGGTCATAATTCACAATACAACACATGCCCTAAGGTTTAGTCATATTGCACCGTAAAAAATATCCTCCAAAAACCCCCAATCATGATTCATAGTATAAACTATGCCAAATTATAGCCTTTAATTGTAGTGCATGCCAATTTACCCAAAATCCCAATTTAGGCGTGTTCACATTTAACAGTTATCCCTATCTTACTATAGGTTTTCATGCATAATGTACTTCTTCCACGTCATAAACTATTATATATAATATGTCACAATTTTAGGTCTTAAACCACGACATGTACTATGCCTTACATGTTTCCAATTCAATTTACGCCCCAAACCCCAAGTCATATGTCCAATATACTTTATGCCTCAATTTTCAAGTCAAATGTTCGATCCACTTTATGTTTTAAATACAACATGTGTTATGTCCTCAAATCCGTTACAAATCATTTATGCCCAATTATACATAATTTAATACTTTTCCCAATTTTAGCGTTGGCCATGTCCAAATCATATATTATGCCCAATTTTATTTCCAACGTACTTTCATCTCTAATGAGATTTGGCTCAGGCTCGCAGTAGCCTGCTATAAAAACAAAAAGGGAAGAAGGAGAAGAGATAAAGAATGGACATAATATTATCGATGAGATAGATCCAATGGATATAGAAAAACAGATAGAAATAGGCATAATCTTAGATTCAGATTTATCACAATGTCAGAATCACAATTAACTTTTATTTCTGAAAGTAACATGAACTTACAAATTACAGAACGGTCTTGAATTCTGGGATTTGATTTCTGAATTTGATTAGCCATTCCTTTGATGTAGACTTTGATTGTTAACTTGAAAACTCTAATTTGATTTATTAAGCTTCAAAGTTGATTGTTGATGAAGAACTTCTAATATGATTTAGGTTTTTGAGGCGGTGGCTAAGAGAATTGAGAGTTCAACAGCATAGACTCGTCAAAAGGTATTGTTATGAATTAGGGTTTAGGTTTACAGATGTATATATAAATGTCTAGGATTAATTCTAGCCTTTAGATTAATCTAGGATCAATCTAAACCATCCAAGTCACAAAGATACCTCACCAGGCCAATCAGAACAAGCCACATATGCCCTAAGACACCAAAAATCGTCACTGCCCAGATCTGGCTGATGAGGTCAATCCCTAAAAGGGGGGTCGACACCTATGTCGACCCCGGTGTCGACCCCAAAGTGCCTGAGTAGACATAGGTGTTGACCCAGCGGGTGGATCGACACCCCAAACGTGGTCGGTTCCGCGTTTCTTCCTCCCGCCTTCGCTGTTTTGAATATTTTATTTTAATTCTGGTTTAAACTGAAATCTTCTAACCTCCATAACTTCTTCATATTGTATCCGTTTTACGCAAACTCGGACTCTATCTCAAGTAGAATTCCAAGATGAACGCAATGGCGCAACCTGTTTCCCTTAATTCTTCTTTTAAAGATTAATTATTCTTTATTTATCTCTTATGTCCCGTTTTAAAATTACGGGTTGTTACATTCTCCCCTCCTTAAAGGATTTCGTCCCCGAAATCTCCAAGTCAAGAAGAATGTTTATCCTACCATCCAACATCCATCTACTCAACCATTCAATCACATGCATCCATTGTCCTTAAAAGGTCTCAAATGCTTTTCATGAACATATGCATAGTGTGTGTATATGTCCTTACCCAAATGCAAAATCAGGCGGTCTACTGATTCAGTTGACCTTCTTAATGCTAATTATGTCAGTGCCATGAGTCCATCATGTATGCAATTATTCCTAATCGTACTTTATAACTTCTACATGAGTGCACAATCATTCATAAAAATGCAACATCCATATGATAACACATCAAGTTTCAATTCATATATAAAAATTCATTCATGCATATGCAATATGAAAGTGACTGAGCCGATATATTGCCTAATGTGTGTATATGCATCCACGCGCAACCACTAGCAAACACTTACATCCACTTGCATCCACCAAACATAACATGTCTCAAACACATGTTTACATCCATTTTCTTCTACCTAAGGATCGAGGATAGGATCAAGAGGATATACTTAAAAGATAAAGACTAGCAAATAAACTTTACAGAAAAAGAGAGATCAAGGATATACCCTCAAAAAGGGTATGATGCGCGTATCTAATCTTCAGTCTTCTAAGTCTCATCTTCTTGAGCTTCATTACATATTGCTCTGACTGTCTTAACTTCACGATTGCGTAGCTTCTTAATTTCTCTTTCCAGAATATGCGTTGGAACTCATTTTATTGTCGCCTCTCGTTCCACCTTTTCTTCTTATAATATACTTGGCACTACCACTTCTGTTGTGTCATGCTAACATTCCCAGAACTATCTCTTGAAAATAAACATATGCTAACCATGTTACCAAGTGTATATACTAAGATGATTAGATTCTTATTCGTTAATCTAGTAAGTGGGGTCGATACCTTCATAAAGTCCTTAATTAACTTCCTATATTAGCCCACTAATCCAAGAGAACTTCTTACTCCCGTTGAATTCCTTGGGACCTTCTAATCTTGCACCGCGACTGCTTTTGCGGTATCTACTGTTATCCCTTCCTTTGATATCACTTGTCTTAGAAACCTTACTTCTTCTCTCTAAAAATGACATTTTTGGAGAACTTCGCCTTAAGTTGATGCGCTTGGAGGGTATCCGAGATTTCCCTTAGATGCAAAGCATGTTCTTCCTCATTCCAAAATATCATCTATGCACAAGCGAAGTGAACCATCCGCCTTTGTAATGAAAACGACCGGAGCGCCCCACTCAGAAATACTTCGCCTTATGAACCTTTTTTCAAGTAACTCTTTTACTTGTTTACTGAGCCCTTCATTTCCCTTGGAGTCATGTGTCGTACAGGTAATGCAACTAGCTTTGCATTGTCAACTAGATATATGCGGAAGTCTATCTCGCGTTTTTGGGGACAAACCCCTAACCTAATCAAAAACATCTGCGTACTCATGGGCTACTCCAATGGATCGCAAATCGTCGATTGATGCATCAAGTGATTCTAGGTAGCTAAGAAAAACTAATCCCTTAGGATCGCACGAGACCTCGAGGGTATTCCCGAGGCAAGTCGAAAGTCTAACTACCCTCCTTTCACAATTACTAGCTAACTATTCTATGCCTAGAATCAACCAATAGCCCATGAAACCAAAAACATAAGCATTTAAACTCAATACTTAACATAGCTATTCTCAAATCCTTACAAACCAAAGGTAAACGAGCCGAACCACCAACCGGATTTGAGACAATAATGGGATCTTCTATTATACAAGTACTAAGGTGCATAGACTCAACTATGGAAGCAGACATAAACGAATGTGAAGCGCTAAAATCAAAAAGAGTACTAACAGGATGATCAAAAAGAAAAACTAGACTTTTTCAACAGAAACTTTACTACCTCTCTCTTAAGTACGCTGGCGGTGAGAGCATGCACTTGCCCTCCTAAAAATTCTGTCCTTAGTTCTTGCCCTTGTCCTTAATTATATGACCCGTTATAACATAATAACGACACTTCCTCTTATCTTAGGTTTTTCTACTCTTTCCTCCTTTGTGAACCAAGTCCATATCCATGAGTTTCTCATCCTTAGGTCGTGCTCCTTAGCCAAACTCCCTCATTCTCATCTTTTCCATCCTTGTGTGGCTTGTTGACAAGTCTCTTGAAAGTTCCTCCATCGCACGGAAAAACCTACAAAGCTTGAAAGAAAATTAGCCGTAGGTGAAACTACTGCGGCTATATGGAAGTTGGGCACTTCTTCGCCCTTTGACAGGTATCGTAGTCTCATCAAGCTTACGGAACCATGCCGCGATGAGGTTACCTCCCAGAAAGTCGGGAGCCCCGGAGACTCAGTAAAGAAGGAAAACAAGGATTCAAATAGAGGATCAAAAGATAGTGCATATGGATTTGGGGAATATGCCTTTAAAACAAAACTTTTCTTTTTTAAAAATGCTTCTTTTAAATCTGTTTTGAAAATAAATTTTCAAATCTTTTATCTGATCCAGTAACCTTCGGCTCTGATACCAAGTGAAACACCCCACCTCCGTAAGGTCACTCACAAAGGGAATGCCTTAACTTCGGTGGAGCATTTTAGATAAAAGATGCAGATAAATTACAAGAATGACAAATAAAGCAGCGGAAAATAAAGTCATTTTATGAACAATGTGGTTCAGTCAAGCTTTTATAACAATTGTCTCAATCATACTTAAAAGTAATACATAGAACTTCTGTCTTGATTTCAAAAACTTCCAAGTATAAAAGAAGCACAAAAATATAACAATGATATTCCCCAATAAAGCAAGAACCAGCCATAGCAGTGGAAGAGAGAGTCCAAAGCAATACATCGACTATCTTCGAGCTTGGAAAGAAAACTGAGCTAAGTGGTAACATTTCCTCCCTGTGAACCGGGGGGGGGGGGACGGAAGAAAAGAGGCGAAATAAACTAGGTCAGACGTAAGTCTGGTAAGTCTAGTGACTTTCAGCATATAAACAGTCAAAAGCATCATGACATGAATAAACTGAATATAAGATAATACCGTGAGAACAAGGATAGCAAGATAACATACGATTAGTATAGATATGATAAGGCAAGATAAACTGAATGCGCTTCTACTCTTTCTCTGCTTCGCTACTACCTTGTTATTCTGATTTTTATACCTCTGCACAGCCTAACTAGTGTCCCAACTAGTAATCTATGTAAAATGATAATATTACAACGTGGACCCAATCCCCACAATTATGGTAGCCTTCAGGTGTACATCTAGTATGAGGATCTTAACTCAATCAGCCCAATTGCCATGAAGATGTTAGATGTACCCTTACTACCCTATCGATCGGCTCCTTACTCGTGTCAATTTTCCTTGTGTCTGTGTCAATCAGCCCTCTCTTGCATGTAGATACCCTGTGCTGGTCCCACCATAAGGTGTATCAATCCTTATGATAGCGACCCGACATGATATAAGAAGCACAGTGTATAACTACTGGTACACAGTGCCTGTTTTTTTTCACTCTAGGGTACGTGCACGCCCACAAACCGTCAGAACCTACACTAACGTACCCCCTGCCGCTATTTTGACCGCTTATAATCATCACAGTAATCGTGCCTCACCCTACCTAGTTTCAGGGTACCTTGATACATCTATGTGGGTTACTGCTGAAATGGGTCTCCATTACTGGGGTTTCTTACTGGTTAAGTTTATGGGCCTATATTTACTAATATTACCCACCAACCCGATATGTACATAACCCTCCCACTGTTTCAAACATGTTTACTTAATGGTTAAGTTTGTGGGCCTATATTCACTAATATTACCCACCAACCCAATGTGTGCTTAACCCTCCCACACATTACGTCATATTGGTTAAGTGTTGTCCATTCATGTTGACTTAACCCACCCACTCATCATGTCATGTTGGTTAAGTGTTTCTTACTAACCCTTCTCACTCATCATGTTGGATTGGTTTAGTGTTTCCTATTAACTTAATCCCATTCGTTCATCAAGTTACATTGGTTAAGTGTTTCTTATTAACTTAACCCCACGCGTTCATCATGCTGTATTGGTTAAGTGTCATCAATCAATTCAAGTTAACTTAACCCACCCACTTGTTGTGTTACATTGGTTAAGTGTTGCCTTCTTGTGTTAACTTAACCCTTCCATGCATCCTGTTATATTGGTTAAGTGTTACTCTCTTGTTTTAACTTAACCCTACCCATTCATCATGTCATATTGGTTAAGTGTTTCTTATTAACTTAACCCTTCTCATTCATCATGTTGTACTGGTTAACTTAACCCGGCTCGCATGTCTAATTAACATGTTATAACGGTTAAGTGTTCAAAATTTACTTAACCCCACCTTCCTGTCTAATTAACATGTTACAACGGTTAATGTAATGACCCGCATTGGCAGAGGTATTATAATTAATTTATTTAATTATTTAAATGGTGGTATAGTGAATTTAATGGTCGTGGAATTAAATAATGATGAATGTTTAATTAAAATAATAAATTGAATAATATATTTAATTATGAAATAGTCGAAAATAGTGAATTGACAATATAATGTGAACTGGACAATTCAAAGTATATAATTCAGTTTAGAGTTGAATTATAATAACGAATATATTATATAAACGACAGCTGAACGCATAGTTTATAATATAATTATATACGAGCTCGAAATGGCGTTGCAGTTCATAAATTGGCGATTTGAACTTCAACTGAATGTACAGGATTCGTTTTAAGCCGGATTTATGTGAAACAAGAAACGTGTGGAGCTGGTGTAGTATATCTTTCTAGTGGAAGAGAAGAATCGGGATTTCGTTGTGTAGATTTTGAGATATGTGCAAATCAAATTTTAAAATAGTCGTTATAGAATTGTTTATCGACCGTAACGGTTTATTCGAAATAACTAGAGATCGGGATTGAATTTATACAAGGTTCTTTTGGGACATAGTGATAATTTAATTTTTAGAATTTTACTGTAATTTTTAATTAATTTAATAAGTGACTTTTTATTTAAAGTATTTCGCACCCTGGAATCAACATTTTGGGGTTTCACTCTATGAGTTAATCTACCGATATTATTTTATTTTTGGGATCGTGGCACCGGACTCATCTCAATGGTGTTTTTATTTCTGTCCGTTAGTAAGCAGAATTTCAAACAATAGAGTACCCTTACAAAATATAATATTTACAAGCTTATGTTACACTAAATGAATGTCAGACTAAGACTTTGGGGGTATAAAATGAAGTACGTCTGTTCTCTTCTTCGAATATTTTCGAAGGCATAATCAAAACGTGTGGTGCTAAGGACAAGTGTGTGTATTCTTCACCACCAAGAGAAATCAAATGGAATGATATAAATACAAACTTACCATTCCTTAAAACCTAACTTTCGCTCTGTAAAACAAAGAAATGAGCCGCCGGGTATTTTCTCCTTCTCAAACGAAAATGTGAGCTCAACAAATCAAACAAAAATCAAACTAAATTTTGTAAATCCATATGTATACATATTTGAATTGCTGTGTCCTTACTCTTCAAATCCGTATACCATTTTCTGGGTTTGACTTTTGTTCTGGGTACTGTATTTTTCTAGTGGAAATCTAGGGCACGACCTAGCGGTGGATACGGTGATCGATGATGGAAGTTCAGTGTGGATTCGAGTTTGCAGGATGGAATGGCACTTCTGGTAGGAAGATGGAAGGGCTCGTTAGACAATTTGGTGGGGCGATATGGTTACTGTCGCAGCACAGTACCTTTCGACGCGTTTTACAGGGTGGATTTGAGGGGGTTCACATGGGTTTAAGGTTGAAGAGGAGCAAACGAGAAGGAGATGGACAACTATTTTCATGATTTGCGGTGAAGCATTAATACCGAATGAAACTTGGAAGTCTTCGAAATGGCTTGCAAGGTAGAAGCGGGTACAACAGTTTGCGTTGTTAACTTCTGGAGGAAGAAGGGTCTTGCGGGTTTGAACACAAGGGGGTTTAGTGGTTTTCGTTTGGTCTTCAAGGTAAGAAGGAGGGTGCGACGTGGAGTTGAAGTGGGGAAATGGTGTGGCTGAAGAACTAGAGTTCGATCTGTATAACTGGGAGAGAAGGAAGGGTAACCGGGTCCGGGTTTTAAAAGGTAAGTGGACCGGAGAAAATAAAAAGGGTAAAGCCCAAATTGATTTAAATATAAGTTTAGTTTTAATTTAAATAGCGTTCAAACTTGTATAATTCATAACAATTACATACGGTATCGAAATTGGACAAAACAGGATCCGATGGGATCGTACGGATGGACACTACCCAATGGAACTGACTGGGAGTGGAGTGGAGCTCGTTTGGATTTATGGCGAAATTAATTGTTTGATTCAAATCAAACAAACAGTTTATCGTTCTTTAACGATGAATTGCCAATGTGAGTAAATCTCACCAACTCTGAACAGTTTATAATTTCATGTTTTATTTTTAGAACTGTTAAATGTTGGTTGATTGACTGTGTGTTGACTGTTTGATTGAACTGCTAGTCAGTTAGTTGAATTTCTATATTGATTCTGTTTAACAGAATATATCATATGGAACTGAAAGTGATGTTATCTATATTGTTTAACATCTTTGGATGCAGAGAGACAGGTTGGAGGAATCCGACTGGATTCCTCAACATTTATTTTTCTGTTTTTTTCCATATATTGTGATATATGATGTGATATATAATCTGTTGTCAATTATATGTGTTTGGACGATACTGATCCTCGTGATTTGATATGTTGAATACCATAACATACCGAATGTTGATAAAGGAATATTTTCATGGTGTATTTTGAAAATGAATTATTTATATAAAATCGATGGATTTTATATAGAAAAGGAAAAGGATTTTTACAAAAGAAATATTTATAAAATCAAAGGATAAGTTAGAATAAAAAGGAAATCATTTGTAAAGTGAAGAACCGTTACTAAAAGTAAATCTTTATAAATGAATAGTTTATTCGAAAGGGAGTTAATCGAATTAGTTATTCGAATAGAATAAAGGAAGTTATCGAACAAAGTTAAAAGGGGGTATTCAAATATAGTTTAGTCAAAAGGAGTTAATCGATGTTAGTTAATCGATTTGAGAATAAAGTTAAAAGGAGTTAATCGATGTTAGTTAATTGATTTGAGAATAAAGTAAAAGGAGTTAATCGATGTTAGTTAATCGATTAGAGTTAAAGTTAAAAGGAGTTAATCGATGTTAGTTAATCGATTTGAGAATAAAGTTAAAAGGAGTTAATCAATGTTAGTTAATTGATTTGAGAATAAAGTAAAAGGAGTTAATCAATGTTAGTTAATCGATTAGAGTTAAAGTTCAAAGGAGTTAATCGATGTTAGTTAATTGATTTGAGAATAAAGTAAAAGGAGTTAATCGATGTTAGTTAATCGATTAGAGTTAAAGTTAAAAGGAGTTAATCGATGTTAGTTAATCGATTAGAGTTAAAGTTAAAAGGAGTTAATCGATGTTAGTTAATCGATTAGAGTTAAAGTTAAAAGGAGTTAATCGATGTTAGTTAATCGATTAGAGTTAAAGTTAAAAGGAGTTAATCGATGTTAGTTAATCGATTTGAGAATAAAGTAAAAGGAGTTAATCGATGTTAGTTAATCGATTAGAGTTAAAGTTAAAAGGAGTTAATCGATGTTAGTTAATCGATTAGAGTTAAAGTTAAAAGGAGTTAATCGATGTTAGTTAATCGATTTGAGAATAGAAAGTAAAAGGAGTTAATCGAATATAGTTTATTCGAATAGAAAGTAAAAGAAGTTAATCGATGTTAGTTAATAGATTAGAGTTAAAGTTAAAAGGAGTTAATCGATGTTAGTTAATCGATTAGAGTTAAAGTAAAAGGAGTTAATCGAATATAGTTTATTCGTATAGAAAGTAAAAGGAGTTATCGAATATAGTTTATTTGAAAGGAGTTAAGTAAAATGAGTAAATCAATAGCGTTAGTCAAATAGAGTTAATCCAATAGTGTTAGTCCAATAGAGTTAATTGATAAGGGTTAATTGAATAGAGTTAAGTGAAAAGAGTCAATCGAATATAGCTATTCGAAGAGGGTTAAGTAATGAAGTTAGTAAAACGAATATAAATTGAACTTTGCCTATTTCAAAGTTAGAAATGTTGTTCAGTTAAGGTCTGAGAGGTAGTTCTACCCCAACTTGATTGGCTTCGTTTTTAACTAAGGAATAGTTAAGGTTCGGTAGTAAAGGAAATGGTTTGTGTTGGCATCGCGATGATTTGTTTAAACATCTGTCTAAGTCCAATAAAGAAGCTTTGGAAATGTTTTCCAAATAAGAAACCAGAAATGTTTTCTAATAAAGAAATGGAAATGTTTTCCATTGTTAATAACGTATATTTTTCCAAATTTAGAAAATTAGAAATATTGAATATAGGGAAAACAGGAGATGAGTAAATTAATGAAATAAAGAGATAAATGTTGAATGATGTTTGATCAATATAAATTTCCATTTGGAAATAATATCATTGTTTGCACACCTGTTTTTCTTCGATGGTTAAATCACAGACTATCGAAATTTTGGCCATTTTAACGTTGTTAATATGGAGAGACCGGTTGGATTATTATCCAAAGAACCACTCTGTATTGGCGTAAGCGTTGCGAATCATATATGCCAAAGGAAATTGAAGACGGAGTTATGCAAGGGCTATCCTATTTACAGAATAGTGCCTTCGGTTCATCCTGTTCCTGGATGACTTGTATGGACGGATGTCTGACAGAGTATTTCCTGACGATCACGTATATTGATTTCTCCAACCGTACCAAGAGTGGAAGCGGAGAAAAAAACTTCTTTTAGTTAACACATAATGTATGGTTGTGGACGTCAATCGGTGATTTGATGGATTTGACGATGTGGCATTCAAAGTGAATCTGGTGTGATGATAAAGCGTAGCTTCTAGCCTCATCAACCGGTAAATGACAGAAATCGGGCAGGCAGCATGGCTAAGTCGATCGCACCGAAGTAGGGTGTATAATCACCTGATCTGGAGTTTCATTTACTTCTAAAAATCTATTGTTGATGCTGTCCCATTCGGGAAACGGTTGCTGATCCCAACCGTTGGTGATATACATTCGATACACTCAAGCGAAATGAGTGGTCGGTCATGTGTGGCCGGGTTGCAAGATGTTCTTGTTGAACCCAGTGTATTCCTCTCTAGAGGTACACTAGCGAAAGGTGGTTCCATACCTTGTCATAGTTGGAAATCCATTACCCAATACGTGCTTGCAGTTTTGATTGTATTCCATATATGTAGAACGTGAGATGAAAGCGTTTCTGCTAGATGATTATTATACTGTGGTTGATAGACATTATTATAATATCAAAAGGTTTTTGATATAAAGATATTTTTGATTCTCATAAGGGAAAAACCCGTTCCGTTATACGGCGTGGTGTTATGAGATATCGTTTACTTGTTCAACTGTTTTAAACTGTTTTACTCATACAAGTCCCATGACTGGCCCGGAGTTTATTTTATTGTTTTCCCTAAACTCTTGGGTTCCTAAATTTGTACGGGCAGTCAAGTAGTCGAGATTTTACAGATACACTTGAAGTGCGTGAGCAGGAGGCTTCAGGATTATATAGCTATAGTTATTTCCGCTGTGTTGTAAGTGTTGTACTTTGATAATGATGTATATTCAAGTACAGATGTATATTTCAAGTTATGTTATATGAAATATATTTATTCGTTCCCCTGTGAGGTTCGTGTTACTCTGATGTTGTGTTCTTCTTCTTCTTTTATTCTAAGTTTCTATCTTATCTTTCCTCACCCTCTAATTTCTTTCACTAATTACCAGGATTTTTCGATGTTTTGGTTATCGACATCGTGTTTATGTCGATAACCAAAGTCGCTAAAAATCCGGGTCATTACAGTTGGTATCAGAGCAGAAGGTTAATTGATTAACTTGGCTCTGTGGCGTGACTCGGTAGAGATAGGGTTAGTAATACCCTAGATTGAGTTTGAGTGTATATGTACGAGTGAACGTATTTTTATTTGATATACAAAAAAAATGTTTATATTGTGGAGATTCATTGGTTGAGTAGTTTATGGGTTTTGGTCGATCAGTTTGATCCACTGTATTGATAGGAGTTAATAAACACTCGAATACGATGGGTCGGCACGATATGTTTTGAAAGAGGGTAAATGAAAATAATTTTACCTAAAGTATATTTGATACATATTGGATATATTAGTTGTTATTATAATCGAGTAAGATTATAAATTAAATGGTTATGTAAATAACCAATCAGAATTCATATAAGTGAAATACGTTAAATCAGATGAGTTAAATCTGAAATTTAAACCAGAAATTGAATTAAAACTCTGGAAAATTTGATAGGTGTTTGTAAATGGATTTGGATTAAAAATAAGGAAAATTTAAGATCCTGGGAGATTTTAAATTGTTTTACAAGCAGTGTAAATTATATTTTGAAATGAATTTCAAAGTGGAAATGTTTAGAAATGGTTTTATAGTATTGAACTCACTTCGATCGCTGGAAAATAGATTCTGATGATGACAGCTGCATCATCAGTATTCATTTTCGAGTTGTAAGTGATGAATTACTACCAAAGATTTTGTTTTTGAATTGTTTTGGGAAAGACAAGTTGTGTTGAATTTCAAAATGGGATTTATAATAAAGAATGAATAAAGAAAGTTTGAAATAGAAATTGAAAATAGAAATTCAAAGGGAGTTTGAATATATAAAATTCAATGGAATTATAATATAGAATTTGAATATATGGAATTTGAATATAGAAATTCAAATGGGATTTATAATATAAAATTTGAATAGAAATTGAATAGAATTAACTAAGTCGAAGAGAAATTAGTTAATCGGGTTTTGAATTTGAAGTTGAACTTTGAAAGGTGAATTGGATTTGTAAATGGATATTCAAAATCGAATATAGAACTTAAATTTGAAATTTGGATTCAAATTGGTTAATAAGCAAGTTAAAATATATTTGTACATGTCATGTTCAAATATAAAAGTGAAACAGACTAAAGAGTTAATTAACAAATTAATTAACGAATTGAGTTAAAACGATCAGGTATAGTTAAAATAGATTGGGCAGGTATAAGTATATATGAGATAGGTATGGATAAGGTATGAAGGTATATAAATAGAATGCTCGACGAAAAGGTATGTATTTAATTCATATATGAGATTTTATGCGCCGTATCGGCTAGCCGCTTGGCTTTTTCTTTTTCTTTTGGATTGGTGAGGGCCATGGGAGGCTATTTGAAATATCCCGATGCTCCTGGTATAAAGGAGGTTATGGCAAATTTTCCAGGAATTTAAGGAGTTAGAATATTTTTAAGATAATTTGATAGTTAGAAATCAACGTATCGATATATATATATAGAAGTCGATAAGGAAACGAACTTAGAAATAGAATAGTATAATCAAAAAGGAAGACTAAGAATAAAATCTAGTAAGAATGGAAAGAGGAAGCGTATACATGTTTAAAAGTGAATAAGTAGTTGTATGGTATTAATTATTCGAGTAAGTAGTCATATCTGTTTTGATGCTATAGATGTTATCCAGTCATGGTCTGAGAGGTAATTATACCCCAACTTGATTGATTTCATTATTAACAAATAAATAGTAAGATTTCAGGCTCGAAGATCAAGGTTGAATAAGAGTTAGTTGAATATAGTATTTGGGTTGTCGTAACGATGTTTTACACAACATCCGTTTAACCCAAATAAGTGTAAGCTCGGAAATATAATAAAGAATATTTCCTAAGTATAGAAATAAACGATATCGGAAAAGAGAAAAGTAATTGGAATAATTTCCAATTATAAATAGCATATATTTTCTAAAGTTTAGAAAATAAAGGAAGGCGAAATTCGGAAATGTTTTCCAAATAACATAAAAGGCCAATATGGATATTGAAAATATTTGGTTAACAAATATTGATAAAGAAATAGAGAATTAATTTAACTAATGGAATATTAATTAAGGGCTCAGTGACATGTTCAAAAAGGAAAATTTGATTTTTTTGAAAAGAGTAAACTGTTTAAAATTCCCAGGGAAAGACTGTTTGAATTAAAAACAAATTTAACAGAAATTTGTGAAAGCAAATTTGAATTAAAGTATAGCCAGTAAAGTGGTAACTGAGATTGAATTAGAATGATATCAAGACAAATTGGATTGTGAGATTCAAATTTGAAGTGTAATGTGATAATCAAGTTAAGAGTTGGGAATCGAGAAGAACTCGAGTTGAAAAGATATTTGGCTCGGATATAAGTGAATGTTTGTGTTGTGGATAAAAGCAGATTGGAATTTGATTGGGATGACCCTTTTATCCGCCGAATTGATAACAGGTGGAAAGGATATAATGATATGCCGACAAAAAGGTACAAGTTTATATTTCTATTGGATATAAGATTTATGAGCCGAATTGGCAAGCCGCTTGGCTGTTTGATTTTCTTTTGGGTTGGAGATGGCCTAGAGAGGCGAGTTGGAGTTTGACCTATTAACCAGTACAAAGGAGGTGCTGGCGAAATTTTTCGAAGAGTTAAGGCATTAGCAAATTTTCAGGATTTTTGAAAATTTTCGTTGATAAGAATTAATTAATATTTAATTGAAATTAAATTGGTTCAGTTGAAACTGAAGTTAAGAAGTGAACAAATAAGTTCTAACCAGTCGATAGGGTCGTTCTCTACCTTAGCAATTTCGAGGACGAAATTATTTTAAGGGGAGAAGATTGTAATGACCCGCATTGGCAGAGGTATTATAATTAATTTATTTAATTATTTAAATGGTGGTATAGTGAATTTAATGGTCGTGGAATTAAATAATGGTGAATGTTTAATTAAAATAATAAATTAAATAATATATTTAATTATGAAATAGTCGAAAATAGTGAATTGACAATATAATGTGAACTGGACAATTCAAAGTATATAATTCAGTTTAGAGTTGAATTATAATAACGAATATATTATATAAACGACAGTTGAACGTATAGTTTATAATATAATTATAAACGAGCTCGAAATGGCGCTGCAGTTCATAAATTGGCGATTTGAACTTCAACTGAATGTACAGGATTCGTTTTAAGCCGGATTTCTGTGAAACAAGAAACGTGTGGAGCTGGTGTAGTATATCTTTCTAGTGGAAGAGAAGAATCGGAATTTCGTCGTGTAGATTTTGAGATATGTCCAAATCAAATTTTAAAATAGTCGCTATAGAATTGTTTATCGACCGTAACGGTTTATTCGATATAACTAGAGATCGGGATTGAATTTAGACAAAGTTCTTTTGGGACATAGTGATAATTTAATTTTTAGAATTTTACTGTAATTTTTAATTAATTTAATAAGTGACTTTTTATTTAAAGTATTTCACACCCTGGAATCAACATTTTAGGGTTTCACAATATGAGTTAATCTATCGATATTATTTTATTTTTGGGATCGTGGCACCGGACTCATCTCAATGGTGTTTTTATTTCTATCCGTAAGTAAGCAGAATTTCAAACAATAGAGTACCCTTACAAAATATAATATTTACAAGCTTATGTTACACTAAATGAATGTCAGACTAAGACTTTGGGGGTATAAAATGAAGTACGTCTGTTCTCTTCTCCAGATATTTTCGAAGGCATAATCAAAACGTGTGGTGCTAAGGACAAGTGCGTGTATTCTTCACCACCAAGAGAAATCAAATGGAATGATATAAATACACACTTACCATTCCTTAAAACCTAACATTCGCTCTGTAAAACAAAGAAATGAGCCGCCGGGTATTTTCTCCTTCTAAAACGAAAATGCGAGGTCAACAAATCAAATAAAAATCAAACTAAATTTTAAAAATCCATATGTATACATATTTGAATTGTTGTGTCCTTACTCTTCAAATCCGTATACCATTTTCTGGGTTTGACTTTTGTTCTGGGTACTGCATTTTTCTAGTGGAAATCTAGGGCATGACTTAGCGGTGGATACGGTGATCGATGATGGAAGTTCAGTGTGGATTCGAGTTTGCAGGATGGAATGGCACTTCCGGTAGGAAGATGGAAGGGCTTGTTGGACAATTTGGTGGTGCGATATGGTTACTGTCGCAGCACAGTACCTTTCGACGCGTTTTACAGGGTGGATATGAGGGGGTTCAAATGGGTTTAAGGTTGAAGAGAAGCAAACGAGAAGGAGATGGACAACTGTTTTCATGATTTGAGGTGAAGCGTTAATACCGAATGAAACCTGGAAGTCTTCGAAATGGCTTTCAAGGAAGAAGCGGGCACAACAGTTTGCGTTGTTAACTTCTGGAGGTAGAAGGGTCTTGCGGGTTTGAACACAAGGGGGTTTGGTGGTTTTCATTTGGTCTTCAAGGTAAGAAGGAGGGTGCGACGTGGAGTTGAAGTGGGGAAATGGTGTGGCTGAAGAACTAGAGTTCGATCTGTATAACTGGGAGAGAAGGAAGGGTAACCGGGTCCGGGTTTTAAAAGGTTAGTGGGCCGGAGAAAATAAAAAGGGTAATGCCCAAATTGATTTAAATATAAGTTTAGTTTTAATTTAAATAGCGTTCAAACTTGTATAATTCATAACAATTACATACGATATCGAAATTGGACATCAGGATCCGATGGGATCGTACGGATGGACACTACCCAATGGAACTGACTGGGAGTGGAGTGGAGCTCGTTTGGATTTATGGTGAAATAAATTGTTTGATTCAAATCAAACAAACAGTTTATCGTTCTTTAACGATGAACTGCCAATGTGAGTAAATCTCACCAACTCTGAACAGTTTATAATTTCATGTTGTATTTCTAGAACTGTTAAATGTTGGTTGATTGACTGTGTGTTGACTGTTTGATTGAACTGCTAGTCAGTTAGTTGAATTTCTATATTGATTCTGTTTAACAAAATATATCATATGGAACTGAAAGTGATGTTATCTATATTGTTTAACATCTGTGGATGCAGGGAGACAGGTTGGAGGAATCCGACTGGATTCCTCAACATTTATTTTACTGTTTTTTTTTCCATATATTGTGATATATGATGTGATATATAATATGTTGTCAATTATATGTGTTTGAACGATACTGATCATCGTGATTTGATATGTTGAATACCATAACATACCGAATGTTGATAAAGGAATATTTTCAAGGTGTATTTTGAAAATGAATTATTTATATAAAATCGATGGATTTTATATAGAAAAGGAAAAGGATTTTTACAAAAGAAATATTTATAAAATCAAAGGATAAGTTAGAATAAAAAGGAAATCATTTGTAAAGTGAAGAACCGTTACTAAAAGTAAATCTTTATAAATGAATAGTTTATTCGAAAGGGAGTTAATCGAATTAGTTATTCAAATAGAATAAAGGAAGTTATCGAACAAGGTTAAAAGGGGGTATTCAAATATAGTTTAGTCAAAAGGAGTTAATCGATGTTAGTTAATCGATTTGAGAATAAAGTTAAAAGGAGTTAATCGATGTTTGTTAATTGATTTGAGAATAAAGTAAAAGGAGTTAATCGATGTTAGTTAATCGATTAGAGTTAAAGTTTAAAGGAATTAATCGATGTTAGTTAATCGATTTGAGAATAAAGTTAAAAGGAGTTAATCGATGTTAGTTAATTGATTTGAGAATAAAGTAAAAGGAGTTAATCGATGTTAGTTAATCGATTAGAGTTAAAGTTAAAAGGAGTTAATCGATGTTAGTTAATTGATTTGAGAATAAAGTAAAAGGAGTTAATCGATGTTAGTTAATCGATTAGAGTTAAAGTTAAAAGGAGTTAATCGATGTTAGTTAATCGATTAGAGTTAAAGTTAAAAGGAGTTAATTGATGTTAGTTAATCGATTAGAGTCAAAGCTAAAAGGAGTTAATCGATGTTAGTTAATCGATTAGAGTTAAAGTTAAAAGGAGTTAATCGATTTGAGAATAAAGTAAAGGGAGTTAATCGATTAGAGTTAAAGTTAAAAGGAGTTAATCGATGTTTGTTAATCGATTAGAGTTAAAGTTAAAAAGAGTTAATCGATGTTAGTTAATCGATTTGAGAATAGAAAGTAAAAGGAGTTAATCGAATATAGTTTATTCGAATAGAAAGTAAAAGAAGTTAATCGATGTTAGTTAATCGATTAGAGTTAAAGTTAAAAGGAGTTAATCGATGTTAGTTAATCGATTAGATTTAAAGTAAAAGGAGTTAATCGAATATAGTTTATTCGAATAGAAAGTAAAAGGAGTTATCGAATATAGTTTATTCGAAAGGAGTTAAGTAAAATGAGTAAATCAATAGCATTAGTCAAATAGAGTTAATCCAATAGTGTTAGTCCAATAGAGTTAATTGATAAGGGTTAATCGAATAGAGTTAAGTGAAAAGAGTCAATCCAATATAGCTATTCGAAGAGGGTTAAGTAAGGAAGTTAGTAAAACGAATATAAAGTGAACTTTGCCGATTTCAAAGTTAGAAATTTTATTCAGTTAAGGTCTGAGAGGTAGTTCTACCCAAACTTGATTGGCTTCGTTTTTAACTAAGGAATAGTTAAGGTTTGGCAGTAAAGGAAATGGTTTGTGTTGGCATCGCGATGGTTTGTTTAAACATCTGTCTAAGTCCAATAAAGAAGCTTTGGAAATGTTTTCCAAATAAGAAACCAGAAATGTTTTCTAATAAAGAAATGGAAATGTTTTCCATTGTTAATAACGTATATTTTTCCAAATTTAGAAAATTAGAAATATTGAATATAGGGAAAACAGGAGATGAGTAAATTAATGAAATAAAGAGATAATTGTTGAATGATGTTTGATCAATATAAATTTCCATTTGGAAATAATATCATTGTTTGCACACCTGTTTTTCTTCGATGGTTCAATCACAGACTATCGAAGTTTTGGCCATTTTAGCGTTGTTAATATGGAGAGACCGGTTGGATTATTATCCAAAGAACCACTCTATATTGGCATAAGCGTTGCGAATCATATATGCCAAAGGAAATTGAAGACGGAGTTATGCAAGGGCTATCCTATTTACAGAATAGTGCCTTCGGTTCATCCTGTTCCTGGATGACTTGTATGGACGGATGTCTGACAGAGTATTTCCTGACGATCACGTATATTGATTTCTCCAACCGTACCAAGAGTGGAAGCGGAGAAGGAAACTTCTTTTAGCTAACACATAATGTATGGTTGAGGACGTCAATCGGTGATTTGATGAATTTGACGATGTGGCATTCAACGTGAATCTGGTGTGATGATAAAGCATAGCTTCTAGCCTCATCAACCGGTAAATGACAGAAATCGGGCAGGCAACATGGCTAAGTCAGTCGCACCGAAGTAGGGTGTATAATCACCTGATCTAGAGTTTCATTTACTTCTAAAAATCTATTGTTGATGTTGTCCCATTCGGGAAACGGTTGCTGATCCCAACCGTTGGTGATATACATTCGATACACTCAAGCGAAATGAGTGGTCGGTCATGTGTGGCCGGGTTGCAAGATGTTCTTGTTGAACCCAGTGTATTCCTCTCTAGAGGTACACTAGCGAAAGGTGGTTCCATACCTTGTCATAGTTGGAAATCCATTACCCAATACGTGCTTGCGGTTTTGATTGTATTCCATATATGTAGAACGTGAGATGAAAGCATTTCTGCTAGATGATTATTATACTGTGGTTGATAGACATTATTATAATATCAAAAGGTTTTTGATATAAAGATATTTTGGATTCTCATAAGGGAAAAACCCGTTCCGTTATACGGCGTGGTCTTATGAGATATCGTTTACTTGTTCAACTGTTTTAAACTGTTTTACTCATACCAGTCCCATGACTAACCCGAAGTTTATTTTGTTGTTTTCCCTAAACTCTTGGGTGCCTAAATTTTTTACGGGCATTCAAGTAGTCGGGATTTTACAGATACACTTGAAGAGCTGGAGCAGGAGGCTTCATGATTATATAGCTATAGTTATTTCCGCTGTGTTGTAAGTGTTGTACTTTGATAATGATGTATATTCAAGTACAGATGTATATTTCAAATTATGTTATATGAAATATATTTATTCGTTCCGCTGTGAGGTTCATGTTACTCTGATGTTGTGTTCTTCTTCTTCTTCTTCTATTCTAAGTTTCTATCTTATCTTTCCTCACCCTCTAATTTCTTTCACTAATTACCAGGATTTTTCGATGTTTTGGTTATCGACATCGTGTTTATGTCGATAACCAAAGTCGCTAAAAATCCGGGTCATTACAGTTAAGTGTTCTAAATTTACTTAACCCCGCCTTCCTGTCTAATTAACATGTTATAACAGTTAAGTGTTCTAAATTTACTTAAACCCACCTTCCTGTCTAATTAACATGTTATAACGGTTAAGTGTTCTAAATTTTACTTAACCTTACCAGTCTTAGCATGTCTGTTTATTAGCATTAATTAATTTATTAATGCACCAACCTCCTACATTAATCTATGTTGTTGTGGTTACTGGATTTGTCGGGCGGTTCCAGGCAGTTTTACACCACAAATCAATCTAACCTCGGGTTTTTCTTGGGCATAATGCACTAACCTCTCTCATTAGATAGGTGTTGTTGCGGTTACTGGATGTGCCGGGCGATTACGGGCAGTTTTACACCGTAACTCAATCTAACCTCGGGTTAGCCATGTTTATCTTTTAGCATACTTACCATACATGTCCAAGTCTAGATTTTATATGTTAATTATCCCAAATTCACAAAACTAGTCATGTTCCAATTCTCAAGTTATACCTTAACAAAGCTAATTTCAAGTTATGACCCACAAATTCACTTTTAACAGATTTCAGCATATTAGTTAGTTTAACAAATTAAACCTCACATAAAGTTCCATTAACATATCTCGCCTAATCATAAATTGAGCCTATAAACTTACATGCCCAAAATCATGGTCATAATTTACAATACAACACATGCCCTAAGGTTTAGTCATATTGCACCGTACAAAATATTCTCCAAAAATCCCCAATCATGATTCATAGTACAAACTTTGCCAAATTATAGCCTTTAATTCTAGTGCATGCCAATTTACCCAAAATCCAAATTTAGGCGTGTTCACATTTAACAGTTATCCCTATCTTACTATAGGTTTTCATGCATAATCTCCTTCTTCCAAGTCATAAACTATTATATATAATATGACCCAATTTTAGGTCTTAAACCATGACATGTACTATGCCTTACATGTTTCCAATTCAATTTACGCCCCAAACCCCAAGTCATATGTCCAATATACTTTATGCCTCAATTTTCAAGTCAAATGTTCGATCCACTTTATGTTTTAAATACAACATGTGTTATGTCCTCAAATCCGTTACAAATCAGTTATACCCAATTATACATAATTTAATGCTTTTCCCAATTTTAGCATTGGCCATGTCCAAATCATATATTATGCCCAATTTTATTTCCAACGTACGTTCATCTCTTATGAGATTTGGCTCAGGCTCGCAGTAGCCTGGCTATAAAAACAACAATGGAAGAAGGAAAGAAGAGACAAAGAATGGACATAATATTATCGATGAGATAGATCCAATGGATATAGAAAGACAGATAGAAATTGTCATAATCTCAGATTCAGATTTATCACAATGTCAGAATCACAATTAACTTTTATTTATGAAAGTAACATGAACTTAAAAATTACAGAACGGTCTTGAATTCTGGGATCTGATTTCTGAATTTAATTAGCCATTCCTTTGATGTAGACTTTGATTGTTAACTTGAAAACTCTAATTTGATTGATTAAGCTTCAAAGTTGATTGTTGATGAAGAACTTCCAATATGATTTAGGGTTTTGAGGCTGCAGCTAAGAGAATTGAGAGTTCAGCAGCATAGAGTCCTCATAAGGAATTGTTATGAATTAGGGTTTAGGTTTACAAATGTATATATAGATGTCTAGGATTAATTCTAGCCTTTAGATTAATCTAGGATCAATCTAAACCATCCCAGTCACAAAGACACCTCACCAGGCCAATCAGAACAAGCCACATATGCCCTAAGACACCAAAAATCGTCACTGCCCAGATCTGGCTGATGAGATCAACCCCTACAGGGTCGACACCTATGTCGACCCCGGTGTCGACACAAAGTTCCTGAGTCGACATAGGTGTCGACCCAGCGAGTCTCGAGTCGACACCCCCAAACGTGGTCGGTTCCGCGTTTCTTCCTCCCGCCTTCGCTGTTTTGAATATTTTATTTTAATTCTGGTTTAAACTGAAATTTTCTAACCTCCATAACTTCTTCATACTGTATCAGTTTTACGCAAAACTCATAATCTATCTCAAGTAGAATTCCGAGATGAACGAAATGGCGCAACCCATTTCCCTTAATTCTTCTTTTAAAGATTAATTATTCTTTAATTATCTCTTATGTCCCGTTTTAACATTACAGGGTGTTACAAAATCCCTCTCCGTATTTGGTCTATTTTGGCTCCTTTCTTTGTGTGGTCGGTTGCTCCTCCTTGCAAAATGCACCTTTCTAATTGGATTTCCAGTTTCCTCTTTCTTTTTATCTTCCATTCGATTCATCCTTTGCATCCCCTCATTAAGAAGACTACTAATCACCAATCCCATTGAAACAACTCCATCTGAATTTAAGTTGTTTAATGCAATAATAAGTGTTTCCCAACTTTCTGGTAAAGAACTCATCAATATCAAAGCTTGTGTCTCATCATCTACACTGTAATTGATAACAACCAATTGATTTACAATTGCTTGGAAGTCATTGAGATGCTCACCAATCGACCCACCTTCTTTAAGCTTAAAATTTATCAATCTTCTCATTAGAAGTGCCTTGTTTGTTGTAGAGTTTTTTGCATGGATTTCTTCTAATATCTTCCAAATTCCAAAAGCAGATGTTTCACTAGCAATAATATGAAACACCGTATTCTCCAAAAAACAACGAATAGCCGCTGCAGCCTTCTTATCTTAAGTTTCCCACTTTTCTTTAGATACATTGGTAGGTTTCCCTCTATTGTTCTCCAATGGTTGGTGAAAATCATTAAGATATAGAAAATTCTTCAATTTTAGCCTTCCATAACCCCCAGTTTCTACCATTAAGTTTTTCTATACTTATCTTCTCCATAATCAAACTCTCTTCAAAAAAATTATGCAGCAGGGTCTGATACCAATTGTAGGGATTTTAGGATCTCTACACAATTAGATTTTAGAAGAGATAAGAAGTGAATAAAAATAGTGATAAAATTATTCCATCAAAACAAAAAATTTATTATACCACCAAAAGATTACAATAAAAATATAAAATTGAGAAGATATCTCAAATCCTAAATCCTAAAAAATTATGCACCAAGAGAATAAACATTTTCTCCCGTGTACATATAATGAACAGTGTAATGCCTATTCATAATATGGTTGACAAAATATCTTCCTCAAGAAGCCATTGAATAATTCTATAAGTTTTCCCATGTAGATAATTTGTTACCTTTTCTAATGCAATAAAAGAGGCAACTAATCACTCCATAAAATCTACTAAATCTTTAAAAGATGTAATTAATTAATCTTCAAAATCTATCAAACCTATAAAATAGGTAATGAATTTGAGTCATTATTCCATATAGACTCAAACATATCAAAGATCTACATAAATATGGAATGTTGTATCACAAAAAAAACTAACATTCTATTCAGTTGATTCAGGCAAGAGATAAATACTGCAACCTTTTAATATAATTATAATTACCAGATCTTTTGTATTTCCTTATGGTGTTGTATATACAAATATACAAAATTATGAATAAAATGATGGAAATAATTTTTTTTGAAAAGACTTATACTTGAATTTGATTGTATGATCAGTTTACATATATAATTGTATGAATATAAATACTGATACATCCTTGTTAAACTTGTTTTAAAATGGTGTTTATTTATTTATATTAATGAATATATATATATATATTACTAACATGATTTAGGCAGCAGTAAGTCAGTTATTGGTTAGGCCATATCATTGTTATAATTTAAGCAGTATTGTGAATACTGAAGTAAATAGGAACTGGAATGTAAATGATATATGATTCAAAATCGAAGTTGTTTCACGATAGTCAAAATTCAGTTTTGTTTCAAGTATTGAATCTGAATTAAGTTTTGGTATTAATTTGGTTGTGTATGTTCACATTTCCAGTTCTTGTTTATATACAAAGCATGGTTTAATTATAAATTATCTCTGCTCTTAGAGTTCTTGTCAAATCTGTTAATTTTGACTGTATGATAGGATCCATATTAGTTAAGTTTGAATTTGTGTTACTAGTTAAATTCTATATACTGTTATCACCCTTGTTATGTTTTTGGAGCAATTTTTTTTAAATAGTTATTAGATCCAACTTATTGAATGATGGATCTAGGATTAAAAAAAATACCGCTTCATTATATTTTATAGTCAAATGACATCATAAATGGGCTGATCTATTAGATAAAAGGAGTATAAAACCATCATGATCCCAGACTTTAACATTGTACAAGTATATGATAAACTTGCATATGTTCAAACTTAAACTATATATGTTTATAAGTAAACTGTAAATTTGTTTTCAGTAACATATATGCACCAATATCTTCATACTGATGACCTTTTAGTGACCTGAATCACTGATTACTATATATATATATATATATTTATATATATATATATGTGTGTGTGTGTGTGTGTGTATGTATGTATGTTTAGTAGTTATGTGTTGCACTTGGCACTCAGATAAATAAGTTTTGATACACACATATACACGATATACCGATATCACTGATTATGTTTACATACATATGATTAACATAGATTATTAAAATGTTAAATCTGTGTATATATTAATGTTTATAATATGTGAAGGGGCACTATATCATCTTCAACCATTCAAATATGCATATTTGGATTATGATCTCATGATATATATACATATATATATATATTACTTTATGTTCTGTAGTTATGTGAATTATAACTTGATATTTGATTTTGTGAACATATGCATATGTGTGTGTGTATCATATACTAGATTAATTTGACTGTTAAATTCTTGTATACATGTTAAACACTATGATAAATGTATGGAACTATTTTTTGATTTAATTCCAAAGAGTGGTTGTTGAATCTTAACATATTATATAGTGCTTATATATGTATATATATAAATAACTGGTGGATAAAAATATGATTTGCATTTACCTCTCAAATTATGATACACACAGTAGTGCAAATACAGATGTTCAGAAAAATGATCCATGCATCATCCTTTTGGGTAAATTTAGTGAATTAGTATGAATGAAACATTATTTGATACTATTTCTGTAACAACCCGGAAATTCTGAGCCAATCTAAAAATTTTATTTTGGCTATTTTAATGAATTTTGAATATTTAAAATGGATTATTTTAAATAATGACGACGAGAAATTTGTTTTGAATATAATTAGAACGTATATATTTATTCGAATCATCGTTAGAGTATAAATATTTATTTTTAAATATAAAAGGAATTGAAAATGGTGCGGTAGTTTGAAATTTCGATTTTGAACTTCAAATGAATGCACAGGATTCAAAATAAATCGGATTTTAGCGAAACCAAAAATATTAGGATCTATTTGAAAATATCTTTCCAACGAATTCGAAAAATCAAAATTTCATAATGGGGATAAAAAGTTATGCCTAGTTGAAAATTCAGGATAGTCGCTATGGAATTTTGGCCCTTAAAAATGGAAATTTTGCAAACGACCTCGGTTTTCGAAGAAACCACTTTTGTTGGATCCGGAATGTCAAATTATTTCTAGATTCCAAAATTCATAATTTTCTGAATCAATATGTGAGCGTGGCAAAGGAAAACGCGTTTGACCAGTTATAGTTGATTTTAATCGACTGGAAAATGGCCATTTTTCAAACGGTCTCAGAATTTGACGAAATTAGTTTTGTTAGGACCGTATCGTCAATTCGAAGCGAGAAATAATTTTTGGGAATTTTCAGAGTTAGTATGTGACCCCGGTAAATTGAAATGTGTGTTCAAATTCAATATATAGATTTATATTTTAAATTTTGACGAAAACTAATCGAAACAAGCAAATTGGCTTACGAAACATATCCCACTGTGTTCGGAATGGGGGTAATTAGCTAGGGACGATAGTCGTCGGGATCGATTTGGTGTTCGATTTAAAAAGTAACTTTTTGGCCGGCAAAAATAAATATAAAAATATAATATAAAATTAATATATAAACCCCTCCCTCTCTCACTTTCTCTCTCGCAACTTTTCCAACTTAGCCTGAGTCTTGGGACCATGGATGTAATCTCATGACCCAGGGGCAACCAAACCTTGCTGGCTGGAAGGGACAATGCCACTTTTCTCTTTCTCAGAATCCTTGATTGGATCCTTGCTTTTATCCGTGGGCTCGTAGTGTCTTTTTGATGACCTGCTGTGAGAGGGTGCACTCTTCGGAGGGGTTAACTCTTTTGGAAGTTGTTTTCCCCCTGTAGGTGGCACCGAATAACTAGGAAGCTTGCCAGAGGTTGATTTTGGTGGAGGCTGGGATTGTGAAGAGGTAGGCTTGTAAGAAAGGCCGCGAGAACGCTCAGGATTCGGATGAAGACTGGGTGTGCCTTCACGAAGAGAGCGATAAGAATAAGACCGCCTGCGAGACATCTTTCCTGCAAAAGAAAAAAGAGCATATTAAAACCTTGAATACTGTTGATATAAAAGTGTGGGATCAGGCAGTGCGTGTGATTTGTGCATCCCATATAATTCCCCCTAACAGACCCGGGCCTGAAGTCAGGCTCATCTGAGTAGTTTCTTGTCCTCCAACTGGAACAGTGGTTTCCTCAGAAGCAGGAAAAAATGGCTCCCCTTCAAAGTCCCCCTCTGTGTATACATCATCAGGCAAAGGAATTTTGCTCAGCTCTTTAAATAACTGTTCTTCTGTCAAATCATCGGGAGCAGCAGGTTCGATCGGAAGAGAAGTCCTTGAGGGGAAACCCCCCGGAGAAACTGGGATTTCCTTAGACTTGTCACCACGGGCCTTATCTCCTCTATATATGTTTAGGTCCTCATCGTCCTGGATGATTATCGGGGAAGGGCTCTTACGGAATTTAGTTGTTTCTGCTGCCCGTGATGTTCCTTCTCCCTCCGTTGGGGGCACGTGTTTGTAGGGTTTGCCGCCTGCACCAAGTCCAAACCTTATATCCAGAAGGCGATGCTTGTGAAGGTTCTCATCAGTAATGCACTTCTTGATCCTTAGAAAATCGGATTTGCTTTGTAGAAGAATAGACAATCGATTATTGTATACCAAGCCTTCCGTCTTGGGAAAGACGTGATCTGCTTAAAAAAAAGGAAGGGGGGATGTTAATGCTTCGATTTCTTAAGCAAGATATTCAGTCAAAAGATTAAAGTTTACTTGATTTAAGCCATCTTCTTGAGCACCCAGCCTGTTTCTTTATATAGAACCAATCAGCCTTGGGATCCCCTATGTTGCTGTATCCGTCATACAGAACCTTCCTATTCGCTACCGATTCGAAGAAAGAGAAATTTGGGGTTGCTGAGGAGCGATGCTTGAAAAGATAAAAGAATTTTAAATCTTTAAATGTAAGCTCAGTATGCAGGATTTCCGCGTATGCGGTATATAGAGTGTATAGAGCTGCGTAGGCATTGGGATGGAGTTGCATCAAAGCGATACCCAATCGTTTTAAGGTCTCAATCACGATTGGAGGAAACGGAGGTATAGCTCCTACCCAGCACATGAGTCGGCTGACTGTCATATACCCTTCCGGAGCTAAGTGAGGTCTATCTTCGCTGTCGGGTGTCCTTACATCATCCCAGGGGATCCTATGTCTTAAGCAAATTCTCTTAAGCTTTATATCATCGAGTTTGGAAGGTAGAGAGTCTGTGAATTTCTCTATTTCTATTGCACTGGGGACTTCGTTGGGAGCTCGGCCATCTACCTTTGATTCTTCATCAAGCGAGGTACTCTCAGACGGATTCGATTCTGTTTCTGCCTCATATTCGGATCCAGAATCCGCACCCTCTGGATTAGATGGAACAACCTCGGGGTTGAGATGCTCATACACCTCGGGATCCGTCTCTGTGTTAGATCTTGAAGGGGAGTGATTATCCGACATTACTGTTTAGGCGAGTAAACATGAGATATAAGAATATAATTGCCCTTTCCCCCCTGTGTGTGCAAGTGTAAGTGTGTGCCTGTGCGTGCATCAAAGAAAAAAACATAAATGTCAACAAGATCATCAAGATATGCAGTCAAATTACGCAGTCAAATTATGTTGTCATCCAGTCCAGAAAGTCCAACATCAAGGCTCTAAACCTAACTGTCCAGATTCTTGTGATAACAGTGTGTTGCTTGAAGTTAAAAAATGTGTGTTTGGATCGTGGGTTGAGGACTCAATTCGCAAGAGAGGTATGATCTGATCGTGATACACGTAGCGGATCGCACTCATCCAGATCACATTTATTCGGATAGCGAGACGGACAGATCGCACTCGTTCGGATCGCTCTCATTGGGATTGCACGTATCTCCGGATCGTGAAGCCGCTATGAGCTCATGGCATCGTCTCATGGAAAACAGCATCGATTCGCGAAACCCATTCGGATCGTGAGTGCCCACCGCAATCCACTTCCTCCTATTCCCTCGTGAACCAGTGACTTTTCACGACCCGGTCCGACCCGCTCCTGCTACCTCGTTCCGATCCAAGACTGCTCTCCCACTCCTCTCATTGCTTTCGCCATTACCGCGACCCGAGTCGAAGCCCCTACTCACGAACCGACCTGGTCATCCCTTCCTTCTTCCTCAACTCTCCTCTCCACCCTTAAACCCATGGAACCGAACCAAGCACGTTCATGTTTACTATCACCAAATCCTACAAAAATCCGCTGTCTCTACTCTCTAAACCAGTGCGAACACGGTAGAAACTAAAGAAAATTCGTTTAATTACCTTTTTAAAGTTCGAAATCGGGTAGGAATTTGGAAATCAAAACTATGGTTTTTCCTCGATGGAGCTGGCGGCGCGATACAAAAGCAAGAAGAAAGAAGAAACTGGAGAGGGGGTATGATTTATATAGGCTAAGGGGAGACCGTTAGTCTCCCCCTTTTTGTCTTATTCGATCCGTGAAAATAGGCGGGCCACGAACCAAAAGCCCACCACGTCTCAAAGAGAAGCCCGCCTCGTTCCGGGAAGAGGCCCAAATGCTCACCAAAGGACGAAGCGAACGACTTGCCAACGGACCGTGATTTGCACATGCGACCCGAATCGATAAATGACCGACAGGAATGAAATTTCAAAAATGTACCTGGTAGATTCGATGATAAAGACTCTAAAAAGATCCCAGAAAAGAATTGTCCAATGAACAGGGAAACTATTAAAGATTTATCCGATATTTATGGCGAGCAAAGGGACAACTTTTCGTAAATAATATGGCCTTTCGAATAGAAGCCACCATTGATTTGCATCTCTTTATGAAAAGAAATTTCTGCAGTTTCGAAGCATGTTCCATCATCGATAAAACATACTTCTAGAGGGCAAAATGTTGGCTAGCTTTTTGACCAAGCCACCAAGGTTCACTCATAAGAAGAAAGTATGAAATTACGTTCCTTAAGTCCATGAAGGATCGGATCGCACCAGAGGGTCGCCCCTCTCGGATCGCCCCCCACCGGATCGCCCCGCATCGGATCGCCCCCAAAACATCAGCGATCCGACTACCTCTACACGACTCGATCCGTACTTACACTACTACCCAGCATATACCGATCCAATCCCCCGATGCACAGCGAAGCCTCTGACCTGTTCAAGCAAGAGCTAGTCTTCGGCGATCCGAGATGCACGGATCCAGCAACACGTGTCCCCAACTGTCACTACGACCATTTCCTCCTCCTTGCTCGATTCGATATTTAAGGGGATCGCGACACCTGTCCACAACGACTAAATTGGCTAATTCTTCATCAAGCTGCGATACGATCCGATATTCTCGGGATCTGTGCCATGTGTGACCGTGATCCGCCTGACAAAATCAGCTATAAATAGCCCAGAGCTTGGCATTTTTCAGGATCTTTTGGCAGTATTGAGCACTAATTCCGCCATTACTATCATATCACTATTTCTTGTCAGTTTTATTACGAGATTACTGAGAGAAATTACAATTGTAAAAGTGAGTTTGAGAGAAATCATTGATTGTACTAGCATTCAAAGTATAACCGATAACATATAAAGTGGACGTAGGCTCGTTAACGCCGAACCACTATAAATTCTGTGTGTTTTCTGCTTTTTCTTCATTCTCTAGTTATAATCCTTTACGAATCAGAACAATTTGGGTGTTGGGTCCAAATTTTGATCTAACAACTATATATTCTAGATGGTTGTGATTGCTCCTAGGATGATCTAACGTCTCACATAAGTTTAAACCTCTATAAAAGCAACCCTAGTCCTCAAACCTAAATCACATAAATTCATTCCAAGGAGCCACCATGCTGTCCATGATCGTCCTAGCCTAGCCACCATTTCTTCTTCAACTAGAAAGCAAGTTAGGAGCTACAAATCAAATCAAAATTATATAGTCTTCGTCAAGGGATTGCTTTTCAGTTTCAGAAAACAGATTCCAGAAATACAAGAATCGTTCTCTTTTTGTAAGTTCAAGTTACTTTCAGATGTGAATTCTTAATTGAATTCTTGGCATGTAATAATCTGGATCTAAGCTATACTTGATTATGAGATAATCCTTTCAGATTTATCAAATCTAATCTATTAGATTTATGCCTGCGATGTTATTCAAATCTAACCCATTAGATTTATGCCTGATGTAAGTAATCCTTTCAATTGAATCCATGCTTGTATATGCCTTTGGGAACCATTGTTGACTATGGAATTGGTCCAATCATATCTATCCTTGTTGTTTATCGGAATCGTAATCCTGTTTAAGTTCATGATATAACTCTTGTCAAACCTACACATCTATGATGGTTCATAATGATATTCATATCATATATATGCCTGCAATGCATTCTATGCCAAACTTGTCAATTTGGTATATCAAATTTATTGGACCAATAGTTCTAATCGTCATATGCCTATTCTTATGCCTCTTATGTTGCATATCGTTTCTCCGCTTATTTCATGAATCTTGAGTTGAATCTCAAAATACGTACGTTATGAATGCGGGGGTAATTGGGTATAACATAAAATTTACATTATTTGGCATAATTTGGAACTTGTATTATGGCCATTGTTTCAAATCTCACAAATATCGCCCGAGATCTTCTCGGAGATCTCGTTTTGGGCTCCTTCCGAAATGAAATAGCAAATATCACTCTAAATCTCCTTTCAAATATATCACCCGAGATATTGCAATATCGAATGATATATCGACCGAGACAAAATACTGGAATATCGTCCGAGATCTCAGTTTTTTTTGTTAAAATTTAAATTTGTGCCTGAACTAGAAGTATAATTAAAAAAATCAAATCTAGCCATATCAGTCTTTTGTTATTTTACATTTTACATGTTAAATGACTATGTTGTATGTTCATATATGTTTTACAATGCTTATGATTTTTATATTCGTCTTTTTACATACATGTTACTTATGAAATTATGTATTTTATGGTCTATTTATGCTGAATTTTTTAATGTTTTGGATCCTTTTAATGTTTCCTATATAACAATATTCCTGTTTTAAGCATAATACGATTTAGAGTATGAACGATCTTTCGCAAAATAAAGAATAATAAAGTTATTTTGCATTTTAAGTTTAAGTTACTATGTTTTTGATAGCATTCATAAAAATCATTTTGTTAAAATATCATTTTTAACATATCATGTACCCCGAGATTGTTCCGATATGAACTTTCAAACCCGAGATGAAAATCCGAGACGAACTTCCGATTAGACTCATCTCGTCCGAGATCTCTCCCGATACGAGACCGAGTCTATAAAATCGCCGAGACGAAACACGACCGATATCCGAGATTTAAAACCTTGATTATGACATGACTGTTAAGATGCAATTTGGGGGTAATTTGACATGAATTATGGAATATGTAATTTGACATATTGAACCTAGAATTGGCATGAATGACAAAGTATGTAATTTGGCGTGAAAAATCTAGTTTTGGGCATAAGCTGTAAAATAGAATAATAAATCTAGATTGGGCATAACTATTAGTTGGAACGCCAATCATAGTGTATATTGTGATTTTGGAGCATGACTATTATTGTAAATTAAGGGAAGATTGGGTATAGCCAATTTTGATGAATAACTTGAAATTGGAAATTTGTTGGGCATAACTTGGGAATTGGAACATGACTAGTTTGGTGAATTTGTTAATTAGCATGTAAAATCTAGATTATGGTATATATGGTAAATGTGTAAAATAAAGATGAACATGCCTAACCCGAGGTCAGATTGAGTTGTGGTGTAAAACTACCCGGAACCGTCCGGCACATCCAGTAACCACAACAATACCTATCTAATATGGGAGGTTAGTGCATCATGCCCAAGAAAAACCCGAGGTTAGATTGAGTTATGGTGTAAAACTGCCCGGAACCGCCTGGCACATCCAGTAACCGCAACAACACATATCTAATGTGAGAGGTTGGTGCATTAATAAATAAATTAATGCTAATGAACAAGACATGCTAAGAAATGACTAGGGTTAAGTTAATAGGGAACACTTAACCAGTATAGCATGATAAATGAGTAGGGTTAAGTTAACAAGAAATACTTAACCAATATAACAAGATGAATGACTAGTGTTAAGTTAATAAGAAACACTTAACTAATATAACTTGATTTGTGGTATGGTTAAGTTAAAACAAGAGGGCAACACTTAACCAATCCAACATGATAAGTGAGGAGGGTTAAGTTAATAAGAAACACTTAACCAACATGACACGATGAATGGGAAGGGTTAAGTTAACACGTCAGGGCAACACTTAACCAATTAACTTGATTTGTGGTAAGGTTAAGTTAAAAGAAGAGGGAAACACTTAACCAATCCAACATGATAAGTGAGGCAGGTTAAGTTAATAAGAAACACTTAACCAACATGACACTATGGATGGGAAGGGTTAAGTTAACACGAGAGGGCAACACTTAACCAATATAACTTGATTTGTGGTAGGGTTAAGTTAACACAAGAAGGCAACACTTAACCAAAGTAACCTGACAAGTAGGTGAGTTAAGTTAACTTGAATTGATTGATGACACTTAACCAATACAACATGATGAACACGTGGGGTTAAGTTGACAAGAAACACTTAACCAATCCAACATGATAAGTGAGGAGGGTTAAGTTAATAAGAAACACTTAACCAACATGACATCATGAATGGGTGGGTTAAGTTAACATGAAAGGACAAAACTTAACCATTAAATAAACATGCTTGAATGTGTAGGAGGGTTAAGTACATATCGGGTTGGTGGGTAATATTAGCAAATATAGGCCCACAAAACTTAACCATTAAATAAACATGCTTGAATCAGTAGGAGGGTTAAGTACATATCAGGTTGGTGGGTAATATTAGTAAATATAGGCCCACAAAACTTAACCTTTAAATAAACATGCTTGAATAAGTGGGAGGGTTAAGTACATCTCGTGTAGGTGGGTAATATTAGTATATATAGGCCCACAAACTTAACCATTAAATAAACATGCTTGAATCGGTGGGAGGTTTAAGTACATCTCGTGTAGGTAGGTAATATCTGTATATATAGGCCCATAAACTTAACCAACAGGAAACCCTAGTAACGGGGACCCATTTCAGTAGTAACCCACATAGATGTATCATGGTACCCTGAACTAGGCAGGGTGGGGCACGATTACTGGGCCGATTATAAGCGGTCAAAACAGCGGCAAGGGGTACGTCAGTGTAGGTTCCGACGGTTTACGGGCGTGCACGTACTCCGGAGTGGAAAAAAGCAGCAACTGGGTACCAGTAACTATACACTATGCATCTTGAATCGTGTCGGGTTTCTATCATAAGGATTGATACACCTTATAGTGGGACCAGCACAGGGTATCTGTAACAACCCGAATTTTAATAACATTTTAAAACCATAAATCAAGGCAGAATTAATTTTTAAATTAGGAATAAAGGGAAACGGGTTATGCCATTGCGTTCATCTCGGAATTCTGATTGAGATAGAGTCCGATTTTGCGTAAAACGGATGTCGTATGAAGAAGATATGGACGAACGAAGTTAGGCAGAAAAACCAGAAATCGGTCAGAATGCACTGGCGCACTTGGGAAGTGCGCCAGAACAAAATTGCAATGGCGCACTTGGGAAGTGCGCCCACGCAAAGTTGTACTGGCACACTCGGAAGGTGCGCCCAGGCCGAGGTAAAAGCCTGCACAGATTTCTGAGGCTCTGATTCGAACAATGAGTCAGTGCTGAGTCATTTCTGACTAGTTAATGAGTCATTAGGGTTTCTGGATAGTTCTAATCTGGACTGAATGGTTGTGGTTAACTCTAGGGTCATCCAATGGTTATAATTAAATTGAAATTCTATATAAACAGCCTCCTAGCCTCATTCTCTTTACACCATTCTTCTCTAACCTTATGCTGCTCAAACTCTTGATGATCATGGCTTCTTCTTCTTCCTATAAATTAAATTAAATTAAAAATAAAACGCAAAGATTATTTCTTGAAGACTACGGCTAAGAATTGGGGATTTGCTTCTACAATCAAAGCAAGATTCAACGATTCAACAATTCAACGACAAATTTCTAGACTTGACTTCTGCATCTAAATTTCTTAGACCACGATCTGTAAGTTCCAGTTACTTTTAGATAAAAACTATAAACTTAATATGGGCATGTTATAAATTAGAATTAATCTATGTATGATTCATATCTATTCTTGTTCATCTTGGATCTTGACTTTTGGGAATATTGCCTATGACGTTGGAATTAATATTAATGGCATAAGACTATGCCTTTGACTATGAACATTAGACTATGCCTATGCATATGACGGTGAACATAAGACTACGCCTATGACTGTGAACATAAGACTATGCCTATGACTGTGAACATAAGACTATGCCTATGCCTATGACTGTGAACATAAGACAATTGCCTATGACTATGACAAGGACAATTGTGGCTAATCATCTATGATTCATGACCATGAGGTTATTGCCTAGGATTAAGACTATGAAATTGGATCTAAGCTTGACTTTCTTTATTTATCCTTGGATCTTGATTTTGGGGATTTTTCTATTTAAGTTAGATCTATCCATGTTCTTGAAGCTAGATTATTATTCAAACCTTTTCATGTTCATAATATTATCAGATCTTTATGCCTACAATGTTTTAGTCAATTTAGTTATGTCATACCTTGGAATTAAATTAATAATAGAACGATTTCTATTATGTTATATGTGGAATTGAATGATATTGATCTATGTCTGTGGTTCTATTTTATTATCATGTTGAATTGAGAATTAATTAATAAGTCTATTCATATGTATATGAACTTGGAATATAACCTGTTATGACAAGTTGTGTAGTTTATCATGTTATGCAAGCTTTAGGTTGTAAAATCATATCACATATGTGACCAAATTTTAGATCTACATGTTTATGTGTATATGTTAAACCTATGTCATATTTCAAGTTCACACTTATTCATATGTTCGTGATTGATTTGCAAGTTCACATATATATAAGTTGATTTAGTCTATGTTGCAAATTCACATATAAGTATGTTGAATTAGTCTACGTTGCAAGTTCGCGCCTATGATATTCATGTTGATTACTTTGCAGATACACATCTATGGCGTTCATATTGACCATGCCGAAAATGCCAAGTTTACACCTATGTCATGTTTATGTTAATGAATTTCTTTATGAAAATTTTGTGTACGTTAAATTAGGCTAAGTTTTTAGCCTAATATTATATGTCAAAAATCATGCGGACGGAAAATTAGGCTAAGACTGTTAGCCTAATATTTAGATGGGGTAATGTTGGGAAAAATTGGTAATTATAGGAAACTAGGCATGAAACTTGCCTAAAAAACTTGACACGAACTTGACATGAAAATTTGAACATGGATATGACACTAGAATGAACTTGAAAATGACCAACTCGAGGTTGGGTTGAGTTTCAGTGTAATTCTACCCGGAACCGCCCGGCAAATCCAGTTACTGCAAACAATAGGATCCAATGTGGGTAGTTGGTCATATCGCACTTGAAAACCCGAGGTCAGACTGAGTTGTGGTTTAATTCTGCCCGTAACCGCCCGGCATATCCAGTGACCACAACAACAGGTCTGATGTGAGAGTTGGGGTGCATTAATGAATTAATGCCACATGATAGGGTTAAGTCATGAACATGAAAGACAACACTTAACCAACTTGACACATCATTCGTAGGGTTAAGTCACGAACTTGAATGACAACACTTAACCAACTTGACATGCTAGACTGATAAGGGTTAAGTCACGAATTTAAATGACAACACTTAACCTATTGGACTGAAACCCTAGTTACGCGGTCCATTTCAGTAGTAACCCACTAGATGTATCATGGTACCCTGGAACTAGGCAGGGTGGGGCATGATTACTGGGCTGATTGTAAGCGACCAGAACGACGGCTGTGTTGGTGCGCCAGTGTAGGTTCAGGCGGGCTATGGTCGTGCACGTGGTCCGGAGTTGAAAAAGCAGGCATTGGGCATTAATAGGTTTATCTGTGCATGCTTGATTCGTGTCGGTGGTTGGCACCATAGGGCTTGATACACCCAATGGTGGACTTAGCATAGGTGACTACATTCGTGATAGGGCCGTATGACACAGACACATGACGGGCTAGAACTTGTAGGGAGCCGATCGACTAGTGGATCGTTTCGTTGGACCTAGAAATGGATCATTTCATGATATTGGGCCAAGGGATCATTTCATGATTAATATAAGACATGGGTTTGGGATTTTAGTACAGTTGATGTAGCGAACCTTGAATATGTGATGCTATACTTGATTTATCATGTTGTCTTAGTCCATCTTCCCATCTTGTTAGCATCCTTATGTTTACTTTCAGTTTATACATGTCATGTTATCTTTATCTGTTTTTATACTGAAAGTCAGTTGGACTTACCAGTCTTTATGACTGACCTGTTTTTTTTGGCCTCTTTTTCTTCCGTTTCCCCCAGGTTCTCAGGGAGGAAACTCTAGCACTTAGCTTGGATTTCACTTGCTTTCAGTTCAGCTCATGTACGGTTTGATCTTGAGCTATGCTATGGCTGCATTTCTGCTACCTTTGGGCAATTAAGCTACTTTTGATGTTTTAAGTTTATGCTTATTTATTTGTGCAAGACAGAATTTGTTGTAATGGAAAATAATGACCTTGGATATTTGATGTAAAAGGTTTTGACTCTTTTTGAAAGTAATGAAATTTATCTTTTGATTCTTCCGCTGTTTTACCTATGTTTTGTCTTGTAATATTTCTGTGTTTGTTTACCGCGATAACGCTCCTGCAAAACTAGTGCATTCCCTTTGTGAGTGACCCTTGCGGAGGTGGGTGTTACATTTGGTATCAGAGCAGAAGGTTACCAGACTGGGCAAAAGTATTTATAAAACCTTCTAAAACTATTTTCAAAACCGTTTACAAAGAAGCATTTTTTTCAAGAAAAGTCTTGTTTTATTTAAAGGCTATTCCCCAAAAGCCATTAGCACTATCCTTTGTTTCCTCGTTTGAATCTCTTTTTTTTTATTTCAGCATGTCTGGAAATCTTAACTTTCCAGAGGGTGTGCCAATACCCGGCTGGTTCAGGACGTACTTAGAGGCTAGGGCCAACGATGCAGGCCCAACATATATTCCTCCTCCAGCTGCAGCGATTCCTCCTCCTCCGCCCCCTCCTCGTGCAATTGCTTTCTCAAAGATCTGTAAAGATTTTAGGGCCATGGGTGGAAAGGATTTCAAGGGAACTGAATCATTCGTAGAAGCGGGGAACTGGTTCAAAGAAACTGAGGATTTGTTTGTTATCTTCGAGGTGGACGATAGGCAGAAGGTACAATTGGCGGTATGGTTGCTCAAAGACGAAGCTTCCTATTGGTGAGAAGTCACTAACGCTGAAAGACCTGTTGACACATGGATGGATTTCCGGACAAGGTTTGAGATGAAATTCCTCTCGCAAGCTGAACGAAGTCTACAGCTGGAAAAATTCTTATCTCTTAAGCAAGGAAGTATGATGGTCAAAGAGTATGTCAATCAATTCAATCAGCTGGCTCGGTTTGGACTGGACTTAGTAAATACCCCTCATAAGAAGGCTCTTCATTTTGTCAAAGGATTGAATGAGCCACTTCACAGCTTGGCTATGACCCACGTACCTATGGGGGCTACTTACGAAAAGCTAGTAGACATGGCGCTCTTAAATGAAGAAGACAAGATGGCAAGAAGGAGGTCAAGGCGAATGAGTCTCAAAACAAGAAGGTAAACTACGAGAAAGGAGGCAAGAACAACAACAATAATGATAACAAGACACGTGAGAAAAGAAAATGCCACTTCTGTGGTATTGAGGGGCATATAGTCCATGATTGTAGAAAGAAGAAGATGAAGATGGGAGCATGCTTCCAGTGTGGTGAAACTGGACATATCAGCAAGAACTGCCCTAAGAAGCAAGGGCAAGCCCCGCAAGTAGGACCTTCTGGGGGTACATCTTTGACTTCTTCTCCTAGATGTTTTGTTTTATCTTGCTTATCTCCTCAATCCTATCTTGAGAACCTTAGGTAGAACCCTTTTGGATGTAAACATGTGATTGAAACATGTTATGGTTGATGTTTGCAAATGGTCGCAAGTGGTTGCTCGTGGTTGCATAACACACATTAGGCACTAGATCGGCTCAGACACATTTTCATATTGCATATGCATGAGTGTTTATAATTGTTTATGGATGAAATTGAATGTATTATCATGTGAATGTTGCATATGGATGGATGTTTGAGCACACATATAGCGTTTAAGTGACTAGGACTATCTGCATACATGTTGGATTCATGGCACTAAACATATTTTGCATTAAGAAGATCAATCAGGCCTGATCATTTGCATTAGATAAGGAACATATACACACACTTTCTGCATATGTTCATATAGCATTAGAAATCTTTTAAGGACAATGGTTGCTTGTGGATGATGGTTGAGTAGATGGTTGATTGGATGATAGGATGCATTCTTCTTACCTTGAAGATTTCGGGGACGAAATCCTTTAAGGAGGGGAGAATGTAACAACCCGAATTTTAATAACATGTTAAAACCATAAATCAAGACAGAATTAATTTTTAAAATAAGAATCAAGGGAAATGGGTTACGCCATTGCGTTCGTCTCGGAATTCCGGTAGAGGTAGAGTCCGAGTTTGCGTAAAACGAATGTCGTATGAAGAATATATGGACGAACGAAGTTAGGCAGAAAAACCAGATACCGGCCAGAATGCACTGGCGCACTTGGGAAGTGCGCCAGAACAAAATTGCACTGACGCTCTTGGGAAGTGCGCCCATGCAAAGTTGCACTGGCGCACTTGGCAGGTGCGCCCAGGCCGAGGTAAAAACCTTCACAGATTTCTGAGGCTCTGATTCGAACAGTGAGTCAGTGCTGAGTCATTTCTGACTGGTTAATGAGTCATTAGGGTTTCTGGATAGTTCTAATCCGGACTAAATGGTTGTGGTTAACTCTAGGGTCGTCCGACGGTTATAATTAAATTGAAATTCTATATAAACAGCCTCCTAGCCTCATTCTCTTTACACCATTCTTCTCTAACCTTATGCTGCTCAAACTCTTGATGATCATGGCTTCTTCTTCTTCCTCTAAATTAAATTAAAAATAAAACGCGAAGATTATTTCTTGAAGACTACGGCTAGGAATTGAGGATTTTCTTCTACAATCAAAGCAAGATTCAACGATTCAACAATTCAACGACAAATTTCTAGACTACACTTCTGCATCTAAATTTCTTAGACCACGATCTGTAAGTTCCAGTTAATTTTAGATAAAAACTATAAACTTAATATGGGCATGTTATAAATTGGAATTAATCTATGTATGATTCATATCTATTCTTGTTCATCATGGATCTTGACTTTTGGGAATATTGCCTATGACGTTGGAATTATTATTAATGGCATAAGACTATGCCTATGACTATGAACATAAGACTATGCCTATGCCTATGACGGTGAACATAAGACTACGCCTATGACTGTGAACATAAGACTATGCCTATGCCTATGACTGTGAACATAAGACTATGCCTATGACTGTGAACATAAGACTATTGCCTATGACTATGACAAGGACAATTGTGGCTAATCATCTATGATTCATGACCATGAGGTTATTTCCTAGGATTATGACTATGAAATTGGATCTAAGCTTGACTTTCTTTATTTATCCTTGGATCTTGATTTTGGGGATTTTTCTATTTAAGTTAGATCTATCCATGTTCTTGAAACTAGATTATTATTCAAACCTTTTCATGTTCATAATATTATCAGATCTTTATGCCTGCAATGTTTTAGTCAATTTAGTTATGTTATACCTTGGAATTAAATTAATAATATAACGATGTCTATTATGTTATATGTGGAATTGAATGATATTGATCTATGTTGAATTGAGAATTAATGAATAAGTCTATTCATATGTATATGAACTTGGAATATAACCTGTTATGACAAGTTGTGTAGTTTATCATGTTATGCAGGCTTTAGGTTGTAAAATCATATCACATATGTGACCAAATGTTAGATCTACATGTTTATGTGTATATGTTAAACCTATGTCATATTTCAAGTTCACACTTATTCATATGTTCGTGATTGATTTGCAAGTTCACATATATGTAAGTTGGTTTAGTCTATGTTGCAAATTCACATATATGTATGTTGAATTAGTCTACGTTGCAAGTTCGCGCCTATGATATTCATGTTGATTACTTTTCAAGTACACATCTATGGTGTTCATATTGACCATGCCGAAAATGCCAAGTTTACACCTATGTCATGTTTATGTTAATGAATTTCTTTATGCAAATTTTGTGTATGTTAAATTAGGCTAAGTTTTTAGCCTAATATTATATGTCAAAAATCATGCGGACGGAAAATTAGGCTAAGATTGTTAGCTTAATATTTAGACGGGGTAACGTTGGGAAAAATTGGTAATTATAGGAAACTTGGCATGAAACTTGCCTTAAAAACTTGACACGAACTTGACATGAAAATTTGAACATGGACATGACACTAGGATGAACTTGAAAATGGCCAACTCGAGGTTAGGTTGAGTTTGCAGTGTAATTCTGCCCGGAACCGCCCGGCAAATCCAGTTACTACAAACAATAGGATCCAATGTGGGTAGCTGGTCATATCGCACTTGAAAACCCGAGGTCAGACTGAGTTGTGGTGTAATTATTCTCGGAATCGCCCGTCATATCCAGTGACCACAATAACAGGTCTGATGTGAGAGGTTGGGGTGCATTAATGAATTAATGCCACATGATAGGGTTAAGTCATGAACATGAAAGACAACACTTAACCAACTTGACACATGATTCGTAGGGTTAAGTCACGAACTTGAATGACAACACTTAACCAACTTGACATGCTAGACTGATAAGGGTTAAGTCACAAATTTAAATGACAACACTTAACCTATTGGACGGAAACCCTAGTTACGGGGTCCGTTTCAGTAGTAACCCACTAGATGTATCATGGTACCCTGGAACTAGGCAGGGTGGGGCACGATTACTGGGCTGATTGTAAGCGACCAGAACGACGGCTGTGTTGGTGCACCAGTGTAGGTTCAGGCGGGCTATGGTCGTGCACGTTGTCCGGAGTTGAAAAAGCAGGCATTGGGCATCAATAGGTTTATCTGTGCATGCTTGATTCGTGTCGGTGGTTGGCACCATAGGGCTTGATACACCCTATGGTGGACCTTGCACAGGTGACTACATTCGTGATAGGACCATATGACATAGACACATGATGGGCGAGAACTTGTAGGGAGCCGATCGACTAGTGGATCGTTTCGTTGGACCTAGAAATGGGTCATTTCATGATATTGGGCCAAGGGATCATTTCATGATTAATATAAGACATGGGTTTGGGATTCTAGTACTGTTGATGCAGCGGACCTTGAATATGTGATGCTATACTTGATTTATCATGTTGTCTTAGTCCATCTTGCCCATCTTGTCAGCATCCTTTTGTTTACTTTCAGTTTATACATATCATGTTATCTTTATCTGTTTTTATACTGAAAGTCACTCGGACTTACCAGTCTTTATGACTGACCCATTTTATTTCGCCTCTTTTTCTTCCATCCCCCCCCCCCAGGTTCTCAAGGAGGAAACTTTAGCACTTAGCTTGGATTTCGCTTGCTTTCAGTTCAACACATGTACGGTTTGATCTTGAGCTATGCTATGGCTGCATTTCTGCTACCTTTGGGGAATTAAGCTACTTTTGATGTTTTAAGTTTATGCTTCTTTATTTGTGCAAAACAGAATTTGTTGTAATGGAAAATAATGACCTTGGCTATTTGATGTAAAAGGTTTTGACTCTTTTTGAAAGTAATGAAATTTATCGTTTGATTCTTCCGCTGTTTTACCTATGTTCTGTCTTGTAATATTTCTGTGTTTGTTTACCGCGATAACGCTCCTCCAAAACTAGTGCATTCCCTTTGTGAGTGACCCTAGCGGAGGTGGGGGTGTTATAGTATCTACATGCAAGAGAGGGCCGATTGACACATACACAAGGAAAAATTAATACGAGTAAGGAGCCGATCGATAGGGTGGTAAGGGTACATCTAACATGTTCATGGCAATTAGGCAGATTGAGGTGGAATCCTTACGATAGATGTACACTTGAAGGCTACCACAATTGCGGGGATTGGGATCACATTACAATATTATCATTTTATACAGATTACTAGTTGGGACACTAGTTAGGTGGTGCAGAGATATAAAAATCAGAATAACAAGGTAGTAGCGAACTAGAGAAAGAGTAGAAGCACATTCAGTTTATCTTGCCTTATCATGCCTATACTAATTGTATGTTATCTTGTTATCCTTGTTCTCACGGTATTGTCTTATATTCAGTTTATTCATGTCATGATGCTTTTGCTTGTTTATATGCTGAAAGTCACTGGACTTACCAGACTTATGTCTGACCTAGTTTTTTTTCGCCTCTTTTCTTCCGTTTCCCCCCTCCCCCAGGTTCACAAGGAGGAAATGTTACCACTTAGCTCAGTTTTCTTTCCAAGCTCGAAGATAGTCGATGTATTGCTTTGGACTCTCTCTTCCACTGCTATGGCTGGTTCATGCTTTATTAGGGAATATCATTGTTATTTTTATGCTTCTTTTATATTTGGAAGTTTTTAAATCAAAACAGAAGTTCTATGTATTACTTTTAAGTATGATTGAGACAACTATTGTAAAAGCTTGACTGAACCACATTGTTTATAAAATGACTTTATTTTCTGCTGGTTTATTTGTCTATCTTGTAATTTATCTGCATCTTTTACCTAAAATGCTCCACCGAAGTTAAGGCATTCCCTTTGTGAGTGACTTTAACGGAGGTGGGGTGTTTCATATCGATTGACATACAACTAAACAGTTGGGATTAGTGTATGTCAAATATCATCCCAACACCTATTTGGGGTTTCAGTCAATAAATAATGAATTTTATTTATGCAGTTGGGTGATGTGTAAAATTTATCGTCCCAATCCATATCAGTCAAATGGGTGTACATAAACAAATCGTCTGATTTGTAAATGAATTTTTATTTTATTCATATACATGTTAAAAATTATATTTTTAACAATGAAATATTTATTCAATTCATTTATACAATAAAAAGGATATTTTTATTGTTCTAACATATTTTAGAAAATTTTGGCGGCATAACGGCTCGATATCAAAATCGGATAATGTCTAGCATTACCCCTCTCCTGATATTGGCTCGCGCCATACACACATAACAATTCTTATCAATTCATTTCACCCAAACAAATAAATTCAACCAAATAATCTAATCAACCAAACCAAACAATCAAAAAAGTCGTCCATGGTTTGTGGACGACGGGGAATAGTTCGTATATGCAGTTATAAAATAAATAAATGTATAAGAAAATTATAGTGAGGAGTTCTCACCTTTGGGATCCACTCCTCCATTCTTTATTTCTGGACGGTTGGGATTCCTTTTTTATCTCAATCCATTCCATCGTCATCTGTTTTACGCAGTTGATATTAAAAATCATATTTTTCTTCTAACGCTACACAAACAAAAAATAACCTTTTTCTAACACGATGTTTATAGTTTAAATACCACATTTTTATAACGCCATTTTCTATATAAAAATTACATTTTTATATTGCTACTTATATAAAAATCAGATTTTATATCGCTATCTTCATAATAAAAACCAAATTTTTATAGCGCCATCATATATATAAAAACCGAATTTTTATCTTGCTATTCAAATAAAAATTATATTTTTATATCGCTTTTCCATATATAAAAATCATATTTTTATTCGCTAGAAATATAAATAAAAATCCAATCTTTAAACAAATAAAAATCATATCTTTACTTACATTAAAAATTTAATCTTTTTTACATTAAAAATCTAAGCGTTCTTACATTAAAAATCTAACCTTTCTTACAAATAAAAATATACAATCTTTGTATTTATAAAAATATATAATCTTTTTCTCTAAATAAAAATATGATCTTTCTAATTCTTTGAAAATAAAATCTTTTTTTCTTCTAAAAATCACATCTTTTCTAGTAATAAAAATCAATTCTCTCTATTTAACAATCTAGTCTTTTTCATGTCATTACATATCAAGAATTAACATAGAAAACAATGCTTTAAATATATAAAAGAAAATACTTACTGGTTCCAGCAGGGGGGGAGTAGAGGTGGCGGCGGATTTAGATGGGTTTAGGGGTTTCGGATTTCGAGGAAGAGAGAGGGGGTGCGTGGATCGAGGAAGGGGGTGAAGGGGGAGGATGGCCTGAAGGGGGGCGACACCGTCGCGCGTTGTGGCGGGGAGTGGAGATCGCGACGGGGCAACGCGATTTTGATTATTTTTTCTTCTTTTTATTTTTTATTTTTGCTCGATCTGCATAATGAGAGGGGAGAGAAAGTGGAGAAAGTTTTATATAATATTTATATAACTATTTTATTTAATATCTATAAAGTTGCTTTTTGATCCGAACACCAAATCAGACCCAACGACTGTCGCCCCTTGCTAATTACCCCCATTCCAAACACAATGGTATACGTATTGTGAGCCAGTTCGGCTGTTACGATCAGTTTCCATTTAAATTAATATATATATATATATATATATTCAATTCAAACGTACATTTCAATTTACTAGGGCCACATACGGACTCCAAAAATTCCAGGAAAATAAATCTAGCTATGTTTTGATGATACGATCCTAACAAAACTAGTTTCATCAATTTTGAAGACCGTTTGAAAAATGGCCATTTTCTGGTCGATCCATTTCAACTGAAACTGTCAAAACATATTTTCTTTTTCATGCTCACATATTGATCCCAATAATTATGAAAATTAGAATCTAGCAATAATTTCACATTCCGGATCCAACAAAAGTTGTTTTGTCGAAAACGGAGGTCGTTTGCAAAATCGTCATTTTTAAGGGCTTTATTTTCATAGCGACTATTCTGAATTTTCAACTGGGCGTAACTTTATACTCCTGCTATAAAATTTCAATTTTTCGGATTCGTTGTAAAGATATTTCCAAACTAATTCAAATATTTTTGGTTTCACTAAAATCCGGTTTATTTTGAATCCTGTACATTCATTTGAAATTTGAAATCGAATTTTCAAACTACCGCGCCATTTTTAATTCCTTTTATATTTAAAAATAATTATATTCTAACTTTGATTCAAATAAATATATACGTTCTAGTTCTATTCAAAATAAATTTCTCGTTATTATTATTTAAAATAAATCATTTTAAATATTCAAAATTCATTAAAATTGCCAAAATAAAAATTTTAAATTGGTTCTGATTTTCCGAGTTGTTACACCTATGAAAAGTTCAAAGAATTCAAAAATGAAGTTCAAGAACCAATTTTGAAAGAAAATAAGTTCTCTTCGAATAGGTCAAGAGAATATTTAAGCCAATTAGATAATGACTATCAAGATGAGTTTGAAATTGTTCCACAACTCACTGCATCAAGAACACCATATTGAAATGGTGTGTTTGAAAGGAGACATCGCACCTTATAAGATGTAGTATGATTAGTGATAAGTCGTAGAGATCTTCCAATGAATTAAATTTAGAACAATTGCATTTAATCGTACTAAAACTAGTTTGAAGACATCATATAAGATATGGACTAAGAAATGTCCTAGTATGTCTAATGCGAAGATTTGGGATGCAAGGCGTTTATTAAACGTTCTTCCTCTGATAAGATCTGACCCAAGTCAGGTAACTATTTTGTGGAATATCCAAAAGAAACGAATGGAAATTATTTCTATAAATAAATCCTTTGAGAATAAAATGTTTATTGCTCAAATTGGTATCTTTTTAAAGGAGAACGAGTCTCTAAGATACCGGTGGGAATGAAATAGAATTCAAAATGTCTTAGTAACCACAAACTAACATTGAATCTTGTATAAACAAGAAACTGAGTGGGGTGACACAATAATTCTAATGTTATATATTGATAACCCATTAATTATTGTGAATAATGTTAGTTGTTAAAACAAGAAATAGATACTGATTCTGAGAAATAAAATGTTTGGATTAACAATTTCATAGTTGAACTTAATTCATTGCTGATCCAATGATAAATATTGCGATAACAACGTGGCTATTGCTCAGGCCTAAAACCTTAAACTCACTATTGATCCAAACACATATTTAAGAAATATAATTCTTATGTGAAGTTGTTCACAGAAGAAATGAACATATCTGCAAAGTTACAAAAGTTATAAAGTTGCAGACCTACTGAATTAAACTCTGTTGCAGCAGAAGTTTAATAGACACATTAGTTTCATGAGTATACGATACATGAAAGATTGACTATAGAACAAGTGGGAGATTGTTAAAGGATATGCCCTAGAGGCAATCCATTAGATGAGATTGATAACACTTTTGATGTTATCATTTTATTTGGAACGAAATATTCTGTTATGTTATATTTACTGCGTAATATAAATATTAACATAACAGAAGTCCTTAGACCTGAAATCATTATAATTTTATTCGAGGATATTTGTGTTTTGATATCATCTAAAGTTACTTGTAACAGAGTGGACGATAACGGTGATTATTGGATACATCTCGAATCGAATGAAAAATATGAATGATCTAGATGAAATTTAACCCTTCGATATATTCGTAGTGATATCCATGTGCCTTTTGATTGAGTGAGACTGTAAAATGCATGGCCATGCTCAAATACTGATTTGTTTTGAACAGTCTACTCATTGATCAGGATAAACAGATAAAATAATAAAGAGGATGATATGATCCATGCCTTGAGTTTAATCTTGGATATATTGGTTAAAAGAATTATATTACATTGATAGACTGATCATAGAAAGGTTGTATCGAATCATTAATCTTATTATAACTTGGGTAGCAGTGACGTGTTGCTAGATGCCAATCTCTTTTTATGTTTTAAATTTGATTTAAAAGCATTGCCAATATTGTAATAACCTATAGGGTCACATATATAGAACATTATAAAGAAGAAAATGTCTTGGACGAATAAAATTTTAATTTGTTAATATTTTATTTAAAGTTGGAATAAGTATTTAAAATGATCCTATTTTTCAGTTAAGCTTTATTGTTAAAAGGATACTTAATTCCTTTTATATTGAGATATAAAACGGATAACCCTAGGATATACATATGTGATAATGTTAAGCCGAATACTTATCCCAAAACAAAACCCTAAAATATAATGGAGGCTAGCACCGTCTTCCTCTTTAGTCTCCTTTTTCAATTTGATCGATAGAGGGAAGATGTTCTTGTTGACAACCAATAGAGAGCCAGTGATTTGCTGTGCTTTTGGATTCGATACACCATCCTTCATCATTGACTTGTTTTTCATCTGGATTCAACGTTATAAGGTAAGAAATCTAAACCTTATTAATTCGATTTACACTTATTGCATAGATTCAAGGTTTAATTTTGTTAAATCAACATTTTGGTTTAATCTGTGTGATCTATCAAACCTTACAATTCGCACCATTGTTTGTGGTGTATGTCAGTGTGTCAAGTTTGTGTTGTTTCTGATGTTATTTGTACTCCCTACATGGAGTTTGAAATCTAATAGTAGTCTAGGAATTTGGCTTAGCTTCTGTATTGTAACTAGTATAGATTTAGTGGTTGGACCACTTTAAAAACCAAAAGTAGCAGTTAGGCAATCTGCGTAAGTCCCGTGTGTATCTGTATTTATTATTTATTATAATAAAAAGTGTTACGGATCACTACGGTCGGCCTTTCCAATAAATCCTTAAAAAATACGAGAATTTCAATATGTACAATATATATATATATGTATAAGAAAAATGTTTTTTTTTTTAAATTCAGATACAAAGAAATTAAATTACATAACATAACATGTACCCATTAATAATAATACCTCTTTTAATTTTGAGTTCATCTATCTTTAAAAAGTTATCTTATGTACATAACATAATTTTAGCTTTAATAGAAATTAAAAGATAAATGTATATGTTACAACTTTGCAATGCAAACGCATAAATTACATTGATAAAAGATAATATATAATCATTCTTAATTTTAGCGTGTTATCAAACCATGCCCAGCCCATTATTTAAATAAATACTACATATCATGAAAGTTTTAAGAAAGACCCTCATACAACAATATGAAGTGTAATGAACCGACATTTTTTTAATAACCCGGAAATCCGAGTCAATTTAAAAAAAAAATATTTTGGCTATTTTAGCGAATTTTGATTATTTTAAATAATAACGACGAAAAAATTAGTTTGAATGGAATTAAAACGTATATATTTATATAGCTCGACGTTAGAATATAAATATTTTATTTTAATTATAAAAGAAATTGAAAATGGCGTGGTAGTTCGATATGTCGATTTCAAACTTCAAATGAATGTACCGGGTGCAAAATAAACCGGATTTTAGCGAAACCAAAAATAATAGAATCTATTTGAGAATATCTTTCCAACGAATCCGAAAAATCAAAATTTCATAGCGGGAATCAAAAGATATGCCCAATTGAAAATTCAGAATAGTCGCTATGGAATTCTGGCCCTTAAAAATGGTCGTTTTGCAAACAACCTCGGTTTTCGGCGAAACCATTTTGTTGGATCCGGGATGTCAAGTTATTGCTATGTTTCAAATTTTGTAATTTTTCAAATCAATATGTGAGCGTGGCAAAGGAAAACACGTTTGACCAGTTTCAGTTGATTTTAATCGACTGGAAAATGGCCATTTTTCAAACGGTCTCAGAATTCAATGAAACTAGTTTTGTTAGGACCGTATCGTCGATACGAAGCTTGAAAATATTTTTTGGGAATTTTTAGAGTTAGTATGTGGCCCCGGTGAATTGAAATGCGCGTTTAAATTCAATATATAGAGTTATATTTTCATTTTAACGAAAACTGATCGAAACGATCGAATCAGCCCACGATACATATCCCATTGTGTTCGGAATGGGGGTAATTAGCTAGGGACGACAGTCAGTGGGTTCGATTTTGAATTCGAATTAAAAGTTTGCTTTATAGAATAAAAGAAAAAATAAAATAATATACAAAAAAATTTCAATAACCCCCCCTTTTTTCTTTTTCTCTTCCCTCATTCACAGTCAAACCAAAAGGAGAAAAAAAGGAAGAGAAGACGAGAACGCAGCCCCCCCCCCATCACTCAACCTCCACCACCGAAGACATCGCCGACCACCGCGCAACCCCCCTGGCGCCTCCGCCTTTCACTCTCCTCCCTCCCTCTCCTTTCTTCTCCGATGCAACCAATCCCTAAGACCCCCAACTCCGGATCCCTCACCGCCGCAACCAGGAAACCCGCCGCCGCTGACTGGATCCCTCACCGTCGGCGCCACCCGTCTGACCCCACCTCCGACGTGAAACACCCCTCCCCTCCGCTGAAGAAATAAGGTAGTAAGTTTTATTTTTATTCTCCTTTTAAAATTTTTTATTTTTATTTGCTTTTAAAATCAGTTTTGTTCTAAAAGAATCTTTGTTTCAAAAATATAGTTAATCAATTTTGTTCTAAAATCTTTTAAAAATCAAAGTGAAAAGGTCGGATTTTTATATAGTTAATCGAATAGAAAAGGTCGGATTTTTATATAGAGAGAAGAATAGAATTTTTATCTATATAGTGGCGGTATAAAAATGTGATTTTTATATACATAGCAACAATATAAAAATGTGATTTTTATATATGTAGTGAACGCGGACAACGAAGTTGACAAAAAGGCGAGCACGACGAAGATTTCTACATATGAAGAGTCATGGCATTTGGTTTAGCTAGTCGGTGAGAACTTCTCACCTTTAATTTAAATTTCTAGTTAAAAATATATACTAGGATGCAGACGGTGTTTAGTAGCACCCGACACCCGTCGTCCATAGACCATGGACGGCTTGTATTCTTGTTTGTTTGATTTTGATGCGTAATTGATTGTGTGATGTGATGTGAAATGAAATAAAATATTTATATAGTAAAAAATATATTTTATAGTTGAAAATATAATTTTTAACGTGTATTTAAAATGAAATAAATATAAACAAATCGAAAGATTTGTTTATATACACACATTTGACTGGTATTGATTGGGACGATAAATTTTACACATCGCCCAACTGCACAAATAAAATCTGTGTTTGATTGTTTGAAAACCCCACACGGGTATTGGGATGATATATGACGTACACTAATCCCAATAATTAGTTGTATGTCGATCGATTGATTGACAGGCTGTTATAAGCATTAAATATTTATATTTGATGCTTATACAATGTAGAACGCACTCTGGATGATGGTTGATTATTTATCGTTGTTATTTTATACATGTGTTGTAGAAAATCCATATAATTAACATTATATGGTAATTGATTGGGCCTCATTCCAGTTTTGAAATAGAAATATTTGAAATAGAATATTTGAAAATAGAAATGATTTGAAATTCGAATTAAATAGAAATGATTTGAAATTCGAATTAAATAAAAGTGATTTGAAATTCGAATTAAATAGAAATGATTTGAAATTCGAATTAAATAGAAATGATTTGAAATTTGAATTAAATAGAAATGATTTGAAATTCGAATTAAATAGAAGTGATTTGAAATTCGAATTAAATAGAAATGATTTGAAATTCGAATTAAATAGAAATGATTTGAAATTCGAATTAAATTTAAATGATTTGAAATTCGAATTAAATTGAAAGGGTTTGAAATTCGAATTAAATTGAAATAGAATTGAAATCGTTTTGAATTGAATTTAAAACGGATTGGAATTGAATTGAAATCGATTTTAAATGAATTTAAAACGAATTCATATTGGAAAATTCAATTTTGATTTGAATTTGAGATAGAAGTTGGAATCGTTTTGAAAACAAATTTAAAAAATATGTTTTAAAAAGGAAATCGACGAAATATATATAATATATATTATATATATAATGGCCTGAATAGAACGCGCCGTGCCGCGGCAGTTTGCGAATTTCGACCATTGACTTCGAATGGATATTACGGGAGATCCGACCGTCGGATTCTCCTAAAACCGGAACCGTTGGGTTCGTATCGAAAAGAGCTTTCTAACGAATATTAGAAATTAGAAATCTAACGGTTGGATTTGGAATTATGTCCAAATCAAATTTGGAAAAGGTCGCTGTAAGTGCAGTTCGATGGCCGTTGATGGAAATCGACTGTACGGGCCTTGATAAAATTAATAAAAATAGTAATAATTTGTGTAAAATCATAAGAAATGATTTGGAAGAATCGGGACGAAAAAATCCACATTTGAAAAGATAAAAATAGATTTTTATCGAAATGAACTAGTTTTGAACTAGAATTATAATTCTATTTATTTTCAAATAAATAAATTGAATTTGAAAAGGGTTTTCAAAGTAACCAGAATTTCCAATAATTGAATTGGAATGGATTTGAATCGATATTGTCTTTGGAATATTTCGATGTTGGATTTCGTGATTATACAGATGTTGTTATGGAAATTTGAAAGATATATATATATATATATCGTTATTTCCAATACGATATTTATTCGTTGTAGAATTTGATATTGAATATAAGCCGATATATTTTCTATTCAGAGCCTTGTATTTAATATCAAATGTGATTTGGGTTTGTCATGAATAGTGTCTTCATTAACACTGTTCTTAAGCCCAGTTGAGAAAAAGATTAAATCTTTTTATTTAGATTTAATGAAGTGTACCAATTGAATAATATTTAATTGGAATTAAATTGGTATTGACTTTTAGGGTTTATCGTGAACAGTGTTGTAAATAACACTTGTTCTTTAACCCGATAACTAATGGTATGTGATTTTTAATTGGAATTAAATTGGTATTGATTTTTAGGGTTTATCGTGAACAATGTTGTAAATAACACTTGTTCTTTAACCCGATAACTAATGAAATGTGATTTTGGGTTGTTGTGAACGGTATCTTCAATAGCACTGTTCTTAAACCCAAAAGGAGTTAAGAAAATCAGAAACTAATTGGAGATTAGTTAAGTTGAATGGTTTTTGGGGTATTGATCTAATGTTGGTTTCGGCCTTCGGGGTTAATACTTAAGGAATTGCTCACTTGCTAATTTACGGTTAGGGACTGATTGAAATGTGATGTGATTTTGGGTTTATCGTGAATCGTGTTTTAAATGACATTGATTCTTTAACCCAGTTAAAGATTAAAACTAAGTGAAGTTTTAATGAATCTTTAATTAGATTGAAATGATCGAGAATGGAGTATCACCAGTTTTGCTCCAGGCGATAGTTAAATTTTTAATTAGATTTGAACGTGAAATGGTAATTGAATTTACCGATAACGTCGTGGTGTTAGATATGAAGTATGACCATTTTTACTTCATGGGATGAATAGGTTGGGATTGGGAAATAAAATAAATGATTACTTCGGTGTGGTTCGCTAATCCCAACTAGTTTGATTTGATATTCAAAAGGAAGATTAAAGAATAAATTTAAAGAATTTATCTTTGATAAAATTAATGGGAACCTTTCCCTAAGAATGTGAAATTTAGAAACTAACTGTAGGTTAGTTAAGAAGAATGGTTTCCTGTGTATTGATCTGATGTTGGTTTCGGCCTTCGGGGTTAATATTTTGGGAATTGTTCTCTTACTAATTTACGGTTAGCGACTGATGAATTGGAATGAGGCGTATGTTGTCTTTGTGTAACACTTTTTTATTATACACGCGAGTTATTCAGAAAGACTGGGTTTATCCCATTCTGAATAACTGATTCGACGTGATTCGAAGATGAAGACGGTGGTTGAAGACCGGATATCTTCACGTCATTTGGATAATTACTGATTTTCTTGACTGGGCCGTACACCCAAGAGGAGGGAATCAGTTAGTGGTCGTCCAGACGTACTTGGAGATCGATGGATAAGCGAGGTACAAGGTGCCTCCGGTTTCATTCAGACCCAGAACGGACTTGTAAATAGACTGTGTGTCTGACATTGGATTTCATTCTATGTGATTGATATCGGTTGCATGGAGTGGTTTGCCTGTGTGGCATGCTAAGATGCAAATGATCAAGGCTTCTGTTGAAAAGCAAAGTCTTGTGGTTGATGATCAAAGCACGGCCTTTGTGGCATAGCTTTGTGTAGCGTGAATTCACGAGCCTCACACCCCAGTTGTGAACCAGAAACGGGAGAGGACCTCAGGGAGGACATGCGTTTCTTTCTAGCTAGAATTGGCGTCAGTGGTTCTACACGCCCTGACGAGTTTGACTTATGTGGTTGTTGCTGTTGCGAGGCGCCTCGGATATATCGGTGACTATGTGAAGCCGATGGAGTCATTCGTTGGCTCATTTGCGCCCCAAAGGGCGGGGAAACGTAGTGTTCAGGCATTTTAATCCACATCGGTGGACCGGCCCTGACGATCCAAGGGTCACTCGAGCTCTGATCCTGAGACATGGTAGGCTAGATTGTCTCGAATCGGTAGAGGACTATCTTTTGCCTCGATTCGTAGATGGAAATCCAATTTCCATTACGTGACTTTGCGGTTTTGATCGTAATCCTATATATGGCGACATAATGGGATGGGGTGCTCATGCCGCCTATGATTGATATTTATGATTGTATATAAAATCAGAAACTAACTGGAAATGAGCTAAGATGGGTGGTTTCCTGGGTATTGGTCTGATGTTGGTTTCGGCCTTCGGGGTTAATACTTAGGGAATCGTTCTCTTACTAATTTACGGTTGGAGTCTGATTAAGAATCAAAAGATGAAATTTAGCGTATCAAGCATTCTTGGCTATTATAAGGTAAAAACCCTATCCTCCGGCTTGCGTTGCATTGTGTGATGGGACTTGGGTCTTATAATAGCTTCATTTTTCTTTATTTAGCATTGCGCTGTTTGTTTTATGCACTGGTATTCTTGGGAAGAAACCCGTTCCGTGTTATACGGCGTGGTCCCTTAATTTACCTAACTTTAAAATAAAGATTAATAACTGTTTTAGTTCTCACACCAGTCCCATGACTGACCTGGAGTTTATTGTTTTAACCTAAACTCTGGGTGCTCTTATTTTGACACGGGCAGCTAGTAGTTTTGGTTTTCTAGATTTATATTCACAGGATCCTGGTTTACAGCTGGAATGATATCCGGAAAGCTTTGTATCCGTATATCTCCTTCAGTTGTGTATTGTATTATTTTCCGCTACTATGTAATGTACTGTAATCTCTGATATTTTATAATGCGTAATATTTATTCATACTCTGTATATTCTTGTATTCTGATGGAATTGTTGTAATATACAATGAAATGTTCTTCTGTCTGCATTCTTTTGTGTGTTGTTCTTGAAGTATCCGTTCTTTCCTTACCGGGGAAGTTACGGGTCTTTACAGTGGTATCAGAGCTTTGGTTTATAAATCTCAGAGAACAAGACGCGTTAGAACCAAACGAAAGAATTCATCAGAGATTGGATTAGTAATATCCAATGGGAATGACTCGTTAGAGATAGGATTAGCGGTATCCTAGAACGAGTGTGAAGAGTATATTTTTAAAATGAAAACGAATTTTTGTTTTGAAAATTTAAATCAATTATACGTATTTGATTATTTATTTATATTGATTTGGACAATCAAATATATAGAGATTTTAGTATACGTCTTATCCACGTGTATTGAAGCCTCAAATATATTCGATAGATATAGAATCACACTCTAGTCGCTCGGACATGATTCTAATGATTGACGCGTCATCATTAGAATTTATTTTCGTGTTTCGAAAGTGAGATTTCTATATATTTCCAGTTGACTGGTGTGAGAACCAAAATTAGATAGGGTCTATTATTGTGATTTGACATCAAAAATGTGATTTTTGACTATGTATCAAAGTTATGAATTTGAAAAGCTAATCAACTAATTGATTGCTGGTTGTGTTGTTTGATTATTGTTGAATTAATTAAATCTTGAACCGTTTAGCCAAATTGAACCAAATAGTGAATTGTATTGAAAATTAGTCGCATTTGCATGCATATACATGTACTTATATTGAACAGGTCATAGCAAGGAGGCTAGAGCAGAAGAATAAAATTGTTTGCCTGACAAATAGGTACATGTTTACCATAATTTACTATTTTGTTTGGGTGATGATGATTTTATGAGCCGATTGGCATTTCCTTTTTCTTTTGGATTGAAGAAGGCCATGGGAGGCTATATGAAATATCCCGAAGTCCCTGGTGCAGGGGAGGTTATGGCGAAATTTTTCAAAAATTTAGGGTGTTAGCCAAATTTTGAAAAGTTCTTAGAAACTGAAAAGTTGAAGAACTTAAGCCGTAAAGAAAACAATGAAAGTTGAGTTGATTTGTAAAACAACTTTCGGCTTCGTTCCTTTTCGGGGACGAAAAGTTTTAAGTGGGGGAGATTGTAATAACCCGGAAATCCGAGCCAAATTAAAATTTTATTTTGGCTATTTTAGCGAATTTTGATTGTTTAAAATAGATTATTTTAAATAATAATGATGAAAAAATTAGTTTGAATGGAATTAAAACGTATATATTTATATAGCTCGACGTTAGAATATAAATATTTTATTTTAATTATGAAAGAAATTGAAAATGGCGCGGTAGTTCGATAATTCGATTTCAAACTTCAAATGAATGTACCGGGTGCAAAATAAACCAGATTTTAGCGAAACCAAAAATAATAGAATTTATTTGAGAATGTCTTTCCAACGACCCCGAAAAATCAAAATTTCATAGCGGGAATCAAAAGATATGCCCAGTTGAAAATTCAGAATAGTCTCTATGGAATTCTGGCCCTTAAAAATGGCCGTTTTGCAAACGACCCCGGTTTTCGACGAAACCACTTTTGTTGGATCCGGGATGTCAAGTTATTGCTAGGTTTCATATTTCGTAATTTTTCGAATCAATATGTGAGCGTGGCAAAGGAAAACACGTTTGACCAGTTTCAGCTGATTTTAATCGACTTGAAAATGGCCATTTTTCAAACGGTCTCAGAATTCGATGAAACTAGTTTTGTTATAACTGTATCGTCGATATGAAGCTAGAAAATATTTTTCGGGAATTTTTAGAGTTAGTATGTGGCCCCGGTAAATGGAAATGCGCGTTTAAATTCAATATATAGAGTTATATTTCGATTTTGACGAAAATTGATCAAAACGATCGAATCATCCCACGATACATATCCCATTGTATTCAGAATGGGGGTGATTAGCTAGGGACGACAGTCGGTGGGTTCGATTTTGAATTCGAATTAAAAGTTTGCTTTATAGAATAAAAGAATAAATAAAATAATATATAAAAAAAATTCAATAACCTCCCTTTTTTTCTTTTTCTCTTCCCTCATTCACAGTCAAACCAAAAGGAAATAAAAAAAGGAAGAGAAGACGAGAACGTAGCCCCCCCATTGCTCAACCTCCACCACCGAAGACGTTGTCGACCACCGCACAACCCCCCCCCCCCCGGCGCTTCCGCCTTTCACTCTCCTCCCTCCCTCTCCTTTCTTCTCCGATGCAACCAATCACTAAAACCCCCAACTCCGGATCCCTAACCGCCGCAACCAGGAAACCCGCCGCCACTGACTGGATCCCTCACCGCCGGCGCCACCCGTCTGACCCTACCTCCGACGTGAAACACCCCTCCCCTCCGCTGAAGAAATAAGGCAGTAAGTTTTATTTTTATTCTCCTTTTAAAAATTTCGATTTTTATTTGCTTCTAAAATCAGTTTTGTTCTAAAAGAGTTGTTGTTTTAAAAACATAGTTAATCAGTTTTGTTCTAAAAGAATCGTTGTTTTAAAAATATAGTTAATCAAAGTGAAAAGGTCGGATTTTTATATAGTCAATCAAAGTGAAAAGGTCGGATTTTTATATAGTTAATCAAAGTGAAAAGGTCGGATTTTTATATAGTTAATCAAAGTGAAAATAATCAAAGTAAAAAGGTCGGATTTTTTTATAGTTAATCGAATAGAAAAGGTCGGATTTTTATACAGTGAGAAGAATAGAATTTTTATCTATATAGTGGCGGTATAAAAATGTGATTTTTATATACATAGTGAAACACCCCACCTCCGTTAGGGTCACTCTCAAAGGGAATGCCCTAATTTTGGTGGAGGTTTATAAGTATAAGTCACAGATATACAAGACAGATATAGGAACACATATTTGTAAACAACGGAAGAACAACAAACTTTATTTCATAAAGCCAAATACGTGTTACAAAACATCACCATAATTGTCTTACATCCTTTCCAAAAACATAACATAACATTTTCATAATTCTGTCTTGAGTACATTATTTAAAGAAGCATAAATAAAACATAGATAAACTGCAAAAGCCCCATAGTGGATTGTCCAAAGCCATAGTTCAAAACAGGAAAGTCCAAGCAATACATTTCTCTTCTTCAAGCTGGATGTTAAGGTTGGTCAAGCTGCTGTGTTCCCTCCCTGTGGACCTGGGGGGGGGGGGAACGGAAGAAAAGAAGACGAAAGAAAAGTAGAGTCAGACATAAGCCTGAGTAAGTCTAGTACTAATTTGTCTATGAATAAAGAACTGGGTATGATAAGTATAAACAAGAAGTGGGCAAGCACTATAAACTTGTTTAAGTTGTCTAGGGTTGAATAGACCGTCGTACCCCATGTTAATCTCTGAATCCATATAAACTAGTATACAATTTGCAGCCCATAATCAGGGTGATGTGATCCATTCAATGATGATCGGCTCCTACTCGCATAGTTACATGTGTCTTACGGCCCCCGATGTTGTAGTTACCTATGCTGGTCCCACCATGGGGTGTATCAAGTCCCATGGTGGCGGCCCGACACAACCTTAGAATGCACAGGTATGCTACTGGTGTCCAGTGCCTTATTTTTCTGCGCCGGAGTGTGTGCACGCCCGCACCCCGTTAGAACCTACACTACTACACCACCGCCGTCGATTAGACCTCTTACAATCAGCCCAGTAATCGTGCCCCACCCTGCCTAGTTTCAGGGTATCCTGATACACCTTCTAGGGTTACTGCTGAAAAGGGTCCCCCGTTACTAGGTTTTCTATCTCTAGCCAACATGCTAAGTTGGTTAAGTGTTTTCTAACCTAACCCCCACCAGTCCGTTTAGTTTAGCATGTTCCATTTTGATTAAGTCTTTAGTTCACTTAATCCTAACAATCCTGACTCAGCCTTAATTGTCTTATTAAGGCCCTGACCTCTCACATTAGACAGGTATTGTCGTGGCTGCCAGTTGCCGGTTGGTTCCGGGCAGTCTTACGCCACAACTCAGTCTAACCTCGGGTCCTTATTGGGCTCCATGTTTAACCTCCCACATTGGATAGGTATTGTTGTGACTACTGGACAGCCGGGCGGTTCCGGGCAGGTTTACATCACAACTCAATCCAACCTCGGGTTAAACACATCGTATTTTCTACATTTACATATTTTGTCATTCTTCTTTATTTCTTATATGTAAATATTTGCGGCCCATTATTAAGTTAATGGTGTAACGGTTACACCAATCATGGGCCCAACCCATACTTGAACTTGGGCCCTTCTATTTTATATTTTCATTCATTAGTAATTTTAACCCAACGTTATTTCCCCCGTTTTACACGTTCGTTTAATATATATATTGGGCTTAGCCTTTTAAAGCCCAATTTAGCCATGCGAAAAGGGGAGGCTCAAGGCGTGATTACATACACAAAAAGGGGAAGGTGAGCGCATGAACTTGCAATATGACGTTGGAAATACAACATAGAAACTGGTGTACTTGCATAGTGATAACATATACTTTGGTCATAAAGCATAGGTGACATGAATCAAAGCATGTGAACTTGTAGTTGAGATAAGAGTCTAAATTGGGTATCATTATTGACACATAGTCATAACTACAACATGAACCTATACTTTTATTTATGCATAATGTCAAACATAAGCATGGCATAAATATTTCTAACATAAGCATGGCATAATGTCAAACATAAGCATGGCATAAATATTTCTAACATAAGCATGGCATAATGTCAAACATAAGCATGGCATAAATATTTCTAACATGAAATCATGATTCTTACTTTAGTCATGTAAACTTGCAAAAAGGGATTTTAAATCTAATCCTAACTATGTACCACATATGTCATCATATAATTCTTGTAAACAAGATAGACTTAATTATGGATTTCAATTATGCCAAATATCATTCATAGCCTAGCCATATTCATAAGTTTGCAAATAGGTTTTCTAGTACAAAAGCATGGCTTAATACATGATGCCAAATTCTCAACATAATTTCATATGGATTATAATAACCAAACTTGTTCTAATTACTTACAAAAAAATATACATCATGATGGCATAGTAGCAAAACCCCAAACTTGCATGAATTTTAATCAACTACATACATGTAGCTTCAACATGGATTACATAATTTGCGAAATATTCCAAACGTATACTTGCATAGAACTACCGCATGTAGTTCTTTATAATGAATAACATAATTCAAGAATATCCAAACGTATATGAATTGATAAGAACGCACAAATATGAATTACTTTATTGCCTCAATTCAAGCATACAAACCCACACAATTATTTGTTCATACCAAAGTAATACTCTACTTACAATGGTGTGATGAATTCTCTAATTTAGGGATTGAAGACGCAAATTCCTTTGTTGAATTGATTTGTTTAGGTTGCTTTAAGCTTTAGAATCTTCCTCCTAACCCTCTCTCCAATTTGGTGGCTACTCCTAGTCGTTCCTCAGCAATATGGCGGCTATGTCCTTATTTTTGAATGAATAGATTAGGGTTTAGTCTAGGGTTGTTTATATAGAGGTTAGGAACTGATTAGGACCATTGATGTTGCCTGGATTGATCGTAGCCATTCATTCGCAAGAGAGACCAATTAGAGCCTGCCACCTAGCCCTAATGACAAAGCAGACCACAGAAAATCGGCCAAACACAGACCTGGCCAGCCAGGTTGGCTGGGCTCGACCAGGTCGATACCCCTGTCGACAGGGCTGTCGACAGCCCTGTCGACATGGGTAGCCCAGGTCGACAGCCCAGTCGACCTGGGTGGCCTAGGCGGGTGTTTATCCGCCCTGGCCCATTGGGCCCGATTTTTAATTATTTTATTCTGTTTGAATTTTAAATTTAATTCAAAACTTCCGAAGGTCATATCTTCTTCATACGGACTCCGTTTTTCGAAAACTCGGACTCTATTTCGCGTATTTTTCCGAGACGAACGCAATGGCGTATCCCGTTTCCCTTAGTTCTTTGATTTGAAATTAATTATACTTTAATTTGTGAATTTCACAATTATAGAATTCGCAGGGTGTTACATTCTCCCCCACTTAAAAGGATTTCGTCCCCGAAATCTTCAAGTTAGGAGAAATGTATATCCTAACATCCAATCATCCATCAAACACGAGTATCCATTGTCCTTAAAAGATTTCTAATGCTTCATGATCATATGGGAAGTGTGTGTGTACATGTACTTATCTAATGCAAAATCAGGCGGTCTACTGATTCAGTTGACCTCCTTAATGCGAATTATGTAAGTGCCATGAATCCATTATGTATGCAAATTTTCCTATTCTTGATTCTACATGAGTGCACAATCATTCAATACAAATGCAACATCCACATGACAACACATTAAAGTTCAACCATATACGAGTGCAAACATATATGCATATGCAATATGAAGTGACTGAGCTGATCTAAAACCTAGATTGTGTGTGTATATGCAACCACGAGCAACCACTAGCAATCACTTGCAACCACTTGCAACCATCATCCATAACATGTTTCAACTACATGTTTCCATCCAAAGGGTTTCTACCTAAAAGATACGGTCGAGGAAATATACCTAAAAAGATAGATAAAAGCGCAACTTAAGGAAAAAGAAAGATCAAGGATGTACCCTCGAACAGAAAAGGGTAGGCAGTACGTATTCTAGCTTCAGTTTCCCAAGTCGCGTCTCCCTCGGTGTCGCTCCACTGAACTTTAACGAGCTTGACTTCGCGGTTGCGTAGCTTCTTCACTTCCGTTCCTAAGATGCGGGTTGGAACTTTTCTTATGGTTGCTTCGCGTTCCACTTCGGCCTCTTCGAGGATATTTGGCTCTACCACCTCGGCTGACTCATGTAGACATTTTCGAAGATGTGAAACGTGAAAAACGTTGTGGACTCCAGCCAACTTCTCGGGTAGCTCTAATCTATAGGCCATTTTCCCAATTTTCTCGATGATAGGGAATGGCCCTACGAACCTTGGTGCTAGCTTTCCTGTGGTTCCAAAACGAACAACATTCCTTAGCGGTGATACCTTGAGAAAAACTCTGTCTCCAACTTCAAATTCAAGGTCGGTCCTCCTCTTGTCAGCGTAGGACTTTTGTCTGTCTTGGGCCGTCTTCATCCTTCTTCGTATTAAGTCTACTTTCTCTGAGGTCTCTCGGATCATGTCTGGTCCAAGTATGAGCTTATCCGTGGACTCCCACCAACAAGTGGGCGATCGGCACGGTCTTCCATATAAAGCTTCGAAGGGCGCCATTCCGATGGTTGCTTGATAGCTGTTGTTGTAGGCAAATTCCACCAAAGGAAGGTGGTCTTCCCATGTCCCTCCGAAGTCAAGGACGCATAGCCTTAGAAGGTCTTCCAAAACTCTATTCACTCTCTCTGTTTGGCCGTCGGTTTGGGGATGATAGGCTGTGCTTAAGCATAACTGCGTTCCTACTGCTTCTTGCAGACTCCGCCAAAACTCACTGGTGAAGATGGGGCCTCGGTCACTAACAATGCTAGATGGTATTCCATGGAGTCGAACGATTTCCTTGAGGTAAAGTGATGCTAGGGATGAGGCAGTTCTCTTACTTTTGACAGGTAAAAAGTGGGCGCTTTTAGTAAGCCTATCCACTATTACCCAAATACTAGTGTTGCCTCTCCTAGACCTAGGCAGCCCATCGATGAAGTCCATTGAGATGCTATCCCACTTCCACTGCGGGACCTCCAGAGGATGTAGTAGTCCGCCAGGCTTTTTCTGTTCCACCTTAACCTGTTGGCACACCATACACTTAGAAACGAACTCTGCCACGTCCTTTTTCATGCCGTTCCAGAAGAAAGTCCTTTTTATGTCTTTGTACATTTTATCTCCGCCTGGGTGTATCGTCATCTTGGAGTGATGTGCTTCCTCGAGAACCTTCTTTACGAGATCTTTTGTTTGTGGGACGCATAGTCTTCCGTCTCGCCTTAGCAAACCCTTATCGTCGATGGAGTATCTGTTGAGGTGACTTGAAGTCTCACCCCTAATTAACCTATCAATCATTTCCACAAGCTGAGGGTCTTCGCGTTGTGCTGCCCCTACTGAATCCACTAAAGTCGGGCGCACTTCGAGAGATGCAAGCAAGCCCGGTACGAAATCGGAGGAAGGCCTAAAGTCGAAGCTGGCTATAAACTCTAGGCTTTGTCTTTCAACAAACAACGGGCTTAGGGTCAATTTCTTTCGGCTCAACGCGTCTGCCACTACGTTGCCTTTGCCCGGAGTGTAGGAGATTTCGAAATCGTACGAGGCAAGAAACTCCATCCATCTTTGTTGCCTTATGTTAAGATCTTTCTGCGAGAAAAGATATTTCAACGATTTATGGTCAGTGTAAAGTTCGAACTTCTCACCTAGGAGATAGTGTCGCCAAGACTTGAGTGCAAAGACGATGGCGGCTAACTCAAGATCGTGGGTTGGGTAGTTCTTTTCGTGCACTTTCAACTGCCTCCCGCCATAAGCTACTACCCTTCCTTCTTGCATTAAGACGGCGCCTAGCCCTGTCCCACATGCATCCGTATAAACAGTGAACATCTTGCTCCCATCTGGCAGCGTCAAAACTGGGGCTGTTGTAAGAGCCCTTTTCAGTCGTTGGAAAGCAAACTCGCAATCCAAATCCCAATTGAACACTAGATTCTTCTTAGTCAATTTTGTGAGCGGAGCTGAGATTTTCGCAAAATCCCTTATAAACTTTCGATAGAAACCTGCTAGTCCTAGGAAGCTTCGGACCTCAGTCGCACTCCTTGGTGTCTTCCAGTCCTGTACCGCCACTACCTTAGCAGGGTCCACTGCTAACCCTTGTTTAGATACTATGTGCCCAAGGAACCTCACCTCTTCTCTCCAAAAGTGGCATTTGGAGAATTTGGCTTTTAGTTGATGGACTCGCAAAGTTTCCATGATTGCCCTTAAGTGCTGAGCATGTTCCTCTTCACTCTTTGAGAAGATAAGGATATCATCTACGAAGACCACTACGAATTTGTTGAGGAAATCTCTAAATACCCTACTCATCAGGTCCACGAAATAAGCAGGTGCATTTGTCAAGCCGAAAGGCATGACAAGCCATTCAAAGAAGCCGTCTGGGGTTCTGAACGCCGTTTTATCGATGCTATCTTCAGCCACCCTTAGCTGATGAAAACCGGTTGCTAAATCGAATTGGGAGAAAACAGACGCTCCTACAAGCTGGTCAAATAAATCGTCAATTCTAGGGAGAGGGTGCCTATTCTTTTTCGTTAGCTTGTTGAGCTCCCTATAGTCAACACATAGACGGAGTGAACCATCCGCCTTTGTAGCGAACACCACTGGAGCGCCCCATTCTGAAATGCTCCTCATAATGAACCCCTTTTCTAGAAGCTCTTTAATCTGTTTACTGAGATCTTTCCTTTCTCGTGGAGCCATATGTCTAACGGGCAACGCAACGGGCTTTGCATTATCTAAAAGATATATGCGGAAGTCTATTTCCTGCTTCGGAGGCAAGCCCTTCACCTCTTCAAAGACATCCGGATATTCCCGGACCACTCTAACTGATTGCAAATTTTCAACAGAGGCATCTAGCGATTCAAGATAACTAAGCATAACCGCATACGAGGGATTACAAGAAATTTCCAAAGTATTACCGAGCTGGGTTAGGAGCCTAACAACCCTTTTCTCACAATCAAGGATGGCCCCATTACTGGATAGCCAATCCATACCCAAAATCAAACCATAACCCGAAAAGCCCAAAACAAAGGCACTACATTGAAATTCTACACTTAGAATAGAAATTTTCAATCCCACACAGATCATAGACAAATGAGCTGGGCCCCCAATTGGGTTTGAAACAATTAAGGGGTCCTCTACCATACTAGTTTTTAGGTGCAGAGATTCTACTAGAGCGGACGAGATAAAGGAGTGTGATGCGCCAGAATCAAATAAAGTGCGAACGGGGTGATCATAAAGATAAACTACACTTTCTACAGAAGTATTTATACCTCGCTGTTGCAGAGGTGGCGCTTCTAGCACATGAACCTGTGCCCCTGGGGTGGATCCAGCCCTCTGCCCCTGTCCTCGTTTCTTTGGGCAGTCCTTAGCCCTATGGCCCGTCTCACCGAAAGAAAAGCACCCACCATTCTCCTTGGCCTTCTTTTTCCGGCAGTCCTTTACTAAGTGCCCCACTTTGCCACAGAAATTGCACTTCCTCTTTTCTTTGTTGCCTTTCCCGCCTTTCTTAAAGTCTGTCTTCTTAGGATGCAAACCCTCTTTCTTCTTGCCCTTATCCTCTTCATTCAGCAATGCCATTTGCACCAATCTTTCATACGTGGCTCCCATGGGTATATGGGTCATGGCCAAACTGTGTAATGGCTCATTTAACCCTTTGACGAAACGGAGAGCCTTCTTGTGCGGGGTGTTGACTAGGTCAAGCCCAAACCTAGCCAGCTCATCGAACTGATTCACATACTCTCTGACTGTCTTGTCTCCTTGCTTAAGAAATAAGAAATTTTCCAACTGCAAACTTCTTTCCGCATCTGAGAGAAATTTAGTCTCAAACCTTGCCCTAAAGTCCTCCCATGTCTCCACTGGTCTTTCAGCATTAGTGACTTCCCACCAGTAGGAAGCCTCGCCCTTCAATAGCCACACTGCCAATTGTACTTTTTGTCTATCTTCTACCTCAAAGATGATGAATAGGTCCTCAGTTTCTTTCAGCCAATTTCTAGCTGCTACGAAGAACTCAGTTCCATGGAAATCCCTTCCTCCCATAGCTTTAAAATATTTACATATCTTAGCAAACGTGTTTCCCCGAGTAGGAGGTGGAGGAAAAGGTGCTGCTGCAGTTGGATGATTTCCTGCAGCTGGGGGAGGAGGAATGGTAGGACCTGGCTGAGTGGCCCTTGCTTCTAAGAACCGTCTAAACCAACCAGGTATTGGTACCCCTTCTGGCAAGTTAAGATCTTCGGACATGCTGAAACAAAAAGGATAGATTCAAAACGAAGGATAAGAGATAGTACCTATGGCTTTGGGGAGTGGACTTTGCCTTTTTAAAATAAAATAATATTTTTCTTTTAAAAATGCTTCTTTAGATTTCCTTTTTGAAAATAACTTTCAAAACTTTTTACCTTATCTGGTAAACCTATGCTCTGATACCAAGTGAAACACCCCACCTCCGTTAGGGTCACTCTCAAAGGGAATGCCCTAATTTTGGTGGAGGTTTATAAGTATAAGTCACAGATATACAAGACAGATATAGGAACACATATTTGTAAACAGCGGAAGAACAAAAAACTTTATTTCATAAAGCCAAATACGTGTTACAAAACATCACCATAATTGTCTTACATCCTTTCCAAAAACATAACATAACATTTTCATAATTCTGTCTTGAGTACATTATTTAAAGAAGCATAAATAAAATATAGATAAACTGCAAAAGCCCCATAGTGGATTGTCCAAAGCCATACTTCAAAACAGGAAAGTCCAAGCAATACATTTTTCTTCTTCAAGCTGGATGTTAAGGTTGGTCAAGCTGCTGTGTTCCCTCCCTGTGGACCTGGGGGGGGGGGGGAAACGGAAGAAAAGAAGACGAAAGAAAAGTAGAGTCAGACATAAGCCTGAGTAAGTCTAGTACTAATTTGTCTATGAATAAAGAACTGGGTATGATAAGTATAAACAAGAAGTGGGCAAGCACTATAAACTTGGTTAAGTTGTCTAGGGTCGAATAGACCGTCGTACCCCATGTTAATCTCTGAATCCATATAAACTAGTTTCCAATTTGCACCCCATAATCAGGGTGATGTGATCCATTCAATGATGATCGGCTCCTACTCGCATAGTTACATGTGTCTTACGGCCCCCGATGTTGTAGTTACCTATGCTGGTCCCACCATGGGGTGTATCAAGTCCCATGGTGGCGGCCCGACACAACCTTAGAATGTACAGGTATGCTACTGGTGTCCAGTGCCTTATTTTTCTGCGCCGGAGTGTGTGCACGCCCGCACCCCGTTAGAACCTACACTGCTACACCACCGCCGTCGATTTGACCTCTTACAATCAGCCCAGTAATCGTGCCCCACCCTGCCTAGTTTCAGGGTATCCTGATACACCTTCTAGGGTTACTGCTGAAAAGGGTCCCCTGTTACTAGGTTTTCTATCTCTAGCCAACATGCTAAGTTGGTTAAGTGTTTTCTAACCTAACCCCCACCAGTCCGTTTAGTTTAGCATGTTCCATTTTGATTAAGTCTTTAGTTCACTTAATCCTAACAATCCTGACTCAGCCTTAATTGTCTTATTAAGGCCCTGACCTCTCACATTAGACAGGTATTGTCGTGGCTGCCTGTTGCCGGTTGGTTCCGGGCAGTCTTACGCCACAACTCAGTCTAACCTCGGGTCCTTATTGGGCTCCATGTTTAACCTCCCACATTGGATAGGTATTGTTGTGACTACTGGACAGCCGGGCGGTTCCGGGCAGGTTTACATCACAACTCAATCCAACCTCGGGTTAAACACATCGTATTTTCTACATTTACATATTTTGTCATTCTTCTTTATTTCTTATATGTAAATATTTGCGGCCCATTATTAAGTTAATGGTGTAAAGGTTACACCAATCATGGGCCCAACCCATACTTGAACTTGGGCCCTTCTATTTTATATTTTCATTCATTAGTAATTTTAACCCAACGTTATTTCCCCCGTTTTACACGTTCGTTTAATATATATATTGGGCTTAGCCTTTTAAAGCCCAATTTAGCCATGCGAAAAGGGGAGGCTCAAGGCGTGATTACATACACAAAAAGGGGAAGGTGAGCGCATGAACTTGCAATATGACGTTGGAAATACAACATAGAAACTGGTGTACTTGCATAGTGATAACATATACTTTGGTCATAAAGCATAGGTGACATGAATCAAAGCATGTGAACTTGTAGTTGAGATAAGAGTCTAAATTGGGTATCATTATTGACACATAGTCATAACTACAACATGAACCTATACTTTTATTTATGCATAATGTCAAACATAAGCATGGCATAAATATTTCTAACATAAGCATGGCATAATGTCAAACATAAGCATGGCATAAATATTTCTAACATAAGCATGGCATAATGTCAAACATAAGCATGGCATAAATATTTCTAACATGAAATCATGATTCTTACTTTAGTCATGTAAACTTGCAAAAAGGGATTTTAAATCTAATCCTAACTATGTACCACATATGTCATCATATAATTCTTGTAAACAAGATAGACTTAATTATGGATTTCAATTATGCCAAATATCATTCATAGCCTAGCCATATTCATAAGTTTGCAAATAGGTTTTCTAGTACAAAAGCATGGCTTAATACATGATGCCAAATTCTCAACATAATTTCATATGGATTATAATAACCAAACTTGTTCTAATTACTTACAAAAAAATATACATCATGATGGCATAGTAGCAAAACCCCAAACTTGCATGAATTTTAATCAACTACATACATGTAGCTTCAACATGGATTACATAATTTGCGAAATATTCCAAACGTATACTTGCATAGAACTACCGCATGTAGTTCTTTATAATGAATAACATAATTCAAGAATATCCAAACGTATATGAATTGATAAGAACACACAAATATGAATTACTTTATTGCCTCAATTCAAGCATACAAACCCACACAATTATTTGTTCATACCAAAGTAATACTCTACTTACAATGGTGTGATGAATTCTCTAATTTAGGGATTGAAGACGCAAATTCCTTTGTTGAATTGATTTGTTTAGGTTGCTTTAAGCTTTAGAATCTTCCTCCTAACCCTCTCTCCAATTTGGTGGCTACTCCTTGTCGTTCCTCAGCAACATGGCGGCTATGTCCTTATTTTTGAATGAATAGATTAGGGTTTAGTCTAGGGTTGTTTATATAGAGGTTAGGAACTGATTAGGACCATTGATGTTGCCTGGATTGATCGTAGCCATTTATTCGCAAGAGAGACCAATTAGAGCCTGCCACCTAGCCCTAATGACAAAGCAGACCACAGAAAATCGGCCAAACACAGACCTGGCCAGCCTGGTTGGCTGGGCTCGACCAGGTCGATACCCCTGTCGACAGGGCTGTCGACAGCCCTGTCGACATGGGTAGCCCAGGTCGACAGCCCAGTCGACCTGGGTGGCCTAGGCGGGTGTTTATCCGCCCTGGCCCATTAGGCCCGATTTTTAATTATTTTATTCTGTTTGAATTTTAAATTTAATTCAAAACTTCCGAAGGCCATATCTTCTTCATACGGACTCCGTTTTTCGAAAACTCGGACTCTATTTCGCGTATTTTTCCGAGACGAACGCAATGGCGTATCCCGTTTCCCTTAGTTCTTTGATTTGAAATTAATTATACTTTAATTTGTGAATTTCACAATTATAGAATTCGCGGGGTGTTACACATAGCAACAATATAAAAATGTGATTTTTATATATGTAGTGAACGCGGACAACGAAATTGACAAAAAGGCGAGCACGACGAAGATTTCTACATATGAAGAGTCATGGCATTTGGTTTAGCTAGTCGGTGAGAACTTCTTACCTTTAATTTAAATTTCTAGTTAAAAATATATACTAGGATGCAGACGGTGTTTAGTAGCACCCGACACCCGTCGTCCACAGACCATGGACGGCTTGTATGCTTGTTTGTTTGATTTTGATGCGTAGTTGATTGTGTGATGTGAAGTGAAATAAAATATTTATATAGTTAAAAAAATATTTTATAGTTGAAAATATAATTTTAACGTGTATTTAAAATGAAATAAATATAAACAAATCGAAAGATTTGTTTATATACACACATTTGACTGGTATTGATTGGGACGATAAATTTTACACATCGCCCAACTGCACAAATAAAATCTTTGTTTGATTGTTTGAAAACCCCACACGGGTATTGGGATGATATATGACGTACACTAATCCAATAATTAGTTGTATGTCGATCGATTGATTGACATGCTGTTATAAGCGTTAAATATTTATATTTGATGCTTATACAGTGTAGAACGCACTCTGGATGATGGTTGATTATTTATCGTTGTTATTTTATACATGTGTTGTAGAAAATCCATATAATTAACATTATATGGTAATTGATTGGGCCTCATTCCAGTTTTGAAATAGAATATTTGAAAATAGAAATGATTTGAAATTCGAATTAAATAGAAATGATTTGAAATTCGAATTAAATAGAAGTGATTTGAAATTCAAATTAAATAGAAATGATTTGAAATTCGAATTAAATAGAAATGATTTGAAATTCGAATTAAATAGAAATGATTTGAAATTCGAATTAAATAGAAATGATTTGTAATTCAAATTAAATTGAAAGGGTTTGAAATTTGAATTAAATAGAAATAGAATTGAAATCATTTTGAATTTAATTTAAATTGGATTGGAATTGAATTGAAATCTATTTGAATTGAAGTCGATTTGGAATGAATTTAAAACGAATTCATATTGGAAAATTCAATTTTGATTTGAATTTGAGATAGAAGTTGAAATCGTTTTGAAAACGAATTTAAAACGATTTATAAAATATGTTTTAAAAAGGAAATCGACGAAATATTTATAATATATATTATATATATATATATATAATGGCCTGAATAGGACGCACCGCACCGCGGAAGTCTGCGAATTTCGACCATTGACTTCGAATGGATATTGCGGGAGATCCGACCGTCGGATTCTCCTAAAACCGGAACCGTTGGGTTTGTATCGAAAAGAGATTTCTAACGAATATTAGAAATTAGAAATCTAACGGTAGGATTTGGAATTATGTCCAAATCTAATTTGGAAAAGGTCGCTGTAAGTGCAGTTCGATGGCCGTTGATGGAAATCGACTGTACGGGCCTTGATAAAATTATTAAAAATAGTAATAATTTGTGTAAAATCATAAGAAATGATTTGGGAAGAATCGGGATGAAAAACTCCACATTTGAAAAGATATAAATAGATTTTTATCGAAATGAACTAGTTTTGAACTAGAATTATAATTCTATTTATTTTTAAATAAATAAATTGAATTTGAAAAGGGTTTTCAAAGTAACCAGAATTTCCAATAATTGAATTGGAATGGATTTGAATCGAAATTGTCTTTGGAATATTTCGATGTTGGATTTCGTGATTATACAGATGTTGTTATGGAAACTTGAAAGATATATATATATATATTTCGTTATTTCCAATACGATATTTGTTGGTCGTAGAATTTGATAATGAATATAAGCCGATATATTTTCCATTTAGAGCCTTGTATTTAATATCAAATGTGATTTGGGTTTGTCGTGAATGCTTTCTTCATTAACACTGTTCTTAAGCCCAGTTGAGAAAAAGATTAAATCTTTTTATTTAGATTTAATGAAGTGTACCAATTGAATAATATTTAATTGGAAATAAATTGGTATTGATTTTTGGGGTTTATCGTGAACAGTGTTGTAAATAACACTTGTTCTTTAACCCGATAACTAATGGAATGTGATTTTGGGTTGTCGTGAATGGTATCTTCAATAATACTGTTCTTAGACCTAAAAGGAGTTAAGAAAATCAGAAACTAACTGGAGATTAGTTAAGTTGAATGGTTTCTGGGGTATTGATCTGATGTTGGTTTCGGCCTTCGGGGTTAATACTTAAGGAATTGCTCACTTGCTAATTTACGGTTAGGGACTGATTGAAATGTGATGTGATTTTGGGTTTATCGTGAATCGTGTTTTAAATGACATTGATTCTTTAACCCAGTTAAAGATTAAAACTAAGTGGAGTTTTAATGAATCTTTAATTAGATTAAAATGATCGAGAATGGAGTATCACCAGTTTTGCTCCAGGCGATAGTTAAATCTTTAATTAGATTTGAACGTGAAATGGTAATTGAATTTACCGATAACGCCGTGGTGTTAGATATGAAGTATGACCAGTTTTACTTCATGGGATGAATAGGTTGGGATTGGGAAATAAAATAAATGATTACTTCGGTGTGGTTCGCTAATCCCAACTAATTTGATTTGATATTCAAAAGGAAGATTAAAGAATAAATTTAAATAATTTATCTTTGATAAAATTAATGGGAACCTTTCCCTAAGAATGTGAAATTTAGAAACTAACTGTAGGTTAGTTAAGAAGAATGGTTTCCTGTGTATTGATCTGATGTTGGTTTCGGCCTTCGGGGTTAATATTTGGGGAATTGTTCTCTTACTAATTTACGGTTAGCGACTAATGAATTGGAATGAGGCGTATGTTGTGTTTGTGTAACACTTGTTTATTATACATGCGAGTTATTCAGAAAGACCGGGTTTATCCCATTCTGAATAATTGATTCGACGTGAGTCGAAGATGAAGACGGTGGTTGAAGACCGGAGATCTTCACGTCGTTTGGATAATTACTGATGATCTTGATTGGGCCGCACACCCAAGAGGAGGGAATCAGTTAGTGGTCGTCCAGACGTACTTGGAGATCGATGGATAAGCGAGGTACAAGGTGCCTCCGGTTTCGTTCAGACCCAGAATGGACTTGTAAATGGACTGTGTGTCTGACATTGGATTTCATTCTATGTGATTGATATCGGTTGCATGGAGTGGTTTGCCTGTGTGGCATGCTAAGATGCAAATGATCAAGGCTTCTGTTGAAAAGAAAAGTCTTGTGGTTGATGATCAAAGCACGGCCTTTGTGGCGTAGCTTTTTGTAGCGTGAATTCGCGAGCCTCACACCCCGGTTGTGAACCAGAAACGGGAGAGGACCTCAGGGAGGACATGCGTTTCTTTCTAGCTAGAAGTGGCGTCAGTTGTTTTACACGCCCTGACGAGTTTGACTTATGTGGTTGTTGCTATTGTGAGGCGCCTCGGATATATCGGTGACTATGTGAAGCTGATGGAGTCGTTCGTTGGCTCATTTGCGCGCCAAAGGGCGGGGAAACGTAGTGTTCAGGCATTTTAATCCACATCGGTGGACCGGCCCTGACGATCCAAGGGTCACTCGAGCTCTGATCCTGAGACATGGTAGGCTAGATTGTCTCGAATCGGTAGAGGACTATCTTTTGCCTCGGTTTGCAGATGGAAATCCAATTTCCAATATGTGACTTTGCGGTTTTGATTGTAATCCTATATATGGCGACATAGTGGGATGGGGCGCTCATGCCGCCTATGATTGATATTTATGATTGTATATAAAATCAGAAACTAACTGGAAACGAGCTAAGATGGGTGGTTTCCTGGGTATTGGTCTGATGTTGGTTTCGGCCTTCAGGGTTAATACTTAGGGAATCGTTCTCTTACTAATTTACGATTAGAGTCTGATTAAGAAACAAAAGATGAAATTTAGCGTATCAAGCATTCTTGGCTATTATAAGGTAAAAACCCTATCCTCCGGCCTGCGTTGCATTGTATGATGGGACCTGGGTCTTATAATAGCTTCATTTTTCTTTATTTAGCATTGCGCTGTTTGTTTTATGCACTGGTATTCTCGGGAGGAAACCCGTTCCGTGTTATACGGCGTGGTCCCTTGATTTACCTAACTTTAAAATAAAGATTAATAACTGTTTTAGTTCTCACACCAGTCCCATGACTGACCTGGAGTTTATTGTTTTAACCTAAACTCTGGGTGCCCTTATTTTGACACGGGCAGCTAGTAGTTTTGGTTTTGCAGATTTATATTCAAATGATCCTGGTTTACAGCTGGAATGATATCCAGAAAGCTTTGTATCCGTATATCTCCTTCAATTGTGTATTGTATTATTTTCCGCTGCTATGTAATGTATTGTAATCTCTGATATTTTATAATGTGTAATATTTATTCATACTCTGTATATTCTTGTATTCTGATGGAATTGTTGTAATATACAATGAAATGTTCTTCTGTCTGCGTTCTTTTGTGTGTTGTTCTCGAAGTATCCGCTCTTTCCTTACCGGGGAAGTTACGGGTCTTTACATTTTCCCGATCCTGATTATCGATATAAATACCATATCGACTAACCAATCATCAGAAATTACCAGATCATTAATAGAAAGACGTTAAAGGGTGAGAAATAGAAAGAAAGAAATATTAGAATAGGAGAAGAACAGAAATAACCACACAGAATCTCACATCGCAGCGGAATAAAATATAATAAACAACAACTTTTGGAATACAAAAATTTACTGTATATACATATCATTATCAGAGTACAATATTTACAACACATCGGAAATAACAATAATTAGATAACGTTGAAGCCTACTGCTCCATGCTTCTCCAATGATATATGAAAATACCTAAACTACTTGATTGTCTGTACAAATTTGGGCACCCAAGAGTTTAAGGTAAAACAAAAATAAACTCTGGGTCAGTCATGGGACTGGTGTGAGTATCTCCAAACACTTGGTTTAACTTTTAAAAATTCTTTTTGTAAGAAAATATAATCGTAAGACCAATCCGCACATAAATACGGTCGGTTTTTACTATACAACAACCCAAAACAGTTTTTGAAAATCATAGCTTTTCTGATATTATAACAGTGTCTAAAACAAGTAAATATCAATCTAGCAGAACGCTCACATCTCACGCTCTACATGTATAGTATACAATCAAAACTGCGGGCTCTTATTGGATCATGGATTCCAACTGGCAAGGTATGGGACCACCTTCCGACAGTGCATCTCCAGAGAGGAATACACCGGGTTCAACAAGAACATCTTGCAACCTAAGCAAAACATGACCGACCCCTCATTTGCTTGAGAGTACCAGATGTATTGTCACCAACGGTTGGGATCTGCGGCCGTTCCCGAAAGGGACAACATCGATAGATTTAAGAAACAAAAGGAATTTCTCTAGATCAGGTGACAATACATCCTACTTGGTAGCTAACCACTTAGCCATGCGACCTACCCGGTTTTATACCATTTCCCAGTTGTGAGGCTTGAGGTTACGATTACTTGATAGCACCATCTCTTTGAATGCCACATTGTCAGATCCGTTAATCACTAATTGATTTGCACAAAGATATTTAGGATATTATGCTAAGAGAATAAATTCTCCGCCACCAGATGTATATTTGTACAGACCAATATATGCGATCATTGGAAATACTCTGTCAGACATTCGTCCATACACGTTCGTTCTGGGACTGAACAAAACCGAAGGCCCAATTTTCGTAATTCCATCTTAGGAAATTTCTACCTAAGATTTACAAAAAAAGCCCTTGCACTTCACTCCATCTTCGATTGTCTATATAATTTGACTCGTAACGCTACTGCCAATACAGAGTGGTTCTCGGATTAAAATCCAACCGATCTCTCCATATTGACAACGGTATTGGCCAATACTTCGATAGTCGGTTATTTAACTATCGAAGAAAAATAAACAAACAATCATCCATAACATCAAACAATCACTGGGCCCTTTAATTAATATTTTATTAATTAACTCACTTCAACATTTCCTTATCGATATTTGTTAACACGGTATTTTCAATAATCATCCTGCCCTCTTACACTATTGGGAAAGCATTTCTCATATATCATCTTATTTTTATTTTCTATACTTAGAAATATCCTCTATTTACTTTTTGAATTCATTTCCAATTACTCCTTCCTTTCACGAGCCTTCATTTATATACTCAGGAAATATTTATTTTTTTATATTTCAAAAATTCCACTTATTTGGGTTAAAACGAATGTTGTGTAAAACATCGTTACAACAACCCAAATCATTGCACTCAACTAAATTTTATTCAAACATTGATCTTTGAGACTGAATCTTGTTATTTATCGGTTAAAAATGAAATCAATCAAGTTGGGGTATAATTACCTCTCAGACCTTGATTGAATAACATCTTAACGTCAAAATAGACAAGACTTGTTGCCTCGAATAATAAACACCGTAAAATCCAATTATTCATTTTTAAAATGTGTATATGTTTCTCTTTTTATTCTTACCAGATTTAATTACAGATTTCCTTTTTTTTATAATATTCAATTTTAAATTCATTTCCTTATCGAATTCAATATACGTTGATATATTGATTTTCTAGTTATCCAATTTTCTTAAAAATATTCTAACTCCTTAAATTTCCGGAAAATTTTGCCATAACCTCCTTTGTACGGGTCACTCGGTTAAACTACCAAATGCCTCTTTGGGCCCTTTCCATTCAAAACGAAAATAAAAAAGCCAAGCGGCTTGCCGATTACATGTACCTTTTGTTAGGCACTTAAATTTTAATCTCCATTCTCTTCATTCCATACCTGTTTAACACATGTATACCCATTTCCAATTTATTCCAACTTAATCCGGTCATTTTAAACTCGATTCGCTAATTTATTTATTAACTAGCTCTTTTGCCTATTTCACTCTTATTTGAACATAACACCTTTGTATACATTTTTAATTTACTTAAAAAAACAGTCGAATTCCCTTTTCAACTCAAGTTATATTTTGATTTCAAATATAAATTACAAACACCCTTTTTCTTATCCAAAGTCCAATTTCGATTCAAAATTCCATTAACTAAATATTCTTCAAATTAGTTAATTCTATTCAACAATTAAAAATCTGATTTTTGTTTCAAAAATCAAATCAGTACACCACTTGAGTTCAGATATATTTTATAACTCAAAATCTGGATTTTTCTAATGGAAATTCGGATTTTATTTGATTAAAATCCCTTTATTTATTTAAATAAACCATTATGGTTTTTAAACGATTATGGCGTTGTTTTTCTGGAAATTTGATTTTGACATAACTCAAAATCTATATGAAAAAATCCAGAATTTTCTTTTCCATTAGAAAACTATTATCAAATTGGTCCTGACGATTCTTGTTTCAAATCATCCTGACTTAAATTGAGTCTTATATATTCAATTGAATTTCGAAATGCCAAAATACGAACTACTGCCTATGGCGAGTTCGTTTTTAATTATAATTGAATATAATCATTTTAAACTTCATTCGATAATAATTCCAAATCCATTCTGATATATTTAAATATAAATTAAACTGGTTTGCCAAATCTAACTTAATATTTCCGATTATCTCTAATCGTCCATTATTTCATAGCTCTGTTATACATTTATTTATACTTCGATTTTCTATATAAAATTCCGGTTCCTTTTATAAATAAATTAATTATAAAATTCAATATAATAGAATTTCAATCATAAATCCGTTGGATTTTTCTCAATTCAGTTAATATTTCGAATTCCGAAAGATAATTAATCATTCTGTTTCAAAACACTTTCTGATTCACTTTTAAATTCATATTTGAATTTATAATTTCAAATTATCCAATGATAATTATCTCACTTAATTTATAAACACAATTTACAAATTTAACTTCCTTGTTGTATAATTTAAAACTTCAAATCCATTTGAACCCTAATTCATATGCTAGAATATTTTATCGATTATAACAGATATATATATATATATATATATAAACAATGAATCTAATTTCACATTTAAATTTAATTCTTTCAATTACAATTCCAATATCTTATTTGAAAATCATTTATTTTATAAAAGTCTATCATTGAATCAGATCATGAATCCATATGGATTTATTTCAGTTTAATTTATATTCCAAACATTGGAATAAATACCCTTGTTTCCCTTTTTAACACGATCCCAATTCTCATTTTAAATTCATATTTGAATTTAAAATTTAAAATTATCCAAATGATAATTTTTCACCTTTATTTATAAATACCGTTTATAAATTCATTTTAATTTCCCGCATTATCTAATGAAAATTATTCCTTTTAATTTATAAACCCCGTTTATAAATTCACTTCAATTTCCCGCATCATTTAATTTATAAACATCGTTTATAAATTCCTTTGCTTGTTTTTATTATTCAAAACAAATTAATATTTCTTGTCCATTCGAATTTCAAATTCTATTTTTGGAAAAATAGATTTCCCTTTAAATATCTAAATATTCCTATCACAATATTTTTATAAATCAATATTCAGACCCAGTGATATTCAATCAATCAAAAACACGTAATTATCAACCATAGGTTTTCTACACATCTTATATGATAATATATGAAAACAAACAAATAATAATATTTTTGAGGAATCCAGTTGGATCCCTCTATCCTGTTTTCCTGCATCCAGAGACGATAGCCGACATAAATAATACCCATCCTACTTCGAGGCAGGATATCGCAGTATAGAAGGTCATCCACTATCATAGCATGGGGTGCATAGGGTCATCCGCTAATGATACTGCGGGCATCCGCTAATGGTGCTGCGGGAACTATCCAATCACCAATATATATAATAATCACAAACACCAATCCTATATAACTAATATATATTTAATAATAACCACAGTAATATTTTAAATGCAACTAAACAACCATCAATTATTTTTAATAACTAAAAATAATTCTAAATAATAAGTTGAGTGAGATTTACTCACCATGTATTTTTTTCGTTTTGCGTTGAACACATGCTGAAGCATACTATATAAATTTCACAGTGATTCCTCCATATGTCTGTTTTCCAATGTAAAACAAAAATAAATAAAATTTCAGTTATTGAATTTATATGAATTTAATTTGATTAATTATCCATGTGAACCAATCCAAATTAAACCATAATTTTACTTAAACAATTAGTCTACAATTTTATTTCTTTACTAACTAATTCTTTTATACAAACTAATTTCTATTAAAATAAGTGACCAATATATAAATAAATTTCTATTTAAATTTTGAATCTTAAAAGTCAAAAATTATCTTAATTCCCTTTCTTCTCCAAACCCCTTACCTGCGAACCAACTTCACAGATCCGTCCATCTCCTACTCCAGATAGACCCCTTCACCCTCACCACTACACTCGCTGTCTTCCTTTTCTACCTTGCCATCCACTCCGACCTAATTCGCAGGCCATCCCTCATCATTACATCCTTCAATACGCAGTTACAGTATCGCCTCCAAACACTCCAGACATCGGAATCCCCAAACTACCCCGACCTTCAAAAAAAATCATGCCAGCCAAAACTGTTAAACCTTTAAACCACCAAATCGTGAGCTTTTTGATGATGCCGCTCTTTAGGAATTCAAACGAACTCTTCGAGCTACCCTCTGCTCGAGAACGGGCCTCTCTCCAAACACCGATACTGAATTCGAATCCCCAGCCCTTCGAAGTAGTGATACCCTATCTTGTGCGCATCTTCAGTCTCACAGATCGTGCCTTTGAATTTTCGATGGCTCAGTTTGATGGATTCGAACATTGATTAGATCAAACTCGTGAATGTTCCAATGTGATTCGAGTTGTATACGAGATTCAACTATCGCGAGATTATCAATTCCAAACCCAATTTAAACTCTTTTTTTTTTCTGAAATTGATTTGGAATTTCATTGCGAAGTGACCATATTTTTGAAGTGTTTTGAAGCTTTCGATTTTGCCTGGGAAGTGAATGAAAGGGGTAAAACGAACCAATGATTTAAATTGAAGAGGAGCAGCATCATATTTGCTGAAGTTTTCAATAGAAATTGATTTCCAGAAGAGTGAAAGTGAAAAGAAATAAGGGGAGGGATATCGTGTATAAATATAGGAAGAAGCATAATGTAGAAGGAGTAGGCCTGTTACGGGTACAGGGTAGTTGTGTAAATTAGGGTAGGTTAATTAAATGTGATTTGATTTTGTGCTTATCTATGGATTTTAAAATCAAATATTTCGGGGTTCCGAACTCCTATTTAGACTTAACAATTGCCTTTTCTAGCGTTATCTCACTATTCTGAACACACTAGGACATGTTCTGAAGCCCAATTCCATCATATGGAGAAGATATTAATTTAAATCGATATAAATTCAATCCAAAACAATTAATTCCTTAATAGTAAATTATTATTATCATCGTATATATATTCAAATAGAATTTATACTGGTCATCTGAAATATTTTGATTCAGTTTTATATTGAATTATTTCAGATTTTCGTATTATGATGATTATATATATTCGAAATAAATCGTATTTCGATTATTAAATCGATAAATCAATATAAAAATTGATTTATATTGTCAACTTAATATGTAAAACCATATTAAATAGTTAATAATATTGACCAAAAATTCGGGTCGTTACATTCTTCCCTCTTTAAAAAAATTTCGTCCCCGAAATTACTAAGGTAGGAAAAATGCTTCAAACCCATCCATTTATGTTGAAACTCAACATTTCATATTTCTACAAATTTTAGTTCCAACCCAACTTTTGGTTTTTATTTATATTGAATATCATATATGCCTACATTCATTTTATCTGAATGATTTACAATCAATTCATATTCCATTCAAATTGATTCTGATCAAATTATTCACTTCGATCTATTTAACTTGCTTAAGTTAAATTAAATTCCACAATTCAAATACCCGAGTTTTTATTTCAAATCCTTTTGAAATCACATAAATATATATACATATATTTATAACCATTTCAAATTCAAAATATTTGAATTTTTTTAAACCAACTTGTTTCCTTTCAAACAAATTTATCACTTATAAACTTGAAAATGAACATTGATGCTGCTGCAGCCATCATCAAAATTATTTTCCAGCCACTAAAGTGAGTTCAGTGCTTTATCACTCCAAAAATCTATTAAAAATGATTTTAATTCGAATTCTTCAAAGTAATGATACATTACTTTATATTTATTCAGAAAATAGTTTTCCAGACACCCAGGATTTTGAATTCTTAATTCCAATTCTGAATCTAGTTTTAATTCATCACGTTTGTATATATCATTCATATACAAGTTCGATTTGGCTATAAATAACCATTTCAATTTTATAATCTCATTTGATTATAATATAAACAACCAATACATCCATAAAATATTAAAATTTCAGGAAAATTCATTTCATATCAAAATATAATTTTGGGTAAAATTATTTCATTTACCCATTTTAGAACAATATTGTGTCGAATTGTTCTATTGAAGTGTCTAGAAACACCTATCGATACAGTTGTACTTCCTGTATCGAACAGAATTCATAAACCACTCGTCAAACCAATCAACACGATATAAAACAATTTTGAATCAAATAACAAATACGCGCTCTCATATATATACATATATATATATATATATATATGTATGTATGTATGTATGTATGTAGACACACACACACTCAACTCATTTTAGGGTACTACTGACCCAATCTTTAATGAGTAAACTCCACCAAAGCCTAGGTGTTTGCTCAACCTAAGCTCTGTTGCCACTGTAACGAACCAACATTTTCCCGATCCTGATTATCGATATAAATATCATATCGACTAACCAATCACCAGAAATTAACAGATCATTAATAGAAAAAGTTAGAGGGTGAGAAATAGAAAGAAAGAAATATTAGAATAGGAGAAGAACAGAAATAACCACACAAAATCTCACATCGCAGCGGAATAAAACATAATATACAACAACTTGTGGAATACAATTTTTTTTATTGTATATACATATCATTATCAGAGTACAACATTTACAACACATCGGAAATAACAATAAACGTTGAAGCCTCATCCTCCAAGCTCCTCCAATGATATCTGAAAATACCTGAACTACTTGATTGTCCGTACAAATTTGGGCACCCACGAGTTTAAGGTAAAACAAACAAAATAAACTCTGGGTCAGTCATGGGACTGGTGTGAGTAACTCCAAACACTTGGTTTAACTTTTAAAAATTCTTTTCGTAAGAAAAGATAATCGTAAGACCAATCCACACATAAATACAGACGGTTTTTACCTTACAATAACCCAAAACAGTTTTTGAAAATCATATCTTTTCTGATATTATAACAGTGTCTAAAACAAGTAAATATCAATCTAGCAGAACGCTCGCATCTCACGCTCTACATATATAGTATACAATCAAAACCGCGGGCACTTATTGGATAATGGATTCCAACTAGCAAGGTACGGGACCACCTTCCGACGGTGTATCTCTAGAGAGGAATACACCGGGTTCAACAAGAATATCTTGCAACCCAGGCTAAACGTGACCGGCCCCTCACTTTGCTTGAGAGTACCGAATGTATTGTCACCAACGGTTGGGATCAGCAAACGTTCCCGAAATGGAAAGCATCGATAGATTTATGAAACAAAAGGAATTTCTCTAGATCAGGTGACAATACAACCTACTTGGCAGCTAACCACTTAGCCATGTGACCTACCCGATTTTATACCATTTCCCGGTTGTGAGGCTTGAGGTTACGATTACTTGATAGCACCATCACTTTGAATGCCACATTGTCGGCTCCGTTAATCACTAATTGATTTGCACAAAGATATCTAGGATATTATGCTAAGAGATTAAATTCTCCGCCACCAGATGTATATTTGTATAGACCAATATATGCGATCATTGGAAATACTCTGTCAGACATTTGTCCATACACGTTCGTTCTGGGACTGAACGAAACCGAAGGCACAATTTCCGTAAATCCACCTTAGGCAATTTCTACCTAGGATTAACAGAAAAATCCCTTGCACTTCACTCCATCTTCGATTGTCTATATAATCTGATTCGTAACGCTACTGCCAATACAGAGTGGTTCTCGGATAAAAACCAACCGGTCTCTCCATATTGACAACGATATTGCCCAATACTTCGATAGTCGGTTATTTAACTATCGAAGAAAAATAAACAAACATTCATCCATAACATCAAACAATCACTGGGCCCCTTAATTAATATTTTATTAATTAAATCACTTCAACATTTCCTTATCGATATTTGTTAACACGGTATTTTCAATAATCATCATGCCCTCTTACACTATTGGGGAAGCATTTCTCATATATCATCTTATTTTTATTTTCTATACTTAGAAATATCTTCTATTTACTTTTGGAATTCATTTCCAATTACTCCTTCCTTTCACGACCCTTCATTCATATACTCAGGAAATATTTATATTTTTATTTCCAAAATTCCACTTATTTGGTTTAAAACGAATGTTGTGTAAAACATCATTACAACAACCCAAATCACTGTACTCAACTAAATTTTATTCAAACATTGATCTTTGAGACTGAATCTTGTTATTTATCGGTTAAAAATGAAATCAATCAAGTTGGGGTATAATTACCTCTCAGACCTTGATTGAATAACATGTTAACTTCAAAACAGATAAGACCAGTTGCCTCGAATAATCAACACCGTAAAATCCAATTATTCATTTTTAAAATGTGTATATGTTTCTCTTTTTATTTTTACCAGATTTAATTATAGATTTCCTTTTTTTATAATATTCTATTTTAAATTCATTTCCTTATCGAATTCAATATACGTTGATATATTGATTTTCTAGTTATCCAATTTTCTTAAAAATATTCTAACTCCTTAAATTTCCGGAAATTTTTGCCATAACCTCCTTTGTACGGGTCACTCGGTTAAACTACAAAATGCCTCTTTGGGCCCTTTCCATTCAAAAAGAAAATCAAAAAGCCAAGCGGCTTACCGATTTAGCGCATAAAAACCCATATGGAAATTAAACATGTACCTTTTGTCGGGCACTTAAATTTTAATCTTCATTCTCTTCATTCCATACCTGTTTAACACATGTATGCCCATTTCCAATTTATTCCAACTTAATCCGGTCATTTTTAACTCGATTCGCTAATTTATTTATTAACTAGCTCTTTTGCCTATTTCACTCTTATTTGAACATAACACGTTTGTATATATTTTTAATTTACTTTAAAAATAGTCGAATTCCCTTTTCAACTCAAGTTATATTTTTGATTTCAAATATAAGTTAAAAACACCCTTTTTCTTATCCAAAGTCCAATTTCAATTCAAAATTCCATTAACTAAATATTCTTCAAATTAGTTAATTCTATTCAACAATTAATAATCTGATTTTTGTTTCAAAAATCAAATCATTACTTCACTTGAGTTCAGATATATTTTATAACTCAAAATCTGGATTTTTCTAATGGAAATTAGGATTTTATTTGATTAAAATCCCTTTATTTATTTATTTAAATAAACCATTATGGTTTTTAAACGATTATGGCATTGTTTTTCTGGAAATTTGATTTTGACATAACTCAAAATCTATATGACAAAATCCAGAATTTACTTTTCCATTAGAAAACTATTATCAAATCGGTCCTCACGATTCTTATTTCAAATCATTCCGACTTAAATTGAGTCTTATATATTCAATTGAAGTTCGAAATGCCAAATTACGAATCACCGCGCTGTGGCGAGTTCGTTTTTAATTATAATTGAATATAATCATTTTAAACTTCCTTTGATAATAATTCCAACTCCATTCTGATATATTTAAATATAAATTAAACTGGTTTGCCAAATTTGACTTAATATTTCTGATTATCTCTAATCGTCTATTATTTCATATCTCTGTTATACATTTATTTATACTTCGATTTTCTATATAAAATTACAGTTCCTTTTATAAATAAATTAATTATAAAATTCAATATAATTGAATTTCAATTATAAATCCGTTGGATTTTTCTCAATTCAGTTTATATTTCGAATTCCGAAATATAATTAATCATTCTGTTACAAAACACTTTCTAATTCATTTTTAAATTCATATTTGAATTTATAATTTCAAATTATCCAATGATAATTATCTCACTTAATTTATAAACGCAATTTACAAATTTAACTTCCTTGTTGTATAATTTAAAACTTCAAATCCATTTGAACCCTATTTCATATTATAGAATATTTTATCGATTATAACATATATATATATATATATATATATATATATATATATAAACAATGAATCTAATTTCACAATTAAATTAAATTCTTTCAATTACAATTCCAATATCTTATTTGAAAATCATTTATTTTATAAAAGTCGACATCGTCGAATCAAATCATAAATCCATATGGATTTATTTCAGTTTAATTTTGTGATGCCCCCCCAACCTGCGCACCAGCCGACATTTCCAATGAAAGAGCGCTGTGCTAATGCCTGACTAGCACGGGACGGTCGCGAAGAAAGGAAAGGAAAGGAATTTGAACTAACAAGGAACCTGTAGTATATCTCACAGCGCATGGGATAAAATATAATAATAACATACTTTTACATAAAGTAGACGAGACAGTGCATAAGCTGAAAACTAAACATCGTAGCCTTGGAAAATCCAAATACAGCTTATGTTCCACTTCATCATTATTACAACATTAAAACTGTCTCTAAAGCAAAAGAAAGGAAAGGTACACTACTAATGCCCAAAGTAGTGACAAGCAGTGACACATGGAGAATATATATAGAATAGTACGTGTAAGCCTCCTGCTCGTCTCCGGACAGCTACTCGTGCACAACCAGCCAACCTGTCTCTAGTCTGCCCGTTTAAGAGCACCAAGAATAATAAGAAGAGACATAAAACTCTGGGTCAGACAATAGTCTGGTATGAGCGATAAGCAGCAAAACAGAACAATAACAGGTATACTAAACCATACCTGGACCTGCAACCAAAGAGTTAGCACAACATACCGTACAATGCTCCAAGGTGCCACTAACATATGGCGTAAAGGATATGGGGGTGGGGGTTGTGCATGTCATAATGATGTCAAACAATCAAGCATAGCAACCATCCTCACATCTCTTACTTAGTGCGTAAAGCATACGATATCCACCACTTTGATCACCCTATTCCTTGCTATGATCACTCTACCCCATGGAGTCATGGCAACCCCACTGCACTGATCCATAGCCACTAGTCCTTGCTATGTCCACTCTGCCCCATGAAGTCATGGCGACTCCACTGCACTGGCTCATAGCCATGCTATGATCACTCTGCCCCATGAGGTAATAACTACCCCCACTGCACTAATCCGTAGCCAATATCCGTCTTTCCGTGGTGAATCAAAGTTATGGACATCGACAACTCCTTAACACACGTCCCGCAGCAAAGTCCAACTCATGAAGTTCACTCGTTGGTTCCCATCTGGATCCTGAGTAACGACTTCCCATTTGGACTACCTTTGCATCTCGGGTTTTGGTCATTATCCCATTCGTCCTTCTATTCCATTCAGTCCATGCTCGAAGACCAGTCCGTGATCCTCCTTCAGTTCGCTGCTCGTGACATCGTGCCTGGCTCGTGATGATGCTCTGCTCGTGACTCATGGTCGGTTCGTGACTCCTACTCGTGGTCCTTACTGTGCGCCGTGGCGATGCTCCGGTCGTGGTCACCCTAGGAGTTCCGGTCATGGCTCTTCCTCCATGTCGGCTCGTGGCTCGTGAGCCCCACTCGTTGATTCCTGGTCGTGATGGTGGGCTCGGGTCGTGGCAACATCCCTTGGCAGCTCGTGATGCTACATCAGACCGTGGAAAGAAAAAGGGTGCTCTAGCTCGAAGCGGCACGTAGAGATGGGTGATCCGGTTCGTGCGCTTGGGTGCGCTGGCTCATGAAGTATTGTAGCAGCTCGTGAAGATGATGTCACGATCCGGGGTCAGGTCGCATAGGTGCTCCACGAATGGGAATGTTCTGCAAATTCTGCAACTTTCTAGCAAGCAATTTACGCCATACGACGGCGCTTTCGACCATTCTAACTTTTCTAAACAATCATGAATCATTTCAAATAGTCATAGCAACATGTATAATCAACCATAAACATTAAAACAACAATTTTAACATGCCAATATGGATCAAAACTACCCAAAATCCATGTTTTCCTCTTAATACCTTTAATCATGATTTGGCCATACGATTAGTAAAACACAACCAAATTAACCCAAATTTCTAATAGAGGCTTAGAATAATATTTTGAAATTTATAAATATTTTTCCAGAATTTAATCATGTTTAAATTCGCTAATTAACCTTAATTAACCATAATTAGTGAGGAACTATGCAAATCACTCACCTTTTCCACAAATAAAACTTTTAGAACTGAAACTCCACTGATTTGGGTGAATACTGATGTCTAACATCAGCTCCAACTTTGCTTAGGTGTTATTCCTCCTTAATTTGGTGTAGGTTAGGCTAATCCTCGATTAAACGGTGATTAGAGATGATTCTAGATGTTCGAGGCCATTGTTAGGGTTTCTAGGAGGTAAATGGCGACTAGAAAACCGAAATGGAATGAATTCCTAACTCATTTCAGCCTCCCCATAACCCTAATCCCGAAATGGGTTATGGGCCCATTCATCAATCACCTCATTTGGCCCGGTTAAGCAGTTTTTCACCTCCTAAACCTTAATTCAGCCATATCTCCCAAACGGTAAGTCTAGTTTTCACATATGACCACTCTACGGAAAGGTAAACCATCATCCTGATCTAACGGAAGTGGTTTTATGTCAAAACTACTTTCCAATCAAAAGTTATGGCCGAAAAAAGATCAGCTAGGGGCAAAACGGTCATTTAAAAATCGGCGAAAATCATGAACATGGGAAATGACCCCAATAGTCGTCTTCCAAAGTTACATGACCATACGACTTCGTATCTGAAAGAAATAAATATTCTACGATCCTTCGATGCGTAGAATGCGGGTCGTTACATTCTTCCCCCCTTAAGAAATTTCGTCCCCGAAATTCCATAACCCAAAACATATAAAGGATCCCGCATGCTTACCAATCATTAACAAAACAATAAAGCATACAAAACAACACAACAAGCCAATCATAGCATGCGGTTTACTAATAAGGGAGTACTATACCGATATAAAACCTTACCAGGCAAAGAGTTTGGATACTTCCTCCTTATGTTCTCCTCTGTTTCCCAAGTACAGTTTTCCTCATCATCACCCCAACGGACTTTGACTAGTTTCACCGCCTTCCTTCGAAGCTGCTTCGTATCGTTCCCAACAATACGCATAGGTCTGCGGTTCCCAGCCGCCTTGGGTTCAACCTCGATATCGTCCAACTGATCTGGTGAAATAGCCACACTAGAGTCGTGCACAAACTTCCTTAACTAGGAAACATGAAATACGTTGTGAACTCCTGCCATCTTCTCTAGTAATTTAACTTTATATGTCAAATTCCCAACTTGCTCAAGAACTGGGAATGGACCAACAAATCTGGGTGTTAACTTGCCTCTCCTGCCAAATCATATCACGCTCTTTAACAGAGAAATCTTGACAAACACCAAGTTGCCAATGGAGAACTTTAAATCTCTTCTCCTCTTATCAGCATAACTCTTTTGCCTATCTTGGGCAGCCTTCATTCGTTGTCGGATAACTTTGATCTTATCTGAGGTTTCTCTTATCACATCTGGCCCAATCACAAATTTCTCACCAGTTTCTAACCAACATGACAGTGAGTTGCATGATCTTCCGTACAAAGCTTCAAATGGAGCCATACCAATACTGGAATGGTAACTATTATTATATGCAAACTCAACCAGATGTAAATGGTCATCCCATGATCCACCAAAATCCAATATATAAGCTCTTAAGAGGTCTTCTAAAATATGATTCACCCTCTCTGACTGATCGTCGGTTTGAGGATGATACACGGTAATGAGATGTAATTCTGATCCTAATGCCTCTTGTAAGCTCTTCCAAAATCCACTAGTGAACAATGGATCTCGGTCACTCACAATGCCTTTGGGTATTCCATGAAATCTCACTACCCACTTCATATATAGTTTCGCTAACTTAGCTGCTGTTCTATTTGACTTGATAGATATAAACCTTGCACTCTTGGTCAATCGATCCACAATTACACAAATGCTATCATGACCTGATCTAGTCCTTGGTAGACCGTCGATGAAATCCATCGAGACTTGTTCCCATTTCCATTCTGGAATTTCTAATGGTTGCAAAAACCACTAGGCTTCTTTTGCTCAGCTTTAACCAGCTGGCAGTTCATGCATTTGGATATAAACTTCCCAACATCTCTTTTCATCCCTTCCCAGTAGTAGATCTGCTTCATGTCTCGATACATTTTGTTACCACCAGGATGTATAGTCAGATTTGAGTGATGACATTCTCTAAGTACTTTATCTCTCAATCCATTCACGTTGGGTACAACCAGTCTTCCATTCTTTCTAAGCCATCCATCTCGATCAAGCCCGTACTTGTTCATCTCTTCGTCGATTCCCATCTCTAACTTTGAGATGATTTCCAATAGGTTAGGATCGTCCCTCTGGCTGGAAACAATCCGCTCAATCAAAGTGGGTCTGATCGTCAAACTTGCTAACATTTCTTGATCCAATTCGCACTTTGGTCTGAAATCATACCCAGCGATATACTCCAGTTGCTTCCATTCCAGAAACATAGCCCCTAAACTGACATGTCTCCTACTCAAGACATCAACTACTGCATTGCCTTTTCCTGTTGTATATGCGATATCAAAATCATATGAAGCCAAGAATTCTAACCATCTTTGTTATCGGAGATTTAGATCCTTCTGAGAGAAAAGATACTTTAATGACTTATGGTCAGTAAACAACTCGAATCATTCTCCCAAGAGATAATGTATCCACATCTTCAACGAGAACACGATCGCTGCCAATTCCAAATCGTGGGTAGGATACCTTTTCTCGTGCGGTTTCAGTTACCGACTTGCATAACCTACAACCCTACCTCCTTACATTAATACAGCACCTAGTCCGGTACCACATGCATCTGTGTATACTGTCATCTCTTTATTCCCCTTAGGAATGACTAACACTGGTCCACATGTCAACTTGTCCTTTAGACTCTTGAATGCATTCTCGCACTTTTCGTCCCAGACGAAATCTTGATCCTTCTTGGTCAACTATGTCAACGGTTCTTCTATCTTGGAGAAGTCTTGGATAAACTTACAATAATATCCAGCTAACCCCAAGAAACTTCTTGTGTCTGTTGCATTCTTGGGCGTAGACCAATCTTGTACCGTAGCCACCTTCGCAGGGTCCACGGCAATACCATTCTCCGAAACAACATGGCCCAAGAATCTCACTTCCCTCCTCCAGAAGTGACACTTAGAGAACTTTGCTTTCGATTGGTGTTTTCTCAACACCTCCATCACTATCCTCAAATGTTCCTTGTGTTCTTCCTCTGTCCTCGAATAAACCAAGATATCGTCTACGAACACAAGAACAAACTTATTCAACTGATCTCTGAATACCCTATTCATAAGATCCACAAAATATGCTGGTGCATTGGTCAACCCGAATGGCATGACCAACCACTCATAAAATCCAGACGGCGTCCGAAATCCCATTTTAGCTATACTCTCAGCTTCCACTCTAAGCTGATGAAAACCTGTCGCGAGATCTAACTGGGAGAACACTCTCGCGCCACTCAACTGATCAAACAAATCATCTATCCACGGTAGAGGATACTTATTCTTCCTCGTCACCTTATTCAGCTCACGGTAGTCCACACACAATCGAAGGGAACCATCTTCCTTGGTAGCAAACACAACTGGTGCTCCCCATTCAGAAACACTTCTTCTGATAAATCTCTTCTTTAAAAGATCGCTCACTTGCACCCTGAGCTCTCGCTGCTCCCTTGGTGCCATACGACGAAGTGGCATCACTATAGGTCTGGCATTTTTCACTAAATCAATACGGAACTCAATCTCTCGGTGTGGTGGAAGTCCGGCCACTTCCTCGAGACATCGTGATACTGGCCAGCCATGGGCACATCTGATAACTCATCATGCGGGATGTCGAGGGAATTTAGAAAACTAGCCATTACCCCATCACTAGGTAGACCACCAAACACTACCCTCCGCCATCATCCGCTCTAAGTATCACCAAAAGCCCTCACAGTCTACCACCACCTCGTATCTTTGGAGCCAATCGACTCACAAAATAATGCCAGACCCAGTAAAGCCCAAAACAAAGCAATCACAAGCAAACATACGCCCATGACTCGATAAAACCAAATTACGACAAATCATGTTAAGGCTAGTCGAACCACCAATCGAGTTCGTCACCGCTAAAGGTCTATCGACTATCTCGGGTTCCAATCCCAACCTATCTACCAGGCCACTAGATATGAAGGAACGGGAAGCTCCGGTATCAAACAATACTCGAACAGGAACATCATAAACATAAAGCATACCTTGAATGATGACATTATTTCCTTTCTCCGCCGCATTTGGGGCATTTGACGAAGAAGGGACAACATTGATAGCATATGCTTTCACAATCTGCTTTTCTTTAGGGGGTTATGGACACTTATCCTTATGATGTCATACTTGGTTGCAGTTGAAATACTTCTTGTCCCCTGGCTTTGCTCGACATTGTTTAGCATAATGGCCCTTCTTTCTACAGCTAAAGCACTCCACATCTTTCTTATTCTTCTTCTTCTGGCCATCCTTGGTCTGATTCTGCTTTCACTTATTCTGAGAACCATTCTTGCCTCCACCGCTTGCTTGCGGCTTTGGCTCTTCTGTAGATGCAACCTTAGTCTTCGACTTAGGTTATAGACTCTCTGATCTCAAAGCTTTCCCCACAATCGATTCAAATGTCTCATCGATGTGGTTAATAAGCCTCTCCCCCAAGTACCCATCTAAGCCAGTTATGAACTTTTCGTTCTTCTTCTCGGCTGTGTCGATAAGAGATAATCCATACTTCGATAAAGTATCGAACTCAGCAATATACTCCGAGACAGCTCTACCATTCTGCTTTAGATCCAAGAACTTCCTAAACAATTCTGATTTCTGAGCAGCGGGGATAAACTTATCACTGAATCGGGCCTTAAACTGATTCCAAGTAACTTGATCCTCAGGGGTAGCTGCCTTAATGGCATTCCACCAATTCATTGCCCGTCCTTGCAGCTGACGGGATGTTAGCTTTCTCTTCATCGCATCCTCAATACCCAAATCCTCGAAGATGCGCTCACAGCTATCAAGCCAATCCTGAACTTCTGTAGCCGATTCCGTTCCATGGAACGGCTTTCCACCAAGACTAGTGTAATCCTTACAGAGCTTGGCGAAATCGGCCCTAGGCGCCTGCACCGCTGCACCACCACCATTTGCAGCATGAGGAGCTGCCCTCTGAACATCCCTAAGCATCTCTCTCATGAGGTCAGTGAACATCGTCCTCATATCAGGAGCATTCCCATTATTAGCTCATGTACCAGTACCCCTCGTATATCGGCTCATCGTTCAATCTGTAAGGAGAAAACGATTAACCATTTCTTTAATGGTGCCAGTGCAATGCGACTTCATCCTTAAACATACTAATAGTATATATATAGCTTTTGAAAACCAAAATATCACAAGTACGCGCTCTCATATACGTACTATCTCTCTCTAGTGTCTTCCCTAGGTTAACTACGCAACCTAGTGCTCTGATACCAAATGTGACGGCCCGCCCCGCACCAGCCGACATTTCCAATGAAAGTGCGCTGTGCTAATGCCTGACTAGCACGGGACGGTCGCCAAGAAAGGAAAGGAATTTGAACTAACAAGGAACTTGTAGTATATCTCATAGCGCATGGGATAAAATATAATAATAACATACTTTTACATAAAACAGGCGAGACAGTGCATAAGCTGAAAACTAAACATCGTAGCAGCAGAAAATCCAAATACAGCTTATGTTCCACTTCATCATTATTACAACTTTAAAATTGTCTCTAAAGCAAAAGAAAGGAAAGGTACACTACTAATGCCCAAAGTAGTGACCAGCAGCGGCACAGGGAGAATATATATAGAATAGTACGTGTAAGCCTCCTGCTCGTCTCCAGACAGCTACTCGTGCACAACTAGCTAACCTGTCTCTAGTCTGCCCGTTTAAGAGCACCAAGAGTAATAAGAAGAGACATAAAACTCTGGGTCAGACAAAAGTCTGGTATGAGTGATAAGTAGCAAAACAGAACAATAACAGGTATACTAAACCATGCCTGGACCTGCAACCAAAGAGTTAGCACAACATACCGTACAATGCTCCAAGGTGCCACTAACATATGGCGTAAAGGATACGGGGGTGGGGGTTATGCATGTCATAATGATGTCAAACAATCAAGCATAGAAACCATCCTCACATCTCTTACTTGGTGCGTAAAGCATACGATATCCACCACTTTGATCACCCTATTCCTTGCTATGATCACTCTGCCCCATGGAGTCATGGCAACCCTATTGCACTGATCCATAGCCACTAGTCCTTGCTATGTCCACTCTACCCCATGAAGTCATGGCGACTCCACTGCACTGGCTCATAGCCATGCTACGATCACTCTGCCCCATGAGGTAATAACTACCCCACTTCACTGATCTGTAGCCAATATCCGTCTTTTTGTGGTGAATAAAAGTTATGGACATCGACAACTCCTTAGCACATGTCCCGCAGCAAAGTCCAACTCATGAAGTTCACTCGTTGGTTCCCATCTGGATCATGAGTAATGACTTCCCATTTGGACTACCTTTGTATCTCGGGTTTTGGTCATTATCCCGTTGGTCCTTCTGCTCCATTCAGTCCATGCTCGAAGACCAGTCCATGATCCTCCTTCAGTTCTCTGCTCGTGACACAGTGCCTGGCTCGTGATGATGCTCTGCTCGTGACTCATGGTCGGTTCGTGACTCCTACTCGTGGTCCTCACCCTGCGTCATGGCGATGCTCCAATCGTGGTCACCCTAGTTGTTCGGGTCGTGGCTCTTCCTCCATGTCAGTTCATGAGCCCCACCCGTGGATTCCTGGTCTTGACGGTGGGCTCGGGTCGTAGCAACATCCCTTGGCAGCTCGTGATGCTACATCGGACCGTGGAAAGAAAAAGGGTGCTCTAGCTCAAAGCGGCACGTAGAGATGGGTGATCCGGCTCGTGACGCTTGGGTGCGCTGGCTCGTGAAGTACCGTAGCGGCTCGTGGAGATGATGACACGATCCGAGGTCGGGTCGCATAGGTGCTCCACGAACGGGAATGTTTTGACCAATTCTACAACTTTCCAGCAAGCAATTTATGCCATACGATGGCGTTTCGACCATTCTAACTTTTCTAAACAATCATGAATCATTTCAAACAGTCATAGCAACATGTATAATCAATCAGAAACATTAAAACAACAATTTTAACATGCCAATATCGATCAAAACTACCCAAAACCCATGTTTTCCCCTTAATACCTTTAATCATGATTTGGCCATACGAATAGTAAAACATAACCAAATTAACCCAAATTTCTAATAGAGGCTTAAAATAATATTTTGAAATTTATAAATATTTTCCAAAATTTAATCATGTTTAAATTCTCTAATTAACACTAATTACCCTTAATTAACCATTATTAGTGAGGAACTATGCAAATCACTCACCTTTGCCACAATAAAACTTTCAGAACTGAAACTCCACTGATTTGGGCGAATACTGATGTCTAACAGTAGCTCTAACCTTGCTTTGGTGTTATTCCTCCTTAATTTGGTGTAGGTTAGGCTAATCCTCAATTGAACGGTGATTAGAGATGATTCTAGATGTTGGAGGCCATTGTTAGGGTTTTTAGGAGGTAAATAGCGGCTAGGAAACTGAAATGGAATGAATACCTAACTCATTAAGCCTACCCATAACCCTAATCCCAAAATGAGTTATGGGCCCATTCACTAATCACCTCATTTGGCCCGGTTAAGCAGTTTTTCACCTCCTAAACCTTAATTCAGCCATATCTCCCAAACGGTAAGTCCGTTTTCACATATGACCACTCTACGGAAAGGTAAACCATCATCCGGATCTAATGGAAGTGTTTTCAGGTCAAAACTCCTTTCCAATCAAAAGTTATGGCCGAAACAAGATCAGTTAGGGGAAAAACAGTCATTTAAAAATCGGCAAAAATAATGAACATGGGAAATGACCCCAATAGTCATCTCCCAAAGTTACATGACCATACGACTTTGTACGTGAAAGAAATAAATATTCTACAATCCTTTGATGCATAGAATGCAGGTCGTTACAAATTTATTCGAAACATTGGAATAAATACTCTTGTTTTCCTTTTTAACACGATCCAAATTCTCATTTTAAATTCATATTTGAATTTAAAATTTAAAATTATCCAAATGATAATTTTTCACCTTTATTTATAAATACCGTTTATAAATTCATTTTAATTTACCATGTTATCTAATGAAAATTATTCCTTTTAATTTATAAACACCGTTTATAAATTCACTTCAATTTCCCGCATCATTTAATTTATAAACATCGTTTATAAGTTCCTTTACTTGTTTTTATTATTCAAAACAAGTTAATATTTCTAGTCCATTCGAATTTCAAATTCTATTTTTGAAAAAATAGATTTCCGTTTAAATCTCTTAATATTCTTATCATAATATTTTTATAAATCAATATTCAGACCCAGTAATATTCAATCTATCAAAAACACGTAATTATCAACCACAGGTTTTCTACACATCATATATGATAATATATGAAAACAAACAAATAATAATATTTTTGAGGAATCCAGTTGGATTCCTCCAACCTGTTTCCTGCATCCACAGACGTTAGCCAACATAAATAATACTCATCCTACTTCGAGGCAGGATATCGCGGTATAGAAGGTCATCCACTATCATAGCGTGGGGCGCATAGGGTCATCCGCTAATGATACTGAGGGAATCCGCTAATGGTACTGCGAGAACTATCCAATAACCAATATATATATATAATAATCACAAACACCCATCCTAAATAACTAATATATGTTTAATAATAGCCACAGTAATATTTTAAATGCAACCAAATAACCATCAATTATTTTTAATGTCTTAAAATAATTATAAATAATAAATTGTGTGAGATTTACACACCGTGTATTTTTTTCGTTTTGCGTTGAACACCCACTGAAGCATACTATATAAATTTCACAGTGATTCCTCCATATGTCTGTTTTCCAATGTAAAAGAAAAATAAATAAAATTTTAGTTATTGAATTTATACGAATTTAATTTGATTAATTATCCACGTGAACCAATCCAAATTAAACCTTAATTTTACTTAAACAATTAGTCTACAATTTTATTTCTTTACTAACTAATTCTTTTATATAAACTAATTTCTATTTAAATAAGTGACCAATTATATAAATAAATTTCTACATATATTTTGAATATTAAAAATCAAAAATTTCCATAATTCCCTTTCTTCTCCAAACTCCTAACCTGCGAACCAACTTCACAGATCCTTCCATCTCCTACTCCAGATAGACCCCTTCACCCTCACCACTACACTCGTTGTCTTCCTTTTCTACCTTGCCATCCACTCCGACCTAATTCGCAGGTCGTCCCTCATCATCACATCCTTCAATATGCAGTTACAGTATCGCCTCCAAACACTCTAGACATTGGAATCCCCAAACCACTCAGACCTTCAAAAAAAATCATGCAAGCCCAAACTGTTGAACCTTTAACCCACCAAATTGCAAGATTTTTGATGATGCTGCTCTTTAGGAATTCGAATGAACTTTTCAAACTACCCTCTGCTCGGGATCGAGCCTCTCTCCAAACATCGATACTCCAATTCGAATCCCTATCCATTCGAAGTAGTGATACCCTATCTTGTGCGCATCTTCCGTCTCACAGATCCTGCCTTTGAATTCGCGATGGCTCAGTTCGACGGATTTGAACATCGATCAGACCAAACTCGTGAACGCACCAACGTGATTCGAGTTGTATACGAGCTTCAACTATCGAGAGATTAACAATTTTGAACCCAATTTAAACTCTTTTTTTTATGAAATCGATTAGGAATTTCATTTTGAAATGACCATATTTTTGAAGTGTTTTGAAGCTTTCGGTTTTGCCTGGGAAGTGAATGAAAGGGGTAAAACAAACCAGTGATTTAATTTGAAAAGGAGTGGCATCATATTTGCTGAAGTTTTCAATAGAAATTGACTTCCAGAAGAGTGAAAGTGAAAAGAAATAAGGGGAGGGATATCGTGTATAAATAGAGGAAGAAGCTTAATGTAGAAGGAGTAGGCGTGTTACGGGTATAGGGTAGTTGTGTAAATTAAGGTAAGTTAATTAAATGTGATTTGATTTAGTGCTTATCTATGGATTTTAAAATTAAATATTTTCCGAACTCCTATTTAAACGTAACAATCGCCGTTTCTTGCGTTATCCCACTATTCTGAACACACTAGGACATGTTCCGAAGCCCAGTTCCATGACATGGAGAAGATATTAATTTAAATCGATATAAATTAAATCCAAAATAATTAATTCCTTGATAGTAAATTATTATTATCATCGTATATATATTGAAATAAAATTTATACTGGTCATCTGAAATATTTTGATTCAGTTTTAAATTGAATTATTTCAGATTTCATATTACGATAATTATATATATTCGAAATAAATCATATTTCGATTATTAAATCGATAAACCAATATAGAAATTGATTTATATTATCAACTCATTATTTAAGACCATATTAAATATTAAAAATACTAACAAAAAATCCAGGTCATTACATGAAGTCTACAGCTTAGTACAAGGATAAAAATGTTTAAAATGAAAACTAAATAATTGATAGAACTTAATCTATAGATAAGTTAATCATAAGATGCTCTTAACAATTACAACTGTGTACAAAACAAATATTCTTAAACTTAGCATTTTGTATTCGGCTCTTCTTATTTAACTAGTTATATTGATCATTAATTCAAGTTGTTTGCATAAATTTCATTTACTTGTTGTTCATAATTCTGCTTATAAGTCTTTTAAAAATGACAATTTAATATATGCGCAACATTCGTATTAACAGAAATGGTAAAGTTATTTATACGCTTATATATATATAAATATATATCATATAATAGAAAATATTTACATATGCAGTATTAAAATTTTCAATTTATGTTTATTACGTGTTAGGACATTAATTTTCGTAAAATATGTATTTAGTGAGTTTTGGACCCTTAACTTTACATTCGAGAGTCACATGTCGTTTTAATTTATGATTAATATATACAATGAATTTATCTTACATAATAAAATATTTTTTTAGCAATAATTTGAATATAAAGTAGTTAGTTTGTCTCTCTCTTCTTCATTCTCTCTAGATATTTTATTTTCAAGTTATTTATTTCGAAATTGTCTCCAACATTTTACATCTCCTGTTATCTTATATTTTGGTATGAATAAAATATATACAATTATTTAAAGATAATTTACCATTTAGTTCCTTATGTTTTATATTTAAGTCCACATATATAAATTTATTGTATAACCCAAAAATTACGTTATCTAAATAAATTAAATTAACTAATATTTCTTATAAATTCTGAGTTTGAAAATTTTATATTTTCTACTCCAAACGCCTACAATTTAAATTTTCTATAATCATTTAAAAAGTGCCTCTTAATTTTTTCTAATATTTTACATTTAAGACCATATGTTATTATTAATTACATATTATGAAATTTATTTAAATTATTTTAACAAATAGTTATTCATTGATTCGCCCAATAAATCATGCCAATATTAAGCACATCCATATTAACAGAAATGAAAAAACTTAAATATATCAATCACATAACATAAATTATATACATAAATAGTAATCACAAGTTTAAAGTTTAAATAATTTATAACAATATATTACCCCATATTGTATCAATGCATTGTAATATTAACGTTAAGCATCCACATTCAAATTTTATTTGGTCATTTACAAAACGCTGCACAATATCACTTAACATTGTATATTTAACTCAATATATTCAAATTAGTTATGTGACTTTTTTCTTGGCAAAGCCGACCAGTTTTTTAAAGTGACCACAAACACTTATTATTATAACAAATAATAATTGCAATATTTTAGGAGATTGGCAGTTTACCAATCTATTATACATCGGTTTTTTAGGTGGACTATCCACCATAGTCGTTTTTATAGTGGATCATCCACTACTACCTAGGCTAGCTAAAAGTACATGAGCTAGTTCCAATACTAGACTATTGTGACATTCTCCACGCAGGGAGATAACAAGAAATTAAATAGTATAGCTCATACAATGTACATACTATACAAGATAAAGTGAAGTTATATCATTGGCAATATTACCCACTACCTATACAAGGCCTACTAATGGAACATCCTTGCTGGCCGTAGTCCCGGATCAGCAGTGTTTCCTCACCAGAAACCAAGCAGTAAAGATATAAATAATAGCACTACAGCCAAGGCATGACATAAATCTATGACATAACAAATACCAATGCCTTGAAGTTGAGAGTTGAACAATAATAACACAAAGCTACCTACCCACCACCGCATGTTGAGAGCACTAGGCTTCACCTGTATGCTAGGAAAATAACTAGTCGAGCATGCACTGATCGTCACACCCAAACTCAGACCAACACCCCAAATTTCCAGCAAAATCAAACTGAAAACGCCTTAAAGCACGAAATCGATGCACCAAAACTCAACCTGTCAACTTATCAACTCCACAAGACGAAATCCAAGAACAACGCATTAAATATCAATCCCAGATTAGAACTATTACATCCAACAAACAGACCCAGTTAACGACCAACTCACTACATCATAGATGGCCTATTACAACAAAATTACAAGATGTTGCTAGCTACAATGTAACGATAGTTATGCTGATTTTTGTCCAGTAAAACATTCGCTTGAAGGTATTAGCATAGATATCGGCAAGATGCTGCAGCAGCTATAAATATATTCAAATTAAAAAATTAATAAATTTTATACCTCAGCGATCCACACCATCATTTAAAACAAAATCTTAACCATTAATCCACGCCTTAGCTATTTCTATTTCCCACTCTTATTTTTATTCACCCTATTTCCTTTTCATTTCGTTCTCACCCCCAAATTTCCAAAATCATTCTGAATCTCCAATCCCTCATTTTCATTCACCCCCCAAATTTCCAAAATCTTTCCCTAATTTCTTCGATCTCGTAAATTTCACCATTCCTCCTCTATTCACCTCCTTTCCTAGCTTTCCCCCTTGTTGTGAGAATCAATCTCTTACAAACCCTAACATATCCCATTAACCTATGCTTGATTGCCTCGTTAGTTCGCTGCTTTATTAATCACATCCTTAACTATCTAGTTATCTCCTCAAATCAATTTTCCTCACCACACTTGATTACTCTCTGATTTACAATTCCTTTGATTGCCAACAACGCTTGACCACGCTCGTTTTATCGTTGGTCATGGGATTGATTTATTGACAAGCATGGTAAAGGTAGTTCCATTTCGTTGGTAGTTATCTGCATGAGTATGGAACGAGATTTGATTTGATCTTCTGGTTGCATTGGGGTATGGCTAATACAAACAGGATTGGCTAGTGTTTTTTTTTTTTGGTGCTGAATATCTCTTGGATTATGGTAATTAATTGCTAGTAGTTACTTGTTTCACCTATATCATTTTTTGACTATTTGATGTTGTGTTTTGCTTTGGTATGTCGACAGTGGTGCTGCAATGTTCCATGGTGATTGCGTGCAACAAAGGAAGGTCTGGTGTGTCTCCTTCCCTTTATTTTCTTTCAAAGACAACAAATTTAGCCTGGGATATCTTGTGTTAGTTATAGTGATGGTGTATTACTTCATGTAACTTTAAGGTGTTGGGATCTATCTATGTGATTTCTGTTTAGATGTAATGATAGCTTGGTTGCGGTGTTCCAACTTTTCATTAAAACTTTGATGCTCCTTTGTTCTTTGAGGAGATTTAGTTAGGTTTAGCTACTGTTAACACCATGTTGTGCTAAGCTAGATTAATGAAAAGGTGTATTTTATGGTAAAAAAAAACTTATTTTGCCTAAATTTAATCTCAAGTTGTGTTTGTTTCGGGTAGCAGTTGTGAATAGCAGACTTGTTATTGGACGATGGTAAGGAAGAGGCAGTAATGATGTTTGTCAAGATCTCTAGTATGTGAAATTCTCTGTTTTTAATTCTCCTTTTCTCAACTTGTCTTGTGATGTTGTCGATGATGAAAGTGGGATAATTTATAGGATAACGAATCCTATATTGTCTTATTTTGGTTGCCATGATTTTCCACAAAAGATGGCTTTAATTGATTTATTTATTGCCTTTGTTAATTTTGGCCTTGATTTTGTTTTCTACTGTTAAAATAACCTGCCATGAGCAGGAAGACACACTATGCCATAGATGACCCATTGCGACGAAATTAAAACATGTTTCTAGCTAAAATGTAAACGTTAGCTACGTTGATTTTTGTCTATTGCAACATTCGCTTCAAGACGTTAGCATAGATATCAACAAGATGTTGTGGTAGCAAAAAACATATTTGAATTAAAAAAATAACACCTCGGCGATCCACACCATCATTTAAAACAAAATCTCAATCATCAATCCACAACTCAGCTATTTCTATTTCCCACTTTTATTTTCATTCTCCCACTTTCCTCTTCATTTCCTTCTCACCAACAAATATCCAGATCCAAAATTCTCGTTCGAATCCTAAATCATCGACTACAGGGCTTCTGATTTCTGATTTTCATTACGGTAAGCATACTTATATATTTGCAAACTGTACTCTTATTACTTAGTGTAATGACCCCAAACTTCCGTAGTTCGAAAGCAAGGATAATCATAGAAGCATAACATAAATACAAAAATAACAGATCTTAGATAATAGCATAACACATAAATCATTGCAGCGGAAATAAGAATGTCATCACAACATAACATCAAAGACATCAGAGTACACAGCTACAGGATACACTTAGCAAATAGAAGTCTCAACAAAAAACAGGAATAAGTCTCAACTCCATCAAATACATCAAAGTTCAATAATGTCTAAATGTATCAAGTAGCAATAAAAGATAAAAAGGAAAAGGTTCTCTATCTTCTTCCTTAAGCAAGCTCCAATCCAGAATGTGTCCATACCTAAACCTGTCATTTGGCTGCTCGTGTGGAAAGAGGGCACCCGAGTTAGCAAAGTGAAACAAACTACGAGTCAGTCATGGGACTTGTATGAGAAATCTTTCTTAACTAACACTATGGCTAATCACAGGACCACGCCGCTAACGCGGAACGGGTTTACTCCATTGGATTGCCAGTGCATAGGTTTAATAAATTTTATTTAAAAACAACGCAATGCTTTTTAGAAAATGAAATCATTATAAGACTCAAGTCCCATCACACAATGCAATGCAAATTGGAGGATAGAGTTTTACCTTATAATGATCAAACATGCTTGATACATGGAAAATAATATCTTAATATTATTATTATTAGTGTCTAATAGGTTTCAAAAATACTTCAAAGTAAATGTATCAATCCTAGACGGCATAGCTACCATATACTATGTCTCCATATATAGGTTTACAATCAAAACTGTAATGTCATATTGGAGATTGGATTTCCATCATGAGTCAAGGCTAGGGACAATCTCCTAACTGATTCGAGACACTCTAGCAATGTCTCAGGATTCGTACGTTGGCGAACCCTTGGACACTGCAGGGCCGGTCCACAAATATATTAGTGGATTGGCAATTCCTGAACACACACTTCTCGGTCCTATTGAACCTATAAAATGGTCACACTCGACCAATAAATCCGAGGCGCCTCATTCCAACAACCACATAAGTAAAATGTCAGGGCTTACAAAACCCTAATACCACTTCTAGCTAGAAAGAAACGTGTGCACTCCCTACATTCCCTTGTCCGGTTTCTGACTCTTACCGAGGTGTGAGGCTCGCGAGGTAACGTTATACACAAAGATATGCCGAAATAGGCTATGCTTTGATCATCATCCACGAGGCTCTGCTTTTCAACAAAAAACCTCGATCAATTGCATCTTGGCATGTCACATTGACAATTCACGCCATGCGGTTGATAACTACCAATGTATAACCTCTGAGCTCATACATCTCAGAGAAGGGTGTTAAGAAAGAGAATAAATTCTCCGCCACCAACAGATATATATTAAATAAAAATCAATTTACATAGAATGAAATCTAATGTCAGACACACATCCATTTACAAGTCCGTTTTGGGTCTGAATGAAACCAGAGTCACCTTATTTCTCATCCCGTATGCCCAATATGGAAGAGAGGTGCTCGCATATCCGGACAATCAACAAGTACGTTCGGACAACTACCAATTTAACCCTTTACTGGGAGCTAACCAATGCCGGGCATTAGTAGTTATCCTTTCGATGTGAAGATCGCCGGTCTTTAATCGCCGTCTTCAATATCTTCGATTTAATCATCGGATAATCATTTGAAATGAGATTGAACTCGGTCTTTTCAAATGATTCTCGCATATATATAGTTTAAAAACATTTCATATCGTTAACAGTATTTGATAATGATTTATCGCTATTTTTATTTATATAAAAATAGTTGAATTAATTTAACGACGCTTTGGGTCAATAGGCAGCCCTGACGCTGTTTTTATCAAAATTTGATTTACACTTATCTCAAAATCTAACCGTTGGATTTTAACAAAATTTATATCACTGGAAAGATCTTCCCAAAGCGGTCCCAAAAGGTTCCAGTTTTGGGAAAATCCGACGGTCGGATCTTTCGATATAATCGTTTAAAGTTACGATTCCGAAACACGAACTACCGCGCGCGATTCTTTTAATTTTAATTTATATTTATATATATAATTATATAAATATAAACCGTTCGATGATTCCACTAACGTTTTTAATATGCCAAATAAAAGAATGTTTTTATTGACATATCATATCTATGTACTTTCAAACAAAATATATTTCATTTACATGAAAATTGAACCAATGACAAGTTAACTTTGCATATAAATCCTAATATATGCAATGTAAATATAAATGTCGTTGTACCATGCATATACATTCTAATATATGCATTGCAAATAAAAATGCAGTTTTAACAATGCATATAAGTTCTAATATATGCAATGTAAATATAAATGTAATTTTAACAATGTATATAAGTCCTAATATATGCAATGTAAATATAAATGTAATTTTAACAACGCATATAAATTCTAATATATGCGATGTAAATTTAAATGTGATTTTAACAACGCATATAAATTCTAATATATGCGATGTAAATATAAATGTGATTTTAACAACGCATATAAATTCTAATATATGCGATGTAAATATAAATGTAATTTTAACAACACATATAAATTTTAATATATGCAATGTAAATATAAATGTGATTTTAACAACGCATATAAATTCTAATATATGCAATGTAAATATAAATGTAATTAGTCAATATTTCCAATAATCAAACTTTACATTAAAATTATGATTTTAATGTTCCAACACTCTTATTCAAACATGAACAATTTTTATATGAATCATTCTTTTATAAAATGATATTTTTAATGTTAACATGCCTTTGTTTTAAAAATGTACATTTTTTATTGATTTATTTATTTCATTGAAAACAAAGTTTTCAATGTAAACATGTTTTATTTTAAAACATGCATATTTGTCCAGCTTCTATTATTACATTAAAAAGTGAATTTTTAATGTAAAACATGTTTTTCATTTTAAAACATGAATCTTTTTCTATATTCCTATTTATTACATTAAAAGTGAATTTTTAATGTAAAACATGTTTTTATTTTAAAACATGAATCTTTTTCTATATTCCTATTTATTACATTAAAAGTGAATTTTTAATGTAAAACATGTTTTTAGTTTAAAACATGAATCTTTTCACTAATTTCTAACATTACATTAAAATGCGTGTTTTTAATGTAATACATGTTTTGATTTAAAACATGTACATTTTTTCTATGTTTCTAACATTACATTGAAAACGTGAACTTTTTAATGTAATCATGTTCTAATTTTAAAAACATGAACATTTCTATTTTTATATTAATTCCATAAAATGATAGAAATTTTTATTTCATTTTTGTTGAAAATTCTAATTCAACAAAAATGAATAAAAAGTGATATTCATCTTGATTGAAAATTCTAATTCAATCAAAGTGACAAAAAGTATGATTCATTTTTGTTAATAATTTTGATTCAATAAAATTTAATAAAGGTGATACTTCATTTTTTGTTGAATAATTTGATTCAACAAAAATTAACAAAATGTTTGACTCATTTTTATTGCAAATTTTAATCCAACAAAATGAAATAAAGGTGATGTTTCATTTTTGTTGAATATTTTGATTCAACAAAAATTAACAAAAATGTTTGATTTATTTTTATTGCAAATATAATTCCAATAAAATATGATACTTCATTTTTGTTGAATATTTTGACTCAACAAAAATAATAAAAAAATGTTCTGATTCAATTTTTTTTATTTCAAATTCAATTATAACACAATATCACCCAAAATAACAGATCTTCATAACACATCAAATACAGATCAAATCACATAGCATAGCATGTAGAAATTTACAGCGGATTGATGATAATAAAATCATGATTAATCTAATTATTTTAAAAAAATAAAAATACAAATAAAATAGAATTTTCACAGTTGTTTAAATATGAATGGTTCAGATCTGTAATTTTGGCCAAAATTTGATTTGCTCAAAATTGGTTCCAGTTAGTCTAAAAACACAGATCTCGGGCTTACGATCGCAACACTTCGAAAATTGTTCAGTTCTGAGTTCGTATGAGTGAGTTATGATTTACTTTGTGATGATAATAATTTAAATTTAAATAAATAAATAATTTAATTACATCCATGCCCTTCTTCCTCTTCATGTATAACACGACCGCTAGCTTCAATGAAGCTTCCAACCTAGGTTAAGGTTTTTCACGCAACTTAGTGCACCAGAGATTGATCGGCTGGCACCCCGCTGAAGGGCTTCGAGGCGCGCGCCTGGGGGAAGGATCGCGATCAGGTGAGGTCGACACCAGAGGAGGCGGCGGCTGTTTGTTCGGGTTGGGTTTAGGGCGTCGGTTCTCGAAGTTCGTGCCACCAGAGGAGGATCAATCCGTATAGAATCCAAGAGGATGAAAAATCTCTTCGATAATGTCTAAAGGAGCGAAGGATTTAGAGGTGTGAATCGATGGAAATTAATGGAGAAAGGTTGGAGCATTCACGGCTATTGTTCAATGAAGGTGGCGGCTGAAGGATAATAGGGTTTAGGAAGAAGACAAAAAAGATTTTATAATATTTTATTTCTAATTTTTACAAATAAACCCGTAAATTCTTAACAACTCGAATTTCAGTCCAACAGGTGTTGTTTCTACCTAATTGCCCCTGTTCCGGAACCAATGGGCTAGGTCCCGTCAGCCTAAACGATTGTCTTTGGCCTGATTTATTTAATTTAAAATTTAAATCCTTTATTAAATTAATTCGATCGTATATTTAAATTCACCTGGGCCACATTCAGACTCCGAAAATTGCCGAAAAATAAATCTAGCTATGTTTTGACGATATGGCCATAACAAAATTAATTTTGTCGGATTTGGAGACCGTTTGAAAAATGGATTTTTTAACGGTCGATCAAATTCAACAAAAATTATCAAATCAGAGTTTAATTTACTACGCTCACAAATTAATTCCAAAATTGTGGAAAGTTAAACATAGAAATAATTTGAAATTCCGGATCCAACAAAATTGGTATCGTCGAAAACAGAGGTCGTTTGTATAGTGGCCATTTATACGGGCTATAAATTATACTATATTCCATAGCCACTATTCTGAATATTCAACTGGCTATAACTGTAACAACCCTGAATTTTGGGGCCAATTTAAAATTTATTTTAAGTGATTTTAAATGAGTTTTGATATTTAAAATAATCTATTTTAAATAATAATGATCACAAATTTGGTTCAAATCGAAGTTAGAATGAATAAATTAATTTTAATTATAAAAAGAGTTAGAAATAGCGCGGTAGTTTGAAAAGTCAAACTTGAACTTTGACTGACCATACAGGATGCAAAATTTAACGGATTTTAGTGAAACCAAAAATATTAGAATCTATATAAAAATATCTTTCCAATGAATCCAGAAAATCGAAATTTCATAGCGGAAATCAAAAGTTATGGCCAATTCAATTTTTAGAAAGGTCGCTAGGTAATTTGCATAGGTCAATAATGCTACTTTTTGCATATAAAGGAATTTCGACTCGAAACCACTTCCATTGAGTTCGAAATGATGTTTCAGCATTGAAAAATAGTAAACACTTATATATTTCGAGTTTCAAAAATTATTTGTTTAAAAATGTATTTTTAATATTAAATATACTGGCCTTAAAAATAGTCATTTTTCAAAAAGTCTCAGAATTCAACGAAATAAATTTTGTTGGATTCGTATCATCAAAACAAAGCTAAAAATGATTTTTTGGTAATTTTTAGAATTAAAATATAATTATAATTGATTTTTCAGTGTAAACGGGCAAATTTTTTACTTTAAAAATTCATTAAAAATCCATTTGGACTCAGAATTTAGCGAAATTAATTTTCATAGGTCCACAGCATCAAAACATAGCTAAATATATTTTTCGAGAATTTTTGGAGTTAATTTGTGACCTCGGTGAATTTTCATGTACGGTATACATTAAAATATTAATAAAATAATGTAATTATTCCAAAACTCATAACAGACCTCGGAATTAGGCCCTGGGGCATAGCCCATTGCGTTCAGAAGGTGTCAAAACCTTAAGAACGACAGTAAGCAGGCCTAAATCGGAGTTCGGACCAAAACGGACTTTAACGGGCTAATTAAATAATTAGATAACCCTAATATAATATTATAAAACTCGAAATCACTGTTCATCCGTCCTCTCCATCGTGAATTCCAGCCGCACGTGAACCCATCATGGCCGAATTTTGTTTCTCCAATTTCTCTCTTAATTCTCAACGAAATTTAGCGTGTGAGTACCCGTTTCGAAGCTCTTCCCGAGCTCTTTCTTCTCCGACAAGAATCACCTCGAACCGTGCCTCGACGAAGCCGCTAGAGCCCCGCAAACAGCCATCGTTAGCGCCTCCCCCGGGTCCCACCGCCGCCGAGTGCCCCCACCTTCTGGCCGATCATAGGTCTCTCCAAGCTCTTCCACCTCCAACAAACGGTTCGTCATTTCATCAACCGTAGCTCCGGCAATTTGAAAACAAAGTTTTGAACACTTTCCTAAAGGTAAAAGCTTCAGATTTTGTAACGCTTATAGACGTCGCTGTGCAAGTTGTTAAAAGCCTGAATTTGATTTTTCATATGAATTTGTATTCGAACCATTCCAGATCTGAAATCACTTTGAACTCGAACACCAAACCTGATCGAACCTGAATCATCTCCTCTGACCAAACACGGTGAGAATTTTATTTTTAAATTTAATTTAATTATTTTATTATTATTTGCATGGTTGTTGATCGTAGATCTAAAAAGACATGATATTTAGAACATGGATCTGAACTATTCACCCCGTATGTTGTTGAATCTGAATTGCTTAGAACGACATGAGATTAGATCTGAAATTTTAAGGTTTAAATTTGAATTAAGAATTAATTAAAATTAATTAATTATGTGTTATTTGTTTAACCATGCTATGTTGATTTTGCATATGCTGTGTGAAATCCCATCTTGCAAATTACTTCGATGTTAGTTATTGTATCTGATCCTGTTGTTGTGTCCGGATGTTGTTATGTGACTTGTGATGAAATTTACATTCTCTTTTTATGTAAAATGGAAATAGAGAAAAAAATTAATATTTATTTTGATGTTAATAGGAAGTAAACTCATCGCATGTAAATTAACAATTTTGATGTTAATATTATAAAATTCACCGTAGGATGTAAATTAACATTTTTAATGTTAATAGTATAAAATTCAACCACAGGATGCAATTAACATTTTTTTTATGTTAATATTAATGAGAAATTTTATCATGGGATGAATTAACATTATTCTAAATGTTAATATTAATAGAAATGTTAATATTAAAAAGTAATTTGACCATAGTATGTTATTAACATTTCTAATGTTAATATTAAAAAGTAATTTGACCATAGTATGTTATTAACATTTCTAATGTTAATATTAAAAAGTAATTTGACCATAGCATGTTATTGACATTTCTAATGTTAATATAAAAAGTAATTTAACCGCATGGAGGACATTAACATTTTTAATGTTAATATTAAAAAGAATAACACCGTAGGGTAAGTTAACATTTTTGTTGATGTTAAAAATAAGAATTTACATTTTATGAGTAATTAACATTATTTTGGTGTTAATAATAAGTAATTTACTATGCATCAAAATTAACAATTTTTAATGATTAAAAAGAAATTTCACCGTAGGATGAAATTAACATTTTTAATGTTAATATTATGAAAATTATTACATAGGACAAAATTAACATTTTATTTAATGTTAATAATGAGTAATTTCACCGCATGTATGAATTTACATTATAGTCAATGTAAATTAAATAGTAAATTTAACCGTAGGATGCTATTAACATTTTTAATGTTAATATAACACTATGGGTTGTCATTAACATTTTTAATGTTAATATTTAAGAGGAATCTAACCGTAGGATTTGTTAACATTATTTTTAATGTTAATACATGAAAATATCACCGTAGGAAGATTTACATCATTTTTTTTTAATGAAATAAAAAGAATGGATTTCACATTGTAATTAGAAAGTGAAAATTTACATTTTTTCCTAATGTAAATATGTATGAATTTCACCGTGTGTACATTTTACATTATTTTTAATGTGAATTATATAGTAATTACAACGTAGGATAATTTTTCATTATTTTATGATTGAAAATAAAAGTCAATCTTTTTATGATTGAAGATAAAAGTCAATATTTTTATGTTGAAAACAAAAAAGTCAATATCTTTATATTGAAAGTAAAAAGACCATCTTTTTATGTTGTAAATAAAAAGACAACATTTTTATGTTGAAAGTAAAAAGACCATCTCTTTATGTTGTAAATAAAAAGACAACATTTTTATGTAGAAATTAAAAAGACCATCTTTTTATGTTGTAAATAAAAAGGCAACATTTTTACGTTGAAAATAAAAAGACAATATTTTTATTGTAAATAAAAAGATGAAATTTGACGATGTAAGTAAAAAGACAATCTTTTTGAAATTAAAATAAAAAGATGAGTGTTTACGGTGAATATAGAAGAAGTTGATATTTTTGCATCGTGACGAAAAAAAAAAGATATTATTTTTACATGGTAAAATAGAAAAAAAAAATCATATTTTTACATTGTAAAATAGAAAAGATAATATTTTTACATTGAAATATAAAAGGGATAATTTTACATTATAAAGAGAAAAGGTTGACATCTTGACATCGTAAACACAAAAGTGAATATTTTTACATTGTAGGTAAAAGAATGAAACTTTATGATGTAAAATAAATTGCATCGTCATTTGAAGTTAAAGAATGAATTTTTGGCGTGTGAAATAAATAATATTTTTATATGTTATGTATGAATGAATTTACATTGTATGAAATAAATAATATTTTTATATGTTATTTATGAATGAATTTAGACCGCGTGAAATAAATTGCATTTTTACATGTAATTTATGAATGAATTTTCATCGTATGACATAAATTACATATTATTATGTAAATTATGAATGAATTTAACCCGCATGAATGAAATTTCATTTTATTCTATGAAATGAATGTATGGATTTACATTGTAAACAAAGATTACATTTTTATAATGTAAATAAAAAGTAGGATTTACATTGTAAATGAAATTTATATTTTTATATGTAATTAAGAATGATGAATTATAAATTACATTTTTCATGTAAGAATGGAATTAAAAGAAGGAATTGGACGAGGAAATATAATTTACATTTTACCGTAATTTAAAAAAAATTTAAAGGAATTAAAAAGGAAGAATTCATCATTCAAGTATGATTTACATTTTCCTGTATATAAAGGGATGAAAGGATAAAGAATGAGAATATTCATTAGAATAAAGAGTTAAACGGTTTATGTTTATATATTTATATATAAATATAATTAAAATTAAACGAATCGAGCGCGGTAGTTCGCGTTTTAAAATTATATCTTTAAATGACTATACAAGGAGATCCGACCGTCGGATTTTCTTGAAACTGAAACCGTTAGGACCGTGTTGGAAAAATCTTTCCAACGATATATAATACGTCAAAATCCAACGGCTAGATTTTGAGATATGTGAAAATCAAAATTGGTTGAAAACAACGCCGAAATCGCCATTGACCTGAATCGTCATTGATTAAAGATTTAATTATTTTTAATTAAATAAAATAGGAAATAATCGTTATAAATTAGAAATAACGATAAGGAAGAGTTTTCAATATATATACATATATATATATATATATATATACGAAGATTATTTGGGAAGGCCGAGTTAATCTCATTCCAAATAATCAAACGACGATGAGAATTGAAGAAGAAGACGACTAATGAAGACCGTCAATCTTCCCCTCAGGAGGACAGCGATTGAGGCTTTGAATTGATTTGCTCCCAAGTCAAGGTCATGGTCGTTGTCCGAACGAACATGTTGATTGTACGGGTTTGGCTTTCGCTCAGACCCAGAGCATAAGCTTATAAATGGATTGTGTGTCTGACATCGTACTCCATTATATATCATGTTATTAATCTTCTGTCGAATGTATGGATGTTTGGTGTAAAGACCTGCAAATTCACACCCTTTGAATCGACCATAAACCACACAGGTCTGACCCAAAAAGTGAAAATCTACGAATACTTTAACTTTCGGAATACAACATATTAAAACAACAACAGAAGACTTTTATAACATATCATATAATGTTACATCAGAGTACAGAATATCAGAGTACATTGAATGAAAAAAAAACAGCGGAAGAATAAGTTACAATAATTAAAATATATTGCAGCGGAAGAAACACAGCGGAAGACTCTCTATCTCTGGACACAGCTTTAAGCTTCAACCCAGAATCCTGTTTAATATATCTGCAAAAATAGCTACTCGACTGCCCGTGTGGAAAATATGGGCACCCGAGTTTGTCAGTGGACAAACTACAGGTCAGTCATGGGACTGGTGTGAGAATTCTACTTAACCTATATAATATAATAAGGCTAATCACAGGACCACGCCACTTTCGCGGAACGGGTTTTCTCCTATAGATTGCCAGTGCATAAAGTAAAGTAAATCGTAGAATAACGCAATGTCTTTTTGAAAAATGAAACCGTTATAAGACCCAAGTCCCATCACACAGTGCAACGCAAACCGGAGGATAGAGTTTTACCTTATAATGATCAAAAGATGCTTGATACGATAAACACGGTATTATATAATAATAGTGTGCAACCAATTTGAAATACATCAAAGTAAATGTATCAATCCTAGACGGCATGAGTGCCCCATCCCACTATGTCGCCATGTATAGGTATACAATCAAAACCGCGTGATGTCGTATTGGAAATTTGGGTTTCCATCTGAGTCAAGGCTAGGGAGGAGATCCTTACCGATTCGAGACACTCTAGCAAATGCCCCAGGATTGGTACTCTGTCCAACCCTTGGATAGCTGCAGGGCCGGTCCATACGTTAATGCTTAATGGATTGGCAATTCCTGAACACACGCTCCCCGGTCCTTTTGGACCTATAATACGGCCAGTGGCGACCGCATAAACCGAGGCCTCAAAAAATCCAACAACCACAATGAATAAATGCCAGCGCTGGTAGGTCCCTGGCACCACTCTAGCTAGAGAGAAACGTGTGCACTCCCTGCGTTCCCTTCTCCCGTTTTAGACTCTACCGGGCTGTAAGGCTCGCGAAGTCACGTTACACAAAGCTATGCCTAAATAGACTATGCTTTGATCATCCCACAAGGCTCTGCTTTGCAACAATAAGCCTTGTTCAAGTGCAACTTGGCATACTACATCAACAACTCATATCATGAGATCAATAATTATTTAACATACAAAAGGGTGTTAAGCAAGAGAATAAATCCTCCGCCACCATGCATTTATATATTAAATAAAAACCAATTTAATTACATGAAATAAATTTCAATGTCAGGCATGCTATCCATTTACAAGTCCGTTCTGGGTCTGAACGAAACAACGTATCTGTCGATCTCCAGTACGTCTGGAAGATCATCACTTTTTACCTTGCCTTGGGGGATCAGTCCCAATTCAAGATATCAGTCACCATCAACCAAACGATGTGAAGCTCTCCGGTCTTCAGTCACCGTCTTCATCTTCGACTCTTGATCGTCGTGATGATTATTCAGAATGGGTTAGACCCGGTCTTTCTGAATAACTCGCGTATTTGTAATTAAAATCAACCATACGCCACATTCCAACTCTGAACATTCTTTTAAATAAAAAATTTTATTTATATTAAAAGATTCTCATTAATTTTATCAAAGATAAAATAAATTAAATTTTTAATCTTTCTAAAAAGATTTATTAATATTCCAATTTTGATTTTTAATACAAAAATCATTATTGCAAGATTATTAATTTCAATAAACCAATCTTGTAAATTGGGTTAAAGAACTAGTGTCATTTAAAGCACAGTTCACGATAAACCCAAAACCAATTTCCAAAATATGGAATTTCTACAGAAACCAAATCAACAAATAATCGTTATAAATTTCTGTACCGGACTAACATTGTAAATGGAATAACGGCAAAGCCTCTTAAATTCCATATATAATATCGGTCTTCTTTTACAGAAGCCCATCTCGATTATTATCAATCGAATTTCCACTTAATTCCAATTTAATATATTAAATTGGAAAATTCTAATTTTAGAAAATCTTCTTTTAAATTTATAAAATAGATTTATAAATTTCAAATAATAATTTCAATGTAAATTGGATTAAAGGATAAATGTTATTTAAAACATCGTCCACTACAAATCCAATCTACATATCAATCACCAAACATAATTGTTAAGATCTAATAATCTTAAATAAAAGGTTTATCCTAAAGATATTAATTCATTACTATATAAAAAACATATTTTAAAATAATCAATAAAATATTATATATATAAAAGATTCTGAATGTAAAATATTCTTTATAATACAAAATCTTTTATTTTACAAAAATCCTTTATTTAAAAAGAAATTCTGCATTGAAATGCGACTCAACCATGTACCATATAATTTGGGTCATATGGGTTTCATACATTTCATATATAGGGTAATAACAGGAAATAATCCTCAATCCATCCATTAACAACCAGAGTGACAATGTCAATTGTGTGAGCGTTAAAATGAAATAATAATGCTCATCGCAGCCTGTCGATCAATCGATAGACATATAATTAAACATTGGGATTTGTGTCAGTCAAGTATCGTCCCAATACCCGTGTGGGGTTTTCAGCCAACAACAATTCATATAAATAAATAAATAAATAAATAAATAATTGGTTAATAGGTTTAACCAATTTAAATTTCACTACACATGTCACTTATATCGAGTAAGAATGTATTTTACTCGTATGATCTCACTATATATTCCTAAAGTTACATAAAGGGCAATTTATTTATATAGCTTTATTGCGGATGACAAATGGAATATATATCCCATTATATTTGTATGAAGTTTCTTAACAATACTTTTCAGTGTATATTTTGACCAAATACAATTGTATATTAGAATATAAATTCTAATGCAAGTTTTGCAAATTAAAATTGGATTTTATGCTTGCGTATAAATTCTACTGTATATTATGCAAATAAAAGTGATTCTTATATTTTCACATAAATTCTGTTTCCTACAAAGATGAGTGAAAGTGATATACTCATTTTGTTAACAATTCTATTTCAAAAAATACAATGTAAATAAGAGTGTGTTTCTAATCTTGTACTTTTATTTGTACATAAAACACAAATAAAAGTGTATCTCATGTATTTGTCTTTTTATTTGACAAAACAATGTTAATAAAAATGTTCTTTTATATCTTGTACTTTTATTTAACAAACCAATGGTAAACCAAAGTGTAATTTCCTTTCTATGCTTTATTTGCATCTAAAAATGCAAATGAGAAATGTAACTCTCTTTTTACCTTTTTCTTTACAATAGAAAATGTAAATAAAATGGTTCACACAATTTTGTTCTTTTCTTTACAATAGAAAATGTAAATAAAAGGATTCACATTATTTTGTTCTTTTTCATTAAAAAATATAATTTTTATCATACCGTTATAACTCATATATAAATTACATAGAAAAATGTCATTTTTATTTTATTGTTCTAATTCACATCTAAATTACATAGAAAAATGTAATCTTTATTATGCAATGGGAATTCATATTTTAATTACATAGAAAAATGTAATTCCTATCATACGACATAAATTCATATTTAAATTACATCTAAAAATGTAGTTTTTATCCTACAGTGCAAAATCACATTTTAATTACATGTAAAAATGTAATTTTCATTCTACCGTTATTATTCATTTCTAAATTACATTGAAAAATGTAATTTTAATCATGCAATGTAAATTTACATTTTTTATATCATAGAAAAATGCAATTTTTGTCATACGGTGCAAATTCATATATAAATTACATATAAAAACGTAACTTTTGTTATGCAAAGTAAATTCACCTTTTTAATTACGTATAAAAATGTAATTTTATTCATACGGTGGAAATTCATTCATAAATAACATACAAAAAATGTAATTTATTTCATATGGTGTGAATTCATTCATAAATACATATAAAAATGTTATTTATTTCACACGATGAAAAATCATTCATAAATAACATATAAAAATGTTATTTATTTCATGCGATGAAAAATTCATTCATAAATAACATATAAAAATGTTATTTATTTCATGCAATGAAAATTCATAAATAACATATAACAATGTGTTTTCATTTCATACAATGTAAAAACATCTTCTTCTTTTTTATGTACAATGCAAAAATATCATCTTTTTTATATTTATAATATATTAGCTTTACTATTTTACGACGTAAAAATATGATCTTTTCTATTTTACAATGTAAAAATATTAACCTTTCTTTTTTACAAAGTAAAAATATCACTTTATTATTTTACAATGTGAAAATATTATCTTTTCTATTTTACAAAGTAAAAATATCAACTTTACTATATAAAAATATACATGTTCATTTCATACTTTCTAATGCGAACAAAAATATGATTTTTGTATGCATAATTCATTTCAAATAAAAATGTTAATTTTCTTTAATGTAGCATCTTACAAAGAAAATGTTGATTCTCTTTTAATATAACATTTTACGAAGAAAATGTTGATTTTCTTTTAATTCCGTACTTTTAATGTAAATAACATTACACAAATATATATATATATATATATTTTTGTTGAAAAACTAGTTCATCAAAAAGACATAAAAATGTTTGTTCTATTTTGTTGAAAATCTAGTTCAACAAATATAACAACAATGTTTTTTTTTTTTTTATATTGCAAATTCTGTTTTAACAAATTGACTGAAATTCTGTGTTTTACAGGTGTTGAAAATTCTAATTCAACAAATTTACAAAATTTGTTGAATTATACATTTGATCTTTTATATGGACAAAATATATATATATATATATATATATATATATACTGAATAATAAAATATGTTTTGATCTCATTTTAGATCCAATTCTCCAACCGCAAATAAGATATATATAATTCCAAGCGGATTTGCAAATCATGTACAACAATCATTCAACAAGCCACAATTATCACTCCAAACAACACCCAACATTTCATGTCAGAATTAAATAATCAAACAATTATTTTTAATGCAAGAAAATAATTTATAATAATTAAACAAATAAAATTAGAATCCTCACATTGAATTTTTGGCCAAAATTTTACTGTCTCCGTTTCAGCTGCGGTCTGCGCCATCGCGAAGCTCTTAATTTTGTGATTCCAATGCAATTTATGGTTCGTCAATCGGCTCTCGTATGAAGAAGTTATGGATTTTTCAAAGATCGGACAAATTAAATAATTAAATAATTAAATAATAATAATAAAAAAGACGCAACCTTTCTTCCTCCACCGTGTTTCTCACGGCCGAACCCATCTTCATTACCTCCAACCCGAAAACGCACGCCACCCGGGACCACCATTCATCGATCAACCGCCACCAGTCCGAAGCCCGCACCACCACCTTGTTGCACCAGGACCGAGGCCGAGCTCGGTGGGCCCACTGCATGGAAAAATGCACCCAAAACCGTCACCTTCTAGCCCTGAATTCGCGAAACCCGTGAACCAAAACCCAATCTTGACCGTATGGATGGAAAGCTCTCTGAATTCTCTTCGATTTGGTAGGTCATACGTCAATTTTCGTCGAACGGATTGAGAGATCTAAGCATTTGAAGTTGGAGCAATTCTGGCCATCGAAATCTGGGCGGCGGCTGGCCATTAGAAAATTAGGGTTTCAGCCATTTTTTTTAATATTATTTTAATGTTTAATTCTGAATTTCGTGAAATAAAGTGGATTTTTGGACTTTCTCGGATTTGGGCCTGCTTACTGTCGATCTTAACGTTTTGAGGCCTTCTGAACGTGATGGGCTATGTCCCAAGGTCCAATTCCGAAATCTGTTACGAGTTTTGGAATAATTACATTATTTTATTAATATTTTAATGTGTACCGTACATGAAAATTCACCGAGGTCACAAATTAACTTCAAAAATTTTCAAAAAATATATTTAGCTATGTTTTGATGCTGTGGACATATGAAAATTAATTTCGTTCGATTCTGAGCTCGTATGAATTTTTAAAGTCAAAAATTTGCCCGTTTACACTGAAAAATCAATTATAATTATATTTTAATTCTAAAAATTACAAAAAAAATCATTTTTAGCTTTGTTTTGATGATACGAGTCCAACAAAATTTATTTCGTTGAATTCCGAGACTGTTTGAAAAATGACTATTTTTAAGGCCAGTATATTTTATATTAAAAATATATTTTTAAACAAATAATTTCCGAAACTCAAAATATATAAATGTTTACTGTTTTTCAATGTAGAAACATCATTCTGAACTCAATGGAAGTGGTTTCGAGTTCAAATTCCTTCGTATGCAAAAAGTAGCATTTTGGCCCTTATAAATTTCATAGCGACCTTTCTAGATTTTAATTTTGACATAACTTTTGATTTCCGCTATGAAATTTCGATTTTTCGGATTCGTTGGAAAGATATTTTTAAATAGATTCTAATATTTTTGGTTTTACTAAAATCCGTTAAATTTTGCATCCTGTACGGTCAGTCAAAGTTCAAGTTTGACTTTTCAAATTACCGCGTTATTTCTAACTCTTTTGTTAATTAAATTAAATTATTCATTCTATCTTCGATTTAAATTAAATTTGTGATCATTATTATTTAAATAAATTATTTTATATTGTCAAAATTCATTAAAATTTTCTAAAATAAAAATTTTAAATTGGTTCTGATTTTTGCGGGTTGTTACATTTGGTGGCGGAGAATTTATTTTCTTGCTTAACACCCGTTCATATATTTCGGCAAAGGATTGGTAGTGTGATATGGAGTGATGATGTGGCATGCTAAGATGCATATGATCAAGGTTTTGTTGAAAAGCAGGCCTTGTGGGACGATCAAACCATAGTCTGTTTAGGCATAGCTTTGTGTATAGCGTGACTTCGCGAGCCTCACACACCGGCGGAGTCTAAAACGGGAGAAGGGAACGCAGGGAGAGCAGCACGTTTCTTTATAGCTAGAGTGGTGTCAGTGACCTACCAGCCCTGACATTTTACTTATGTGGATGATGGAATGAGGCGCCTCGGATAGGTCCTATAGGACCGGGAAACGTGTGTTCAGGAATTGCCAATCCGCTAAGCTGTATTTGTGGACCGGCCCTGCAGCTATCCAAGGGTTCACTGCGGGGGATCCTGAGACATTAGCTAGAGTGTCTCGAATCGGTAGGAGCTCCTCCCTAGCCTTGACTCATGATGGAAACCAATTTCCAATACGCGCCATTCGGTTTTGATTGTATTACTAGTACGGAGGCATAGCATATGGTACCTATGCTTCCTAGGATTGATACATTATGATTGAAATTGTTTTTAAAACATATACACACTAATAATAATATCAAACTCGTATTTGCCGTATTTATCATGTTTAATCACCATAAGGTAAAACTCTATCCTCTGGTGTGCGTTGCATTGTGTGATGGGACCTGAGTCTTATGGTGATTTCATTTTTCTAAAAAGCATAGCGTTGTTGTACGATTTACTTATCATTTATTATGACACGTTTATGCACGGCAATCCATTAGAGTAAACCCGTTCCGCATTAGCGGCGTGGTCTTTGGATTTGCCATATTAATAGTGATTTATTAGTTAAGAATTCTCACACCAGTCCCACGACTGACCCGTTGTTTGTTTCCACCTTTTTGCAAACTCGGGTGCCCTCTTCTCCACACGGGCAGTCGAGCAGTTTGTCTACAGGTTTACCTCTTTAGCAGGATCCTGGATTGAAGCTTAAAGCTGTGTCCAGGGCATAGTTGTCTTCCGCTGTATCTATTTTATTTCCGCTGCACTATATTAAATTTATTGTAAAATTTTCTTCCGCTGTACTTTAATTTCGATGTACTCTGATATATTCTGTACTCTAATGTTATATTATCATGATGTAATAAAAATCTGCTGTTGTTGTTTTGATGTGTTGTATTCCCAAAGTTAACGTATGCGGATTTTGAACGGTCTTGGTCGATTTTGCGATCGATTAAGGCCGGGCGAAATGCGTGTCGTTACAGTTGGTATCAGAGCTTTGGTTAGCTCAAATCTTTGGGGTACAACTCATTAGAACTGAACAAAAGACTCATCAGAGATTGGATTAGTAATATCCAATAAGAATACTCATTAGAGATAGGATCAGCAGTATCCTAGAATGAGAAAACTCATTAGAGATAGGGTTAGTAATGCCCTAGAATGAGTTGGGAGTAGCAAGCCTATAATATACGTATTTGTGATTAATTATACTCTATTTTGGAAAATATGATTTAGAATATATAAAAAGTTATATATTTGAAAGTTAATCAACTAATGAAATTATTTAAACCAATAAGAGTGGAAAATGGGGTAGGATAATTAAACACTTTTAGCTTCGTTCCTTTTCGAGGACGAAAAGTTTTTAAGTGGGGGAGACTGTAACAACCCTGAATTTTGGGGCCAATTTAAAATTTATTTTAAGTGATTTTAAATGAGTTTTGATATTTAAAATAATCTGTTTTAAATAATAATGATCACAAATTTGGTTCAAATCGAAGTTTGAATGAATAAATTAATTTTAATTATAAAAAGAGTTAGAAATAGCGCGGTAGTTTGAAAAGTCAAACTTGAACTTTGACTAACCATACAGGATGCAAAATTTAACGGATTTTAGTGAAACCAAAAATATTAGAATCTATTTAAAAATATCTTTCCAACGAATCCGGAAAATCGAAATTTCATAGCGGAAATCAAAAGTTATGGCCAATTCAATTTTTAGAAAGGTCGCAAGGTAATTTGCATAGGTCAATAATGCTACTTTTTGCATATAAAGGAATTTCGACTCGAAACCACTTCCATTGAGTTCGAAATGATGTTTCTGCATTGAAAAACAGTAAACGCTTATATATTTCGAGTTTCAAAAATTATTTGTTTAAAAATGTATTTTTAATATTAAATATACTGGCCTTAAAAATAGTCAATTTTCAAAAAGTCTCAGAATTCAAAGAAATAATTTTTTTTGGATCGTATCATCAAAACAAAGCTAAAAATGATTTTTTGGTAATTTTTAGAATTAAAATATAATTATAATTGATTTTTCAGTGTAAACGGGCAAATTTTTGACTTTAAAAATTCATTAAAAATCCATTTGGACTCAGAATTTAGCGAAATTAATTTTCATAGGTCCACAGCATCAAAACATAGCTAAATATATTTTTCGAGAATTTTTGACGTTAATTTGTGACCTCGGTGAATTTTCATGTACGGTATACATTAAAATATTAATAAAATAATGTAATTATTCCAAAACTCATAACAGACCTGGAATTAGACCCCGGGGCATAGCCCATTGCGTTCAGAAGGTGTCAAAACCTTAAGAACGACAGTAAGCAGGCCTAAATCGGAGTTCAGACCAAAACGGACTTTAACGGGCTAATTAAATAATTAGATAACCCTAATATAATATTATAAAACTCGAAATCACTGTTCATCCGTCCTCTCCATCGTGAATTCCAGCCGCAAGTGAACCCATCATGGCCGAATTTTGTTTCTCCAATTTCTCTCTCAATTCTCAACGAAATTTAGCGTGTGAGTACCCGTTTCGAAGCTCTTCCCGAGCTCTTTCTTCTCCGACAAGAATCACCTCGAACCGTGCCTCGACGAAGCCGCTAGAGCCCCGCAAATAGCCGTCGTTCGCGCCTCCCCCGGGCCCCCCCGCCGCCGCCGAGTGCCCCCACCTTCTGGCCGATCATAGGTCTCTCCAAGCTCTTCCACCTCCAACAAACGGTTCGTCATTTCATCGACCGTAGCTCCGGCAATTTGAAAACAAAGATTTGAACACTTTCCTAAAGATAAAAGCTTCAGATTTTGTAACGCTTATAGACGTCGCTGTGCAAGTTGTTAAAAGCCTGAATTTGATTTTTCATATGAATTTGTATTCGAACCATTCCAGATCTGAAATCACTTTGAACTCGAACAACAAACCTGATCGAACCTGAATCATCTCCTCTAACCAAACACGGTGAGAATTTTATTTTTAAATTTAATTTAATTATTAAATTATTATTTGCATGGTTGTTGATCGTAGATCTAAAAAGACATGATATTTAGAACATGGATCTGAACTATTCACCCCGTATGTTGTTGAATCTGAATTGCTTAGAACGACATGAGATTAGATCTGAAATTTTAAGGTTAAAATTTGAATTAAGAATTAATTAAAATTAATTAATTATGTGTTATTTGTTTAACCATGCTATGTTGATTTTGCATATGCTGTGTGAAATCCCATCTTGCAAATTACTTTGATGTTAGTTATTGTATTTGATCCTGTTGCTGTGTCTGGATGTTGTTATCTGACTTGTGATGAAATTTACATTCTCTTTTTATGTAAAATGGAAATAGAGAAAAAAAATAACATTTATTTTGATGTTAATAGGAAGTAAACTCAACGCATGTAAATTAACAATTTTGATGTTAATATTATAAAATTCACCGTAGGATGTAAATTAACATTTTTAATGTTAATAGTATAAAATTCAAGCACAGGATGCAATTAACATTTTTTTTTATGTTAATATTAATGAGAAATTTTACCATGGGGTGAATTAACATTATTCTAAATGTTAATATTAATAGAAATGTTAATATTAAAAAGTAATTTGACCATAGTATGTTATTAACATTTCTAATGTTAATATTAAAAAGTAATTTGACCATAGTATGTTATTAACATTTCTAATGTTAATATTAAAAAGTAATTTGACCATAGTATGTTATTGACATTTCTAATGTTAATATAAAAAGTAATTTAACCGCATGGAGGACATTAACATTTTTAATGTTAATATTAAAAAGAATAACACCGTATGGTAAGTTAACATTTTTGTTGATGTTAAAAATAAGAATTTACATTGTATGAGTAATTAACATTATTTTTGTGTTAATAATAAGTAATTTACTCTGCATGAAAATTAACAATTTTTAATGATTAAATAGAAATTTCACCGTAGGATGAAATTAACATTTTTAATGTTAATATTATGAAAATTATTACATAGGACAAAATTAACATTTTATTTAATGTTAATAATGAGTAATTTCACCGCATGTATGAATTTACATTATTGTCAATGTAAATTAAATAGTAAATTTAACCGTAGGATGATATTAACATTTTTAATGTTAATATAACACTATGGGTTGTCATTAACATTTTTAATGTTAATATTTAAGAGGAATCTAACCGTAGGATTTGTTAACATTATTTTTAATGTTAATACATGAAAATATCACCGTAGGAAGATTTACATCATTTTTTTTAATGAAATAAAAAGAATGGATTTCACATTGTAATTAGAAAGTGAAAATTTACATTTTTTCCTAATGTAAATATGTATGAATTTCACCGTGTGTACATTTTACATTATTTTTAATGTGAATTATATAGTAATTACAACGTAGGATAATTTTTCATTATTTTATGATTGAAAATAAAAGTCAATCTTTTTATGATTGAAGATAAAAGTCAATATTTTTATGTTGAAAACAAAATGTCAATATCTTTATATTGAAAGTAAAAAGACCATCTTTTTATGTTGTAAATAAAAAGACAACATTTTTATGTTGAAAGTAAAAAGACCATCTCTTTATGTTGTAAATAAAAAGACAACATTTTTATGAAGAAATTAAAAAGACCATCTTTTTATGTTGTAAATAAAAAGGCAACATTTTTACGTTGAAATAAAAAGACAATATTTTTATTGTAAATAAAAAGATGAAATTTGACGATGTAAGTAAAAAGACAATCTTTTTGAAATTAAAATAAAAAGATGAGTGTTTACGGTGAATATAGAAGAAGTTGATATTTTTGCATCGTGACGAAAAAAAAAGATATTATTTTTACATGGTAAAATAGAAAAAAAATCATATTTTTACATTGTAAAATAGAAAAGATAATATTTTTACATTGAAATATAAAAGGGATATTTTTACATTATAAAGAGAAAAGGTTGACATCTTTACATCGTAAACACAAAAGTGAATATTTTTACATTGTAGGTAAAAGAATGAAACTTTATGATGTAAAATAAATTGCATCGTCATTTGAAGTTAAAGAATGAATTTTTGGCATGTGAAATAAATAATATTTTTATATGTTATGTATGAATGAATTTACATTGTATGAAATAAATAATAATTTTTTTATATGTTATTTATGAATGAATTTAGACCGCGTGAAATAAATTGCATTTTTACATGTAATTTATGAATGAATTTTCATCGTATGACATAAATTACATATTATTATGTAAATTATGAATGAATTTAACCCGCATGAATGAAATTTCATTTTATTCTATGAAATGAATGTATGGATTTACATTGTAAACAAAGATTACATTTTTATAATGTAAATAAAAAGTAGGATTTACATTGTAAATGAAATTTATATTTTTATATGTAATTAAGAATGATGAATTATAAATTACATTTTTCATGTAAGAATGGAATTAAAAGAAGGAATTGGACGAGGAAATATAATTTACATTTTACCGTAATTTAAAAATAATAATTAAAGGAATTAAAAAGGAAGAATTCATCAATCAAGTATGATTTACATTTTCCTATATATAAAGGGATGAAAGGATAAAGAATGAGAATATTCATTAGAATAAAGAGTTAAACGGTTTATGTTTATATATTCATATATAAATATAATTAAAATTAAACGAATCGAGCGCGGTAGTTCACGTTTTAAAATTATATCTTTAAATGACTATACAAGGAGATCTGACCGTCGGATTTTCTTGAAACTGAAAACCTTAGGACCGTGTTGGAAAAATCTTTCCAACGATATATAATACGTCAAAATCCAACGGTTAGATTTTGAGATATGTGAAAATCAAAATTGGTTGAAAACAACGCCGAAATCACCATTGACCTGAATCGTCGTTGATTAAAGATTTAATTATTTTTAATTAAATAAAATAGGAAATAATCGTTATAAATTAGAAATAACGATAAGGAAGAGTTTTCAATATATATATATATATATAATATATATATATATAATATATATATATATATATATATATATATATATATATATACGAAGATTATTTGGGAAGGCCGAGTTAATCTCATTCCAAATAATCAAACGACGATGAGAATTGAAGAAGAAGACAACTAATGAAGACCGTCAATCTTCCCCTCAGGAGGACATCGATTGAGGCTTTGAATTGATTTGCTCCCAAGTCAAGGTCATGGTCGTTGTCCGAACGAACATGTTGATTGTACGGGTTTGGCTTTCGCTCAGACCCAGAGCATAAGCTTATAAATGGATTGTGTGTCTGACATCGTACTCCATTATATATCATGTTATCAATCTTCTGTCGAATGTATGGATGTTTGGTGGCGGAGAATTTATTCTCTTGCTTAACACCCGTTCATATATTTCGGCAAAGGATTGGTAGTGTGATATGGAGTGATGATGTGGCATGCTAAGATGCATATGATCAAGGTTTTGTTGAAAAGCAGGCCTTGTGGGACGATCAAAGCATAATCTGTTTAGGCATAGCTTTGTGTATAGCGTGACTTCGCGAGCCTCACACACCGGCGGAGTCTAAAACGGGAGAAGGGAACGCAGGGAGAGCAGCACGTTTCTTTATAGCTAGAGTGGTGTCAGTGACCTACCAGCCCTGACATTTTACTTATGTGGATGATGGAATGAGGCGCCTCGGATAGGTCCTATAGGACCGGGAAACGTGTGTTCAGGAATTGCCAATCCGCTAAGCTGTATTTGCGGACCGGCCCTGCAGCTATCCAAGGGTTCACTGCGGGGGATCCTGAGACATTAGCTAGAGTGTCTCGAATCGGTAGGAGCTCCTCCCTAGCCTTGACTCATGATGGAAACCAATTTCCAATACGCGCCATTCGGTTTTGATTGTATTACTAGTACGGAGGCATAGCATATGGTACCTATGCTTCCTAGGATTGATACATTATGATTGAAATTGTTTTTAAAACATATACACACTAATAATAATATCAAACTCGTATTTGCCGTATTTATCATGTTTGATCACCATAAGGTAAAACTCTATCCTCTGGTGTGCGTTGCATTGTGTGATGGGACCTGAGTCTTATGGTGATTTCATTTTTCTAAAAAGCATAGCGTTGTTGTACGATTTACTTATCATTTATTATGACACGTTTATGCACGGCAATCCATTAGAGTAAACCCGTTCCGCATTAGCGGCGTGGTCTTTGGATTTGCCCTATTAATAGTGATTTATTAGTTAAGAATTCTCACACCAGTCCCACGACTGACCCGTTGTTTGTTTCCACCTTTTTGCAAACTCGGGTGCCCTCTTCTCCACACGGGCAGTCGAGCAGTTTGTCTACAGGTTTACCTCTTTAGCAGGATCCTGGATTGAAGCTTAAAGCTGTGTCCAGAGCATAGTTGTCTTCCGTTGTATCTATTTTATTTCCGCTGCACTGTATTAAATTTATTGTAAAATTTTCTTCCGCTGTACTTTAATTTCGATGTACTCTGATATATTCTGTACTCTGATGTTATATTATCATGATGTAATAAAAGTCTGTTGTTGTTGTTCTGATGTGTTGTATTCCCAAAGTTAACGTATGCGGATTTTGAACGGTCTTGGTCGATTTTGCGATCGATTAAGGTCGAGCGAAATGCGTGTCGTTACAATAACTTTTTATAACCGCAATGAAATTTTGTTTTTTCGAATTCGTTGGAAACATATTTTTAAACAGATTTAGATATTTTTGGTTTTACTAAAATCCATTTCATTTTGAATCCTGTACATTCAGTCAAAGTTCAGATTTGACTTTTCAAACTACCATGCTATTTCTAATTCCTTTAGAAATTAAAATAAATATATTCATTCTAACTTCGATTAAAATAAATTTTTAATTGTTATTATTTAAAATAAATTATTTTAACTACTCAAAATTCATTGAAATAGCCAAAATAAAAAATTTAAATTGGTTCTGATTTTCCGGGTTGTTACAATCTCCCCCACTTGAAAGCTTTTCATCCTCGAAAAGGGAACAATAGTAAAGTAGGAAACAAAACGGAAAATGCAAGGTGTAGTAGATGTACCTCAACACAAGAGTTACTCGGAGATGTCCACTCTGCACTTGGGATAAGCTTGTTTGATGCTATCCTCCATCTCCTATGTAAATTCTCTAGGATCCCCGCTCCACTGCACTTTGACTAAGTGGAGACATATGATAAGATGATAATGATGTAATGACTGATTAATATGTGCTATTATGATGTGCTCATTCTAGGACATTACTAATCCTATCTCTAATGAGCTACTCGTCTTAGAATACTACTGATTCTATCAAGACGAATTGTTCTAAAGATGTTATACTCCGAAGTTAAGGTTAACCTTTAGCTCTGATACCAACTGTGACGACCCCAAACTTCTGTAGTTTGAAAGCAAGGATAATCATAGGAGCATAACATAATTACAACAATAACAGATCTCAGATAATATCATAACACATAAATCATTGTAGCGGAAATAAGAATGTCAACACAACATAACATTAAAGACATCAGAGTATGCAGCTACAAGATACTGTTAGCAAATAGAAGTCTCACCAGAAAAAGAGGAATAAGTCTCAATTCCATCAAATACATCAAAGATCAATAATGTCTAAATGTCTCAAGTAGCAATAAAATATAAAAAGGAAAAGGTTCTCCATCTTCTTCCTTCAGCAAACTCCAATCCAGAATGTGTCCAAACCTAAACCTGTCATTTGGCTGCCCATGTGGAAAGAGGGCACCCGAGTTTACAAAGTGAAACAAACTACGAGTCAGTCATGGGACTAGTATGAGAATTCATTCTTAACTAACAATATGGCTAATCACAGGACCACGCCGCTAACGCGGAACGGGTTTACTCCATTGGATTGCCAGTGCATGGGTTTAATAAATTTTATTTAAAAACAACGCAATGCTTTTTAGAAAATGAAATCACTATAAGACTCAAGTCCCATCACACAATGCAACTCAAACCGGAGGATAGAGTTTTACCTTATAATGATCAAACATGCTTGATACGTGGAAAATAATATTTTAAAATTATTATTATTAGTGTTAATAGGTTTTAAAAATACTTCAAAGTAAATGTATCAATCCTAGACGGCATAGCTACCATATACTATGTCGCCATATATAGGTTTATAATCAAAACCGTAATGTCGTATTGGAGATTGGATTTCCATCATGAGTCAAGGCTAGGGACGATCTCCTAACCGATTTGAGACACTCTAGCAATGTCTCAGGACTCGGACGTTGGCGAACCCTTGGATACTGCAGGGCCGGTCCACAAATACTTTAATGGATTGGTAATTCCTGAACACACGCTTCCTAGTCCTATTGAACCTATAAAATGGTCACAATCGACCAATAAATTCGAGGCGCCTCATTCCATCAACCACATAAGTAAAATGTCAGGGCTTGCAAAACCCTGATACCACTTCTAGCTAGAAAGAAGCGCGTGCACTCCCTACGTTCCCTTGTCCCGTTTCTGACTTTTACCGGGGTGTGAGGCTCGCGAGGTAACGCTATACACAAAGCTATGCCGAAATAGGCTATGCTTGGATCATCATCCACGAGGTTCTGCTTTCCAACAAAAAACCTCGATCAATTGCATCTTCGTATGTCATATTGACAATTCATGCCATGCGATCGATAATGTAATGACCCGCATTGGCAGAGGTATTATAATTAATTTATTTAATTGTATAAATGGTGGGTTAGTGAATTACATGGTCGTTGAATAAAATAATAGTGAATATTTTATTAAAATAATAATTAAATAATATATTTAATTGTGAAATAATCAGAATTGGCTGAAATGGCGATATGGTGTGAACCGGATCATATGTGATATTTAATTCAGCTTGGAATTGAATTTGAATAACGAATATATTCAATCGTCGATAGTTGAACGTATAGTTTATAATATAATTATAAACGAGCTCGAAATGGCGCTGCAGTTCGCTATTTGGCGATTCGAACTTCAACTGAATGTACAAGATTCGTTTTAAATCGGATTTCTGTGAAACAAGAAACGTACGGAGCTGGTGGAGTATATCTTTCTAGTGGAAGAGAAAAATCAGGATTTCGTCGTGTAGATTTTGAGATATGTCCAAATCAAAATTTAAAATAGTCGCTATAGAATCGTTTATCGACCGGAACGGTTTATTCGATATAACTAGAGATCGGGTTTGAATTTAGACAAGGTTCTTTTGGGACATAGTGATAATTTAATTTTTAGAATTTTATGGAAATTTTTAATTAATTAAATACGCAACTTTTTATTTGGAGTATTTTGCACCTTATATCGATATTCTGGGGTTTCACAATATGAGTCCACCTACCGGTATTTTTATATTTTTGTGATCGTGGGGCATTGCTCGTCCCAACGGTATATTTATTACTGTCTGTAGAAATCCGTAAACAAGTGAAGTTGTATATAATGGCCATGCTAAACAAAAATATATATACATATTGCATAGACCAAGGAATGAAGCACGCTACCCTAATATATACATATATATATATATATATATATATATATATATATATATATATCACCTATAGTATCAGTGCAAAATATCTAACGTTTGTGAACATAAGAGAGGCCACGTCCCTTGTAATGCCAGCCACAACTTTTCATCCCTTAAAACCTTACTCGTTCCTTCTCAAATACACTGAGCCGCCACCAAACAAGTTTCCAACAGCAAGAATCAATGAAAATTCACTTAAAGCCAATCCGTTCTCTTCACCACAAAATATTTCTTACTGCATTCCAAAAACCCTACTGGATGCTGCGAAAATAAGAAGAAAAACAAGAGTGCTAGAAAGTTGCTCGTGTTCATCAGCTAGGGGTCGTGAAGAATGATTCATGGAGTTTCAAGCGGGGGTGACTGTCAGTGAAGATTTCCGTCGATGCTGAATTGGTCATGGGGTTGTTTCTCCGGTTGTGGGTGAATGAACTGTCGAACGCTGGTCTGAAGCAGCATCGAGGTCGTCACCGGAAAGCTGTGTCAGGTGTGGGGTCGGCCGAGGTTGGGCTCGCCTCCGGCGGTGATGTTTTCAAGTTGGAGCGAAGGGGTGAAAATGTGGAGTTCAGATTTTCTTACTCGTTCAGGGCAATGGAAAATGAAAAGTAGCAGATCTCGTTTCTATTTATGAAGAAGAGGATGGGTTCAACAAGGGGAGAACGATATTGGGAGATGGTTTAGGCCGTATGGGTGTACCGTAATGATGGGTTAGTGGTTATTAAATCAGGTAATTAGTTATTAACTAAATGGACATTTTTGGTATGGGATGTAAAGGGAGTACAAGGTTTCATGATGACCAGTTTCTTTTCGTAGGGGGGGGGGATACTGGAGCCACCGGTGTTATTGAGGAACGGTGTTTTTATTTGGTTTGAGAACTGGAAGTAAACTTTCTGAGGAGTACATACGGTGGAGTTGTTTTCGTTTAGATGGTACGACACTTGGATGTGTTTGGGAATTGAAGTGAGAATGGTTTTATAATTACAAGAGGAAGGGTATACTGGGAGCGGTTTCATATTTTAGAAATATGGAAGGGGATAAGCTACAGTAAGGGTAGAGGGCCAGGGTGCATTGGATATCAAATGGGCTGAAATAAATAACATGAAAGCCCAATGGAAAATAAAATAAAAGGAGAAAGAAAAAAACAAAGAAAAGAGGAAGTGGGGGAACATGAGTATTTATCTGGAAGGAGATTTCGCAAGATTTCAAATGGGAGCACGATGACCACTATTCTGTTTGGGTAGGGTACATGTGAGCTTGGCGGGCTTGAGCAGGAATTTCGAACGGTCAGATCCGTTGGGACCGTATGGACGAGAGCTTCATAATGAAACTGACTGGAAGTGGATTGGAGCTCGTTTGAATTCATGGCGAAATAAATTGTTTGATTCAAATCAAACAACAGTTTATCGTTCTTTAACGATGAACTGCCAATGTGAGTAAATCTCACTAACTCTGAACAGTTTATAATTGCATGTTGTATTTTTAGAACTGTTAGAAATTGTCTGATTTACTGTGTGTTGATTGTTTGATTGAACTGCTAGTCAGTTAGCTAAATTTCTATATTGATTCTGTTTAACAGAATATATCATATGGAACGGAAAAGTGATGTTATATTATATTTTTTAACATCTGTGATGCAGGGAAACAGGTTGGAGGAATCCAACTGAATTCCTCAACATTTATTTTACTGTTTTCATATATTGTGATATATGATGTGTTATATAATCTGTTATGGATTATGGGTGTTGGAATGATGTTGATCATTGTTATTCGATATTGTAAATATCATAAGAAACCCTGGGATGTAAAAAAAAAAAAAGAAGTATTTCAATGTATATTGAAATAAAGGAATTTTATAAAATCACAGGATTTTATAAAAGGAAATATTTATAAAACGAACACGGTTTTATAAAAGGGATATTTATTTAGAAAATAAATAGAAATAGAAAAGGAATATTTATTTAGAAAATAAATAGAAGTTATAAATATGGAATATTTGTAACGGTAAATAGAAGTTATAAATAGGAAATATTTGTAACGGTAAGTAAACGTTAAAAAAGGGAAATAGTTGTAACGGAAAACGTAGTTTATCAAAAGGAGCTAATCGATGTTAGTTAATCGATTAGTGTTAAAGTAAAAGTTAGTTAATCGATGTTAGTTAATCGATTAGAGATAAAGTAAAAGTTAGTTAATCGATGTTAGTTAATCGATTAGAGATAAAGTAAAAGTTAGTTAATCGATGTTAGTTAATCGATTAGTGTTAAAGTAAAAGTTAGTTAATCGATGTTAGTTAATCGATTAGTGTTAAAGTAAAAAGGAGCTAATCAATGTTAGTTAAATCGATTAGAGTTAAAGCAAAGGAGCTAATCGATGTTAGTTTAATCGATTAGAGTTAAAGCAAATTAGTTAATCGAATATAGTTATTCGAATAGAAAGTAAAAGGAATTATCGAATATAGTTTATTCGAAAGGAGTTAAGCGAAATGAGTAAATCAATAGCGTTAGTCAAATAGAGTTAATCCAATAGTGTTAGTCCAATAGAGTTAATTGATAAGGGTTAATCGAATAGAGTTAAGTGAAAAGAGTCAATTGAATATAGCTATTCGAAGAGGGTTAAGTAAGGAAGTTAGTAAAGGAATATAAAGTGAAGTTTGCCTATTTCAAAGTTAGAAATGTTGTTCAGTTAAGGTCTGAGAGGTAGTTCTACCCCAACTTGATTGGCTTCGTTTTTAACTAAGGGATAGTTAAGGTTCGGCAGTAAAGGAAATTGTTTGAGTTGGCATCGCGATGGTTTGTTTAAACATCTGTCTAAGTCCAATGAAGAAGCTTTGGTAATGTTTTCCAAATAAGAAACCAGAAATGTTTTCTAATAAAGAAAACAAGAAATGGAAATGTTTTCCATTGTTAATGACGTGTATTTTCCAAATTTAGAAAATAAGAAATATTGAATATAGGGAAATAGGAGATGAAAAATGAACTAAGGATATAAATGTTAAATGATGTTTGATAGATATAATTTCCATTTGGAAATTGTTAGCCTACTTTGTGAACTAGGCAACACAAAGTCAAGAAACCAACAATTGAAGAATATTTCAAGATATAAGACTCCGGTTCGGATCGGAAGGAAACACCACAATTCAGATTGATAGCAGCATGTCGGTTCGGATCGGGTAGGATTCTCTGTTCGGATCGGATGTCTCTTACTGGATAGATTGGCAAAGCATACCTGATCGGATCGGGAGGCCAATAAATCTCAGGTGGATCGGAAAGCCGACTGCTTGCCACGACGCTGGATTGGAGCGGAGTATGATTAGAGAAGAAGAGATGTCCAAGCTACTCCGGTTCGGATCGGGTATTCCGATCCGAGCCCCCAATCTGCACGTCTCCGACCCGCACCCATGATCCAGGAAAGTCTCCTATGAAATCGCCTGGAGAACCGGACCGGATATGACTAATTCCTACCCCTAACGTCCGTCTCTTTGATGTGTTGTCAGCTTGATGGTCCATCCGAACCCGAAGAGAGTGCAATGGATGACACGTGTTCCGACCCGGATTGAATCTCAGGCAAATTCACACCTATAAATACCCTATCTAGAGACAAAGAGAAGGATCTTTTTCAGCACTCTTGAGAATCCAAGTACCTTCATCATCCGAATTCCTTACTCCCGGAAAATCCAAACCATCTTTCATTTCTTGTTTTAATCATTTGAGTGAACAAAAGTGAGTTGTGAGTGAATTTTAACTTGCCTTTGTATTTGAATTATTAAATATAGTTAGAACTAAGTGGACGTAGGCACTTCTTCGCCGAACCACTATAAATCTTGTGTGTTCATTTTTATTTCTGCTTTGTTTTATCTTGTTTCTAATCAATTTGGGTGTTAGAACCACATTTAGGTCTAACATTTTGGTGCTTTCACTGAGAATCCTCATCTAAATTCTTTATTTTCCGGGATCTCTTTCTACTTTTTGGACCGTTGAGTTCAAAGAAGTGAATCCTTAAGTTTCTCCACTTTCTTACATTAGTTGAAGTAATTGTCAAAGACTCATGGCCAGAGGAAAAGGCAAGGAAGTCCAGTCTGTTCAAGGAAATGGAGCTGGTGAAGATCAGCAACACGCTGTTGTAACAAGGTCTAGGGGGCAGAGTTCAGCAGCAGGGAGAATCAATGCAGGAAACCCGAACCGACAGCAAGGGGAAAGCTCCGATCCGATCCGGGTTGGAGACTCTGAAGCAGTGCACTCCCCCAGTTTGAACCGACCCGACTTGCTCGCTGCACACCGATCCGACCAGGCACCCCAGCTCCGATCCGACCCGACTTCCTACCTCCGATCCGACCCGATGCTTGGTGAAGCTGGAACATCTACTCGAGTTCCCGCGAATGCTCCAATTCCAGCTGCCAGGGTTGGAGACCAGGTCAATCCATCTGCTCCCATCACTCAAGGAGATTTCTCGCGCTTGCTTGATATGCTTGAGAGCACGAGGGAAGCTATGAGAGTTCATGAGCGCACCAATCTCATGATGCAGGAAAATATGAGGCTCATGAGTCGGGAAATCAATGAGCTCCGCCGGCAAAGAACTCCGTCACCGGTTCGTCATACACCCGTAGATCAATCTTCATCTTCCGAGGAAGAGAGGCCCCGTGAACGAAGGCCACTCGAACGACCTCAGAACGTGGAGCAGCTAACGTTTGGATCTTTGGGATCTCGCGAGGATATCGCACGAGCATTAGGAAACGATAGCCCCACTCGGGGGCAAAGACTCCAGTCCCCTCTTCCCGAGATCGACCGGGAACGCAGGGAAAGGAATCGAGCAGAGGCAGCTCGAAGAAGAAGGGCATCTCCTGAGCAAGAGCCCCGGAGGAACTCGGACACTAGGGCCAGGGAACCTGAGCAGCCCCTAACTAGTGCCGATGTGCAGGCGATGGTTCGTCAAATTATGTCCGAAAGCCGGAATTATACAAATGAAGACTATGGCATTGAGCGAAGCCATACTCCGTTCACTGACGACATCCTAGACTTCCAGTTCCCCCGACGCTTTAACTTGCCACAGATGGATAAATATAACGGAAGGACTGATCCAGGACAGCACTTGATGCGGTATTCGTGGCTTATGAATGTCGCTGCTGCCCCTGATGAAGTAAAGTGCAAAGCGTTCCCAATTTACCTAGAAGATGTGGCTTTATTTTGGTTTACCCGACTCCCTCCTCGTTCAATTTCTAATTACAAAGAACTAAGCGAGCGTTTCATGAACCAGTTCCGATTACATGCTCGAAAGTCCAAGAGTGTTATTGAATTGTCGAGGATCAAACAGGTACCGGGAGAGTCTTTAAGGGCATATTTAGATCGTTTTAACCAAGCTGTAACTGAGGTCAGTGACCCGCATGAGCCCACTATTCTGATGGCATTGAAGGAAGGAGTCGATCCTGAGTCTGAGTTTGGAGACTACCTTTCTGGGAAGACACCCCCCACAAGGGCGATATTCTACGAAAAAGCCGATATTTATCTGAGACGAGAGGAGGCCCGGGCAAACCGGAAGAGAAAGTCTGAGACAGCTTCAAAGGAGAATGTGCAGAGTAATATTGCCGTGAAGCAGTCTGGGGAAAGTTCTGTCAAGGTTGAAGTAAATGTAGGAAACAAGGGTGGAAACAGCAATACTGGAAACGGGGGAAACAACAACAACCGTAATTCGAACGGTAACAGGAGAAACAGAAATAGGGGAAGCGACCCTAACAAAAGGCCCCGATTCCAGAACTACGAGAACTATACACCATTGAATGACACCCTGGAAAATATTTACCTGGACACGTATAATGTGTTGCAGTACAAAAGACCGCCACCTCGTGATTCGACCGAGAAAGAAATGGCGACAGGGAAATTTTGCTTGTTTCACGGAACACATGGACATTCGACCAATGAGTGTCGACATTTGAGGGATGTAATTGAAAAGCTGCTGCGTGAAGGAAAGTTGGATGAGTACAAGGTTGCCCCGAGGGACAGGAGGCAAGGAGAGCAGGCTCCAAAGCAAATCCTACCTGCTCCTAAGCCTACCACGCAGCAGAAAGGTAAAGGGATCGTCATTAACTCCATAGTAGGCGGACCTCACCCGGCAATCCGAAGCTTTAGGTCAATGGACCAATATGTGAATGCTGCCAAGCATCTAGATGTGAATGAAGGTGACGATTCGGAAGATGTCACCCCCATAAAACAACAAAAAACCATGTTCGATGACGTGGTGTTTCGCAGCCGAGACAACACGGGAATACAATCTCCCACCAATGATCCGTTGGTTATTACTACCACTATTGGGCCGGCCTTGGTCCATAAGGTATTAGTAGACAACGGAAGTTCCGTTAATATTTTGTTCAAGAAGTCATTTGATCAGATGAAGCTTGAGCCCGAAGATCTGAAACCTTGTGAAGGATGGATTAGAGGTTTCAACGGAGCGACGACAGCTCCCATGGGATACATAGAGTTGCCCGTGACTTTAGGGCAAGGAGAACGTAGAAGAGTGCGAATGCTTCAGTTTGTAGTACTGGACGTAGATTCGCCATATAACGCATTTTTAGGGAGACCTGCCCTCGCTGAGTTTAGAATTTGTATCGCCCCTTGGTGCTTGTTACTAAAGTTCCCAACCGAAGCCGGAACTGGAGTAATAAGAGGGGATCAGGTTTCTGGACGGGCCTGCTATGTGGCCGAACTGAAGATGTTGATGAAAGGAGTAAATGCTGAAAGTAAGGATGCCTCATCTCCCTCGAAGGGGGACTCGGCATAGCAATTAGAGAGATCGAACCCAAGGGAGTTACCCAGAGGAATGCCTGAAGACCTGGATCCTAGAAAAGACGAGGAACCAGAGGCTAGAAATGCAACTCCTAATGAAGCGACAGTGGAAATTCCTGTTGATAAAGCTGATCCTACGAAAGTTTTGAAGATTGGTTCCCAATTGGATCCACGTCGTGCTGAAGAATTGACGGACTTCTTGAAGGCAAATTTAGATGTGTTCGCCTGGACCCATGCTGACATGTGTGGGATATCGCCTTCCATTATCAGTCACAAACTGAATGTAAATCCGAAGCATCCGCCTGTGAAACAAAAGAGACGCATGCTGGGCCCAGAGAGGTCGGCTGCTCTCAAAGAAGAAGTAGAGAAATTGAAGCAAAGTGGATTTGTTCGAGATTCGACTTATCCCGACTGGATATCGAATCCTGTCCTGGTAAAGAAGCCAAACGGAAAGTGGCGAACTTGTATTGACTTTTCAGATTTAAATAAGGCTTGCCCAAAAGATAGTTTCCCACTTCCCAGAATTGACCAGCTTGTAGACTCGACAGCAGGTCATGAACTTCTCTCTTTCATGGATGCATACTCTGGATACAATCAAATTCCTATGCATGTACCAGACCAAGAGCATACAAGTTTCATTACGAATTTGGGATTATATTGTTATGTTGTAATGCCGTTCGGATTAAAAAACGCTGGAGCTACTTATCAGCGGTTGGTAAATAGAATGTTTTATGATCAAATAGGAAAAACTATGGAAGTTTATGTGGATGATATGCTTGTTAAATCAAAGCAATCCTCCAGTCATACGCAAGACTTAGCAGAAATGTTTGGTATCTTGCGAAAATACCGTATGAAATTGAATCCTTTAAAATGTTCATTTGGAGTGGCGTCGGGAAAGTTCCTTGGCTTTATTGTGAGTTCCCGAGGAATTGAGATCAACCCTAGCCAGATAGCGGCGATTAGAAATATCAAAGAACCAAGGAAAATTAAAGATGTCCAAAGTCTGGCAGGGAAGGTAGCGGCGCTAAGTAGATTCATCTCCAAAGCCACCGATAAATGTGTTCCATTTTTTGATTTGATAAAAAGGGGAAAGAAGAACTTCCAGTGGACTCCCGATTGTGTCGAGGCTTTTCAAAATCTGTTAGAGCTGTTAGAAAAACCGCCAATCTTATCAAAGCCCGTAGACCACGAAGAACTATTTGTTTATCTAGCAGTCTCGGCTCACGCTGTCAGCACAGTTCTGGTTCGAGAAGAAGACAAAGTACAAAGACCAGTATACTATGTGAGTAAGAAATTAGCAGCGGCAGAGCGCAACTACCCAAAGATCGAGAAGCTTGCTTACAGCCTCCTGATTGCATCCCGAAAGCTTCGTCACTACTTCCAAGCCCATCCAATAACCATATACACCGATCAGCCGTTAAGACAGGTGTTGCAGAGACCCGAAGCGTCGGGAAGGTTGATTAAATGGAACATAGAACTAAGCAAGTTTGATTTGAATTTTCAACCACGAAAGTCAGTCAGGGGGCAAGCTCTAGCAGACTTTATTGCGGAGTTCACCATTCCAGAGGAAGAAATAATCAATGACCGAGTGGTTAAATCCGAGGATAAGCTAAAGATGAATCCGTGGGAATTATATACAGATGGAGCTAAAAATGACCGAAGATCCGGAGCTGGAATTGTCTTAGTCACTCCGGAGGGACGGTCGTTATATTACGCCCTGCGATTAGAATTTTCGGCAACAAACAATGACACTGAGTATGAAGCCCTGATTGCCGGGCTGAAACTCGCTAAAGACCTTGGAGTAAAAGTGATGGATATATTTTGTGACTCTAAGATTGTTGTTTGTCAAGTGCGAGAGGAGTTCGCGGCTCGAGGACCTCGACTTGTCGCTTACCTCAAGAAAGTGAAAGAGCTATTAAGTAGCTTAGAGCGGTACAACATAACACATATTCCCAGAGAAGAAAACCAGAAAGCGGATAGACTAGCAAAATTGGCTAGTTCTGACAATCCAGAAGAGACTGAGGTAGTTCCAATTGAAACGTTGGAGTCGCCAAGCTTTGAGTCAATGGAAATAGAATTCGTTCTTGAAGCGGAACCAGAGAAGGAATCATGGATGACTCCAATCAAGAATTTTCTTAAGAATGGGACACTCCCATTAAAGAAGAGTGAAAAGAGAGCTGTAGTGCGCAAAGCTACCAGATATGTTATACAAGACGATACCCTCTATAGACAGGGATTTTCTATGCCCCTGTTACGATGCATCGCACATGACGACATCAAGCGTGTACTGAGAGAAGTGCACGAAGGTGAGTGTGGAGATCATACAGGAGGTCAAACTTTAGCAAAGAAAATATTGCGGTATGGATACTTCTGGCCTACGATTAACAAAGATGCAGCTGATTATTCACGACGCTGCGATAAGTGCCAGAGATTCGCCAAAATCCCCAGGGCACCGTCAACTCAGCTTAAATCGATGGTGAGTCCTTGGCCGTTTGCCACATGGGGAATCGATATCATTGGAGTTTTACCGATTGCTAAAGGGGGAGCTAAGTATGCCATAGTAGCCGTGGATTATTTCACAAAGTGGGTGGAAGCTGAACCCTTGACTAAGATCACCACAAGAAAGGTGATAAGTTTTGTGGTCCGAAATATTATATGCCGATTCGGGATCCCAAGGACGATTATTACTGACAACGGGACCCAATTTGATAGCACTGAATTCAGAAACTTTTGCCAGAAATATAAGATAGACAAACGTTATACTGCAGTTGCCTATCCACAATCTAATGGGCAAGTAGAGGCAATAAACAAGGTAATAAAATCCATCCTCAAGAAGCGATTAGAGCATGCAAAGGCAAAATGGGTTGATGAATTGCCCCTGGCTTTGTGGGCATATCGAACAACGTTTAAAACGGCTACCGGTCATACCCCTTTCTCTCTCTCCTTTGGCTCAGAAGCAGTAATTCCAGTTGAACTGGAAGTTCCTTCCCACAGGGTTACGTATTATGACCCGATGACGAATCGGGCACTTTTACTTGAGTCTCTTGATGAAGTCGAAGAGAAGAGGGACGAAGCAGACTTGCGTGCAGCAAGACATCGGCGTCAGATGGCGCGCTATTATGACAAAAAAGTTCGCTTCAGAACTTTTGAACCCGGAGATTTGGTACTAAAGAGAGTTTTTCCATCTCTTCCTCACCTTGGCCCAAAATGGGAAGGACCCTTTGTCATCCAACGGAAGCTTGATAAAGGAACATTCAAGTTAACGACCGTAGATGGCGAAGAAGTCCCTCGAGCATGGAATGCCCAACACTTAATGCGATATTTGGATTAGAAATGCTATACTTTTTGCTGTTCTTCCTGTAAACTCTGTAACAAGGCACGACATGCCTTTGGAAAATATGGCGATATGAATAAAGGACTATAAAGTGGATGTAGGCTATGACTTGGCTGAACCACTATAAAAATATTGTGTGTTATTTACTTTTATGCATTTACATTCATTAGTTGTTCTGTTGTGATTATAAAATACAGGACAACTGAGAGCCTAAAGAGGGTTGAAAACAGTCTAGACATAAAAAGAAGCACAATGATTATTTGTGCGATAAGACATGAAAGAATGAGAAAACGACATTCTGACTCTAGCTCTCCAGAGAAAGAGAGAGAGTATAAAAGCGTCTCCGACTGAGCGCTGAAAAAGAAATTCTACTCCGAACTCTAACTCTCCAGAGAAAGAGAGAGAGTATAAAAGCGTCTCCGACTGAGCGCTGAGAAAGGTTCAACTCCGAACTCTAACTTTCCAGAGAGAAAGAGAGTATAAAGGCGTCTCCGACCGAGCGCCGAGAAAGAAATCTTTTCCCGTTGAACGACCGGGGAATGGACGAATGACTGAACTCGAACTCTAACTCTCAAGAGAATGAGAGAGAGTATAAAAGAAATGCCAGGAAAAACAACATGCATTGATGACACAGGAAATGCCATTCCGTTAGAGAATCGGAAGTATTCAGATTGCATGGTTAAGCACAGAATAACTTATGGAGATTGACTGGGGATACCTATACATACACATATCTCCCCTCTCCACAACTTTGTTTCATAACTATAGATATGCATTTTTACATAAGTGCAGAACTACTAACAAATAAACATTGCAAAAAGTGAATTATCTTTATTTACAAATGAATGAATTTGTACAGGGAAATAACTAAAAAAGAAAGTGCAGGAGCTGCTGTGGTGGCAGCGCTTATTGATTCACAAAGATGCTAAAAGGACACGGAGAACCCACTATTTGGGTTTGGGATGAGCCTTCGATTTCTTGGCAGTTTTTTCCGCATCTTTTGCTTCCTTCTCGGCTTCAGTCAAGATCCGCTTTGATTTCTTTTTCCCCGAAGATGTAGTACTGGAGCCAGCAGACTTTTTCCCGGAGGGCGGGGCACTGGAATCAAGAGAAGATTTTTTAGCAAGTTCTTCGGTAATAGATCTAGTGGAGAGCTTAACAACTAACCTTGAACCTGCATCCATAACTGCGAGGGGCTTGAGGACTTCAGGGTCTAATTCTTCAGCCTTTAATTGCAAGCGCTTGTCTTGATCAGCCTTCATGGCAGCTAAGGTAACGTCATCAGCGCTTTTCGATTCCCCGGTTATTACAATTTCCGGTTCCTCATCATGCCCCTCGTCTCCTCCGTCGTCTTTTAAAGCCGCAATCATTTCTTCATCATGGGGAGTAGTGACCTTGGTTGGCTCACTTCTTTCCCCCAGGACTGTTGAAGCAGCCTTGTCTTCCCCTTCTTTGACCCTATCAGCGGGTTGTGTCCCAGTGGTGGCTCCTTGAGCTACATCTGTCTTCGCGGATGATTCAACGCCTACAAAATGAGAAACATCGGTTATCAACTCAGGCAAGAGCAAAGGATTTCTCATCGAACGTTCAGTCATGCAGCCAAAGGTAGTAGTAGCCTTGACAAGTTGAGGAGAAAAGATAGGGATACCTTCTGAAGACTTTTCAGCGGGGGTGACTACTACCTCTGGAGTTATTTCAGGAATGGGAGATAGTAAAGTTGATCGGGGAATTCCCGGGTTTTCGGGATCATACCCTTCTACTTCAGGAGTTATAGGAGCAGAAGAAGAGGAACCAGCTTCAGGAATGGTTTTCTGTTTGGACTTCCGCCTCTCTTCTTCCATGGCCTCAGCAATTAGGCGGCGCCCTTCAGCTAGGCGCTCCGGTTCGTCGTCTCTCAGATATTTCTCCATCAGCTTATCTTCATCGAGGGAATCAACCTTAAGCTCTTCTTTTTCCCACTCGACGATTTGATTCCACACATGAACCAAAGTGGATGGATAGTCCTCGATCCAGGAAATGTTTCGACGACGAATAATGTGCGCGAAGAATTCGATCATTAGCTCGCCGAAACCCTGAATATCGGCCTCCGCCTCTGATAATTGTTTGCGGGTTTCTTCCGCAGATTTAATAGCGCATTCGACATTGCCTTCAGCCAGAGCAGCCCTGTTTTCCGCCTCTAACAATTTTGAAGCCAAGTCAGCGTTTTTCTTTTCTAACTCAGCACTCCTTTTCGCTAACTCGGCATTTTTCTGCTCAAGCTCAGCATAAGCGAGACGTGTCTTAGCAGCCTCTGATTTGGCTTCGTCAGCTTGCTTCTTCAACTCGGAACGTTCCTGAGTGTGGGATTCTAGCAAATCATGATAGCGCTTTTGCATGTCCTCAAACTGTTGTTTAAAGTTAGAAGCGTTCTTCTGAGCGATAGCTAGTTGAGCTTGAGTATCTTCTAAATTTTTTCCTAAGGTTTTTAGGGCCTTAGCATCTTCCTCTGCAGTTTTGTGCATTGAGTCAGCATTTGTCATTAGCGTGCGGATGATTCTAGAAAGAGTGCGGGAATACTTGAACATTTCGGTATATTGTTTTTCCACCAAATCAATCTTTGCTCTGGCCTCCTCTGCCCAATTAGAAGAAATAGGTTCAAGGGAAGGTAGAAAGGTCAGAGTCTCGAAGTAGTGCTCGGGAAATTGCTCCTTTAAGTATGCCAGTCTTACTGCGGTTCCCGCATCTGGTGGAGGAGGGGCGAGGATTGTTAGTTCAGTGTCCCTTCCTGAAGAAGATTCTGTAGAACCCTTGTCTGTCCGAGGTCGCTTAGTAGCAGGGACTTTTTGCTTACTTCTAGACCCAGTTTCCTTTGGAGGTGTCTTCTCTCTACTCCGCTTTTCATGGGAGGAAGTAGAATCCCTAGATTGTGGTCTATCCTCCTCCCTGCGACCTTGATAGCTTTTGTATTTTTCTTGTTCCGGTCGGACTGGTGAGCGGGAGCGTGAGGATCGAGGTCGATAAGGATCATAGGGTCTTCTTTCCTCCCTGCCGCGGTCATCCCGGCGGTTATATTCGGCATCCTGGGGAGGATTGGACATGCTGCGGCGAAGCTTTCGTATATCATAAGAAGATCGAGACATTGTACCTGCACGATAAGTTAAACGAAGTTTAGAATCGACGGATCCATGGAAAAAGAAGTGCAATGAATGCTAGTGCTACGGTGCAAAGTGCATCCTATGTGGTGTGTGTGTTCCCCCCAACCAACCCGAGTCTGAAGCTAGACTGGTGCGGGCAGGTTCTTTGGCCTTAGCAGGAGTAGTCTCTTCAGAAGAAGTGAAGACTAAAGGGTCCTTTCTGAAATCTTCCGAAGTATATATAGTCTCGGGTAAGGGGAGATCCCCCAAACCCTGAAATATGTGCTCGTCGGTGCTAGGAACATCCCCTTCGGAAGCGTGGGGTGGCGACCCTTGGGGAGATTTTGATTTGTCTACCGAGGTAGTTTCCTCGGGGGCAATATACCCTTCACGATGTTTTTTGGCCAGACTAGCCAGTTCATCATCTTGAGTGGAAGAAGGAGAGGGTGAAGTTTGAAGAGAAGCTGCAGGAATTCCCGAGCCTTCTCCTATTTCTGGAACTGTTTCCACTGGAGGAATATATGCATAAGGGACTGTCCCATGAACGATGCTACGGTAGACGGATAGCAGCCCGTGAAAATGAAGGTACTCATCTTTAAGAACCTCGTCAATAGTAAGGAATTTTTGGTCGCCATTGAGGAGACGGTGCATTCGATCAAAGAACACTTGGTCTGATACCTGTTTGGGATTATCGACTGCAAATAAAAAGGAACACAGGTCAGGGTGATGATTCAAGTGTATAGAATCCAGGGTCAGAAAATCAGTGCTTTACTTGATTTTGTCCATCTTCTGGCGCATCCAGACTGTTGCTTTATATAGAACCACTCCAGTCTGGAATCTCCAGCCTTGCTGCTAAACGGCGTAGAGATTATCTTCCTCTTTGGGACCGACTCAAAGTAACAGAAAGAAGGGGTTTCCCTAGTCCGATGTTTGAAATTATAGAAGAAATGAACATCGTCAAACGTAAGCTCCACGCCTAGAATTTCACGATATGCTATGAATAAGGTATGCAGATAGGCATATGAATTGGGATGCAGCTGCATGGGGGCAATCCGCATTTGTCTTAAGAAGTCGACGATGAAAGGCGAGAAAGGAGGAATGGCGCCAACCATGCACATCAGACGAGTGACCGTCATATATCCTTCTGGAGGGTTATGTGGACGGTCAGAACGTGAGGGCACTAGAGTGCCTCTCTTCATTATTCCGTACTTCAAGCAAATTCTCACGAGTCGGTCATTGTCGATTGTTGATTCTACGGAATCTGGAGGTGATTCCAATATAATGGCTGAGTCAAATTCATCGGGTGCTCGGTTGTCACCAATCCCTCCTTCCTCCTCAAAGCCTAGGGAAACTTCATTTTCTGAAGACATTTCATCGCTTTCCCGATGACCACTCCGTAATCCGGACCCTCGCTGTCCCATTCCGGGTCAGATGAAGAAGATATATCCTCGAGAGCGGTTTTGTTGGAAGTTTCCGGAGCTTCTTTCCTCTCAGCTAGACGAGAAGAGCGTCTGGGCCTCATTGTCATGAAACTATTGAAGAAGCAATAGCACGAATTAGAGTAAATTATCCCGTGTCCCCCTTCTTTGTGTATGTGTGAACTAAAGTGTGTGCAGCAAATGTGAGAAATACAAGATAAAAGTACAGCAATGTAAGACGAAGCTTTAAAGAGAAAGCGATAGTTAGAGTTTTTCTTAATTCTCGTTTATGTTCACAAGGCACTATCCTAACTGTCCGCGAAGCATATTCGTCTAGAGTAAGTGTTAGTTGAAGTAGTTGAGTAGTCTTTATGTGCCAAGTTTGATGCGTTCGGTTCGGATTTGCGTGTGATGATTGGCTCAATACAGATACAGATAGTAATCGGTTCGGATGCGTCATTAAAACAGGGTCAGTTCAAGACAAGGGAAGCAATGGGGTCGGAAGCAGGACTGATCTGATCAGATCGGATGACCCGATCCGAACCGAAGTAGCACCACTCAGCCGATCCATTTACTTCAGCTTTCACTTCTCCGACCCGAACCGACGTTTTCTTTCCTCTCATCTCCACTTCCACGCTTCTTTACCCGAACCGGTTCCCCATAATCTTCTTCTTCCTCCTCCTTAACATCGAACCCACTTCCGTGCTAGGAGCCCCAATTGAAATTAAGTGCTCGTGTGTTCAAATATTCGACGAAGGACCCTAACACTCTCCATCGCTGCCTTGAGATGACGATTGATGCCATTAACGACGACGGTGGTGGGTGGAAGGCGCCGCGATGTAAGAATCACACAAATACCATGTTCATATCGTTCGGTTTAACTACAAGTCCAAACTGAAAACAACTATAGCAAAGCGATTCGAGATTATAAAGCTACCTATGGATTTTGGCTCGAGGATTAAAACGAGAGTTTTGGAGTTTTTTAAAGGGTAGGGTTTTGGTGCAGACTTTCTTAGCCGAGAGCAATAAAGGAAAGGAAGAAAGAAGGAAAGAAGTAGCGAATTTATATGGGTTCAAGGCGACTCTTAGTATTCCTGGCCTCTGATTTTGTTCGGACCGGAATTGAAGCCCATATTGATAAATCAAGCCCATCCATTCGGTAACGATGGAGAAAGGAAAACATTGTTTGGTCTGGTGGAGCTCACCCCATTGATTCTTGCTCTGTTTGGATCGGATATCGAGCCCGCCAACACATTCTGGCCTGTTGAACCAGCGTTAAACAATACAGAGGGAAAGCATGTTGGGCTCGGGTCCGAACCGAAAGGAACTAAGCACAATGACTTGACATGCAAGTTGAATTTAAAAAAAAAAAAAAGAATAAGAGAAAGTTTACCTGGAAGAATCAGTGGACGTTAAATAAAAGCTATCAAAGTTGTTTGAAAATGAAGGAAGTAATTCATATCGATTATGATATATTAAGCAGCAAAAGCCACGATGTTATAAAGCGACACGGTACTATAAGTAGATGGAAGTGATCATTCAACCGTTCTTGTTCAAAGGATGTGTTGTAAAATGCATCAAAGCACACTTTATCTTAAATAAGAGTGTACTTCGAGGGGGCAAAATGTTAGCCTACTTTGTGAACTAGGCAACACAAAGTCAAGAAACCAACAATTGAAGAATATTTCAAGATATAAGACTCCGGTTCGGATCGGAAGGAAACACCACAATTCAGATTGATAGCAGCATGTCGGTTCGGATCGGGTAGGATTCTCTGTTCGGATCGGATGTCTCTTACTGGATAGATTGGCAAAGCATACCTGATCGGATCGGGAGGCCAATAAATCTCAGGTGGATCGGAAAGCCGTCTGCTTGCCACGACGCTGGATCGGAGCGGAGTATGATTAGAGAAGAAGAGATGTCCAAGCTACTCCGGTTCGGATCGGGTATTCCGATCCGAGCCCCCAATCTGCACGTCTCCGACCCACACCCATGATCCAGGAAAGTCTCCTATGAAATCGCCTGGAGAACCGGACCGGATATGACTAATTCCTACCCCTAACGTCCGTCTCTTTGATGTGTTGTCAGCTTGATGGTCCATCCGAACCCGAAGAGAGTGCAATGGATGACACGTGTTCCGACCCGGATTGAATCTCAGGCAAATTCACACCTATAAATACCCCATCTAGAGACAAAGAGAAGGATCTTTTTCAGCACTCTTGAGAATCCAAGTACCTTCATCATCCGAATTCCTTACTCCCGGAAAATCCAAACCATCTTTCATTTCTTGTTTTAATCATTTGAGTGAACAAAAGTGAGTTGTGAGTGAATTTTAATTTGCCTTTGTATTTGAATTATTAAATATAGTTAGAACTAAGTGGACGTAGGCACTTCTTCGCCGAACCACTATAAATCTTGTGTGTTCATTTTTATTTCTGCTTTGTTTTATCTTGTTTCTAATCAATTTGGGTGTTAGAACCACATTTAGGTCTAACAGAAATAATATCGTTGTTTGCACACTTGTTTTTATTCGATAGTTAAATCACAGACTATCAATGTTTTCACCATTTTAACGTTGTTAATATGGAGAGACCGGTTGGATTATTATCCAAAGAACCACTCTGTATTGGCATAAGCATTGCGAATCATATATGCCAAAGGAAATTGAAGACGGAGTTATGCAAGGGCTATCCTGTTTACAGAATAGTGCCTTCGGTTCATCCTATTCCTGGGTGACTTGTATGGACGGATGTCTGACAGAGTATTTCCAGACGATCACGTATATTGATTTCTCCAACCGTACCAAGAGTGGAAGCGAGGAAGGAAACTTCTTTTAGCTAACACATAATGTATTGTTGAGGACGTCAATCAGTGATTGGATGGATTTGATGATGTGACATTCAAAGTGAATCTGATGTGATGATAAAGCGTAGCTTCTAGCCTCATCATCCGGTAAATGACAGAAATCGGGCAGGCAGCATGGCTAAGTCGGTCGCACCGAAGTAGGGTGTATAATCACCTGATCTAGAGTTTCATTCATTTCTAAAAATCTATTGTTGATGCTGTCCCATTCGGGAAACGGTTGCTGATCCCAACTGTTGGTGATATACATTCGATACACTCAAGCGAAATGAGTGGTCGGTCATGTGTGGCCGGGTTGCAAGATGTTGTGAAAACCCGTAACTTCCCCGTAAAGGAAAGCGTCGGATAGTTCGAGAACAAACCACATCAAAACGCATACAGAAGAACATTTCATTGTATATTACAACAATGCATCAGATTACAAGAATATACAGAGTATAAATGAATATTACATAGAAACATCAGAGATTTAAATTACATTTAAATACAACGCAGCGGAAAATATTGCAATACACAACTAGAAGAGATATACGGATACAAAGTTTTCCGGATATCGTTCCAGCTGTAAACCAGGATCCTGTGAATATAAATCTGCAAAACCCAAAACTACTAGCTGCCCGTGTCAAAAATAAGGGCACCCAGAGTTTAGGTTAAAACAATAAACTCCAGGTCAGTCATGTGACTGGTGTGAGAACTAAAACAGTTATTAATCTTTATTTTAAATCATTAGGTAAATCAAGGGACCACGCCGTATAACACGGAACGGGTTTCCTCCCAAGAATACCAGTGCATAAAACAAACAGCGCAATGCTAAATAAAGAAAAATGAAGCTGTTATAAGACCCATGTCCCATCACACAATGCAACGCAGTCTAGGATAGGGTTTTCCCTTATAACAACCAAAGAATGCTTGATGTGTTTAAAACAAATCGTTTGATACTATAATAAGTGCATAGTGCATAAAACAACTTCAAATCATAAGTATCAATCATAGACGACATGAATGCCCCATCCCACTATGTCGCCATACTAGGCTCTACAAATAAAACCGCAGAATCACGTATTTGGAAATTGGGTTTCCATCTATGAACCGAGGCAAAAGATAGTCCTCAACCGATTCGAGACGCTCTAGCCCGCCCCTCAGGACCCAGATTCAGGTGGGCCCTTGGGTCCTCAGGGCCAGTCCACCGATGTGGATTAAACTTAAACCCTGAACATGCATTTCCCCGCCCTATGGGGCGTAAACGAGCCAACTAAATGACTCCATCGGTTCGAGAACGACCGATCAATCCGAGGCGCCTCGCAACAGCAACAACCACATAAGTCAAACTCGTCAGGGCGTGTAAAACCACTGACGCCACTTCTAGCTAGAAAGAAACGCATGCCCTCCCTGACGTCCTCTCCCGTTTTTGGTTCATACCGGGTGTGAAACACGCGAAGGAAACGTTACACAAAGCTACGCCACAAAGGCCGTGCTTTGATCATCACCACAAGACTTTGCTTTTCAACAGAAGCCTCGATCAATTTCCACTTAGGCATGCCACACAGGCAATTCACTCCATGCGTTTGATATCCATCAATATATAACCCCTGAGCTCGTACGTCTCAGAGAAGGGCGTTAAGCAAGAGAATAAATTCTCCGCTGCCAAACAGATATATATTTAATAGAGATCAATCACACGGACTAAAATCCAATGTCAGACACACAGTCCATTTACAAGTCCGTTCTGGGTCTGAACGAAACCGGAGGCACCTAGTACCCCGCATATCCATCGATCTCCAAGTACGTCTGGACGATCACTAACTGTTTCCATCTTCTTGGGTGTACAGCCCAATCAAGATCATCAGTAATTACCCAAACGACGTGAAAACTTCCGGTCTTCGACCACCGTCTTCATCTTCGACTTATCGTCGTATCAGTTATTCAGAATGGGATAAACCCGGTCTTTCCGAATAACTCGCGTATATTTTAAATAAGTGTTACACAAACACAACATACGCCTCATTCCAATTCATCAGTCACTAACCGTAAATTAATCAAGAGAATAATTCCCTAAATATTAACCCCGAAGGCCGAAACCAACATCAGATCAATATCCAGGAAACCATTCTACTTAGCTAACCGACAATTAGTTTCTGAATTTCACATTCATAGGGAAAGGTTCCCATTAATTTTATCAAAGATAAATTTCTTGAATTTATTCTTTAATCTATTTTTGAATATCAATTCAAACTAGTCGGGATTAGCGAACCTTACCGAAGCAATCATTTGTTTTAATTTCCCAATCCCAACCTATTCATCCCATGAAGTAAAACTGGTAATACTTCATATCTAACACCACAGTGTTATCGGTAAATTCAATTACCATTTCACGTTCAAATCTAATTAAAGATTTAACTATCGCCTGGAGCAAAACTGGTGATACTCCATTTTCGATCATTTCAATCTAATTAAAGATTCATTAAAACTCCACTTAGTTTTAATCGTTAACTGGGTTAAAGAATCCGTGTCATTTAAAAACACGGTTCACGATAAACCCAAAGTCACATTCATTAATTATCGGGTTAAAGAATAAGTGTTATTTAAAACACTGTTCACGATAAACCCAAAAATCAATATCAATTCAATTCCAATTAAATATTATTTAATTGGTACACTTCATTAAATCTAAATAAAAAGATTTAATCTTTTCTCAACTGGGTTCAAGAACAGTGTTAGTGAAGACACCATTCACGACAAACCCAAATCACATTTGACATTCAATACAAGGCTCTGAATAGAAAAATATATCGGCTTATATTCAATATCAAATTCTACGACTAACAAATGTCGTATTGGAAATAACGATATAAATATATATCTTTCAAATTTCCATAACAACACCTGTATAATCACGAATTCCAACATCGAAATATTCCGAAGACAATTTCGATTCAAATCCACTCCAATGCAATCATTGGAATTTTGGTTATTTTTAAAACCCTTTTCGAATTCAATTTATTTATTTAAAAATAAATAGAATTATAATTCTAGTTCAAAACTAGTTCATTTCGATAAAAATCTATTTTTATCTTTTCAAATATGGAATTTTTCATCCCAATTCTTTCTAAATCATTTCTTATGATTTTACACAAATTATTACTATTTTTAATAATTTTATCAAGGCCCGTACAGTCGATTTCCACCAATGGCCATCGAACTGCACTTACAGCGACCTTTTTCGAATTTGATTTGGACATAACTCCAAATCCAACCGTTAGATTTTAAATTTCTAATATTCATTAGAAAGCTCTTTTCGATACGAACCCAACGGTTCCGGTTTTAGGAGAATCCGACGGTCGGATCTCCCGTAAGGTCCGTTTGAAATAAATGGTCGAAACTCACGAACTGCCGCGGCGCGGCGCGTTCTATTCAGGCCATTATATTATATATATATATATATAATATTTCGTCGATTCCTATTTAAAAATGAATTATATAAATAGTTTTAAAATTCGTTTCAAAATCTATTTCAACTTCCATTTCAATTCAAAGCAAAATTGAATTCTTCTCTATAAATTCGTTTTAAAATTCATTTCTATTCAATTCAAATTTCAATTCAATTTGAATTCGTTTCAATTTGCTTTCAATTCAATTTGAAATCGTTTTCAATTCATTTCGAAATCGTTTTCAATTCAATTCATTTCGAAATCGTTTTCAATTCAATTCATTTCGAAATCGTTTTCAATTCAATTCATTTCGAAATCGTTTTCAATTCAATTCATTTCGAAATCGTTTTCAATTCAATTCATTTCGAAATCGTTTTCAATTCAATTCATTTCGAAATCGTTTTCAATTCAATTCATTTCGAAATCGTTTTCAATTCAATTCAATTCATTTCGAAATCGTTTTCAATTCAATTCATTTCGAAATCGTTTTCAATTCAATTCATTTCGAAATCGTTTTCAATTCAATTCATTTCGAAATCGTTTTCAATTCAATTCATTTCGAAATCGTTTTCAATTCAATTCATTTCGAAATCGTTTTCAATTCAATTCAATTCATTTCGAAATCGTTTTCAATTCAATTCATTTCGAAATCGTTTTCAATTCAATTCATTTCGAAATCGTTTTCAATTCAATTCATTTCGAAATCGTTTTCAATTCAATTCATTTCGAAATCGTTTTCAATTCAATTCATTTCGAAATCGTTTTCAATTCAATTCATTTCGAAATCGTTTTCAATTCAATTCATTTCGAAATCGTTTTCAATTCAATTCATTTCGAAATCGTTTTCAATTCAAATCATTTCGAAATCGTTTTCAATTCAATTCATTTCGAAATCGTTTTCAATTCAATTCATTTCGAAATCGTTTTCAATTCAATTCATTTCGAAATCTTTTTCAATTCACTTTGAATTCGTTTTCAATTCAATTCATTTCGAAATCGTTTTAAAATCGATATAAATATCGTTCACGTCAAAATGGCGTCAATCTAATCAACACGGCTTCATATATTCCTTTATTTTCAAATATTCTATTTCAAATATTTCTTTTTCAAATATTTCTTTTTCAAATATTTCTTTTTCAAATACTGGAATGAGGCCCAATCAATTACCATATAATGTTAATTATATGGATTTTCTACAACACATGCATATATCAACAACGATGAATAATCAACCATCATCCAAAGTGCATTCTACACTGTATAAGCATCAAATATAAATATTCAACGCTTATAACAGTCTGTCAATCAATCGATCGACACACAACTAAACAATCGGGATTAGTGTACGTCAAATATCATCCCAACACCCGTGTAGGGTTTCAAACAATCAAACACAGATTTTATTTGTGCAGTTGGGCGATGTGTAAAATTTATCGACCCAATCAATGTCCTTGAAATAAGTGTACATAAACAAACCATCTGGTTTGCAAATGAATATATTATTCATTCACATTCATGTTAAAATTTATATTTTTAACGACAAAACATTTTATTTCAACATATGAATTTCTCTTCAGTTCATTCTTTAAATAAAATGATATTTTTATTTTTCTAACATATTTTAGAAAATTTCGGCGGCATAACGGCACGATACTAGAAACGGGACGAGGCCTAGCCTTATCCCCGGACTAGTGAAGGCCCACGCCATTCACACATCAATCAAATCAATTTCATTATGCAAACCACAAAATTTGGAGTAAGAGTCTAACCTAGCCTTACTCCTTCGCCTTATAACGGCGCACGTCTAATCCTAACCAATTTATCGATTCGATTTTTCACACCACAAACCACATTCAAACCAATATCGCAATCAATAACCAAACAGCCAAACAAACAAGTCCATGGTCTGTGGACGATTGTGTCGGGTGCTACTAAACACCGTCTGCATCCTAGTATATATATATAACTAGAAAAGAAATTGAAAGGTGAGAAATTCTCACATATAGCTATCCTAGCTCCACGGCACTTCATTTGCAGAAACCTTCGTCGCTACCGCATCTTCGTCATCTTCGTTGTTCGCTTTCACTACCTATGTAAAAATCAAATTTTTACTTCGCTATCCCATATATAAAAATCATATTTTTATTTCGAAGTTCAACATATAAAAATTCTATTTTTATTTCGAAGTTCAATATATAAAAATTCTATTTTTATTTCGAAGTTCAATATATAAAAATTCTATTTTTATTTCGAAGTTCAATATATAAAAATTCTATTTTTATTTCGAAGTTCAATATATAAAAATTCTATTTTTATTTCGAAGTTCAATATATAAAAATTCTATTTTTATTTCGAAGTTCAATATATAAAAATTCTATTTTTATTTCGAAGTTCAATATATAAAAATTCTATTTTTACTTTCACGCTATATGGATAAAAATGCTATTTTTACACCGCTACTATATAGATAAAAATTCTATTTTTACATCGTTATTCTATATATAAAGATCTCGCCTTTTCAACTATAAAGATTTCATCTTTATAAAAATCAGCATTTTATTTCGACGTATAGAAAATAAAAATCAGATTTTTATTTTGCTACATACACACAGATGATATTTTTATATTCTCCTAACATGTAAAAATTATATTTTCACATCCTCTATATAGTAAAGACTATATTTTTAATACTTTAAAAATATAAAAATCATATTTTTACTACTTTAAAAATATAAAAATCATATTTTATAACTTTAAAAATATCGTATTCTTCTATGTAAATAATATTTAAATGAAAACTGATTTAAATACTAAAAAAAACTTATCAAACAAAATAAATTAAATTAAAACTTACAGTTACTGTTGTAGGAGGAGGGGGTGCTTGCCGTGCTGAGGTGGCGTTCGTCAGAGGCGTGGGGCTCGGATCGATCGGTGGCGGCTAAGGGTTTTTCGGCTGTCGATTAGGGCAGGGGGGTGTGATGTAGTTGCGAGCAGGCGGGGGGGGGGGGGGGGAAAGCGCGCCTCGCGCGGCGGCGACCAGCAGGTGAGGGCGGCGACGGAGCGGTGGCCGCTGGAGGAGGTGCGGCGCGTCCTAGGGTTAGAGCGTTTCTCCTTTTTTTTTTCTTGTCGATTTCTGAATGAAGAGGAATAAAAAAGGGGGGGGGGGGTCAACGGGTTAATGGAGAGGAAGATGTATATTTATTTATTTATTTATTTATTATTATTTAATTCGAAAAGTTGACTTTTACATACGACCTCTAAACGAGGCCCACCGCCTGTCGTCCATAGCGTATTGCCCCCATTCCGAACACAATGGGATATGTATCGTAAGCTGATTTGATCGTTTGAACCAGTTTCCGTTGAATTTACATTTAAATCACTTTATTGAATTTTAAACGTACATTTCAAATTACCGGGGTCACATACGAACTTTATAAATTCCAGAAAAATATTTTCTAGCTTCGTATTGACGATACGGTCCTATCAAAACTAGTTTCATCGAATTCTGAGACTGTTAGAAAAATGGCCAATTTCCAGTCGATTAAAATCAACTGAAATGGTCAAAACCCGTTTTCCTTTGCCACGCTCACATATTGATTCGAAAAATTATGAAATTTGAAACCTAGCAATAACTTGACACTGCGGATCCAACAAAAGTGGTTTCGTCGAAATCCGAGGTCATTTGCAAAATTGCTATTTTTAAGGGCCTTATATATATATAAATATATATAAATTCCACAGCGACTATTTCTAATTTTAAACTGGACATATCTTATCATTCCTAAGATGAAATCTCAGTTTGTTAACTTCGTTACAAAGATATAGTTATACAGATTCAAATATTTCTTGTTTCGTTCAATTCTGACTTATATTGAATTCTGTATATTCATTTGAAATTAGAAATCGAATTTTCGAACTACCGCGCCATTTTCAATTCCTTTTATAGTTATATATAATTATTATATATTCTAACGACGACGTATATAATATATACGTTCGAATTATATTCAAAATAAATTTCACGTCGATATTATTTAAAATAATTCATTTTAAATAATCAAAATTCGCTCAAATTGCCAAAATAAAAAATTTTAAACTGGCCCAGAATTTGCGGGTTGTTACAGATGTTCTTGTTGAACCCAGTGTATTCCTCTCTAGAGGTACATTAGCAAAAGGTGGATCCATACCTTGTCATAGTTGGAAATCCATTACCCAATACGTGCTTGCGGTTTTGATTGTATATTATATATGTAGAACGTGAGATGAAAGCGTTTCTGCTAGATGATATATATATACTGTGGTTGATAGACATTATTATAATATCAAAAGGTTTTTTTGATATAAAGATATTTGGATTCTCATAAGGGAAAAACCCGTTCCGTTATGCGGCGTGGTCTTATGAGATATCGTTTACCTGTTTCAACTGTTTTTAACTGTTTTACTCACACCAGTCCCATGACTGACCCGGAGTTTACTTTGTTGTTTTCCCTAAACTCTTGGGTGCCTAAATTTGTACGGGCAGTCAAGTAGTCGGGATTTTACAGATACACTTGAAGAGCTTGGAGCAGGAGGCTTCAGGATCATATAGCTATTATTATTCCGCTGTGTTGTAAGTGCTGTACTTTGATAATGACATGTATATGCAAGTACTGATTTGTATTTCAAAGTTATGTTATGAAATATATTTATTCGTTCCGCTGTGAGATTCGTGTTACTCTGATGTTGTGTTCTTCTTCTTCTTCTATTCTAATTTTCTATCTTATCTTTCCTCACCCTCTAATTTCTTTCACTAATTACCAGGATTTTTCGACGTTTTGGTTATCGGCATCGTGCTTATGCCGATAACCAAAGTCGCTCAAAATCCGGGTCGTTACAGTTGGTATCAGAGCTTAAGTTAAGAATTACTTGGCTCTGTGGCGTGACTCGGTAGAGATAGGGTTAGTAATACCCTAGATTGAGTTGAGTGTATATATACGAGTGAGCTCATTTGTTATTGATATAAAAAAATTGTTTTATATTGTGGAGATTCATTGGTTGAGTTGTTTATGAGTTCTGGTCGATCAGTTTGATCCACTGTATCGTTAGGAGCTACTAAACACTCGAATACGATGGGTCGACACGATATGTTTTGAAAAGAGGGTAAATAAGAAAAAATTTACCCGACGTATATTTTAATATATAATGGATATATTGGTTGTTATTATAATCGAGTAAGATTATAAATTAAATGTTTATGTAAATAACCAATCAGAATTCATATAAGTGAAAAATGTGAAATCAGATGAGTTAAATCTGAAATTTAAACCAAAAATTGAATTAAAATTCTGGAAAATTGGATAAGTGTTTGTAAATGGATTTGGATTAATGATAAGGAAAATTTAAGATCCTGGGAGATTTTAAATTGTTTTACAAGCAGTGTAAATTATATTTTGAAATAAATTTCAAAGTGGAAATATTTAGAAATGGTTTTATAGTATTGAACTCACTTCAATCGCTGGAAAGTAGATTCTGATGATGACAGCTCCATCATCAGTATTCATTTTCGAGTTGTAAGTGACGAATTACTACCAGGGATACTGTTTTGAATTTGTTTTGGGAAAGACAAGTTGTGTTGAATTTCAAATGGGATTTATAATAAGGAATGAATAAAGAAAGTTTGAAATAGAAATTGAATATAGAAATTCAAAGGGAGTTTGAATATATGAAATTCAATGGAATTGAAATAGAGTTTGAATATAGAAATTCAAATGAAATTCAAATATAGAATTTGAATATAGAAAATATAAAGGAATTCAAATATAAAAATTTGAATAAGAGATTTGAAATGAAATTCAAATATAGAATTTGAATAAGAGAATTGAAATGGAATTTGAATATAGGAAATTCAAATAGAATTGAAAAGGAATTCAATTAGTTGATAAACAAGTTAAAATATATTTGAACATGTTATACTCAAATATGAAGGTGAAATGGGAAAACCAGTAATTTGAAAATCACTTAACGAAATAAGTTAAAACGATTGGATTAAGTTGGAATGAATTAGAAATGTATAAATATACATGAGATATGTATGGATAAGGTATGAAGGTATATAAATAGAATGCTCAACGGAAAGGTATGTATTTAATTCATGAGATTTTATGCGCCGTATCGGCTAGCTGCTTGGCTTTTTCTTTTTCTTTTGGATTGGTGAGGGCCATGGGAGGCTATTTGAAATATCCCGATGCTCCCGGTACAAAGGAGGTTATGGCGAATTTTTCCGGAAATTTAAAGAGTTAGAATATTTTTAAGATAATTTGATAGTTAGAAATCAACGTATCGATATATATATATATATATATATATATATATATATATAAGTCGATAAGGAAACGAACTTAGAAATAGAATAGTATAATCAAAAGAGAAGTCTAGGGATAAAATCTAGTAAGAATAGAAAGAGGAAGTGTGTACGTGTTTAAAAGTTAATCAGTAGTTGTATGGTATTGATTATTCGAGTAAGTAGTCATATCTGTTTTGACGTTATAAATGTTATTCAGTCAAGGTCTGAGAGGTAGTTATACCCCAACTTGATTGATTTCATTATTAACAAATAAATAGTAAGATTTCAGGCTCGAAGATCAATGATGAATAAGAGTTAGTTGAATATAGTATTTGGGTTGTCGTAACGATGTTTTACACAACATCCGTTTTAACCCAAATAAGTGTAAGTTGGGAAATATAATGATAAATATTTCCTAAGTACAGAAATAAACGAGATCAGAAAAGAGATAAGTAATTGGAAAATTTCCCAATTATGAATAGCATATATTTTCTAAAGTTTAGAAAATAAAGGAAGGCGATATTCGGAAATGTTTTCCTAATAACATAATATTGAAAATATTTGGTTAACAAATATTGATAAAGAAATAGAGAAGTGATTTAACTAATGGAATATTGATTAAGGGCTCAGTGACATGTTCAAAAAGGAAAATTTGATTTTTGGAAAAAGTAAACTGTTTGAAAAACTCCCAGGGAAAGGCTGTTTGAATTAAAAACAAATTTAACAGAAATTTGTGAAAGCAAATTTGAATTTAAGTAAAGCCAGTAAAGTGGTAACTGAGATTGAGTTAGAATGATATCAAGACAAATTGGAGTGTGAGATTCAAATTTGAAGTGGAATGGGACAATCAAGTTAAGAGTTGGGAATCGAGAAGAAACTCGAGTTGAAATGATATTTGGCTCGGATATAAGCGAATGGTTGTGTAGTGGATAAAAGCAGATTGGAATTTGATAGGGATGAACCTTGTATGCGCTGAATTGATAACAGGTGGAAAGGATATAATGATATGCCGACAAAAAGGTACAAGTTTATATTTCATATGGGTTTGAGATGTTGATGAGCCGAATTGGCAAGCCGCTTGGCTGTTCGATTTTCTTTTGGGTTGGAGATGGCCCAGAGAGGCGAGTGGTGGTTTGACATATTAACCAGTACAAAGGAGGTGCTGGCGAAATTTTTCGAAGAGTTAAGGCGTTAGAAAATTTTCAGGATTTTTGAAAATTTTCGATAATAGGAATTAATAAATAAAATTTAATTGAAATTAAATTGGTTCAGTTGAAACTGAAGTTAAGAAGTGAACAAATATGTTCTAACCAGTCGATAGGGTCGTCCTCTACCTTTTAGCAATTTCGAGGACGAAATTATTTTAAGTGGGGAAGATTGTAATGACCCGCATTGGTAGAGCTATTATAATTAATTTATTTAATTGTATAAATGGTGGGTTAGTGAATTACATGGTCGTTGAATAAAATAATAGTGAATATTTTATTAAAATAATAATTAAATAATATATTTAATTGTGAAATAATCAGAATTGGCTGAAATGGCGATATGGTGTGAACCGGATCATATGTGATATTTAATTCAGCTTGGAATTGAATTTGAATAACGAATATATTCAATCGTCGATAGTTGAACGTATAGTTTATAATATAATTATAAACGAGCTCGAAATGGCGCTGCAGTTCGCTATTTGGCGATTCGAACTTCAACTGAATGTACAGGATTCGTTTTAAATCGGATTTCTGTGAAACAAGAAACGTACGGAGTTGGTGGAGTATATCTTTCTAGTGGAAGAGAAAAATCAGGATTTCGTCGTGTAGATTTTGAGATATGTCCAAATCAAAATTTAAAATAGTCGCTATAGAATCGTTTATCGACCGGAACGGTTTATTCGATATAACTAGAGATCGGGTTTGAATTTAGACAAGGTTCTTTTGGGACATAGTGATAATTTAATTTTTAGAATTTTGTGGAAATTTTTAATTAATTAAATACGCAACTTTTTATTTGGAGTATTTTGCACCTTATATCGATATTCTGGGGTTTCACAATATGAGTCCACCTACCGGTATTTTTATATTTTTGTGATCGTGGGGCATTGCTCGTCCCAACGGTATATTTATTACTGTCTGTAGAAATCCGTAAACAAGTGAAGTTGTATATAATGGCCATGCTAAACAAAAATATATATACATATTGCATAGACCAAGGAATGAAGCACGCTACCCTAATATATATATATATATATATATATATATATATCACCTATAGTATCAGTGCAAAATATCTAACGTTTGTGAACATAAGAGAGGCCACGTCCCTTGTAATGCCAGCCACAACTTTTCATCCCTTAAAACCTCACTCGTTCCTTCTCAAATACACTGAGCCGCCACCAAACAAGTTTCCAATAGCAAGAATCAATGAAAATTCACTTAAAGCCAATCCATTCTCTTCACCACAAAATATTTCTTACTGCATTCCAAAAACCCTACTGGATGCTGCGAAAATAAGAAGAAAAACAAGAGTGCTAGAAAGTTGCTCGTGTTCATTAGCTAGGGGTCGTGAAGAATGATTCATGGAGTTTCAAGCGGGGGTGACTGTCAGTGAAGATTTCCGTCGATGCTGAATTGGTCATGGGGTTGTTTCTCCGGTTGTGGGTGAATGAACTGTCGAACGCTGGTCTGAAGCAGCATCGAGGTCGTCACCGGAAAGCTGTGTCAGGTGTGGGGTCGGCCGAGGTTGGGCTCGCCTCCGGCGGTGATGTTTTCAAGTTGGAGCGAAGGGGTGAAAATATGGAGTTCAGATTTTCTTACTCGTTCAGGGCAATGGAAAATGAAAAGTAGCAGATCTCGTTTCTATTTATGAAGAAGAGGATGGGTTCAACAAGGGGAGAACGATATTGGGAGATGGTTTAGGTCGTATGGGTGTACCGTAATGATGGGTTAGTGGTTATTAAATCAGGTAATTAGTTATTAACTAAATGGACATTTTTGGTATGGGATGTAAAGGGAGTACAAGGTTTCATGATGACCAGTTTCTTTTCGTGGGGGGGGGGGGGATACTGGAGCCACCGGTGGTATTGAGGAATGGTGTTTTTATTTGGTTTGAGAACTGGAAGTAAACTTTCTGAGGAGTACATACGGTGGAGTTGTTTTCGTTTAGATGGTACGACACTTGGATGTGTTTGGGAATTGAAGTGAGAATGGTTTTATAATTACAAGAGGAAGGGTATACTGGGAGCGGTTTCATATTTTAGAAATATGGAAGGGGATAAGCTACAGTAAGGGTAGAGGGCCAGGGTGCATTGGATATCAAATGGGCTGAAATAAATAACATGAAAGCCCAATGGAAAATAAAATAAAAGGAGAAAGAAAAAACAAAGAAAAGAGGAAGTGAGGGAACATGAGTATTTATCTGGAAGGAGATTTCGCAAGATTTCAAATGGGAGCACGATGACCACTATTCAGTTTGGGTAGGGTACATGTGAGCTTGGCGGGCTTGAGCAGGAATTTCGAACGGTCAGATCCGTTGGGACCGTATGGACGAGAGCTTCATAATGAAACTGACTGGAAGTGGATTGGAGCTCGTTTGAATTCATGGCGAAATAAATTGTTTGATTCAAATCAAACAACAGTTTATCGTTCTTTAACGATGAACTGCCAATGTGAGTAAATCTCACAAACTCTGAACAATTTATAATTGCATGTTGTATTTTTAGAACTGTTAGAAATTGTCTGATTTACTGTGTGTTGATTGTTTGATTGAACTGCTAGTCAGTTAGCTAAATTTCTATATTGATTCTGTTTAACAGAATATATCATATGGAACGGAAAAGTGATGTTATATTATATTTTTTAACATCTGTGATGCAGGGAAACAGGTTGGAGGAATCCAACTGGATTCCTCAACATTTATTTTACTGTTTTCATATATTGTGATATATGATGTGTTATATAATCTGTTATGGAATATGGGTGTTGGAATGATGTTGATCATTGTTATTCGATATTGTAAATATCATAAGAAACCCTGGGATGTAAAAAAAAAAAGTATTTCAATGTATATTGAAATAAAGGAATTTTATAAAATCACAGGATTTTATAAAAGGAAATATTTATAAAACGAACACGGTTTTATAAAAGGGATATTTATTTAGAAAATAAATAGAAATAGAAAAGGAATATTTATTTAGAAAATAAATAGAAGTTATAAATATGAAATATTTGTAACGGTAAATAGAAGTTATAAATAGGAAATATTTGTAACGGTAAGTAAACGTTAAAAAAGGGAAATAGTTGTAACGGAAAACGTAGTTTATCAAAAGGAGCTAATCGATGTTAGTTAATCGATTAGTGTTAAAGTAAAAGTTAGTTAATCGATGTTAGTTAATCGATTAGAGATAAAGTAAAAGTTAGTTAATCGATGTTAGTTAATCGATTAGAGATAAAGTAAAAGTTAGTTAATCGATGTTAGTTAATCGATTAGTGTTAAAGTAAAAGTTAGTTAATCGATGTTAGTTAATCGATTAGTGTTAAAGTAAAAAGGAGCTAATCAATGTTAGTTAAATCGATTAGAGTTAAAGCAAAGGAGCTAATCGATGTTAGTTTAATCGATTAGAGTTAAAGCAAATTAGTTAATCGAATATAGTTATTCGAATAGAAAGTAAAAGGAATTATCGAATATAGTTTATTCGAAAGGAGTTAAGCGAAATGAGTAAATCAATAGCGTTAGTCAAATAGAGTTAATCCAATAGTGTTAGTCCAATAGAGTTAATTGATAAGGGTTAATCGAATAGAGTTAAGTGAAAAGAGTCAATTGAATATAGCTATTCGAAGAGGGTTAAGTAAGGAAGTTAGTAAAGGAATATAAAGTGAAGTTTGCCTATTTCAAAGTTAGAAATGTTGTTCAGTTAAGGTCTGAGAGGTAGTTCTACCCCAACTTGATTGGCTTCGTTTTTAACTAAGGGATAGTTAAGGTTCGGCAGTAAAGGAAATTGTTTGAGTTGGCATCGCGATGGTTTGTTTAAACATCTGTCTAAGTCCAATGAAGAAGCTTTGGTAATGTTTTCCAAATAAGAAACCAGAAATGTTTTCTAATAAAGAAAACAAAAAATGGAAATGTTTTCCATTGTTAATGACGTATATTTTCCAAATTTAGAAAATAAGAAATATTGAATATAGGGAAATAGGAGATGAAAAATGAACTAAGGATATAAATGTTAAATGATGTTTGATAGATATAATTTCCATTTGGAAATAATATCGTTGTTTGCACACTTGTTTTTATTCGATAGTTAAATCACAGACTATCAATGTTTTCACCATTTTAACGTTGTTAATATGGAGAGACCGGTTGGATTATTATCCAAAGAACCACTCTGTATTGGCATAAGCATTGCGAATCATATATGCCAAAGGAAATTGAAGACGGAGTTATGCAAGGGCTATCCTGTTTACAGAATAGTGCCTTCGGTTCATCCTGTTCCTGGGTGACTTGTATGGACGGATGTCTGACAGAGTATTTCCAGACGATCACGTATATTGATTTCTCCAACCGTACCAAGAGTGGAAGCGAGGAAGGAAACTTCTTTTAGCTAACACATAATGTATTGTTGAGGACGTTAATCAGTGATTGGATGGATTTGATGATGTGACATTCAAAGTGAATCTGATGTGATGATAAAGCGTAGCTTCTAGCCTCATCATCCGGTAAATGACAGAAATCGGGCAGGCAGCATGGCTAAGTCGGTCGCACCGAAGTAGGGTGTATAATCACCTGATCTAGAGTTTCATTCATTTCTAAAAATCTATTGTTGATGCTGTCCCATTCGGGAAACGGTTGCTGATCCCAACTGTTGGTGATATACATTCGATACACTCAAGCGAAATGAGTGGTCGGTCATGTGTGGCCGAGTTGCAAGATGTTCTTGTTGAACCCAGTGTATTCCTCTCTAGAGGTACATTAGCAAAAGGTGGATCCATACCTTGTCATAGTTGGAAATCCATTACCCAATACGTGCTTGCAGTTTTGATTGTATATTATATATGTAGAACGTGAGATGAAAGCGTTTCTGCTAGATGATATATATATATACTGTGGTTGATAGACATTATTATAATATCAAAAGGTTTTTTTGATATAAAGATATTTGGATTCTTATAAGGGAAAAACCCGTTCCGTTATGCGGCGTGGTCTTATGAGATATCGTTTACCTGTTTCAACTGTTTTTAACTGTTTTACTCATACCAGTCCCATGACAGACCCGGAGTTTACTTTGTTGTTTTCCCTAAACTCTTGGGTGCCTAAATTTGTACGGGCAGTCAAGTAGTCGGGATTTTACTGATACACTTGAAGAGCTTGGAGCAGGAGGCTTCAGGATCATATAGCTATTATTATTCCGCTGTGTTGTAAGTGCTGTACTTTGATAATGACATGTATATGCAAGTACTGATTTGTATTTCAAAGTTATGTTATGAAATATATTTATTCGTTCCGCTGTGAGATTCGTGTTACTCTGATGTTGTGTTCTTCTTCTTCTTCTATTCTAATTTTCTATCTTATCTTTCCTCACCCTCTAATTTCTTTCACTAATTACCAGGATTTTTCGACGTTTTGGTTATCGGCATCGTGCTTATGCCGATAACCAAAGTCGCTCAAAATCCGGGTCGTTACAGATAACTACCAATATATTACCTCTAAGCTCATATGTCTCAGAGAACGGTGTTAAGCAAGAGAATAAATTCTCCGCCACCAACAGATATATATTAAATAGTAATCAATTTACATGGAATGAAATCTAATGTCGGACACATATCCATTTACAAGTCCGTTCTGGGTCTGAACGAAACCGGAGTCACCTTATTCCTCGTCCCGTAGTCCAATACGAAAGAGAGGTGCTCGCATATCTGGACAATCAACAAGTACGTCCGGACAACTACCACTTTAACCCTTTACTGGAGCTAACCAACGTCGGGCATCAGTAGTTATCCTTTCGTTGTGAAGATCGCCGGTCTTCAATCATCATCTTCAATATCTTTGATTTAATCGTCGGATAATCATTTGAAATGAGATTGAACTCGGTCTTTTCAAATGATTCTCGCATATATATAGTTTAGAAACATTTCATATTGTTAATAGTATTTGATAACGATTTAACGCTATTTTTATTTATATAAAAATAGCTAAATTAATTTAACGACGCTTTGGGTCAATAGGCAGCCCTGGCGCTGTTTTTATCAAAATTTGATTTACATTTATCTCGAAATCTAACCGTTGGATTTTAACAAAATTTATATCATTGGAAAGATCTTCCCAAAGCGGTCGTAATGGTCCCAGTTTTGGGAAAATCCGATGGTCGGATCTTTTGATATAATCGTTTAAAGTTATGATTTCGAAACGCGAACTATCGCACACAATTCATTTAATTTTAATTTTAATATATATATATAATTATATAAATATAAACTGTTCGACGATTCCACTAACGTTTTTAATATGCCAAATAAAAGAATGTTTTTATTGGCATATCATATATATGTACTGTCAAACAAAATATATTTCATTTACATGAAAATTGAACCAATGACAAGATAACTTTGCATATAAATCCTAATATATGCAAGGTAAATATAAATGTCATTTTACTATGCATATACATTCTAATATATACATTGCAAATAAAAATGTAGTTTTAACAATGCATATAAGTTCTAATATATGCAATGTAAAAATAAATGTAATTTTAACAATGCGTATAAGTACTAATATATGCAATGTAAATATAAATGTAATTTTAACAACGCATATAAATTCTAATATATGCGATGTAAATTTAAATGTGATTTTAACAATGCATATAAATTCTAATATATGCGATGTAAATATAAATGTGATTTTAACTACGCATATAAATTCTAATATATGCGATGTAAATATAAATGTAATTTTAACAACGCATATAAATTCTAATATATGCAATGTATATATAAATGTGATTTCAACAACGCATATAAATTCTAATATATGCGATGTAAATATAAATGTAATTGGTCAATATCTCCAATAATCAAACTTTACATTAAAATTATGATTTTAATGTTTCAACATTCTTATTCAAACATGAACAATTTTTATATGAATCGTTCTTTTATAAAAATGATATTTTTAATGTTAACATGCCTTTGTTTTAAAAATGAACATTTTCTAATGATTTATTTATTACATTGAAAACAAAGTTTTCAATGTAAACATGTTTTATTTTACAACATGCATATTTGTCCAACTTCTATTATTACATTAAAAAGTGAATTTTTAATGTAAAATATGTTTTTTATTTTAAAACATGAATCTTTTTCTATATTCCTAATCAAAAGTGAATTTTTAATGTAAAACATGTTTTTATTTTAAAACATGAATCTTTTTCTATATTCCTATTTATTACATTAAAAGTGAATTTTTAATGTAAAACATGTTTTTATTTTAAAACATGAATCTTTTCACTAATTTATAACATTACATTAAAATGTGTGTTTTTAATGTAAAACATGTTTTGATTTAAAACGTTACATTTTTTCTATGTTTCTAACATTACATTTAAAACGTGAACTTTTTAATGTAATCATGTTCTTATTTTAAAAACATGAACATTTCTATTTTTATATTAATTACATAAAATGATTGAAATTTTTATTTCATTTTTGTTGAAAATTCTAATTCAACAAAAATGAATAAAAAGTGATATTCATCTTGATTGAAAATTCTAATTCAATCAAAGTGACAAAAAGTATGATTCATTTTTGTTGATAATTTTGATTCAACAAAATGTAATAAATGTGATACTTCATTTTTTGTTGAATAATTTGATTCAACAAAAATTAACAAAAAGTTTGACTCATTTTTATTGCAAATTTTAATCCAACAAAATGAAATAAAGGTGTTGCTTCATTTTTTTTGAATATTTTGATTCAACAAAAATTAACAAAAATGTTTGATTTATTTTTATTGTAAATATAATTCCAATAAAATATGATACTTCATTTTTGTTGAATGTTTTGACTCAACAAAAATAATAAAAAATGTTTTGATTCAATTTTTTTAATTTCAAATTCAATTATAACACAATATCACCCAAAATAGCAGATCTTCATAACACATCAAATATAGATCAAATCACGTAGCATAGTATGTAGAAATTTACAGCGGATCGATGGTAATACAATCATGATTAATTCTAATTATTTTAAAAATATAAAAATAAAAATAAAATAGAATTCTTGTAACAACCCGTATTTTAATAATGTGTTAAAATCATAAATCAAGGCAGAATTAAATCTTAAAATAAGAATCAAGGGAAACGGGTTGCACCATTGCGTTCGTCTCGAAATTCTGCTTGGAAACGAGTCCGAATTTTCGAAAAACGGAGTCCGTATGACCAAGTTATGACCCTTCGAAGTTTCAGGAATTTTCAGAATCAAAAACAGCTCGAAATTCGAATTCGAAATTCGAATTCAAACCCCAGAACAGGCTGGGAGGGAAAATTCCGGCCCATGGACCAGGTCGACCTAGGGGTCGACCTCCCAGGGACCAGGTCGACCATAGTGTCGACCTAGGGGTCGACCTGCCTCCCGAACCCATTTTTGAACCAGATGCATCCTGATGTATTTAACCTCATTTTCTGTCCAGATTCGTCTGCCTAATCCTATATAAACAGCCTCCTAGCCTCATTCTCTTTAAACCATTCTTCTCTAACCTTATGCTGCTCAAACTCTTAATGATCATGGCTTCTTCCCCTTCTTCCTCTAAATAAATTAAGATAAATTAAATTAAAACGAGAAGATTATTTCTTGAAGATTACGACTAGGAATTGCATATTTGGGGATTTTCTTCTACGATCAAAGCAAGATTCAACGATTCAGCAATTCAACGACAAATTTCTAGACTTGACTTCTGCATCTTTCTTAGACCACGATCTGTAAGTTCAAGTTACTTTTAGATAAAAGCTGTAAACTTAATATCCATGTTGTACATGGGAATTGGATCTATGTATGATAATTGATTCATATCTATTCTTGTTCATCTTGGATCTTGACTTTCGTGAATATTGCTTTGGGCCCATTCATGTTGTAAATCAAACTCTTTCATGTCTATAACTTTAACATGCCTATGACGTTGAAACTATTGTTAATGGCCAAGGACTATGATTGAGAACATAAGACTATGCCTATGCCTATGACGGTGAACATAAGACTATTGCCTATGACTATGACAAGGAAAATTGTGTCTAATCATGACTCCTGACTATGAGAATTATTACCTATGATTATGAACATAAGGCTATTATCTATGACCATGACTTTGAAACTATTACTGTTAATTTCCTATGACTATTTTCCTAGAACTATTTTGGACAATTATCCATGACTATTGCGATTGATCGCTTATGGTTCTTGATTATGAGATTTCTACCTATGACCATGACTATGACTACTGGGGTTAGTTGCCTAAGACTATTATAGTTGATTGTTCATGCCCATAGTTGAAACCCATGTTGTACACTGAATTTGCAGTTGTTGGATCTCATACCTAGGGTGTGATTTGCTTAGTTCATTCGCTATTATGTACACTAAAACCATTGGATCCATTATCCTTGTATTTGGCTTGCTTTTGCATGCCTATTCTTTTATATCAACTTTTATCATGACTATCGCCTTATCTTGCTAGATTTGAAACCCTATATGCTAGTGATGTTGTAACCAATTATCTCAAGTTATATCATGCTAGTCTTGTAATCCTTTTTATCGCTTTATGCTCGTCCCTTTTTCCTATCATAGTTTTGATGTTATTCCCTTTATCTCGGGATTTGGATTTATTTGTAGTATAGATCGATTCACGTTTATGTGCGATGGGAATACGATTTGGGTAGATTAGGCAAAACACGAATTGGTTATGAACATGAATTATGAACTTGATAAAAGGCAAAACTTGAAACATGAACATTGTTATAACTTCAATCTGGATGTGGGCATGAAACTTTTCCTTGAAGCTTGACACGAACTTGGCATGAATCTTGAACATGTACATGACACTGAATGGACATGAAAATGGCCAACTCGAGGTTGGGTTAAGTTTGCAGTGTAATTCTTCCCGGAACCGCCCGACAAATCCAGTTACTGCAAACAATAGGATCTAATGTGGGTAGTTGGTCATATCGCACTTGAAAACCCGAGGTCAGACTGAGTTGTGGTGTAATTCTGCGCGGAACCGCCCGGCATATCTAGTGACCACAACAACAGGTCTAATGTGAGAGGTTGGGGTGCATTAATGAATTAATTCCACTGATAGGGTTAAGTCATGAACCGCTTGAATATACTTAACCAATTTGATACAATGATCTGATAGGGTTAAGTCATGAACCGCTTGAATATACTTAACCAATTTGACACAATGATTTGGTAGGATTAAGTCATGAACCGCTTGAACATACTTAACCAACTTGACACATGATTCGTAGGGCTAAGTCATGAACTTGAACGACAACACTTAGCCAATTTGACATGACAAGTAGGCGAGTTAAGTCATGAACTTGAACGACAACACTTAGCCAATTTGACATGACACGTAGGCGGATTAAGTCACGAACTTGAATGACAACACTTAACCAATTTGACATGCTAGACTGATGGGGTTAAGTCTCGAATTTAATTGACAACACTTAACCTGCTGGACGGAAACCCTAGTTACGCGGTCCTTTTCAGCCGTAACCCACTAGATGTATCACGGTACCCTGTAACTAGGCAGGGTGGGGCACGATTACTGGGCAGATTGTAAGCGACCAGAACGACGGCTGAGTTGGTGCGCCATTGTAGGTTCAGGCGGACTATGGTCGTGCACGTAGTCCGGAGTTGAAAAAGCAGGCATTGGGCACCAGTAGGTTTACACTGTGCGTGCTTGATTCGTGTCGGTGGTTGGCACCCTAGGGCTTGATACACCCTATGGTGGACCTAGCACAGGTAACTACATTCGTGATAGGGCTGTATGACACAGACACATGAACGAGTTAGGACTTGTAGGGAGCCGATCAATTAATAGATCGTTTCGTGGGACCAAGTAATGGGTCATTTCATGACATTGGGCAAGGGATCATTTTATAGTCAACACATTACACGGGTTGGGATAACCTTATTATATAACACGGGCTACTAGTTGGGACACTAGTAGGTGGTAAGGATCCTTGTTACACAGGACACTAGTAGGAATACGAAACATTCCACACACTTGTGAGATGCTCTTACGGGTGGTGCAGAGCAAATGGATATCACCGAAATATTTTAATGATGAAACTTAGAAATCTTGCGATGTTATACTTGATAGAAACCTTGCGATGTGATACTTGGTAGGAACCTTGTGATGCTACTCTTGATAGGAATTATGGGATGTTATTCTTAGTTATCTTGCCTGTAACTTATCTTGTCATCATGCTTATGTTTACTTTCAGTTTATTCATGCCATGTTATCTTTACCTGTTTTTATGCTGAAAGTCACTAGGACTTACTCAGTCTTTATGACTGATCTGTTTAGTTTTGACTCTTTTTCTTCCGTTCTTCCCCCTCCCCCCCAGGTTCGCAGGGTGGGAATACAGCTTAGTTCGGATCTTACCAAGCTCCAAGGCTCTTTCATGAATGACTTGGATTTCTCTTGGCTATGGCTTGCTTTACTGTTTTACTTGGGGAATGATTTATTACTATGGTTTTATGCTTCTTTACTATTGCAAGACAGATTTCGATGTAATGGATTTAATGGCATTTTGATGTAAAAGGCTTTAGACCTTTCTAGATTTTAAAGCAATGAAATCTAGTTCTTCTTCCGCTGTTTTATATGTTCTGTGTTGTAATATTTCTGTTTATGTTTACCTAGATAATTCTCCACCAAAGCTAGTGCATTCCCTTTGTGAGCGACCCTAGCGGAGGTGGGGTTTTACATTTGGTATCAGAGCAGAAGGTTACCAGACTGGGCAAAAGCTTTTAAAAACCTTCTGAAATTATTTTCAAAACATTTACAAAGAAGTATTTTTCTAAGAAAAGTTTTGTTTTACGAAAGGCATATTCCCCAAAGCCATATGCACTATCTTTTGATTCTCTCTTTGAATCTCTTCTTCCTCTCTTTTCACCATAGTCTTGTAGGAGTATGTCAGAGGGCAAAGGAGTGCCCAACCTCCATCTGTAGCCGCAGTAGTTTTACTTGTGACTAATCTTATTTCAAGCTTTGTAGGGTTGCCGTGTGATGGAGGTAGCTTTCAAAAAACTTGTCAACAAGCTACACAAGGGTAGCAAGAATGAGGATAAAAGAACACAAGCCTAAGGATGAGAAACTTGTTGATATGGCTTAATCCACGAAGGAGGAAAAGGTGAAAGGAAAGAGGCCAAAGTGAAAGAATAATAAAACCCATGACAAGAGAGAGTATCTTTAGTATGGTAAAAAGGGACATGTAGTTAAGTATTAGAGGACAAGGGCAAAGGACAAGATCGTCGAGAGGGCAATTGTATGCTCTCACTACTAGCGTACCCAAGAAGAGGTGGCAACGTTTCTGTTAAAAGTTTAGCTTTTCTTTTCTATCATACCATGGGAATTTTTTTTGTACATCGCATCCTTTTTAATTCATCTTCGATAGTTGAGTCTCTGCACTTTAGTACTTGCGTAGTAGAGGGTCCCATTTTTGTCTCAAATCCTGTTGGGGAATCGGCTCATTTATTCATGACTTGTTTGGATTTGAGAATGTCTATGCTAAGTGTTGAGTTTAGAAGTAATGCGTATGTTTTTGGGCTATGGGTTGTTTCTAGCTAGGGATGGAGTGGTTATCCAGAAATGATACCATTCTCGAGTATGAAAAGAGGGTAGTTAGACTCTTGACTTGCCTTGGTAATACCCTCGAAGTCTAGTGTAACCCTTAGGGTTCTGCCATGCTTAGTTACCTAGAATCTCTTGATACATTTATCAATCCGCTCGAGTAGTTTTCGCAATTAAGGCGGATGGTTCATTTCGCTTATGCATTAGTTATAGAAAATCACCTTAATAAGTACACTTGGCAACATGGTTGGCATTTGTTTATTTTCAAGAGATAATTCATTTATGTGGAATACCTTTTAGTAAGTGAACGAGATCCGAGATTCACTAGTGAATTTTGGAGAGGTTGCATGAAACCATGAGTACGCAGTTATGTTTAAGCTGAGTATACTAGAAAAAGAATAAGTGAAAGTGGAACGAGAGGCGACAGTGAAATGAGTTCCAACTCATATTTTGGAAATAAGAATTAAGAAGCTACGAAATTGTGAAGATAAAGACGGTCAAAGCACAATGGAGTTAAGCTCAAGGGAATGCGACTTAGAAGATTGAAGACTAGATACACGCATCATATCTCTTTTTTTAAGAGTATATCCTTGATCCCTGTTTTCCTGTAGAGCTTACTTGCATGGTATTTTTTATGTATATCCTCTCGGTCCTATTTCTCAATCCTATTTCTGTTGCAAACCCCATAGGAAGTATGACTCATCTGTTAGTAATACATGTTGGGGCTTGAGGGTGTCCATTGGGTTGACTAAACTTTTTTGGGTTTAAAGGATATGGGTTGGTCTTAGGTAGGGATTTCTTGTGACCAAAAAGGAGTCCATCATGCTTAGTTTCCTAGAAACATATATATTGGTTGGTCAATTCTTTGGGTATCAGTCTGATATTGATTTCGGTCTTCGGGGCCGGTGCTTAGGGAGTTCTTCTCCTAATCAGTATATATATGAGGAAGATTTCCAGTTTTGACATTGCCTAATGGGTACAAAGTTTTTCTTTACTTGCTTCTATTATTCGACTATACCTTTAGGTAGGAACTAATGGATGTAAACATGTGTTTGAGACATGTTATGGTTGATGATTGCGAGTGGTTGAAAGTGGTTGCTAGCGGTTGCTCGTGGTTGCATAACACACATTAGGCACTAGATCGACTCAGTCACATCTCATATTGCATATGCATGAATGTTTATACTTGTACATGGATGGAAACTTGATATGCTATCATTTGGATGTTGCATATGGATGGATGTTTGTGCACACATATAGTGTTTATGTGACTAGGACTATTTGCATACATGTTGGACTCATGGCACTAAACATATTTTGCATTAAGAAAATCAATCAGGCCTGATCATTTGCATTAGATAAGGAACATATACACACACTTTCTGCATATGTTCATACAGCATTAGAAATCTCTTAAGGACGATGGATGCCTGTGATTTAGGATTGAGTAGATGGATGATTGGATGGTAGGATACAAACTTCCTAACTTAGAGATTTCGGGGACGAAATCCTTTAAGGAGGGGAGAATGTAACAACCCGTATTTTAGTAATGTGTTAAAACCATAAATCAAGGCAGAATTAAATTTTAAAATAAGAATCAAGGGAAACGGGTTGCGCCATTGCGTTCGTCTCGAAATTCTGCTTGGAAATGAGTCCGAGTTTTCGAAAAACGGAGTCCGTATGACCAAGTTTTGACCCTCCGAAGTTTCAGGAATTTTCAGAATAAAAAACAGCTCGAAATTCGAATTAGAAATTCGAATTCAAACCCCAGAACAGTCTGGGCGGGAAAATTCCCGCCCATGGACTAGGTCGACCTGGGGGTCGACCATAGTGTCGACCTCCCAGGGACCAGGTCGACCATAGTGTCGACTTGGGGGTCGACCTGCCTCCCGAACCCAATTTTTGAACCAGATGCATCCTGATGTATTTAACCTCATTTTCTGTCCAGATTCGTCTGCCTAATCCTATATAAACAGCCTCCTAGCCTCATTCTTTTTGCACCATTCTTCTCTAACCTTATGATGCTCAAACTCTTAATGATCATGGCTTCTTCTCCTTCTTCCTCTAAATTAAATTAAGATAAATTAAATTAAAACGAGAAGATTATTTCTTGAAGACTACGGCTAGGAATTGCATATTTGGGGATTTTCTTCTACGATCAAAGCAAGATTCAACGGTTCAGCAATTCAACGACAAATTTCTAGACTTGACTTTTGATCTTTCTTAGACCATGATCTGTAAGTTCAAGTTACTTTTAGATTAAAGCTGTAAACTTATTATCCATGTTGTAAATTAGAATTGGATATATGTATGATAATTGATTCATATCTATTCTTGTTCATCTTGGATCTTGACTTTCGTGAATATTGCTTTGGGCCTATTCATGTTGTAAATCAAACTCTTTCATGTCTATAACTTTAACATGCCTATGACGTTGAAACTATTGTTAATGGCCAAGGACTATGATTGAGAACATAAGACTATGCCTATGCCTATGACGGTGAACATAAGACTATTGCCTATGACTATGACAAGGAAAATTGTGGCTAATCATGACTCTTGACTATGAGAATTTTTACCTATGATTATGAACATAAGGCTATTATCTATGACCATGACTTTGAAACTATTACTGTTAATTTCCTATGACTATTTGCCTAGAACTATTTTGGACAATTATCCATAACTATTGCGATTGATCGCTTATGGTTCTTGATTATGAGATTTCTAACTATGACCATGACTATGACTATTGGGGTTAGTTGCCTAAGACTATTATAGTTGACTGTTCATGCCCATAGTTGGAACCCATGTTGTACACCGAATTTGCAGTTGTTGGATCTCATACCTAGGGTGTGACTTGCTTAGTTCATTCGCTATTATGTACACTAAAACCATTGGATCCATTATCCTTGTATTTGGCTTGCTTTTGCATGCCTATTCTTTTATATCAACTTTTATCATGACTATCGCCTTATCTTGCTAGATTTGAAACCCTATATGCTAGTGATGTTGTAACCAATTATCTCAAGTTATATCATGCTAGTCTTGTAATCCTTTTTATTGCTTTATGCTCGTCCCTTTTGCCTATCATAGTTTTGATGTTATTCCCTTTATCTCGGGATTTGGATTTATTTGTAGTATAGATCGATTCACGTTTATGTGCGATGGGAATACGATTTGGGTAGATTAGGCAAAACACGAATTGGTTATGAACATGAATTATGAATTTGATAAAAGGAAAAACTTGAAACATGAACATTGTTATAACTTGAATCTGGATGTGGGCATGAAACTTATCCTTGAAGCTTGACACGAACTTGACATGAATCTTGAACATGGACATGACACTAGAATGAACTTGAAAATGGCCAACTCGAGGTTGGGTTGAGTTTGCAGTGTAATTCTTTCCGGAACCGCCCGGCAAATCCAGTTACTGCAAACAATAGGATCCAATGTGGGTAGTTGGTCATATCGCACTTGAAAACCCGAGGTCAGACTGAGTTGTGGTGTAATTCTGCCCGGAACCGCCCGACATATCCAGTGACCACAACAACAGGTCTGATGTGAGAGGTTGGGGGTGCATTAATGAATTAATTCCACTGATAGGGTTTAGTCATGAACCGCTTGAATATACTTAACCAATTTGACACGATGATCTGATAGGGTTAAGTCATGAACCGCTTGAATATACTTAACCAATTTGACAAAATAATTTGGTAGGGTTAAGTCATGAACCGCTTGAACATACTTAACCAACTTGATACATGATTCGTAGGGCTAAGTCATGAACTTGAACGACAACACTTAGCCAGTTTGATATGACACGTAGGCAGGCTAAGTCATGAACTTGAACGACAACACTTAGCCAATTTGACATGACACGTAGGCGGGTTAAGTCACGAACTTGAATGACAACACTTAACCAATTTGACATGCTAGACTAATGGGGTTAAGTCTCGAATTTAAATGACAACACTTAACCTACTAGACGGAAACCCTAGTTACGCGGTCCTTTTCAGCCGTAACCCACTAGATGTATCACGGTACCCTGGAACTAGGCAGGGTGGGGTACGATTACTGGGCCGATTGTAAGCGACCAGAACGACGACTGAATTGGTGCGCCATCGTAGGTTCAGGCGGACTATGGTCGTGCACGTAGTCCGGAGTTGAAAAAGCAGGCATTGGGCACCAGTAGGTTTACACTATGCGTGCTTGATTCGTGTCGGTGGTTGGCACCCTAGGGCTTGATACACCCTAGGGTGGACCTAGCACAGGTAACTACATTCGTGATAGGGCCGTATGACACAAACACATGAACGAGCTAGGACTTGTAGGGAGCCGATCAATTAATAGATCGTTTCGTGGGACCAAGTAATGGGTCATTTCGTGACATTGGGCAAGGGATCATTTTATAGTCAACACATTACATGAGTTGGGATCACCTTATTATATAACACGGGCTACTAGTTGGGGCACTAGTAGGGGGTAAGTATCCTTGTTACATAGGACACTAGTTGGAACACTAGTAGGAATACGAAACATTCCAAACACTTGTGAGATGCTAGTACGAGTGGTGCAGAGCAAATGGATATCACCGAAATATTTTAATGATGAAACTTAGAAATCTTGCGATGTTATACTTGATAGAAACCTTGCGATGTGATACTTGGTAGGAACCTTGGGATGCTAGTCTTGATAGGAATTGTGGGATGTTATTCTTAGTTATCGTGCCTGTATCTAATCTTGTCATCATGCTTATGTTTACTTTCAGTTTATTCATGCCATGTTATCTTTACCTGTTTTTATGCTGAAAGTCACTAGGACTTACTCAGTCTTTATGACTGACCCGTTTTGTTTCGCCTCTTTTTCTTCCGTTCTCACCCCCCCCCCCAGGTTCGCAGGGTGGGAATACAGCTTAGTTCGGATCTTACCAAGCTCCAAGGCTCTTTCATGAACGGCTTGGATTTCTCTTGGCTATGGCTTGCTTTACTGTTTTACTTGGGGAATGATTTATGACTATGGTTTTATGCATCTTTACTATTGCAAGACAGATTTCAATGTAATGGATTTAATGGCATTTTGATGTAAAAGGCTTTAGATCTTTCTAGATTTTAAAGCAATGAAATCTGGTTCTTCTTCCGCTGTTTTATATGTTCTATCTTGTAATATTTCTGTGTATGTTTACCTAGATAATGCTCCACCAAAGCTAGTGCATTCCCTTTGTGAGTGACCCTAGCGGAGGTGGGGTGTTACAATTCTTACAGTCGTTTAAATCTGAATGATTCAGATCTGCAATTTTGGCCAAAATTCGATCTGCTCAGAATTGGTTCCAATTAGTCTAGAAACGCAGATCTCGGGCTTACGATCGCATCGCTTCGAAAATCATTCAGTTCTGAGTTCATATGAGTGAGTTATGATTTAATTTGTGATGATAATAATTTAAATTTAAATAAATAATTTAATTACATCAATACCCTTCTTCCTCTTCCTGTATAACACGGCCGCTAGTTTTACTAAAGCTTCCAACCTAGGTTAAGGTTTTTCACGCAACTCGGTGCACCAGAGATCGATCAGCTGGCACCCCGCTGAAGGGCTTCGAGGGGCGCGCCTGGGGGAAGGATCGCGATCAGATGCGATAGGCACCAGAGGAAGCGGCGGCGGTTTGTTCGGGTTAGGTTTGGGGCGACGCTTCTCGAAGTTCGTGCCACCAGAGGAGGATCAATCCGTATAGAATTCGAGAGGATGAAAATCTCTTCGATAATGTCTAAAGGAGCGAAGGATTTAGAGGTGTGAGTCGATGGAAATTAATGGAGAAAGGTTGGAGCGTTCACGGCCATTATTCAGTGAAGGTGACGGCTACAGGATAATAGGGTTTAGGAAGAAGACAAATAGGATTTTATAATATTTTATTTCTAATTTTTACAAATAAACTCGTAAATTCTTAACAACTCCAATTTCAGTCCAACAAGAGTTGTCCCCACCCAATTGCCCCTGTTCTGGAACCAATGAGCTAGGTCCCGTCAGCCCAAACGATGGTCTTTGGCCTGATTTCTTTAATTTAAAATTTAAATCCTTTATTAAATTAATTCGATTATATATTTAAATTCACCGGGGCCACATAAGGACTCCGAAAATTCTCGAAAAATAAATCTAGCTATGTTTTGATGATACGGTCCTAACAAAATTAATTTTGTTGAATTTGGAGACCGTTTGAAAAATGGTCTTTTTAACGGTCGATCAAATTCGAGAGAAATTATTAAATCAGAGTTTAATTTACTACGCTCACAAATTAATTCTAAAAATTCTGGAAAATTAAACTTAGTAATAATTTGACATTCTGGATCCGACAAAAGTGGTTTCGTCGAAAACGGAGGTCGTTTGTATAATGGCCATTTATACGGGCTATAAATTATACTATATTCCATAGCGACTATTCTAAATATTCAACTGGGCATAACTTTTTATTCCCGCAATGAAATTTCGATTTTTCGTATTTGTTGGAAAGATATTTTTAAACAGATAAAACCCGTTTCATTTTGAATCATGTACATTCAGTCAGAGTTCAGGTTTGACTTTTCAAACTACCATGCTATTTCTAATTTCTTTAGAAATTAAAATAAATATATTCGTTCTAACTTCGATTAAAATAAAATTTTAATCATTATTATTTAAAATAAATTATTTTAACTACTCAAAATTCACTGAAATAGCCAAAATAAAAATTTTAAATTGGTTCTGATTTTTCGGGTTGTTACACTTAGAAATCGCAAAATCAAAATGAGAGTGAAAGAAAAACTACATATTAAACAGAATTGGTGAAAAAAAAAATTAAACTGCGATTGGGAATAAGGGTTTTTGAAATTCAAATAAGGACAACTGGTTTAAGGGAGATGATCAATAAGTAGAGCTGTTCCAAGTGGAGAAGAAGTGAGGTCATAAGTGGTGATCTTTGGGCTGATTGTTTCTCATAATCGCGAGGTAATGGATCTCGTGTTCTGTAGTTTGGAGATCGGATGCGATGGCTGCTAAATGGTGAAGGGGTAGCCAAATAGTTGGAATGCACATTTGTATCTTGAATCTGGCTAAATTGTTCAAAATCTGTTGTCTGGTATTTTATTTCCATTACTTTTTTATAAACAGGAACAAAATAGTGTTCAAAATCTGCTCTCCTTCGTTTAAGTAGAGACAACATGTTACATCTATGGAAAAAGAAAAAGTTTCCGCCAGTGATGAGGATGCTATCGCAGATTTGTTGGAACATCATAAACAGTTTATGAACTTTACGCAATCTCGCTTGACAAAATTACAGGTAATACAATTTTGGATTAGGAGAAATAACTCCCACGTCTAATTTCACAGAAAATTTCTCTGTTGGTTTTTCTAGTATGACTTGTAAGCATGGGAAATCCATTTCTATGGTATAAAATTTTCAATGTCTAACTAGCATTCATGTGCCAGAATCACATCGAAACATTTATTGGTATTTAAGACACTGATGAGATGTTCCTATTAATGAAATTCATTTGGTAAAACCAACTTTTTAGTTCTATATGTTGTGAATATTCTTGCTTGTGACCAATTTGATTTTCTCAGCAATCTGTTTTTGGGTGTGATCATAAAGCCAAGTTTGTAGAGACAAATACGATGCTGTATTGTTTTAGGCAAAGTTCATCTTACGTTTTCATATCTACTGCCAGTTTATAATTAAACACAAAGTGAATTCATAAGTATATAGTTGCCTGTTATCCACTCATTTGCTTCATTTTCTAGTTTTTCGCTTCTCCATTTATTTAAATTTCCTATTGAAACATAGAAACTATTTACAGATATTTCTATACAATTTGGTCTAGCTTCATGAGCCAGTTTTAGCTCATTTTCATGACTCGTTATCGAAATTAACATGTTTCAGTTCCTAATGATGGATATATGCATGTGTGGTGAATGCTTGCAATTTTATGTTCATCATCTTTATTTAAGTTAATTTTACTCGGTCCCGCAAACCTGCTTCGGTTTAATCATTAATGTCTAGTTGTTTAAAACTGACGTTGTTTTGAGGCGGTGCTGAAGGAGGATAAGTGCGGGAAAGAGGACATAAGGTGTTTTTGGCCGGAGAGGATGTAAGTGTGTTACAAAAGTGAAAGTTTTGAAGTTTAACGTTTGTTGTTGTTTAAGGCTTTAGGTGATGATGGACTTGGTGTGCAGTGTTTCAAAGAAGGCTTGGTCTTTCAAAATTGGATGAATCGGGCGGTGCCCACTTGTTCGACCTAAAACGCCGGGGACCCAGATCCCTAACCTAACGACTACGGGGCCTCGGACCCCCATCAGTGCTACACCCGCACCCGCTACTCGGCTCACCTTCGGCTCAACACTCGGTTTGTCAGTGTCAGTGTCTGTATAAATTGAAAATGCATATGTAATGAGTGAACTGAGTGATGTGTTGAGGAATATCAGTATATGTGATTGACAATGTTATTAATAGTGAATTGGAAATTGTGGAGTTAGAAATACGTACTATTTCAAATGTTGAAATAAAAATATTTATTTGAATAAAAATAATGTTTGAATATTTAATTCTCCTTTTTGTTATATATATTTATTTATTTAAAAAATTAATATAAAAATCTATAGCAACATTTTTGAAATGTTGCTACAGACACCTATGGATGTTACTATAGACCTAAATAGGGTTCTATTGCAACAGTATTAGTTATGTTGCCTTAGATAGTCAAAATTTTGTCTTTGAGGTCTACAACAATGATGAAAATTGCATCACAACAAAAGCGTTTCCAAAGACCTATGACAACATTTTTTGGGCTTGACCCAATTGTAGAAGGCCGTTTATGGTATAGTGACACTGGGTCGAGTTGGTCCACATGGCTGCTCCTTAGTTGTTTACACTGCCACGAGAATGATTCTGGGATGTTTTGGTAGTGTACACGCACAAGCGTATACATGCATGTTCCTGAGGTTCGTTTGTCTATGTGAATAATAATAAAGAAACAGATACTGCACAATCAAAATATGATGACAAACGACCTGAATACCTGAGGCAAATAAACACACAAACAAATTTATATTTTTGCAAATTTAAATTTTTTTCTTCAGATTACTGCTTTGGTTGTCTATTGTATAGGTAAACAAGAGACAAAGTGAAAGGAGGAGCTGGACCAGAAGTGGAGAAAATACAAAGACAAATAGTGTATTGAGTGTATGTAGTGAGGTGTGAATGTGACTTGTATTATAGAGAGAAGCAAAATATTGTACTATTTAAATGTTGAAATATTATATTGAATAAAATATTGTTCGAATCATTTAAATTCTTTGCAATAATATTATTATTCAATATCAATATATATTATTAATGAGATACAAAAAAGTATAGTATACACGATTGGACCCAAACAAATTCGGAAAGTTAATATCTATAGCAACATTTTTGGAATGTTGCCACAGGCACATATGGATGTTGCCATAGACCCAAATAGGGTTCTGTTGCAACAATATTTCTTATGTTGCCTTAGATAGTAAAAATGTTTCCTTTGAGGTCTAAGGCAACGACAATAATTGCAACACAGGAGAAGTGTTGCCAAAGACCTATGACAACATTTTGGGCTTGACCCAACATTTTTTTGTGCTGTAGATGGCTGTTCATGGTGTAGTGAGTCAATGTATCATCAAGCTAGATATTAGCGTAAAAACTCTGTAAAAATGTTGCTAACCAGACATTTAGAAGGAGAAATGTGATGCAAACCGTAGGAGAGAAGTTACTGTGTGTAATGGATACTCCTTGAATAAATGCAATCAATAAATAGTCTTTAATTCATCTAATTAATGCTAGATACGGCCTTTAAAAATGCATACCATATTTATATCAATGAATTTAATATAAATTTGATAAATGTTAAGTCAATCAGTAATATTGGTTTTTCATTTAAATACAACGAATATTCACACAATATAAATAATATATGTAGAAAATAATAACAAATTTAATATGTTATTCATTTATATTAATAAATTTATTATACACTGAACAATTTTTTTTAAATACATACATATTAATATTTTTAAAATTACTTAACGAACCCTTTATATTCTTCAAGATATTTTATATTTTAATCAATACGTTTAAAATACTCATAAAACCTCAAATTCAAATTATTTAAATAATCATACTAAATATTAATTCCATATTTCTAACATGCCTTAAAATATATGTCAATTTTGATGTGTGTATATGTATATACATATATATATAGATAGATAGATAAAGAAAGAAAGATGGTATTTTCCATTTAACTGCAAAGATGTATAAACCAAAAAAATATAAATCAGTATATAAACAATAATAACGAAGTTAACTCTTAGATCAATTATGACTCTGTAATATCACGTATTTTTAGTGGCCAGATATTTAAATTATTTTACTATTTTAAATATTTTATTTGGAATTATAAATGGTGTTATAATATATAATTTGATTATAAAACGAAGTTTAAAAGTTAATTTTATATATAAATATAAATCAAGCTCGACATTGCGCGGTAGTTCGTAATATTGAGGTTTGAAATTCAATTGAATATACAGAATCCGATATAAGTCGGAAATCTATGAAACAAGAAGCATTTGAATCGATTTGATAATAATTTTCTAATGAAAGAGAAAAATTGAGATTTCATGTTATAGATTGTTAGTTATGTCCAACTCAAATTTTAAAATAGTCGCTATGGATTCGTCTATAAATTATAATGATTAATTTAATAAATTTAATTTGATTTGAAGAGAATTTATTTATAACTTGAGATAATGATTGAATTAAGCTACGAAACGAAATCCATTGAATACATATTGATGCTCAGAGTCAGAATAGATGTATTGTTTTTTATTTTTGGAGAACCAGGTATTTTGGTGTCCAAAATAGTGTGGCATTACGCATAAAATAGAATAACAGATATGCAAACGAACTCTTTTTCAGCGAAACTAATTTTATTAAATCCAAAATAATGAGGTGTTGTAGTGTTTCAAGTTTCAAGTTATTTGGATTTATTTTGCGGTCATGGGAAACTTAAATGCGTGTTTTTCACATATGATTTATAAAGGACTTTTCATAAACGAACTCGGAATTTGATGAAACCTGTCCCATCAGGTATGGAATACTTTTCTGTGCTAGAGTTAGGAGTTTCATCTCAATTGGATATTGTATGTGATGGATTTTACATGATACTTCACGGTTGAGTATCGTATAATATTTTAATAAACCCTCACCCTATAAATAAACATTAAATAGTCCAACCCTAAAATTTTGCATCTGTAGTCAACCAAAATTTCCGCCGCCTCCCATAAGAAATGAACGAACCTAAGACACCGATCCTTCTTTCTTCTTTTTCATCAAATCCACTTTTCAAATCTGCATCTTCCCAAAAGAAAAGGTGTTCGTCTCTTTGAGTACTGAAATCCAACCGTTGGCAATGTTAAATGGGTTGATGTAGTGTTCGAAATTTTTCCATGAAGGCAGAACGGTTCGACAATTGCAAGCGATAGGGAGGACGGGGTGGCAGGGAAATTGAGGCGAAGGTAAAGGGGACCTAGCAGCGTTGGCCAGTGGAAACGGATCGGAATCTGATCATCAGGGGAGAGGTGTGGCAGTTAATTTTTTTGTAAAGCATGGGTTCATCATTTAAACTCGAAGCAACGTTTTTATGAAGTGAAGAAGCTCGGGCCCGTATTTTTGGGATCAGTGACGACCTAGTTAAACTTTGACCCAGTGTAATCACTCTTCCTAATATACATTAATACAACATATATTATATTTAAAGTTGGTCATTTTTCCATTGGACAATTCAATTCGTGAGAAGGTGATAAATATACGTGAAGAAAGAAGTAATGTGTGTGAGTTATAAGATGAAATAATTATTTTGAACAAGGAAATAGCAGTTTGCAAATAAGGGAACGATGAGCTGATGGCCTAGTTATTTTTTGAAACAGTGGAAGTCAGTCCCACTGTGTACCGCGTGGGGAAGTGTTAAGGGCAGGATTTCAAAACGTAAAGGAGATTGTGGGTACGCATGGTGGAGTAGGAGAGAAGAAAAGAGAAGGAGCACGTTGGGGGGGCGGAGGCAACAATATAAATAGCCACCGAACAATCTAGGGATGTCCAGGAATGTATTTCCCATGCATAGTTGCCTTGGCTAGTTCTATTTCCTGTACTTCACTCTCTAGTACTGTACTGGATAAAAGTATAACCAAGGGGGTTTATCACGTTTAGGACCTTGATTATGCAACAAAAAATCCTCGCCTACGATTTTTCCAAATTGACCATATGTTTAAGTCGTGTATCAGATTAAACACGTAAGTGATTAGGAAAAGAAAATTTATTATTTTAAAATTTTAATTAATAAGTTAATTTATTAAATTAATAATCGTGTAAACTAAAACGTATATAACCTTGCATCTCTCATTAGAATGGAACAAAACGAGCTACACGGGAACCGTAACGAAGAACAGAACAATACAGAACTAATCTGGACAGTGTAGAAGACAACTAGATTTATAGTTAAATTAAACGACAGTTTAATTTAATTGTAACCAATCCTTCTCAGAAACAAATGGAATCAAAGTGAGTATAACTCACTCAGTTTTTACCCACTTATATTTTATATAATTCGGAATTAGTTTGTGTGCTATAGTTGATAATTGTTTGATGTGTGCTGAATATTATATATATACATTGGTTGATTTAAACATTCGTTTATTTTAAACGAAATCAAATCGTTATAACGATTATTTCCAAACCAGGTAACTTACCTTGTTGGTTGCATTTATAATAATATAAATTTATTATAAACTTATTAAATTATAATATGGTTGCTTGGACTATTGTTATTTATTTACTGCTGAATATTACATATGTTTGTTGAACTGAATAATATTATTTGAGGTAACGTATATGGATGCAGGAAAACAGGCTGGAGGGATCCAACTGGATTCCTCAAATTTATTGGTTATTTTCATATTACCATTATATGAACTGTATGACGAACCTGATTAAATTATTTATTTGTTTATGAATTGTTGAATTGTAATTCAACGATTTTCGTGACATTAACCAATGTGAAATATTCGTTGAGTAATTGGCATCACATGGCTTGATAATCAATCGTTTTGGATATATGGATTTACCGTTAGGTGAATCGACATAAATGAAGTTATAAAAATTATTTTATAATTGGAAATTGATTTTTAAATCAATTATTTTGAATGAAAGTTATTTAAAAGGAAATTTATATTTATATTTATTATTTAAGGCTATAAATAATTATTAAATGCAATTCAATTCTTATGTTAATAAGATTTATAAGCGGTTAAGCAAAAATTAAAGTAACGGTTAAGAATTTGGATTAATTGTTCTAAGAAACAATTAAAAGGAATTACACAAATTAATTATATTATTAATTAATTTGAAAGAGGAATTAATTGTATTGGTTAAAGAAATAATCATGTTTTGAGTTGACCAAGTCGACCGTTTCAACTGGTGTTTGATTAATAAGTTAAACTAGTTTATTGACAAGAAATATATTGAAATAACTTAACGAATATTGTTTTAAATTTTAATAAAAGTTTAATAAGAAATTTATAAATTTGTTTAGTTAATTGAGAATTTAACTACTTTTACAGTAGCTAGTGATGAAGTTAATTATTAATTTAATTAATAATAACTTAAGAGATTACTTTTAAGTGAAATTCATTTAAGTCAGAAATCGGAGTTTTGAAATGGAATCGAGTTGAATTGTGAAAGGAGTTTCTGAACGGGTTATATATTAAAATCAAGTTTCTATAATTAAGTTATAAGGAGATTTTAAGCGAATACGATAGCTTAAAATAGATGTCTACTTAACATTTGAATTAAGTAAAAGAGATCAAGATAAAAAGGGTTTTATATTAAACCCGAGTTTTTCAAACAATGTTTACAGAGGAGGTGTAAAGCTAAAACGTTGATTTTAAATTAACAATACATAACAATGAGATTAACTGAATGAATGGAATAGAAACAAGATTTTCAAAGTGGAAAATGGTTGAATGAATTGGAACTGGAATATAATGGATTAATGACGAGTTAAGTAAGAATTGGAATCTAACTGGAGATTGGTTTAGTTGAGTGATTTTCTGAGTATTAATCTGATGTTGATTTCAGTCTTCAGGGTTAATACTTAGGGAGTTATCCACTTATCAATTTATGGTCAAGGACTAATGAATGTTGAAGTATAGAAATGCGTGAATAAGTAATAGGAATGTTTCCAGCTATAAAGTAAAATGATTTGAGAATACAATATGATTTCAAAAGTAAAGGAAATAAAAGGATTCGAGAATATATATAATGAGATTTCCAAAATAAGGGAAACAAAGGAAGATTGCGTGAAAATATAACGATATTTTCTATAGAAAAAGAAAATGAAAAGTTTTGTTTTGAAATAGGTTTTTATAAGAATAAGCGTTTATTATTGTTTTCCAATACTGAAATAAATGAGATTTTGTAACGTTGTTTATGAGTGATAAGTTGAAGAAATTTCCCAATTTTAGATAATGAGAAATGATGTAGCAAATGTGTTGCAAATGATTATAAGATATTTTTCTAAGTATATTAAAAGGAAATGATTTTTAATATATTCGTATATTAAAATAAGAAGTGGATAGCTATGTTCGAATTATTGAAATATTTAGAAGTTTTTAAATTAACAATCATTAATTATTTTTAATTATGAAAGCCAACTGATGTTGAGTACTGAACTAGTCAATCTATTTTTATTTTTATGATTGAATGGTTGTTTATTTGATAGTTAAAATAATCAACCAACAAATCTGACCTATATGATTTTTGGTACGGAAAGACCAGGATCAAACATATATTTCAAAACCATTCCGACCAGCAAATAAGGAATGTTGAATATATCAGATACTAACCGAGATAGAGAAATTGACGACCGTGGATCTTCATAAAACAGTAGAGTTACTTAAAATCTCTGGTTTAGCGGTGGAGATATATCGAAATCTTGTCGTGGTTGAAATCTACGGATTTGCAAGGACTAATCACTATTGATCTATAGGGTGATACCAAGGATGTGTGTAACGACCCAGAAAATCTGAACCAATTTAAAATTTTGAAATTGGCTAAAATAATGGATTTTAAATATTTTAAATAAATATTTTAAATAATAGAGATGAAAAGTGATTTGAATCGACAATTGAAAACGAATATAATTAATTATAATTATAAACGAGGCCTGAAATGGCGTTGCAGTTTCAAAAATTGAATTCAAACTTTGTCGGACTGTACCGGGTGCAAAACAAAACGGATTTTAGCGAAACCAAAAATATTTAAATCTGTTAATGAATACCATTCTAACGAATCTGAAAAATCAAATTTTCATAGCGGAAAGCAAAAGTTATGGCCGAATGAATTTTCAGAAAGGTCGCTATGGAATTTATATAGCCCGTGAAATTGGCCATTTTGCATACGACCTCGAAATTCGACGAAACCACTTTTGTTGGATCCAGGATGTGAAGTTATTGCTAGGTTTCAAATTTCATAATTTTTGAAGCTAGGATGTGAGCATGGCAAAGGAAAACGTGTTTTGGTCAATTACAGTTAAATTGGATCGACCAGAAATGGGCCTTTTTGCAAACGGTCTCAGAATTCGACGAAACTAGTTTTGTTGGGACCGTATCGTCAAAACATAGCTAGATTTATTTTTCTGGAATTTTTCGAATCAGTTTGTGGCCCTGGCAAATTGAAATGTACGTTCAAATTAAATATTGAATGTTTTATACTTTAATGTGAAGGAAAACTGACTGAAACATTCGAATGGGCCTTCGAAACATATCCCATTGTGTTCGGAATGGGGGTAAAACGCTAGGAACGACAGTCGTTGGGTTTGGATTGGTGGTTGTGTCAGAAAACCCCCTTTAAAACCCACCGACCAATGTGATTTTATATATATATAAAAAAAATCGTTTTCTCTCTCCCCATAACACGATCGACGACGGAAAGGGGTTCTCCACTTCCCCTTCATTTGCCGACCAATCCACGCAGTAATAGACCCCGACCCAGTTGAAGCTTTTGTAGTACTCGTCGAGGGCTTCAAATCTATACCTCCCACGCCACCCTTCGTCAACTGTACCTCGAGATTCATGCCCTCGAAGTCACCGACTCCGCGCCACCGTACCTCGCCAGATCCGCCGCCGAGTGCCACCAAACCCCCGTCGATCTGTGCGCCTCTCGGAGCACTACAAGGTGGCAGGGGCCGATCATCACCAAGCTGCGCGGATTTCGAGAAAAGATCCGACCTAGTTTTGAAGATTTCGTGGAGGTAACGGCCTATTATAATTCAACTATATTATAGCGCTTTAAAGCGCTACGGTTTTTGATTTCACTGTAAAAATCATATCTTTTTCGTTTGTTGACAAAATTCAGTGAAACAAGAGACAGTGGACTCGGGTGGACGTCTTCTACATTTTAGAAGAGACCGCATATTTTTCTGAGCCTTCTGCTATTTTTGGTGGAGTGGAACCCAAAGTAAGATTTCTAATTTATAAATGATATGGAGAACGACGATGTATAAATTATATGATCGATGTATGAGTTATATAAGCGTTGTACACCTCTTGTATAAGCGTTGTATAAGTTGTACGTTCGATGTATAAGTTATATATGCGTTGTAAAAATTATATATGTGTTGAAATAGAAGTGAATTGCTATATATATATATATATATATATATATATATATATATATATACGCCCCTCGTCCACAAACCATGGACGATATTTATTGATTGTGAGTGGTGTGAAAATTGATTGATAGCGAATGGTTGTTTGGGATTGTTTGTGGTTGATATTGATTGGCTGTGGTTGAAAAATACCCGGTTGTGGTTGAAAAATATTTGGTTGAAACCACATAGGATTAGTTTGTGGAAATGAAATAAATATATACATGCCGCCTGCGTGCGAACTAGATGCATGATCCCCATTGTCAAAAACCGCGAGGTTTTAAGGTAGAGCGAGGAGCCGTACTAGGGACGGTCTCGGTTTTAACTACCCTGCCGTTATGCTGCCGAAATTTTGAATAATATTCATGTGTTTGAATTATTTTCATTTGCTGAAACTATATTTATTCGTTGAATAGAAAACCTTCATGTGTTGAATCGATATTCATTCGTTGATTAGAAATTCATGTGCTGAATGGTCTTCGTGTTTTAAATATAAAAATCACATTTTTATCTATGTATATAAACTATAGAAAACCTTCATGTGTTGAATCGATATTCATTCGTTGATTAGAAATTCATGTGTTGAATGGTCTTCGTGTTTTAAATATAAAAATCACATTTTTATCTATGTATATAAACTATAGAAAACCTTCATGTGTTGAATCGATATTCATTCGTTGATTAGAAATTCATGTGTTGAATGGTCTTCGTGTTTTAAATATAAAAATCACCTTTTTATCATCTATGTAAACTGTATAAAATAATAGTGTTTTGAAATGAATTGTTTTACAATAAAAATCACATTTTATTTAATTATATACATGAATTGTTGAAATGTGAAGTGTTAAAAATATCAACTCGTTCAAATAAATATGCATGAGTTGAAATATTCATTAATTAGCTAATGATATGATTTTTGCTTATGCATGCAACATTAGAATGAATGGTGTTTTTAAACCAAATGGAATCAAATATGAAGTTGAATGGAAAATGATAAGTGATAAGAACTGTATATATGTACATGCATATTTATTGAACAGGTTATAACAAAGGGGCTATAGAAGAGGAATAAAATTTTGTGCCCGACAAATAGGTACACATTTACTGCTTTGTTTAGGTGATGATTTTATGATTCTGTTGGCTAGCCACTTGGCTTTTCCTTTTTCTTTTTGACATGAGACGCCCGTGTGGCTATTTGGGAATTTTCCCAGCCCCTCCCGTACAAAGGAGGTTATGGCGAAATTTTCCAAAATTTAAAGGCGTTAGTGAAATATTTGAAGTGAAAACGATATTGAAATTGTTGAATGAACTATATTTATATATATATATAAAAATATAAATAAAATTAAAACGAAACGTGGGCGTGCTGTTCGTGTTTTGAAACCGTTATTTCAAATGATTATACCGGGAGATCCGACCATCGGATTTTCCTGAAATCGCAACTGTTGGGTCCGCTTTGGAAAAATCTTTCCAACGGCACCAACTTTGTAAAAATCCACCGGTTGGATGGTCTGGAATGTTTGATTCAAATCTGAAGAAAAACAGTGCCAGAATCGATTATATATATATATATATATAATTATATTTAATCGAATAACGACGCTGCAGTTCGTATTTTAAAATCGAAACTTCAAACGATTGTACTGGGAGATCCGACCGTCGGATTTTCCCGAAATTGGAACCGTTGGATTCGTTTCAAAAAGCCCTTTCTAATGATGTAAATTGTGTGAAGATCCAACGGTTAGATTTTCCGATATGAGTAAATCAAATCTGAAGAAAAACAGCGCCACGGCCGCGTTATGGCCCGAAGCGTCGTTTTGAATAAATTGGCTATTTTAAAATAAATAAAAATAGCGATTAATCGTTATAAAATATCATAAACAATATGGAATGGAAATAAACTGAATTTGCTCGATTTATGTGGTATTTGATGGTTGAATGTGTTTGGTGTGAAAATTACATTAAAGAACAAAATTGGTGTTGTCGAATGATTTAACCATTGAAATAAATTGATTTGAAATTCTAAATATACGTGAATTATTTGAAAAGGCCGAGTTAATTCTCATTTCAAATAATTGACCGACGATTGAAAGTCGAAGTTGAAGATGATGGTCGAAGACCGGAGATCTTCACCTCGTTTGGATGGTAACCGAGGTCCTGATTGGGAGGCATCCCGAAATATGGATAATAAGTGGTGATCGTCCAGACGTACGTGGTGATATCGATGGACATCAGTCGCATGGCATGAATTGCTAGTGTGGCATGCCTAAGTGGCAAATGATCAAGGCTTCTGTTCAAAAGCAAAGTCTTGTGGTGATGATCAAAGCCCCGCCGGTGCGGCGTAGCTTTGTGTATAATGTGAATTCGCGAGCCTCACACCCCGATATGAACCAGAAACGGGAGAAGGACCTCAGGGTGGGCATGCGTTTCTTTCTAGCTAGGGTGGTGTCAGTGACCTCTCAGCCCTGACATTTATATACTTTTCACCTGTGTGGTTGTTGCTGTTGCGAGGCACCTCGGTTTGATCGGACTATCCGGGTCCGATGGAGTCATTCGTTGGCTCATTTACGCCCCAAAGTGCGGAGAAACGTATTGTTCAGGCACTATAATCCACTCCGTGTGGACCGGCCCTGTCGCTCCAAGGGGCAGTTACGGCTGTTCCGGAGACATGGGCTAGATTGTCTCGAAGTCGGTAAGGACTATCTTTTGCCTTGGTTCAGGACGGAAATCCAATTTCCAAATACGACATCGTGCGGTTTTGATTGTATACCTATATATGGCGACCTAGTGGTATGGGGCATTAATGCCATCTATGATTGATAGTTATGATTTGAAATTGTTTTCAAAACATATAAACACTAGCAATAATATCAAATGCCTTTGTTTTATTCGTATCAACCATATTTTGGCCATTATAAGGTAAAACTCTATCCTCCGGTTTGCGTTGCATTGTGTGATGGGAACTGAGTCTTATAATGGCTTCATTTTTGTAAAAAGCATTGCGATGTTTTAAAAGAAAGATTTGTTTTAAAGCACTGGCAATCCAATGGAGTAAACCCGTTCCACGAAAGTGGCGTGGTCCTGTGATTAGCCATAATTATATATGTGTTGAATAGATTTCTCATACCAGTCCCATGACTGACTCG